>JAHREE010000279.1:34415210-34652475 GCA_033628505.1 Tringa tobata
CAGGATAGGAAAATTATGAAACACAGATGCCTCACTGTCTTACAATCATATGTCATTCTTCTGTCCTACTTTATCTGCTTTTGACAAGTTGACTGGTAGTGGTAGGATAGTTATATGGGTTCTTTGTTTCCTCATGTGCGTTTTCTCAGTCTGAGATAGAACATTAACATGGCTTTCAATCAATTTTGTAAGTTATTAAATTTGTTCACCCCTACAGTAGGCGCATGCCAGTGGAAGCGGTAGATTGACCAAACCTAGCTCTTCTGTGTGAGACTTGATACACCTATGGCGTGTACTAGGATCCTTTTCAAGGATAATCCTGACATCCGATCTCTGATGTAATTAGCACAATTGCAAATTTTCACCAGGGATTTTCTGTTCTTGTCAAAATCTTTACCATAACAACCTTTGAATTACAATACAGCAGTGAGTGTACTACAGTGTTCAGCAGAGGAAAAGATACAGTAGGAACATCTCTAAATGAAATTAATTAGAATGGTTAATGTTCGTGAAGCACTTCGAAGATGGAAAGAGCTATAGTAGTGTTAAATTATAATCATTAGCATGCCAGATCCTGAAGGCCTTATTCATTTATTACCCATTTGTTACACAGGCTAAACTTCCATTCACTTCAGCTGAAGATTTCTCTGAATGAGATATGACTACCGATTTCAAAATTCATAAAATAATAATAATAAATATGGATTAATACACCAATCAGTCTGTAAATCGTCTGTGTTCATAGCCCCTGGTACTCAAGTCTTCTTAGGAATGAATTACTTGGAAAATTCCTTGAAACAAATATCTCCATTGTACATTTGATTTGCAAAAGTGAATAATATAAGCAAAACAACAGAACAGTGTTCTATATTGAATTAAATACAATAGCTCTGCGCCAGGGAAGGAAAGAGAAGGGAAGGGGAGGGGAGAGAAAGGGAGGGAACGGCAGGGAGGGGAGGGGAGGGAAGGGAAAGAGAGGAAAGGGAAAGGGAAGATCCAGGGAGCTACAGGCTGGTCAGCCTCACCTCAGTTCTTGGTTAGATGGTGGAGCAAATAATCCCAGAAGCCATTTCCAAAAATATTAAGGTGATTTGGAGTAATCAGCATGGATTTATGAAGGGAAATTAATGTCTGAACAACCTAATAGCTTTCCTCAAATAAATTACTAGTTTGGTGGATGAGGAGAGAGCAGAAGTTGCTGTATATCTTGATTTTAGCAAGGCATTCAACACTGTCTTTCCTAATCTTGCCATTGACAAACTGATGGAGCACAGGCTAGAAAAATGGATAGTGAGGCAGACTGAAAACTGGGTGAACTAACTACTTCAAAGAGCTGTGATGACTGGCACAAAGTCCATCTGGAGGTCAGTCAACAGCAATGTCCCAGGGATCAATACTGGTTCCAAAACTGCGTAACATCTTTATTAATGACTTGGACAATGGGACAGAGCACACTCTCAAGACTGCAGAGGATACAAAACTAGTTAATGGATTAGATGGCTGTGTTGACAGTCAGAGGAACCTCAACAAGCTGGAGAAATGGGCTGGCAAAGACCTCATGAAGTTCATCAAAAACAATTGTCAAGCCCTGCAGCTTAGAGGGAATAACCCCATGGACCAATACACACTGGGGCATGAATCATTGGAAAACAGCTCTACAGAGAAGGAGGTAGGTGTACAACAGGTAGATCATGAGCTAGCAATGTGCTCTTGCAACAAAAAAGGACAGTATCAACCTGGACTGCACGAGGAAGAGTGTTGCCAACAAGTCAACAGGGCTGATCCTCCTCCTCTAGTCAGCGTTGGTGGCACACATCTTGATTGCTGGGTCCAATCCTGGGCTCCCCAGTACAAAACAGACATGGACATACTGGAGAGAATCTAGCAAAGGGTCAAAGATGACTAAGGGTCTGGAGGATCTCTGATACAAAGAGAGGCTGAAGGTGGGACTGTCCAGCCTGCAGAAGAGAAGGCTCTGCAAAGTTAGCACCCATGGCTGGTAGTCATTTAAAAATTGTTTATTTCAGAAAGCAAAGACCAGATCCTGCTCACTTTGGTAATCTAATTAATTCCTAGTGAAGCTAGCAAAATGTCTTTTGAAAGGCAATCAGAGAGATTTTAACTCATATCTTGTAAATTTCCTTTTTTTTCCTGATGATATGGTTTCTGCATATAGTACACATCACACCCAAAATTTCTTTGGTGAGCAGCCACCCACAGGGAGCACACATCAAGTTGTGAGCTACAGTAATGTCCAGCTTTTATAGCTTTTGCTGATAGCTCAGCAGCTCCTCTAGTACTCCAAGGGTTTGTCAAGCAGTAAACAGAAGCTGCAGCTGGCCAGGATGCTAGAAGAAGAAAATGTAAATTTAAAACAAGGTCTTTTTCTGTCTTACTTAGAGCCACATTAACAGTGAAAATCCGTGTGGCAGGGGTGGGAGTGCCTGTGAGAAGACCTACATGCAGACTTCCTACAGAGAATTTAAAATATTGGTTAGCAATATCAACATATTTTGGTTGCATGCAAGTCCTTGCATATTATCATAGTGCCAGAAAAGTACACAGCACCTCTGAGTCAAATAAAAGTTCTGGTTCCTGCACATAATCTGCATTTAGGCAGAAGATAATAACTCATGGAGTGGGGAAGAACAGATAATAGTTCCCCCAATAGTAACACGTGACAACTTGAGTTGATTTTAACTCTGTTGTGGCACCGTGCATGCATATAGCAAACCTGTCTTGTAAGCCTGTTGCAAACCCAAATTCCTGGAGAATTGGATAACTTCAGCACAGCGTGCCATTGTAAGCCTCTTTGTGAGTCCTGGTAGAGCTACATAAGTGCTTTGATCACATAGGTATCCCACTCTGGGCATTTAAATTACAGTGTCTCATGTAGATGCTTAAGTGAGACTTGTGAAATCCCTACACGGCTGAGGGAGAGACACTGGCTCCTAACTCAGGCTCTTGTCTCCTGCCTCTTCATTGACTGTGTAGCAAGCCTGAGCCCCTGCAGTGGGATTTATCTCACCTAATTTTAGCAATCCAAATGTTTAGCTCTTGGCTGAGCGAGTCTCCAAGCTGCTTCTACATTCAATGGAGAGAGATGGGTATTTCCAGGTAAATGTTAGCGTTCTTAACTTAGACACTTCTCTTGAGGTGGGATGACTTGCTTTCTCTCAAAGGCTCCCTGACAATACATTGTAGCAGTGGCCCATGTGAACAACTCAGAACAGATGTCTGTGATCTACATATTGTAGGACATAAAGTGATCCATAAGAAGTTAAAAGTCTGGTAATCATTAGGCAGTGTAACAATTGACTTGTAACCCCCAAAGCTCCAGCACATTTCTAACTACCTTCAGCAACAGGAAAGATACATCAGTATTGGAATTAGATGTCTATTTTATTCTAATATACAATTAAAGCTCTTGGAGGCATAAACCTTCTGAAAATCATGGTACTGTCGAATTCAGTGGTGTAATACAGATGAGGGTTCAAAGATATTTCAAAGATGATTATCAGCTTCTCTTATCTGTATCCCACTGTCAGTACTCTATTAAATTAAGAAGGAAGTTTCATTTGAAAGAGGAAGAGTAGCCCATCAGAGGCTACGACCAGTAATACTTTACTGAGGGAAAAACTTGGCAAATTGTAACATTTGTGAAATATTATGAAGATATTTTGTTGGGAAATGTTAAACTTTTCCAATAAGCTAAAGTGGCAAAAAGGGACTTGAAAATACACACATTGATATATCTCTCTTTAATAATTTAATATAAAAAGAGAATACAATGAAATGAACTGTCAAGTATAAAAACTCTTTTAGTATTCTCTTTTCATGTTCAAAATCTTTGTTGTGTTTGAGCATCCATAATTGCTTTGCGTCAAGTTCCCTAAGACATTTCCATCTGTCTTTCAGAAAACTTGAAAACGTTCCTTTGTACTTTTGGCTTTAGTAGAAATCAGAGGTTTCTTTCAGCCAGGAAGGTTACTTCTGGTGATTGTTTATCCTCTGTCTCTGTGTTGCAATCCCTGGGACCGTCTTTCACTTCGGCATGATACATGTATATTACTGTTTGCACCATCACTCACAGTTCATAACTTGGGATAATCCAGAAGGGCATTGCGCGCGTAGTTCCTTCTGTTTAGCCATTGAAATAACTTTACTGAGAATCAAATATCTGAATGAAACAGCTGAGCCCGGCAAACAGAGCAGCTAACATGGGAGTTTCCGAAGGGTTAGCTGCAGACCCTGTGCTCAGAGGTAGCGCAGTTGCAGGAGGTGGGTTGAGGGAGCATTTGCACGCATGTGGGTGTGTGCATTATCTATTCCAGTTTTGTCCTTTGGGAAGGCTGTGGGGACAGTCTCTCCATCTCCTATCAAGCCTACTGATCAGCTTGTCGGGGCTTCTGTGAGACCCATCTGGCTGTGACTAGCAGGTCTTTGATCAGAATCAGTGCTTGAAATCATCAAGTAGCTAATCCCTCCCAGATTACTGAGGGAATGAGACTCTGCAGCAAGAATTTATATATAAATCATTTGGCTGGTGTGCTTTGGAACCAGGCAGATGAGGGAAGAACTGAAAGAAAGACAGTGACTTCACATAATGTACAAGAGGGATATTTGGAAAAAAACACATCTGGAAAACAACACTCGTGCAGATTCAAGGTAGCAGGGACCCATCACTAAGGAACAAGCTATATGACAGATCAGGGTCTGTAGCACAAAGGACAAGGGTACCATTTTATATACCTGCTCAAATTCCACAAAATACTCATGTCTGAGCCACTGACAAAGCCCTGTAAAAGTGATCTTGAAGGTTTATGGATCAATTTTCTAGCCAATATAGTACAAGCTGGAGCACAAGGCACCAGCAGCTCCCACCATCATATCACACTTCAGAACAGCATCAACAGCTCCTTAAAGACCTGCCTGTCCTATATAAAGGAAAAAAAAAAAAGCTGAGAAGTTGACATCTCAACATGAGTGATATACATCAGAGATCTGTCAGTACAAGAACTACCTTGGAATTTCTGAAAAAAAAGTACTGACAATTTCCTAACTCAAAAAATAGTGTCATGGAAATATAAATTTGACTTCGTCTTGGCAGATAAAAGAGCATTGATCTAAGAACTAAAAACAAAAATTTTTTTAGGAGCAAGTTATCATTAATTACATTCATTATGTGCAGACAGAAAAAAAAAGCTCAAATCAGTAATAAATATGATTGGTGATTTAAAAGAGACAGATTCATAAAGTTGAAAACAACTATAAGCTGATAGAACTGGAAAAAGGTATGAATAATTTGGGAGAACTGATTAAATATTTTATTTGATGGCCAAAAAGCTACCATCCCACAGCTGAAAAATTAGGTGATGTTTGTTATAAAACAACTTGACTTTAGCAGAGAGAACAAAAGCACCTACAGAAGCTAAAATATATTTGTGATCTCTGTGTGTGCAACAGTGCTGGGGGGAGTGAGTGTAATGAAAAAAAAGGGCAACATGACAGAAATGTATACAAATTTAGAAGCTGGAAAGTTTGGGAAACTGATTAAGGAAATAAAAAAAGAATCAAGTAAAAAGCAAGGGGTGTTACCTACAGTTGTAGGTAATAAAAAACCCAAATGTAAGGGATCCTGCCAGAGGTGCTGTTTTTTTCCTATACAAATAAGGTAGGCCTGTCAATAATAATGCAGAAAAGAAAAAAGGGTTTAAAAAATTTCCTGTTTTTTATTTGGAAGAAGGATTATATATGCAGATTACATGAAAATGATTAGTATATTCACTTCAGTAAGGATTTTTTCAGAAGCTTTCTTTACATACAAAGAGCTATAACAAAGAACAATAAGATTTTTATTATTTTTGTTTAGAAATCAAGTGGGCTTTGAATAAGATTTAATCCGAGCTACCTGGATTTATATTTAGAAATGCTATAAACAAGTCATATGTCAGCCAGAAGGGTCCAGAGGAAACATTAGGTTGAGAGTCTACATTTTTTAAAGAAGTCACTTTAAACTCCTAAAGTCGCTTCAAACTCCTAAAGCACTGAACAGATTTACTTCTTCATCTTGAAATGCCGATCCTTTCTTCAGTGGAATGCCTGCTATTTGTTAGGCACTTCACAAAGTCTCGTATAAATTCTTTCTGAGCATCTGATGAGATGTTGTGTTTTTGGCAAGACAGGATGTCAGCGCCTCCTGCCTTTGAAGGCAGACTTTTTGTGGAAGGTTGTATATAAATACATATTAAGGAAGAATGTTTTAACATAACATTTGAGACATAAATATTCATTTCCTGCTGCAAACTATAGATGAACAAGGTATTCTAATTCCTTCTGATTCTTGAGCACTTATTTTTGGAGTGTTTGCTTCTTCTCCCGTCTGTTGCTCCTTGATCCCATGTTTTCTGCATAAAGTAAAATACCTTCTTTATTGCACATTTCCTGGATTTGGGGAAGAGAAATACGCAATGCAAAGCTGAGCAGAATAGTGACTACTGTTCCCCTGTGCCCCATATATGAATGTTGCTGAGAATGGGACGTTTTAGTGGTTCCTCTTCCAAAATCCTTCCTGAATTCCTGTAGTTTATAAAAGCCAACAAACAAACAAACAAATAAAATCCCTCATCAAAGACCAGTTCCTTTCGGTGTTTATTTGCACAAGGTGGGCAGGGTGGTGCGACTGGCTGATCACCAAGCACCTCACCTGAAGTGTCCCACACGG
This sequence comes from Tringa tobata, assembly GCA_033628505.1. Classification (NCBI taxonomy): domain Eukaryota; kingdom Metazoa; phylum Chordata; class Aves; order Charadriiformes; family Scolopacidae; genus Tringa; species Tringa tobata. The sequence goes on from JAHREE010000279.1 coordinate 34,421,935, forward strand.
TGCTGCCGTACTGATGCTCAGTAGCGTACACAGCAGAGGTCAATGGGGTTGATGTTCTCAAAAGCAAGCCTGAGCAGAGGCCATACAACCAGACATGAGGCTCAACTCTAAACACAAGCCACTGCAGCAGTTTGTGGTAAATATCAAGGTCCCCGTTCACTGCAGCTGGCAAGAAAATGGTATTTTCTCTGGGAGCATTTTATGTCTCTTATCATACCCATGTGGACATTTCTGGCTTTTATCTAATTAAAAAATGAAAATTGAAACCTTTTTCTTCCTGCTTTTAATATTTGAAACGCAGACAAAAGGCATGCTTTCTTACACATAAGCAAAGGAAGCAAATATTTGCCTGCAAATTTTTCATCTAAAAGAAAACATGCAAAAGCATTTTTACATGTTAATAAAAGCAACTCCTTCTACTAGTTATTATCCTCCTTTCTCAGTCATGCATATTACTGTGATCCAAGCAGAGCACGAGCAGGCTTTCAGACCTTCCTTAGCATGCAAATGAAGCATCGGCTTGTGCATTACCCTTTGCATCTGAAAGCAACTTGTGTGTCGCAGCATAACCTTGTTCAAAAAAACAGGGGTCTTCCCTTATTCCTTCAGCAGAGCCAGACAACATTTTCCATCCGTGATGTGCAGAACTATTTAGTTCTAAGCCAAACGGCAATAAAACTGAGACAGAAGAGCAGGTGAAGATAAGGAAGCAAATGAAAATAGATGCTTATTTTATCGATATGTGTTTGAAAAAAGGAGGAATTACAGCGTTTCCCTCCAGGTGTACACTCAAAATCAGATATGAAGGACTATCTGATTCCATCCTAAAGTGTTGTCTGGGAGAATCAAGCATAGGCCATGGAGCAGATCCTCTGCATAGGCAAATCGCTGTATGCTTGAACACAGCTGAAAGAGTGATCCTTCTCCAACCCATCTGTCAGATACGCATAGATGCAAAACAGGTGCCTGCAGTCTTCCAGAGCAGGTACATCCCCTTTCTCCCAGTGCTTTTTTATGCACCCAGTGAATTTCAGTACTCAATTTAGCTCTTTTCCAACTTCATTTCATAGAGAACAGAAGATGGTTTTTGGCAGGGACACTTAGCTGAGCTCTGCTTTGTGTGCAGTTAGATTTACTTCTAACGCTTCTGAATGTCGTTGTCCGCATTGCTGCTTTTGTCCCAAACACTCTTTTTGTTGGTCGGTTTTGTATTGAAATCACATTTAAGCCATTCAGCATGGTATTTTCTCTACAGAGTGAAAAGTGTGTGAAAGCAGTTGAAGGTCACACGTATTATAACAAAACAAAAGAAAGAAATAATAGGGCATCCATTCTCAAGTCCTCAGACATCCAACACATTATTGCCTCGGTGATTTCAGCTCGGATAAGAAGAGTTGCAGAGTGAAGGAGGCATCTTAATCCAGCTGCTCCTTTCAGCTTACACAATCAGTGGGATGCAGGGGTCCTGTTCCCCAGCCCTTTCCTGCCACTCTGTGTCACATGCCTGGAGTGGTCTCTAGAGAATACACCTCTCTGCCAGCCTACCATGGAGGCAAATGCTCCGTTTGTGGGTACTTGCAATGGCACCCCTGGTAGGGGTCTCACTCAGAGGGACTGAACTCCTCACCTCATCTGCTCCCAAGTCAGGCTCTAGGTATTGCAGCTCCCCCATCCCTACCAAGTCCCATTTTAGCAGTACAAGTATTCTTATCTGGGGCTTGTGGCCAGAGCCAAATTAGGTGGCTGAACAAACAAATTCCTCCAGTAAAGATGCCGCTTTTTCCTCCACCCCAACAAAAAAAGTGCCTGGGAAGGATGCATAAAATAAAAGAGAAAGAGAGTAGGGGCGTATCTCATTACAGTTCCTTCCACTCTCCGCGTCCCTAATACCTTAGCCAGGAAGAACAGCCTGCATTGTTTGAAGTGTAATTAATTTATTTCTGTGTAGGTTTTCCCAGCCTATCAGTGTACCCAAACCCTTTTCTTTTTCTTAGCATTTTTTTTAGATTTTATCCCTTCTTTATTGTTGTATTTATCCTTCAGTAGGACAGCTCACTGATTTGGAAGCAGACATTTAACACCTCTGAAGCTGTGAGCAACACAGCTTTTAAACATTGTCTTTACATCTCCTTTTGATTATAGTGATTTCTGTTCTGCACCTAGTCACCAGCACTGCTACAGGAACATACAGGGATGCTTTGGTACAAGTCAGGCAGAGCAAAGCCTGGTGAGGTCTGGTTGTTTGGGATGGTAGGTTGTCCATCTAAAGCATCCATGCAAAACCCCTACGCATCTTTAAAAAGATGTTGGGATGTCACAGCTGTAAGAGATCAGAAGTGCTCATGTGGTTCAGAAACCCTCCTGCAGCATAACCCTCCAGTTCAAAGCAGAAGGGGAACAGAGGGCTGAGCCCACATTTGCTCCACCTGGTACGGGGATGGGGCACGGCACTTGTCAGTCACTACTGCTCCTTTAGGAATGATGCGTTCCCAAACAGCCCTTGCTTTCTGAGTCCTTGTCTGAGTTTCCATCTCTTGTGGGCACCATTCTCCTCCTCTGCCTGAAAGTCTGAACACTGGCAGCAAGGCCCTAACTAAACATCCAAACAGTTGAGCACAGTCGTTAGCCCCAGACAGGGCTAGACGTTCCCTCAGATGAGGAATATAATTCCCTTGGACTATATAACAAAATGCGGAGCCATGAGCTAGTTTACAGACCAGAAGAATTAAAGCCACTTCACTTCCCTATCTGTAGAGTATCATATATATTACGTTAGCCCAGTGCTCTACCCAGGCTAATAAACCAGGCTCTGCGTTGGAGGTAATAAACCCGCGGGCTGGAGTGCAGCCAGCCTCCTATTGCAGCTAACCTAAAAGAGGTGCCAAGGCTGGCTTGTGACAGAGCAGACTGAGTAAATATTTGGGTGCTTAGCCTCTGTTGAACTCTATGCTGCTGGAGCTCCATTGCTCTCAACGCCTGAGCTAGGGAGTTTTAAAGCTTACTCAGGTACATATTACCCGCTACTGTGGGGGAATATTAATTGCGACCTGGTGCAAAGCAGGAGAGAATAAGATTCCCCTCCTTTTTTGCCTCCCAGAAGTGGAGTCATAGATGAGACCATTTGTCTGAGTATATATGGTCTTGCTGTCAGGGCTGGCTGGCAGAGTGGCTTTGTTCTTCCACGCAGAGCCCTAAATCATCAATCCTGGGTCCACAGAACGAGGGTATTTCAAACAGGGAGTGTCAATATTAATATCTCATTTCATTGTTTCTAATCAGCTAAAATTATTCGGTCAGGGCAAATTCTGTTCTCTATTATCCTGGTGTAATTCATTGATTTCACAATGGCCAAGTGTAATTGTGTGCAGAATTTCGCTATTAATGTAATTTTAATAAAAGTTTCTTCATGTATATTTCATAAATCTATTATTTTCAGCAAGAGTTTTCTAATCAGAGAGAAGATATCTCTAGAGATTGTTGCTCATTTGGTAAGGTAGGCAATAGGTAATAAATACCACTGCATTAGAAATGTAAGTGAAAGTGAAAATTGGAAGTTGCTTTAAGATGAGAGTAGATTAAATATGGTACATTTGCTTAAGTATCTTTATAATGTAACTTGGCTTTTCATCTTGATCTTTGGTTAAAATGACTTTCTCTGGATTTAACTCTTCGTACATGCTAGAACACCTCTGCACAATTGGAATAAACAAGACTCTTAAATTAAATGCATATTGTGCCAAAACCTTACCTCTGCACTATCTATGCGTAGGAATTCATAACAGGACTTAAAATCAGAGCTGAAGGTCACCTCTTTTGTATCACAGGCCATTATATTTCTCCCCTGTCAGTAAATCCAGTAACTTTACTCAAATTAAAACATTTCAGCCCCCTTGAGACCTAACCATTAAGTACTTCAGACAGAGATCAGCTGAAACAGAGCAACCACAAATGCCCAGGACCTTTGCAAAGCTAGATAACAAAGAGGTACTGTACTCTTGTGTAGCAGTAAAAACCCGGAGTCCCTGATTCTCTGAATTAGAGAAAAGCCACCTTTGCCTCTGAATATGTGAACCTGGCATAGCGGGCAAGGACCAAGCCATGAGGGTCCTCTGTACCACATAGGAGGAGTGTTCAATTCTGCCCTGGGGGGAAGTTTTTCTGACCTTGAAGACAAAAATCTATTTTCTTCTCATCCCTGTCTTAACAGAGGGTTGCAAGTGTCAGTTGGAATGTCCAGATGCTTCTCTCTATGGCCTTAGCAGAGATGGAATGACTGGGCAATTTGTCTTTGCCTTGTGGTATTTGTCTAGCTTGATGTTCTCTTGAAGTGCTAGCAATCTGTGGAACTAGTCCAGTAGTCTTGATTCCCTGTGACTATTTAGAAATTGCTCTAATTGCATTCAAAACTCATTGCTACAAAGTTAGATTTTGTTATTTATGGATGAGCTTGTCTAACTTCCCAAATCAGATGCAATGCTTCATTTGGTCTGGGTCAACAAGACTGAGCCCTTCTCTACCACTCTCACCCAGCTATTAGAACTCTTTTCTGTAGAGAAAGAACTAAATCCAGTGAAAAGTAAAAATCCAGTGATTGCCTCTCAACCACTTTTCCTGTAAATAGAAGAGGGTAAGTTCTGCTGTTATCCCTATTAGATTTTCCACAGTCTCCTTGAGCTGAGGACATCTTTTCACAGCACCTCTAACAATGCTGTGTACGGAGGAAAAATCACTCCACTGTTTCTTCTCAATTCTCCCATTTTACATACACAAACACATCTTTTTTTTTTTCCTTTTTTTTTTCTTTCCCCACAGCATTCCATAGTATTCCGTAAATATTCAGAATAACACCTTACACCCACCTCTGACAACTTAGGCTCATGTACCCACAATGTAATTTAATTTTCAGGGGCAAGTGTTTCATCTGATAGGTTTTGCCTCCTTTCTGAAAGGCAAAATGCTAAATTCAGATGTGAAAGAAACTAGGAAAATGGCTTTGAAGATTCCTTTTTGACTGAAAGATTGTGATTACTTTCCTGGAGTTGCTGAGAACTGCAGGAATGACCTTGCTTAGTGTAATTTGGTATTTGAGAGAGGCTCCTCAGCTCAGAAGAGTTTGCTTTCTCCCCAGCTGCTTAGTGTTGCTAAAGGGTTACAAATAAGGGCTAAGGGGAAAAAATACTCGCAGTTGCAATGCTGAAACATTTAGGGCATTTACCACCTTTAGAACTTTACATCTTCCATGTGATAGATATTCAAGACTGTTCTGAGGTATCACCCAGAAAAGCCTGTATTTTTGTGTCCTAGGAAAATGGCAACAGAGTTTACATTATCAAATTGTCATACAAATAGATCAATTAGGAAAACAGAACTTACATGCTTAGAAAGTGAAGGATATGTAAGCATAAGAGAAACCTTGAAAAAGGGGCATTTGTACTGGATCTAGCAGCATGACTTATCACAATTAGCTTAGCAGAGTAGCATATATCATACAAAATGCCATACTGATAGGAAAAAGTACTCAAATGTGTCATGTTACCACACAGAAAGGGTGGAATCAAACTGTGAAGAGCTGTGAGGTACAATGTTCAAGGTACAATACACGATGAGGCAGAATAGAGAGAGATGACAGCAACCAGACAGCAGACCAAAATAAAATAAAATAATAAAAAAAAAAATATGACATGCTGTCTTTGATCCTGTTTACAAGAGGAAAGCGACTGCACAGTAGAGCTTTCATGGTATCACGGAATCTGCAAGTGTAGGAGAGATTGCTTGTGAGAGAGGGCTTGAACCTGGAAGTTTGCATGCAGCTTTCCCATTAACTTCAGCTAGAGTTCAGTGCACAGAGCACCAGAGAGATCAGGGGCGAGATAACTCGGTAAGTGGCTTGAGGACAAGAAAGGCGTATGCAAAGAGAAATACCGCTGATCAATATCACCCTGCACTGTCCTTCTTTCCACCGTATTAGCTCACAAGCTTTGGAGATAAAGCACATTTTTAATGAAGCTTGAGCATTATGTAAGGCTTTACCGTCTTCCAAAAGCAGCCACATCTTCGCAGAAGGATTGTAGGAATGCTAAGGAAGCATCAGCCCAGTCCTCTGTAAGAGGCAGAGGAAGGGAAGCAGTAATCTTGCACATGGAAAGCAAGTTTTAGAGGGATCAGCACTGCTACTCGCTTCTCGAAAAAGAAACTCTTTTTCAAAACCTCAGATGTATTAAACAGCATTATTAGCTCTCCAAGTCTTTTGCTAGTCAGAGACTTTGCAGCATCTGTACAGGGGGCGGGGAAGGGAAATGAAGCATTAAAATACATGTTTCCTAATATTTTGCAGCTTCTTCTGTATCTGAGTTAATGACCCACCTTTTTGCTAGAGCTGCTGTAAAGGAATAATCCTGCCCAACCAATTTTAAAAAAACCCCACCAACCCAAAAACACACCCACAGAAAGCATCGTACTAGAACCTATGAATAGCTTAGTTGTGTGTAAAACTTATGGGGCAAACTTCATACTCTGCTTAGTACCTGGTAAAGAAAGCCCAAATGTAATGTAATTTCAGTCTCTGGATATTCAGAGTTCAAGACTCCAGAGGAAAATAAAAAAGACCAGAATCTAAAAAACCCAATCCATCAGGAAAGACAGAAAGAATTGGGTACATTTTGTCATAAGGAATAAAGGGCCACCATCTTCAAACGTGTAAAAGATTTCTACAAAAAGGAAAGGGATAAATTGATCTCTGTGTTCATTATAGATAGGACAAGAGGTTATAAGTTTAAACTATTTCAAGGAAGATTTAGATCAGGTATTAGGAAAACCTTCCTAATGTTAAGGATTCAATGAAGCTTATGGGGCAGTCTCACGACCAGGCTTTTTAAAAGGCATACATGAAAAACGAAAGTGTTTACTCATAGCTGATTCTGCCTTGAGGTTGAGGATGGCTGAAATGGCCTGTCTAGGTCATTTGAGCGTAGATTTATGAGCCAAGCTGCTGCCTCTGAACTGAAATACGACATGTTTATTTTACTGCAGTTTAGGAGAAAAACTTAACTTCTCTAATTAAAACTGCATGAGTAGCATGAACAGGAAACATTTGGAGATTTGGCCTATGTTAAAACAACTTCTCTAGTGCAACCTTCAAGGGGAATTTTAATGACTATCAACAGTAAATATTTTGGCCCCTGTCTCTGTTCTGAAAGTGGAATGTGTGGAAAACCTCATTCTCCTTCAGGCATTTATGGGGTACTGTTTCATCCCTGTTTACTGGACAGAGGGCCATGTGTTGACTCTCTAGACAGAGTAGTTTATGCTGGTGTATTAGTTGATTAGCTTTAAAAAACAGTTCTTTGGAGGGGGGGGTGAAATTGTTCTAAAGCATTTTCTCTTTTTAAAGGGACTTACTGCTCCAAATTGCTCATAGCGTTTCTCTCCATATAATGATTATGGAGTTAAACATTAGTGAGTCTATATAAGTAGAATAATGACAATAACTAGAGCAAGGAATGAAAATGTTAAACTAACAAATAAAGAGGTCAATTACTGAAACAGATGAGAAGACAGAGGGCAAATTCTAATAGAAAGACATAGCTGGCACAATGATTAGACCACAGGCAAAGCTTACTGAGTTTGGATTCAGAATGCTAAAGTAGGAACAGTGGAAAACAGAGGACTCGCAACACAGAAAGAGCATAAAAAATGACTGCAGGATATATACGAAGGCAGAAGGGAAAACAGTGCAAGTGAAAAATGTTATGAGACAGAAAAACCAGGAAGGACAGATTTACCTGAGGATGAGGAATTGCAATGAGTGGCTGCACTTCTGCAGTACCAGGCAGTTCTGTCTAAGGCAGGATCCCACTCAGCCCTCCCAACCTGCCTCTGCCGACCTGAGTCCCCAAAGCTTAAGTGTGGCAGCAGTGCCACAGTTCCTCTAATCACCCAGTGAAATGAATCTCTCTCTGTCTACATTTTCTTCAGTGGGGATGACAATTTGCATGCTCAGTCACTGACAGGGCTTCCAGAGCACCCTCTGGTCTCTCTCACATGGAAGGAACGTGGGGATGCTACCCCTTTCTAAGACACAGTCTCATACCAGGCAGAGAAAACCAACTGCTGCTGATAACATGGTGAGGCTTCTGCTGTGCAGGGTTGATTGATCCAAATTCAGGTGGTGATGGAGGGGAACTTCATGGACAAAATCATTCCATGGCTACAAGCAATTGCTGAGTTGTGTTAGCAGGAATAAAGTCAAGTCCTTTGGTTTTATTTAGGTTAGAACAAGCAAGGCAGAGACTGACTGAAGGGCTTGAGTAGGAAGGCAAACCTTGTTAGTTTTTATTTATTTTTACCATCTGATATCTAATGCTTCATAGCTCTTATGACGTTTCAGACACATGCAATGATTTCACTAAAATCTAAGTCCATAGAAGCAGGCCAATTTGCAGCAGCTGAGGAGCTCATTCTTTTAGGGACTACTACTGAGACAAGTAATTTTGATTCTTAGGCTTTCCTCCACCAATCAATATTTTTATTGCTTTACTTGAGATAGAAAACAATCATAGAACAACAAAAGTTGTTGGTTTTTGTTTCAAATTGTTTGTTTTACTTTTTACTGTTTTGTTTTGAGCACAGTGGGTAGCCTCTTCTCATAGAAAATATGAAAAAGGGTGAAAAAAAAAAGCGTACTCCTCTTTGAAGGGAAAGGAGAGAAAAGAATTCAGTGCACTGCAGATAGATGGAGGCTCATACTGGCTGTTTATTTAACCTTCAGAGGTTGCTTTCTCATCCGTGCCGCTGTTTACATGTAAGGACTTGCATTCCTGCACCATCGTATGCTACTGGCTGATGAGTCTCATTTTGCTTTCTGTTCCTGCTCTTGATTCATCCCATATAAGAACTTGTGTTCCAAATCAATTGCACACATATATCTATAGCTGTTCCAGACTAAGCTGCTTTCCATCACAAAGTTAATATAAGCCATTCACCAGGAATAGAAAGCACAGTGGTGTGTTCACTGAGTCAGCTACCCAAATTGCCCTATCCACAAATTCCAGGTTTTGCACTTCATATGTCGTGAGCAGGTGAGGGAAGGGAGTAATAGGAAACTGGATAATCATGGCTCTCTGGCCTGGCGGCCACAACCTGATCTTCCGAATGTTTGTTGTGGGTTTTATCACCAATTCAAAATTATTTTCTCTCAAACCTGGGCTTTGAGGAGACTTTCAACATATCCTCAAGGTGGGCAAGGCTTTTTTTTTCTGAATATTACTCATTTTGCTAGCAACACAGACATCAATACCCATTTCTCAGCATTTAAAGGAAGATTTAATTCATTTATCAATTCCACTATTGAGTTCTTTGAAAGTGGACAGATCTTTGTATTCAGAAGCCTAGAAAAATCTTCCAAAAGTATTGTTGCATTACTCTTGCAATTTGTGGCAAGAAAAGATTAGCACAAAAGAACAGATTAGTTGCTGGTTGACAGTGTCTCCAACATTTATAATGGTTAGCTAAACTAGCTCTACCTATGTAGCCTTATGTCCAGAAAAAATGGTTTGAAATTTTGTGCAGTTAAAAGATTGTAAACATAATGAGTTGGATCTATTCCTGGTATTTTTCCTTATTACTTCAATTCACTAGTTCAATTAAAAAAAAAAAAGTGAAAGCTGAAGACGCTTCTGTAAATTTTGAAACAACTTTTTGGAGTCTAGAATATGCCAGTGGTGGGGTCCTAGAGTAAAGCTTCCAGGCAGAAGCATCTATACAGGATTATTGCATGGAAAGTAGGGTAGCATGAGACAAATAGCAATTACAGAGAGCCCAGAGCATCCCTGTGCTGTCAATCAAATGCAGGGTTTTCTAAACTCAGTTCTGCTACGAACGCATTGTCTTACCCTGAGTATCTCTCCCCTTCATTTCCCTAACTGTAAAATTATAAACTGTCAGAATTAGTTATTGTCTACAGAAGGCCAATTTCTTGCTAAGTGGTTACACACTTTTCTGTTGAAAAAAAAAGGAGTTAAATTATATTTATGAAGGAATGAAAAACATTAAGCATTATAAACATTCTGTTCTTTTGTACTTATTTCTTATGAACTATTTCATCTGCTAAGATATTGTTCTGCCACTCTTAGCCATTCACCAGTTTGATGCCCCTTTGTAAGGACTGTGCTATTGACAAAGAATCATCATTTCCCTCTTCATATTTTCATGTCATTCCCACCTGTGGCTTTTTAGTAATTAATGATGTTACAATGCAAATTCTAATCAAGCTGCATATGTATTTTGTTCATTTGTTTCCTTATGGGAAACATTTTAATTTCCCCTGGCCTTTATGCAGCAGCTGCATGTCCTTCTGATTATTTCTTCTGTTGAAAAGTGGTCAAAGTGGTGTTCAGGCCAAAAATCAGCCCAGCTGTAAGCACATGAAAGTCTCTTGGCCCAGAGTGCCTCAATCCACGTGCCACGTAGTTTTATTAAAAACTAGGCAAATCATAGGATCAACGAAATATGCAGTAGCAGCAAGAAAAAGAGAAATGGGAATTTTGGGGCTACCAAAGGAGACTGCTGTAGTAGTAAGGTATTTTGAAGATTACAGCAACTGTAACACACAGAAATCAAACTTTCCTGCTACACAATGCTGTCTGTCAAGAACATGCCTATAAATATCACCCCCTTTTTGTCTATTTTCTGTGAACTAGATGAAAGCATTTAAAGTAGAATCTTCTTATTAACATACAATTAAATGTATTTTTAAAATGGATTTTAATACATATAGTAACTTGTCTATTATTTTAAACCTGTTTTGCTGTGGGCAAAGACAAAGACAGCTGGGCAGCTGAAGTATAGGCCTGGGAATGGGGTGATATACTGAAACCTGTCATGGGCTCCCCGTTTATTTTACGTCAGTCCTACGAGTCTTTCTAGGACTCATTTTAATCTTCTTTAAAATGGAAACAACAGCTCGTACACATATTGCAGGGAGTCTGGGAGGCCTATTTCTTCAAAGCTCTTTGATGATCTCTGATATAAAGCACTAAAACACTCTTAACTATCGTTTTTTTACACATATCTTCTCTAGTACTTCAAAGAAATCTGAAGATGTATCTCCATTACAACTTAATGGTCTGTATCTTCTTTTTCCTCTTGTAGCTGGGAGCGGTGTTTTAAATTAAGTTCAAAACACTAAGAAAAATCATCTTCCTTGGCCTTCCCGAGTTGTCCACACTAGCTTTATCTGCTTTCTCACCTTCACACAGTTTCCATATGTGAGGTTTCAGCTCAAGGGAAAAAACACACTTGAACAGCTTTTTCAAACTAGTGACCCATCATGGGCCCCTGTCTGTTCTGCAGAGATTTTGCATGTGGAAGATGGTAATGGAAGGAAATCCCTATAGCTGGGAAACATCAAGTATTAAATTTAGCTGAATAGGGAGTTAGGACTTATGCAATTCATTCAAGTGGGCTTTTGTTAGTGAATAAACAAATATCTTGCAATATTGATAACATAGCTTTTGATCCTGTAGTTTTCTCCCAAGATAAAATTTTATTCTCTTCAGATCTTGACTGTCTATTCAGTTTTAACTGTCACTCTCACTTTTCCACTTAACTGTGGTACTACACTGTGATCGCTCCTGGGCACTGAAAAAAGAAATACTGTAGTTTCCTGTCTGTAAGAGCTGCTCCCAACACTTAACATCAAATTTGCCTTGCAGAGCTACCTTAAAGGCTCCCACCAGTGAAGGCATCGAGATTCAAGCCTATTCAGTGTTCACAGTCATCTAAAAGAGGAGGCTCCACTGAGAAGGTCTTTGTCTCGTCCTCCTGAAGGCAGCATGGGAACTTGGCAAGATTAGAAATTAAACAAGTACATGCAGGATATGCTGCTTCTTAAACTGGCAAACACTTTGTTGCTTCTGCAGCCTAGATTTACTGTAGGCACTGGCAGACTTTGATTCCTTCACCTCTCCAGAAATCTTCTGTGTGCTATTTTCCCCATACCCTTTGTTTTAAGGACATGTTGCAGTCCTCCTTCTTGTATACCAAGGATCTGTAATTCTTTCCTTCTAGTGAGTAATGGCTGCTTTATGCTTCCATGTCCACTCTGCACCGAGATTCCCCGTTCTTCTCCCTTGTCCTGATTCACCTCCTTCATCTTCCCCAATTCCAATGCCTCTATGGATCTCTTCATTACTCTGCTTCCAGTACACCAGGGACCGTTGTGTCTTGTGCATTTTGTATGGTGTTCATGTGCCTCTAATTTCCACCTACATCTCCATGTCTCAGTATCCCTTTCCTGCCTATTAGGATAGCAGAGTTTTGAAATTTGGTTGGGACTGACCTTTCTTTTAGGGAAGAAGATACATTTCTACAGACTTGCTTCATAATCTGGAGACAACTTCAAGTTTGATAATAGTGGGTGGTTTTACACAGCAGATGCCTGGTGAATGGTGTGCCCCTCATCTTGTTTTCCAGTTGTCAGTCATCTAAATCAATTGAATTCTGCTCCAGCCGCTCCAGACAGCTCATTCCTGAGCTTTTGCAGTCAGTGGGATACAAGTCTCAAAGAGTGTCATGTTGCTTCCAAGAAGAAAAACAACATCAAGCTGAGGGCAGGTCCTCACAATCTCAACCAGCTCTCCCACCTCTCTAAGTGCATGCCTAGTCGTGCTGCTCTACAAGCAAGCAATGATTTGGAGTATCAAGCAGTTTGATAAGTAGAGCTTGTGAAGAACTCAGTGTGTCGCTAAGCTCTCCATAGCAATCTTAATGAGCAATGACCTTGCTTTGAAAATGTACAGTGTGTTTCTTCACTGCTTCTCTACGATCTCTGCTGATTTCTACTGTGTTCAGTGTTCTTGGAAACTTCTGCCCTGCTGAGTGGCCTAGAGGATCTAAACTTTAGTTTAGTAGCTCTAAACTCCAAAATGTGCACTCAAACAGGCACACTTGCACATACAGACAAGGGATCAGATTATAAAAGAGTTTTTATTTATTTTCCAGCTCTGTCATCATAAACGATGACTAGCGCTTAAGAGCACCACTTTGTGTGTGGGTACTCAGAAAAAGTCTTTGGGACAGGAAGATCAATTAACTTAAAATAATACAATGAAATTTTTTTGAGTTGTAAACTCTTTTTAAACTGAATATAGGACTTTAAGAAAAGCATTTAATTTCTGTGTCATCATTTCTCCCAGCCATACAATGGGATAATAACATTGCTTTATCTCTCTGGGACTCTGTGAAGAAAATTCATTATTCTTGTGAGAGCCTCTACTACCAGAGATAAGAGCTGTGGAAAAGCCTCTCAAAAACTAGTTGCGTTTGGGCTTATCGTTGGTCACATGAGTAAAGTTAAATACATTCATAAGCGCTTGCTGGCTTTGAACCTAGGTCAAGACAGGTGCAATTAAGGCAAAAATCCAAAGTTTGAAATTCTTTAAATGAAAAGGTGATGTTCCAATTCAAGAAATCAGTAACTCTGAGGTTAGGAAACTTTGCCTACATTTTCAGAATCTGCCTTTCTGTGCATCACAGCAGCATTTGCTGGCACAAAGAGAGAAAGCACATTCAGAAAACTCAGTCTATGGCATTTCCATGGTGCTGTGTAGACTTATTAGCTTATTGTGTGGAGTTTTGTTAACACTAGAGTGAGGAATTCTATTCAGTGCTCTACTGCTTGGTTTTGATACATACTGGCAAGGATACGTCCCGCCCCAGGCTGCTTCAGAGATACAGAGCCCTTCACTTGATGTTGCAGTTAAAGGCTCTGTCTGACCCTCCGGGAAGTATAGTTATTTCTTTTTTTTTTTTTTTTTTTTTTTTTTTTTTACATAAGTAGGGGCAGTATCAATGTTCTTCAGCAATCTTCATCACATGGCTCTTCACAGGAAGAAGAACAAAAGGTAGAACAAAAAGTACAGGTTGTCAAAGATGCTGTCACTTGTAACATATTTCTCCTGAGCTGTATCTGAAAGAGGAGATAAAAGAAAAGATACTAAAATATTTTATGTGTGTTTGAGATGAGCTCAACGCAATTCCTGTTGTTTCTCTGCTAAAACACATCACTGACTAAAGCAACATAAAGCTCAAAATGCCGTCTTTGAAAATAGTTAGACAAACACTACTTAGAGGCTTGGTTGTTTGGCTGTATTTTAACTTTGTTTTAGCCTGTCAAACTCAAGAACTTGTCTCTCTCTCTGCCATTTGCAGACTCTGCCTCTGCCCCCTTGCCATTTACAAGGGTTTAGACAGCTATTGTGAGTCCTCTCCTCCTTTAGTTCTTCTGCTATAAATAGCAAGGTGTGGAGCAATGAATGCCCACAAATGCCACTGTCACACAATGCAGTAATGCATGAGGACTGCATGCCTTACAGAAAAAAAAAAAAAGAGCCAGTCCCCTTACCAACTCATCGTTACTGTGTGTCTGTGCATCCCATGGACAGATACAGCTGCACGCCCCTGATTTCACCTGGGCTGTACATATACAGATCACCCTTTCTATGTTTATGGACTAGCATCTGGCAGGGGTCGGCAGGCTGGTCTGCGGGCTGAAACCCCACATTGTATATAGTCGCAGTGCTTGAGCAGAGTGTGGTAACCACCGCAAGAGGCAATGCTGGTTACAAGCTGTTGCATCTGTGTTTTACGCCTGGAGTCTACTTTAATTTGTGTCCTGCTCCACACCAAGCCTGCCATTACTGCTGCACGGTTCAGGACAGTATTTTACAAGCAGCAAGGGGAAAATTCACTTCAATTCACGTTGATTGCCTTTTTAGTCGCAAGGAGCAAGAGAGGGGGGATCCTCCAGGAGTTTGAACTCACACTCCACAGGCACGACACCATGCAGATAACAAGCATCCTATTCACCTCCCTAACTGGAAACGTCTGGTCTGAGCTAGTTGTCTGGCATCCACCTGTAGTCAGCGAAGAAAGAAAAACACCGAAGAGACTGATTGATCCAGTGCTAAAGCAGGTGTCTCAGACAAGCAGCATGAATTGCCCTCTGGAGCTTATCTCCTCCCGTTAATTATAAGGGTAGCCTGGAAAACTGGTTTAGACTAGATACCGGACTTCCAGGCAGCTTAACTTAGATGAGCTGACTTCCAGCCTTGGTTGAAAGGAGACTACATCAGAATCCTCTCCTCTCTGCCTATAGCAGACTTTCTGTTGTGCAAAAACTTCAGGCAAAGCCCTGGCTTAATTTAAGTCCACAGCAACGCTCTAACAGGACTAGGATTTCCCCAGTCATACCTTCTTCTGATTCCTGCGGTATCATAGCCTCAGAAAATTACCGAGTGGGAATTGCTGTGGTAAAACCCTTGTCCAAATATTTCATGGTATAAGAAAAGGAATCACACATTTTAGAAAGGTGCAAAAATTCTGTTTCAAAGCTTTTAGCAACCTTGCCCTTATTTTGTAGATTGTTATTTTACTTACCATGAAATAATGCCTTGATTGTTAAAGCAGTTCTTTTTTCACCAGATGCCATAAAAACTGAAGTGACTATTCACCAAAAAACCACAGACTGTTTATAACACTGAAACAGGTTGTGGCAGAAGTGGGGCAGCTCTGGGTTAATTCCCAAATACCAAGGTATGACCCAGTTACTCTATGGCTTACTGGAAAAAAGCTGTCGTGTATAATCAATATGGAAACTGGGAAACCAAGAGGAAAGCCAAGAAACAAACCTCAGACAAGACACCTCTCAAAAAACACGCAGGAAATTTACAAATGCAGGAAGAGGAGACGACAAAATATTTCTGCAATAAAATACGACTCCTTCTGCAGAAGAGGGGCAGACTTTTCACGTGCAGGTAAGGGAGACAGACAGCCAGAGGTTATAGCCCTAACCATAGCCATTAGGGCTGACAGTGAACAGGAAGCCTATTTAGTAGCTCTGTCAGTGTTTGGCAGTAATCCAGCTAATAGAGACATGCAAATTGCCCTTTGTTGTTTTAAAACCCTCTTTCCTTTATGTTGCTTTCTGTCTTTGCTGAGTTAACTACTCCTACAGCTGGGGACTGGGTTAGCCGTCAGTCCTTACTCCAGCTACTGTGCTGCTGCCCATCAGGCACCTTCCCAGCATCGTGGCAGCTGTGCCAGAGCTGCAGGCAGGATGCATAGCACCCAGAGGAGCCTCCAGTGGGTTCTCGTCACTGGCATGCTGCAGCACATTCTACCAGTCACCCGGATTTTGGTTATCTCAGGACATGAGCAGAGTTTGTGTCAACCCTCAATAGTCTGTGCAGGGCATGGATTGGAGGAACAGGGATGAGAGATTCAGCTAACTACAAATAATTTTTTTATAAATATATATAGAATCATAGAATCATCTGGGCCGGAAGGGACCTTCAGAGGTCATCTAGTCCAACCCCCCCAACAGTCAGCGGGGACACCCCCAACTAGACCAGGTTGCCCAGGGCCTTGTCGAGCCTCACCTTGAATATCTCCAAGGATGGGGCCTCAACCACCTCCCTGGGCAACCTGTTCCAGTGCTCCACCACTCTCATAGTAAAGAACTTACTCCTAATGTCTAATCTAAATCTGCTCTTCCCCAGTTTAAAGCCATTACCCCTTGTTCTGTCATTGCCAGCCTTTGTAAACAGACTGCCTCCAGCCTTCCTGTAGGCTCCCTTCAGGTACTGGAAGGCCACTATTAGGTGTCCCTGGAGCCTCCTCTTCTCCAGGCTGAACAACCCCAGCTCCCTCAGCCTGTCCTCGGAGCAGAGGTGCTCCACCCCCCTGACCATTTTTGTGGCCCTCCTCTGGACCTGCTCCATCAGGTCCATGTCCTTCTTATATTGAGGATTCCAGACCTGCACACATCTACTCCAGGTGAGGTCTCACCAGAGCAGAGCAAAGCAGAAGGATCACATCTCTGGACCTGCTGGCAACACTTCTTTTGATGCATCCCAGGATGCGATTGGGCTTCTGGGCTGCAAGTGCACACTGCCTGCTCATGTCCAGCTTCTCATTCATCAACACCCCAAAGTCCCTTTCCTCAGGGCTGCTTTCTAATACCTCATCCCCTTGTCTGTATTGATGGCGAGGATTGTTCTGGCTCAGGTGCAGAACCCTGCACTTGCTCTTGTTGAACCTCATGAGGTTCACCTGGGCCCACCTCTCCAGTCTGTCCAGGTCTTTCTGGATGACATCCCATCCCTCAAGTGCATCGACAACACCACACAGCTTGGTGTCATCTGCAAACTTGCCGATGGTGCACTCCATCCTTCTGTCTATATCGTTGACAAAAATGTTGAACAATACCGGTCCCAGCACAGGCCCTTGAGGGACACCACTTGTCACTGCTCTCCATCTGGACTTAAAGCCATCTACCCTCTGGATGCGATCATCTAGCCAATTCCTTATCCACTGAACAGTCCACCTATAAAATCCATATCTCTCCAATTTGGTGAGCAGGATGTCATAGGGGACCATGTCAAAGGCCTTATAGAAGTCCAGATATACCACATCCATATATGGGTATATATAAATTCATAAAATACACATATAAATATATTCCTGTGTAGCTGGAAGTATTAAAAAAGAAGAATAATTTTATCCACAATTTTACCAAAGGTAAGTAACAATATTTCATTCTGCCTCATCACATACTTTCCCCACGAATTTCAACCTGCCTCTGCCTTCCCTGCCCCTTCCCCCCCCCTCCCCGTTCACAGTGACTGAACACGCTTCGAGCATTAATGAGTCAATGATCAAAACAGCCTTGCAAAGGGCAAAATAATATCAGCCCTGTTTTGTTGTGGCAGAGATGAAATCACACATGGGTTGTCTGTAGTTACTGAGACAACCTGGAGGATATCTGTGGTTTGAACCTCAGTCTATCATTTGCTCATGCCCAGATGGCCATGGCACCCTCTCTGTAGAAAAGCTGCTAGCGAGAATATGTAACAGGGGCTTTGCTCAGTTTTGGCACAAACTAGTCAGAGGCATGCTTTACTGCAAACAAAAAGAAACTATTCTTTCCTAGTAATGATTCTGCACTGTTAACTGTATGCATTCAAAAGTCACAAATTCTCTCCACTACAGTTTCCAAGGAATAATACTTGCCACAAATCCCCTGAAATTTTAAGTCTTATGAATGCTTGTTTCTTCTTATTTAACTCAGCGTTTCAGAGACCGTAGGGTACACTCAGGTCAAGTTATCAAGGGTTTCTGAGGTACCATGAGAACTATAAACTTGTGCTTTTAAAAATGAAATACGAGTTATGACCCCAGAATCTGGGACTTTGAGAAAAAACAACAACAAATATCATGAGGCTCCATTAAAAGCAGAAGCTGACAACACTGTGACCCAGAAGTGACATGGAAGAGTCAGCAATATTTCTAGGTACGGTGAGACTCACATTGTTAACTTTTGAAATGTCTTCTAGAACACTGTGGGACTATATTAATTGCTGACATAAGTAATTTCACCTGAATAAGGTGAAAATTCACCTGGATAAAGAATTTCACCAGGCTCATCTATGAAAAACTTTGGTCTTGGGTGCTTTTTCTCTGTCTGTTTGAGTGGAGCACAGGCAATTTTCATATCAGCAGGGCATCTTTTCTGAAAAAAAAGGGAAGGAGCAGACAGATTTTGGAAACAAAATTATTGCTTGCAACTGTGACAGATACCATGGTGACGCTTACAAGAATTTTTCCTATTAAGCTTTAGCAAGTGCTAGTGCCACAATAAATAACCTTTCATATATGGAGGCTTCAGAAGGAGCAAATAAGGAATAATGCAAGCAATTCTAGAAGAAGTTTAAAAAAGGATTATATCACTTCAAACTTAAACCAATAATGTAATAGAAAAAAAAAAGTGGCTGAACTATATGGAATTACTTACCAGGGTATCCTCATTCCTAATCTATAATTTATATGCACATTTATTTTACATTTCTGTAAAAATAATTAGATGTACTTGGACTCCAAATGAAAAATATCAGATTATATATAAGGCAGCACAGAAGCATCTGAGGTTAAATAACACTCCCAGTGAGATGCCTATGAATCTTTTTGATACCCACTAGTCAATAGGGGATTTTCCTCACAATTTCCTATTCTACTGAGGCTTCAATCCCTCTTCCCCTGAGAAATTTAACTTCTTATGGATGGGAACAAAGAATTTTGAAGGCGGAAAAATTGTAAAGTCAATCTAAGTGTTTTCTGTACAGATGAAATGTGCATACAGCTGAGTTTACAGAAGGATTTCATAATATTGAGACCTACAGAGATCAAAAGTAATAATAAGGAGTCTCTGAGAGTCTGTCATGGCATGAAAGGATCGTGCATTCGGGAGAAAATTTACATTTTGTTTGTTGGCGTCTTGTAGATTGAGCTGTGCCAAGGGTTATAAATCAATGAAGATGATGCTGTAGTATTTGAGTCCATAATTAATAGTCCAGTATATTTTTATAAGAATAAATAAAACAAAGGTGAAAAACATATTTAATTTTTTAAAATTCTTTGAGACAAGTTCCCTTCCTTACTGTACACATAGATATAGATTATATAATCTGAATGTTCTCCATTTTCAGCTGGGCTTAAGTCAGGCATAGATATGTAAATAAACATGATAACTAGTGAATATGAAGAAATCCTGTTAGGATGGCAACTATATGACCAGAATCTATACCTATAGCTAGGATTTCGCTGTGTAAGAACACAGATTCCTTATCTCCGGGTATCTCCCTGGCAGTCCTTTAATCTCTCTTCTAAGCAGTCGTCATTTCCAGCTAAGTACTGCATTCCAAGGCTGAGACAGAAAAACAAGGATAAGCCACATGGTCTTATGGTCCAGGAAAATATTCACTATCCCAAAAAGCTATAGTTCTATAGTGAAAATATGAGTTGGGATTCAAAGACAGAAAAGGAAAGCATGCTCAAAACATGCAAAAAGAAAAATATAAAGTAGTCTTGAGCTAACATGTTAGATTGCTAAATTTCTGGGGGACTTTCTATTGATATATGTACAGAAACAAATATCTAAACTTCAGGATTCATGAAGCAGCTGCCAAAGGCAGCAGCTAAGATGTCCTCAGTCCATGGTAATGTTTACAGATAGAGAAGAAAAGAAAACTAAGAAAAAAAAAGACAGAGAGGCAAACCTGAAAACAGTGACTACTGGATGCTTGTATCCAACAGAATAAAGAACAGTTCATATGATAAAGCGGTGTAAAGGTTTCCAGTTCTGGAAAGGCACACTTGGAGGATTTAAGTAAACAAGAGTTCAGTCCTAAAGGCAGAACTTTAATGGAAATCAAGGAGGACCTGGCACATAGGAGGCCTACAAAAACACGTAGGAGGCTTACAAAAACAAGAAGCTAGCAGGAAAAAAATGAAAGAATTAAAATCCATCACATTTTCCAACTCCACTGTGATTAAGATCCTCTAGATTTACATGAAAAAAAGAAGGCATATGGAGAATAAACTGTTAAATGGACCAAACAATTATAGGAGGTAAAATAGCAGAATTGATCAGAAAAATACATATATTAAAAAAGACCTTTACAAATACATTGGATGAGGGTGAAGATATACTGCAGAGAAAGAGGACCACAAATACAGAAGATCAAATAATAAATGTGTAGACATGTCCAAGAAAATCTTTCTTTAGAAATTAAAAGAAAAAGTTATTTCAACTATTAAAATGGATGCAAAGCTTTCTGAAGCATACTTTGAGCACCACTGCATTATATGAAAGAGAGGTGGGGGTGCAGCAGGTCTCAGGCAATACCAGAAAGGTTTCAGACAGGCCAGTAGGGAAAAATAGGATGATTTTCTACTCATATACAGAAGCATGGGAGTAGACATGTGGAACACAAAACACTATGTTGCCTGCGTCATCGCTTGTTATTAAAAAAAGCATGGCTCTATTAAAGTCAATGGACCTGCAGCAGTTTAAAACAACAAGAGTTTTTCTCTGTGTGTAGCTGTATGGTTGAAGGGTTCCCTTATGTTGAAGGAAAAACACATTTCTCCCTTATAGGCCATTGAAGAAACATTTCCAGCATAACCTATCTTTACAAAAAGACCTCCATGGAAAGCAGAGAAACTTAGTCATAACTGATGAAAAGACGTTCTGCCTTCAGGGGAATACCTTGACAATGCATATGAATGCAAGTTTCTCTTCCTCTTTTTTATTTTTGAGACATCTTTTTTTAAGGTTTTTTGGGCGAGACATAAGCATATCACAGGTAGGCCACGTCCGCGAGCCCTGGGCAGTACCTTAGCTAATGCCAGAAGACCCCATGAAGCACAAACTGTGCCAGATAGATCAAGCAAGGCTCAGCTACAAAATGATAGGGGACCACAGCACTGATAAATATTTCTTCTCTGGATTTCGCTTCACAGAGAGAAACTGGGAATCCTGCTGGGCAAATAAGAGAAAAAAATGTCCCATGAAAGTGGCGTAAGACTTCCACAAAAAATAACTCACTGAGTAAAAGTATTCCAAAATCGAATCTAATAACACTGCATAGAAAAATCTATTCTACCAGTATGGAATTCAAAGTATCGTAAAGCTAGGGAACTCTGCAAGCAACATTAACCAAGACAAGCAAAAATGTAATCCAGAGCACTTGTAACAAAAGCACAGAATAAGGAATGGGAGAATAAAAGTGTGAAGGCAGTCTAATGTTTCCACAATTAATAGATCTACTTAAAAAAAAAATCAATTCAGTGAAAAGTTAGAAATATGTCAGGAAGGAGCAATTATTCATGGCTAATTACTTTTTAGAGGATGATGACAATGGGTTAGTTTTCTCTGGTATTGATGAAGAAAAACCTCTGGGGAAATCATTTGCAAAGGTTACCAAGGATATGAATTATTCTCTGGTATGTATGAAGTACAAGAATATGAAAGAATGAGTAAAATACTAGTGTAGTGAAGGTCATCAAGACAACTCAGCTAATAGCATGAATTACCACTTTAGAGATTCAAACATGCCATCAATATGTCTAATAATGAATGATCTCCTGGAAGGGATGATTTGTTATGAACTGTTCAGATACTCACCAGAAAGAAGACTTTAAAATAATTTGCTTCAAGAGAATATAGCAAAAGACAAAATTACAGAACTCAGTATGTAGTTGTCCCTGTGAGTGAATTAGAGAAAACAAAAAAAAAAAACAACACCTTTACACAGGGCTGTGGTGATGTCCGTTCTCTTCCCATAATGTGGGGTTATTTAGCACTTTCTCTTGTCCTCCATTCACTTCCCCACCCCTGTCCAGAACAGCTACCTTAGTCTTTTCCATTTTATCATTTCTCTTTTTTGTGCTCTCTCTCTTATCCATACTTGATGTTTCACTGTCAGCTTCCTCTTCAATATATCCATTCACAACTATCTTGCCTGTACTAGTCTCTAAGATAGCTAGCAACAGCTTTATCTCCTGGAAAATTGGGCTGTCTCACAACCCCCCTATCCCAGTGGACTCTCCATCCTACTTTGCTCACAGCCCTTATTAGTTGTTCACATCCCTGCTCCAAATGCCCTAAAACATTTGAAAATCTGATTATAGAGTCCATAGCACTCATTATAGATTCTCCTTCTCATCCCTCTCTCCTGCCTTTAAGCTGCGACATCACCACCTCCGCCGTTTAGCCTGTCCATTATACTGCTCTACACCTATTTCTGTGGAGCTCTTCCTTCACGTTCTCATTTGTTCTCATCCTGACTTCAGTAAGTAGGATAGCCACACATACCACTGCCACATTTATATGCAACCTTCATACATAGCTGAGGGGCTGGATATTAGCTGTATTAGCTACCAGTTCCTCTGTAACTGCTTGTCTGATTATGCGATTAGGCAGCAATTCCTCTGTAGGTAACGAACATACATAAAGCCTGCATACATTACAAGATGTTACCGAATCGTCGGCTCTTCTATTAGAAGGCAAAAAGGAAGCTGGGTTTATTCAACCTCAGCACGGATTTAGTTAAAAAACAGCAGGCCTATTATCAACTGCATAGACTTCTATTATAAGACAGTATGTGAAAATACCCTCCCTGTATTTATAAAAATGAGCGATCATGTGATAGTGTTCTAAATGAAGGGATTAATATTCAGATTATAAGGTATGAAAGTAAACAAAAGGCCTAGCCTGCCATTTTCATACATTTTGATCTTTGGTGCTATTTATCTTGCAATAAACAGCTCACCTCCAGACATGACTTGAATATGTTGTCTAGTCTTTCCAAAACTTATTTG
This sequence comes from Tringa tobata, assembly GCA_033628505.1. Taxonomy (NCBI): domain Eukaryota; kingdom Metazoa; phylum Chordata; class Aves; order Charadriiformes; family Scolopacidae; genus Tringa; species Tringa tobata. The sequence continues at coordinate 34,445,152 of JAHREE010000279.1, forward strand.
CTACAAGGGAGGCCTCATCCCTTCCCATGGTAACAAAAAAAAAAGGAGATCTTGTGAGGAAGAAACGGGCCAGGAATAAAGCCAGGACAAGGAGCCTGACCCACCTTTGAAAGCCATGACTGCAGAGAAGTCTGAGGGCAAGGAGCCTGCGACTGCCTGGCAGGAGTGGAAAGGAAAGTGTTTCATGAACAGCTCATCTACCTTGGCAGCTAATAAAATCAGTAGAGTTAAACTGGCATAAAAGTAGCATGGGGAGAACCAGACCTTTGTAGCAGAAATAAAATTGTGTTCAACCTGATGAAAGGTGATGCATTTCTTGTCATCCAAACTCACAGCCTCCTTAGGACTAGGCTGGGTGCAAAGGGCAGAAGACTTTTAATGCAAATATTTCCTCTACAAACAATCAATCAGAATCAAACACTGACGAGTGACAAGGTTGACGTCCGAGCACAATATCACAGGTGAAACTTGCTTTCCTGGTAACAGGGATCCAAGACTGCATTTTTCTGCCCCTTGAATCTGGTCTGATCACTCTTTCCTGGGCAAATAATGCTGGAACAACGCAAAGAAGAACCAAGCTTGTACAGCAGTCATCTCTTCAATGCTTTTGAGGACATCTGGCATATAATATTGTAAACACGCAAAGAAATAGTAGGAAGATCAATAATAAATCAGGTGGTGAGTACAGAAATCCTTTTTTGTACAATTACAGATTTTAAATAATCCTGTTTGTATTAATTCTTTCTTTTTCATTTCCTCTGAGCCACTGAACTGTTAGTCTCTAAGAAAAGTGTTCTTTTTTGATTGACAGTAATTTGAAAGGAAGGAAAGAAGGAAGGAATGAGAGAGACAAAGAAAGGGAGAGACAGACTGAGAAAGAATGAAGAAAGAAAATCCTCCTTGTGTGTATATGCATGTGTTTGCGGAGCCATTTGGACTTCATTAGGTACGTTCATTAGGTTCATTAGGTGAAAGTGCCATGCTCCTGAGAAGAAAAATAATAGATTTTAGCATATCTAGACCATCTATTAAAATGGTATCAAAAGTTATAAATTCCAAAGCGTAATGTTTGACAGTAAGCTGTCATAGAAGCAATAGATTCATTATAAAAATGCTAGAAGTGCATACATCTCATTGGCTGTTTATCATTAACTGCATGGGATGCTGATAGGAAATGTCTAGCTATAATTTATATTTCTGATGACTCTAAAATCTATTACTCACCTTTCTCCAGTTTTATAGCTCCTCTGGACAGAATAGAAATTGAACAGGCAGAGTAGGTTCTGGAGGGGCATTTTCTGTTGTGGCTGTTCTCCATTATCTCATCCCTCCAGCCTCAGCTGTTCCTCACATGTGATCAGACCTGCACTGCCTAAGCACAGAAAACAAGGTTTTAAACTAAAAAATAAAAGGGGGAGGGAGACATTTAAGTACATCTCCATTTCAAGTCTTGCAGCAATTTGACTCTAACAATTAAGCACATTGTAGATATAATCTTAAAGTTGCAGTCAGTTGTGGCACTAGGAAATTACCTATTAAGGGTAACAGGAGTTTTGAGAGTGTAAAGACCTGAAAATGAGTTTCTGGGAAAATAAAGAATATAAATCTGAGAAATATTTAGTAAACCAAAGACTCATTTGTGCCAAGGTATGGGTTCAAGAAATCAGACCTTGAAAAAAAATCCTTATGTCTGCAAAAATGCCATAACAGAATCAAGGCTAAAACTTGCATATATATCCATTCCAATTAAAAATTAGAGTTTAAAATTCATAGAATTGAGTACAGAACATTATCTTTTCTTTAGGTCTTGTAGATGTTGGATCAATTGCCTACGTGGTAATTGCAAAAGACTCCAGTGAAGTTACAAAAGGGAAGTTTTCTTCTGTTCCCCTTATAACCAGTATATAGGGTTTTATAGATGAGCTTTAGTAGGCTACTAGAGCAATGGAGCAGCAGCATCTCAGCCCAAGCTCTGGAAGCTCGGGCTTGCTATGCAATTTCTCATGGCAGACTTTATTTCTCTTTTATTGACTACACCTATTGCATTTCTTCCTTTTACCGCACTTCCACAAATGTTAGAAAGAGGACAGGCAGTAATAGCAGAGCTTAGAGGAATATTTTTCATATGAGTACTGAGTTCTGATGTAGCACAACTTAACAAAAGAAATCTGCATTCTTTGTTTTTTCCCAGGGGCAGAAAGGGAAACAACTTCTCTCGTTTCGGACCCCCCTGTAATCTGATCTGACAATTAACCCCAGAATGTTCATTACATGATTAACATTTAATAATGCATTTTTTTTACAAGAAGAGGTTCATAACAGTTCATGTAAAAACAATGTATGATAAAATCTTAGCAGGTACCCACTGTAACACGTGTCCTTGTTCTCTGAAGGACTGGGTCAGTGCAGGTCTGTCTCTGTATAAGATTCAAGCTGTGTTTTTGCAGTGTGTAAATTCAAATCCTGAATATTTTTTTTAATAAATTATAATTATAAATATCTCCTGGCAGATCTAATCTAAAGTACTGGATTTTGCCTTAAAGTCAGGTGAGTCTAGAACTGAAGTTCACACACATACACTCACTTGTAGAAAAAACTATCCATGCAAAAGATTGTCTCTTCTCCCTGAGATATGATATTATCAAATCTAACAAAATATGTGATGTAGCCAAGGAAGTTTTTGTTACGAAGTCTCTAAGATCAGTCACTTTCTTTTATCTAATACTGTCATCAAAAGAGATTTTTTTGTAAGACAGCATGTTATCCTGAAAATCTTCTGTCTTTCCATAACTAGAATAATAAGTGAAACTTTCACTCATACCAATTGCTTTGCTGTGATCTGATGGATGGAAAGAAGGGATCAGGTGGATAAGCAAAACCTGTTATACAACTGAAATGCCCAAGTAATGAAGACGCAAATGTTAAATTACACTATAACTGCCTAAATCAAAGCTATATTCTTTGCAGTATAAGAAAGGTTTAAGTGAATGTCAAATGTGAAAATAACTAGGCAGGAAAATTATTATTCAAAAATTGTGTGATGGCAGATTAAATCACATACTGTAGTTAAGAAGATATTAATCCTCAGTAGGTTGTGTCCAAGTTGCCACCACTAACATTAAAGGTCTGAAAGCTGCGTTACATCTGGAGCTGAGATGTATAAAGGTGATATGAGTATTTTTCCAGTCTCCTGTAACTTAACAGACACTTGAAAAACAGCCCTATTGTTTGCACTTCCAGAACACTGTGATTATATCATTTCTGTTGTTGTTTGCATCACACCCTACCTGAAGGCGAATAAAGCCCCACAAGACTTCAGTCAAAGGCCCACACACAAAGGAAGATTATCCACAGACTTGAGGCAGGATTGTACGCAGCATGACACACAGTATGTGATATGCACAAACCTGGAAAGGAAAACAAGCTACTTTTGCAGAGAAATTTAAAAGAGGACACTGGCCATGTGAAGAGAGAATGCTTCAGATAAGAAAAAGACATAAAAGAAAATGAAGTGAAGAAGAATGAAAAAGGAAAAGGTGCAAGGGAAACTGATGAAAAGACCTCAGCCAGGTGTATAAGGGGCCTGCAATACCTGATAGAAAAAACTAATTATGTTGTGTCATTAGGCTGGACCGAAGAAGGTGGAAGCAAGAAGCTGCAAAAGAAGATGAAAATATTGAACTGTCCATCATGATGAGCGACTTTGCTCTAGACCAGAGCAGGAACTACAGGGCTTCAGGAGCAGAAATAAATAACAGTGCTTTGACCTGCCAGAGCTGGCACTCCAACAACCATGCCAGCTGCAGGTAGAAGTCGCAGAAATTTAAGTGAGGCATGTTTTCCTTTCTGGTTATTCTATCAGCCTGTCAAAACCACGTCTTAACCTCCAAGGGGAATCCAGGTGAGACCCTACCAGAAGCGTTAAGCTCCTGTTCAGCACCCTCATTTGGTCCAAGAAAATAACGTGGCTTGGTGTTTACTTCTGTTTCTATCTGCCTTGCATATATATCTCTTACCTATTTATTTCATAGCACTTTAGAGGATAAGGGATTGGTCTCTTTCTTTCTCATAGAGTATTTTGAAAAGTCGGCTTTTCATTCAGATACAAAAAGAAAACAGTTTTCAAAACCCTGACATTTTTCACAAAACAGTATGCAGGGAATTTTTGTCAGTCTGGAGCCCCTGCGCTGGAGAGAAAAGTGGTGTTTATCAGTTTTGTTAGGAAAAAAGAAGATGGCTTCAGGTGCAAGACAGAATTGGGTATCATTCCTGGAGGCCTGGCTTGAATTTCATCTTGGGTAATTGGACATTTTCTGAAGAGGTTTTTTTTTTCTTTTCATCAGAGCAGATTCTATTACAATGACACTCAGGAAAAAAAAATCTGTCCAGGTCACTGCATTTTGCAGGACTAATCATTACAAATCACCACCATCCCTATATCCAATAGACTATCCAGTCTGCTTCTGAATACCTGCCACAGACCCCAGTGCAATGCCATTGTAAATTCAACTCCTCCACAAAACAGTTTTCCTCTCTAACCTGCAGGGAAATAGCAGAATTGCCAGACACTCAAAATACAGGTTTTTGAAAAGGTCAAAGGATTCCAGCAAAATATTATATTTCATGTAGTGTACAAACCATGAAAATGTTGATATTTCATTATTGAGGAAAAAAATCGTAACAAAAACAGAATCTGACAACTTCTTTTTTTTTTTTTTTCAGATTCGGGACAAAGATTGTAGCAAAAATGGAAACAGGCAACCAGCTAACATCATCTGAATATTGTGCTTTCTTGTTTTATAGTCATTCTGTCTTATGTAAAAGCCTTTGAACAACCTGAATCTTTAGTTACCCAGCACAACTTACTCTTTGTTCCATGGCACAACTACCTCATAGAGCCACAACAGGAAAAAATGCAACTTGCTGTCCCAGATCCCATTCAAGCACAAATGAACCCAATTAACTAACTTCTTTTTTTATTATCTCATTCATATTGGTGGGGCACCAAGGCTACCAGGGTAACTTATTCCCATATAGTTCACACCAGAGCAATAATGCACTCTACAAGGCATCAAGCCTGTTAATCAGAAGAGCTTTCAGAGCCCCCTTAGTTCTAACAGTTTTATTGCAGGTAAGTAAGCAGCTGAAACTGCATAAGTTCAGGAGCTGCAGTAACTCAAATAGCCAATCTGGAGTAGGAGAAAATTGAGTGCACAATTCTCGGCAGCTTTGTCTCGGTGGGGAGAGTGAAATTATTCTGCAAGTATTACCATGTGCCAGAAGAAAGGATTACCTAGGACTGACTACTGAATGTCTAATTGCAGCACTGAACTGAATAATTTGAAATGATAGCTATCTAAAGCCAAATTGTAAAGTGAATAGTGAACAAAGCAATAAATAATAAAAGTACATATACTATATGTGATTGCTTATTGAATCAGATTGCCAGTCATAATAAAAGCCAAAAGTAACAATCGGCCTCATTACTTCACGAAAGAGGAAAAGCCATATAACTATTTCTAAGTCCTGTTATCAGCATATATTATGAAAACAACATGGTAAATGTGCTTTTGATCAAACTGGACCTAACCTTATCCTTACTCCTTTCTTATTCCTAAGGGTGAGGGGGGGGGTTTCATACTTTAAAGGTGGCTTCATCACTGTATTGATTGTGTGTGTAATCCTGTGGTGTCTCACAATACTTTCTGCTTTCACTCAGAAAACAAGCTGCAAAGCACACCCAAAAGGAAAGAGGAGGCGCTGGGAAAGAAGAGTGTCACTTGGGGTCAGGGAAGGTGCTCTCAATTTGTTCTGGTAGATGAGACTACATGTCTCCAGTGAGATTCCCCCCCGGGGCTTGGATGAGCTACAGATATTCAGTTGCTATTTGCAGTATATGTATGTGTATAAACATACATATATATTCATGTGTGTGTGTGTATACACATAAGGAACCCAAATTCTGTCTTCAGTTTGAGGGTCATCCTTCATTTGCTTTAGGTTTGAAAATGCTCAATTCCATTGCCACATAAAATAAATAGAGCAGAGATACAGTTCTCACTTTGCAGCATGTGCAAATGGAATGCAAGTTTATTTAAGTCTTTCCAGTACAGCAGCAGGGTAACTTGTAAGAGGATAATTTTGCATTTTGCTGTCTGAGGGTTTTTTCTGTATAATTGTTAGTATGTGTGGCAACTGACATTCCAGGCACTGCAAGTTTATTCCTTTCCACTGCTACAAGCAATGTCAGAGAAGGTTCATATGTACCTTTTCCTGTTCTCACTGCATTATTTATCAAATGAATATGAAATCAAAATGTTGATGCACAGAACAATATGTTAAACACTCTAATGTGCAGTGCCAGCTTAACCTCATCAACCTTCCACCATGGGTCAAAGTTCAGTTTCCTACTGTTTTAACCAGTATTCACCAGTTTTTCTTGCCCTATTCTATTCTCTTTTTTTTTAAGGTTTCACATCTTTCTTTTTTTTCCCCTACCCTTCATGTTCAGCCAAAAAAAAAAAAAAAAACCTCATAAGCCCTTGGTCGTACATTTTATTTTACAGCTGGTGACAACCATACCCAGGAGATTTCAGTACATAGGCCCTTGCTCCCAACAAACCTAGAGGTAGGTTGAATCTGTAATTTACTTCTAACCTTGCCTGAATACTGTGTTTTTAATGAAGTGCTTTCTCTAACTCCCTAATATTTATCTACCTATTTCTTGACATCTTGTATCTGCTGCTGACTTGATTTCACATTCAGGTTACTTTCAGAACAGGCCAGCACCAATTACCTGTCAGGACTAGGATAACAAGGTTACAAGGATTTAATGGACACCTTAACTGAAAAAATCATATCCTCTCTACACTAAGCATACCCTACAACCAGGCTTTTCAAAGTAGTCTAAGGGCTTTAGGTTCCCCTATCAGTGGATTAAGCTGTTTAACAACCTATCCCAATCTTGAAGCATGAGTTCAGCAACCTGGATTTCTCTAGTGGTTGTTGCGCAATTCCTCTTTCTCATCTGACCCTGCTTTACTGATTCCTTGTACCGTCAAAGTGAAAATTCATGAGGACCACGCCTCCATGTTGTAGCTCTTGGGGGAAAACAGAAAAAGGAATTGCTGTCCCAACGACTACATTGTGGGTAGGAGCTGAATTCAAAGCACTGCAAGAGGCAAGGAAAACACACAAGAGTTGATCATTATTATAAACAATTATTTCAGATGATTTGCCTGACAATGTGCCCCACGTGTTTTGGGGTCTTCAAGGCAAATCAAGAATAAGGAGGAGAAAAAAATGCTCACTATATATATTTATCTGCAACGTATTCCCCATTCCCCACTGCACCTCTTAGTTTGTAGCCCAAAGTTACTTCCTCCAAGTAAAAGGTAGTAAAAGCTCCTGTGTACAAACTTTCCCAAATCACAGATTATTTTTATTTTCTATTCTAGCCAAATATAAAATGAATGAATTACTGCTATCATGTAACTTTTTCTTCTGTTGTCTTACAGAGCTAAATTTGGGTTCTTTGGTTTTGGCCCTTTCTGTGCTAATGCGAATAAGCTTTCATTTGCTCCATAGTGCTTGGATAAATACACAAAAAAGACTCCCCGATACCATATTGCTGGGGTTCAGACAATACTGAGAAGTTCAGCTAATACTGCTGTTGTCTTCACTAGGTGAACCTATTCCTCTATAGATCCTAGGCCTCAGTAAGACCTAATTATGATTGGCATAAATTTTGCCTGTGAAATCCCAAGATGGATGTCAATTAAAATTGCCAGTGCCACAAAAAGGCACTGACAAAAAGGAAATTAGGATAAACCAATTAGAACTGAATGTTAGATTGCAAATTATTTGGGAGAAGGAACAAAGAAAGCTTTGATCATCTATTGCTTTGATAGGGACCTCAGGACAGATCTGGGCTCAGCTTGGACACATTAGCACTATGCCAGTGGCTTTTGTAGAGTTATGTTCATTGACACCAGTTAAGGAGCTGCTACTACACATTTCCTAACCCAAATTTTAGGTATATTTGCATTTTAGATGCTTTTAAATGTGCTACTGCCTGTGTATGCTAAAGGCAGTCCTTTCATCATCCGACTACAGATAAAAGCAAACAAATACAGGAAAAAAACAGCTACATACAAACGGCCTTAGAAAACATGGATAGAAAAATCCAAGGGGAATTCATTGCACCAGCCAGGTTTCAAAATAATTCATTAAACAGCTACCACTTGTCCTGTCACTGACTATCAGTCTGGAAATGGATAATTTTCTAAATGTGTCTGCTTTCATCGCATATTCTCCCGCTATCACAGTTGGTAACATTAGCTATGCACAGGAAGCATTTTGCAGTCTCTCATAGCTATCTTATCAATACCACCACAAAAGTAAGGAAATAGATGGGGAAAAAAGTAATCACAAGAGTCTACGGTTATAGTTGAAAGCATAATGTTTCTGTCTAGCAGACAAAAATACTTGCCCTATAATCCTACATGACTGCGGAAAACAGAACTTTAATAATCAGGTTGAGACTTGCCATTTAAGTTTACAGCAGAAAGTCTGTCATATTTGTTGTTAACATTCTGAATAATCCTTAAAAACAGTAATCTGTTTATCATTTATCTTTTAATATAGCATTATTATTTCAGGAAAGCATGCAACGAGGCTGAAATGGCCTTATTCCAACAACAACAACAAAATCAATCCCTTTCTACAAATTTGATATAGGCAGGCTATGTACTATTTGAAAAAGTTCACTGAACCATGAAGACTGGCATTTGCACCATAAAATTCGAGCTTTATTTGATGAAGTTATTGAACATTGCATTTACCTCAACTAAGGTTTAAAGCAATCATACATGATTTTGCTGTCCTCTCAAGAAGGAAGCTTTGAATATGAGGCAATCAGATTGCTACTTCTTGGAATTTCAAAGGGATCTGAGGATCTGAGGAGGGACACAGAAAAGATGCATGGTGTTTAATGAAAAATATCTGTTCAGCTCAATTATGATACTAGAGGCTCAGCACAATGAAAAAAAAAAAGGAGGATAAAAAAAGATAAAAAAGACATAGTGCAATAATAACATGAAAGAATTTTGTTCTCTAGCTTTCTGATTAAGAGTGTATTTTCATGTCAACTTTAGGAGAAATTATGTACAAAGCCTGTTTGTAACAGAGTCTGTTTTAATTTGTCAAAGGTTTACATTGTATAACTCAATCACATTAATTGCAAAGATTGCCTCCTCTATTGTTTCACTCTACTCTTGAAAGGCAAACAAGGAGAATCCAGCTCCTGTAGTACCACCAGGTGTGACAAGTTGGTTTTTTTGACCAACACCTGGCCATCAAAACTTAGAGGTAACTAGCCAAAATGGGATCTTGCTAGAGTACAATGTTTTTATTATTGTGTCAGTGAAGACATAGGAGGTATCAGTTTAGGGACACTCAGGAGACACATCTTCGTTGTGTGGCCACTTGACATTGACACCAACCTGACTGTGAGAGCAGGTAAGTGATTTAGAGATGATATTCCCCTATGTCAAGCAGAGTGGCATATAAAAAACTTGTCTCTCAGATGGTTACAAATAAGCTTATATTAATCGAGTCTTGCATAGGTTTAAATTCTAGAGAGCTCATCAGGGCACAAGAAGGTCAATGTGCCTTCCAACACCCTGCTCAGTAGCAAATTAAGCATATTTAGACAGAACATGCCTAACACTCTCTGATAGCATTGGACAAACATCACCAGTTCTGTGGCAACCTTTTATTTAATAATCTGCTCATTTTAGCAATCGCACAGAATCCTAGTTTTAATTTGCTGCTTAGCCAGAGGAGATTCTGAGTAACCTCTTTCTAGTACCTTCTACAAGTGTTCTAATCACCAAGTGACACAGTAGGATGAGAAGGGGTGGGACAACATGCCTTTCCCTTTGCCTGTGAAGACCCACCATAAACATCAGAAGGATTCCAGAGATCTATATGGAGTAAAACATAAAAGGAGAGTGAAACTCTTGTATAGAGGCTAGAGGCACACACTAAATAGGCATTTCCTGTCTCTGCTTCTTCTAATGTAGTCTATTAGATAAAATACTGGATTTTTCAGCAGAGCCCAGAATTCAAGACTCCCCCTCCATGTTCAGAATACTTATGCAGTCACTTGAATACTAGTAAGATCCCAACACACCAGTTAATAATTGGGCCTCTGGTAATTAGCACAGAATATCACAGCAATAACCCTTCATTATACAGCAATGCATTTTGATTTTACTGGTGACAGAAGATCTTTGGAATGAATTTTTATGAACAGAAAAGGTAAGGAACAAGCGAGGATTTTGGTAGTGTGGTAGTCCTCAGAGTTGAATAGTTCCCCAGAAGCCATTGGACTCCTAAAAAGACTTTCACAGACAACCTGTTTCTGTGGTAGGGACCCAACCAGGCAGCAAGAAAAGCCTCTTACTCAGATGTTTTGTCCACTCTGCTGAGAAAATGGGACTGATTCTGAGTGTCCACCTTATTGTCCACACTACTTAGCTGTTAGTCACTCCTTGGCACTGCACTACAACAACTAACTCCAAGAGGAATTTTCTAGTAAGGGGATTAGTCCTAAGTAACGTTGCCAGGAACTGGTCAATGAGACTTGACTTCTGGTCTAGAAGCCAGTCCCTGACCCTCTTTTGTGTGTGTTCATGTACTCAAGAAGTACCATCAGTGACTGTGAGAGCAGGGTACTGTGTCCCTGGAGCAGTGCAGTGATGGAACTTCCCAGGTGAGTGAGGCAGTGTGAATGAGCAGACTCCAGAGAACTAACCAGAATGAACTAGGTGGCAGAAGGAGGTTCAATACAAAAAATCAGTAAGTAAATAAATGGAGCTGCCTGGAAACAAAGCCATGCATTTGATGGCCTACATTGTAAAGCATCAGTCCTGTATCAAACCCTTCCACAGATCCAATACATTGAATAAAGTGTTTCTTCTAGCTCCAATCACTGAATAATCAGTGGACAGAAGCAAGCAAATACAGAAACAGCTCATGACCACGTGTACTTTTGGACTCTGCAATATTTTTTCATCTTGAAAGCTTATAGAATATGCTGATGTCACACCCTGAAAAAAAAAAAAAAGTTTGCTTTCTGACTGCAGCCAGTTGGAGAAACAGTGCTTTGATGTTGCTGTCCCACCATGAATTTAAAGGGTATGGATAATTTACAACCTTGATTAACAATCTCAGAGCTGCAATAGCTCATCCTCTTCACATCCCATCCTTTTTATTGAATGTGCTTAAGTATTCATGAACGCATGATGGTAATCTTGTTAACACTATGAAAAGCAATGACATCCTCATTATGAACTGCTTGAAAATGCTCATGATCCTTTCACCAGAATGAGCTTTGTACAATTAGAAGCCCGAAAACATCACAGGTGCACAACACACAAGGTGATAAAATTGTAATTGTAAGATACAATGGCATTGTAATGTTCAGGACAGTAGATTTTGCAGCTACAGACAGAGGGCAGGACACAGTAGCACTCCTTGTAATACTAATTTCTCTTAGGTGCCATGCAACTGCATCTTCTCACATATTCAGCTGGAAACAATCAAAGATTCGGGGGCAGGTAGGTACTCCCATCCAAATTTGACAGGCTGGAGCTATTCAGGGCTTCTTGTCTTTCTCATTATGGTGATAAAAAGTTTGCTTTCTGGGATTAAAAAGGACCCTGGGATGTTTGACCATGGTCACTTTTTATTTCTCCAGAGCCATATTATAACACTTATAATCTTTTTGTCTTTTATTGTAGGTTAACAGTTTCCTATAGAAGTGGCTGTGGTGGGTATTTTGTTATGGGTATGGCTTTTTGGCTAGTCAACAGGAGGTTCAAGTGAAGCTAACATCTTGTTGGCCCTTCTGCATATCACTTGTATAGTTAGTTCTGGAGGTTCCACATGTTTTGCCTTCATTTTCCTTCCTTTTATTTTCTTACTTCCATGCATCATATCTTTGTATTGCTGGATATTCACACATAGGAGAGGCTGAAGATGTGTATTAAAATCTGCCACATGCACCTACAACTCAAGACTACCAAAGGCTGGCACTTGAATAGACACACGTGTGCTGTCACATGCACGTATGCATAGACACAGAAGGCAGGGAGTAGATTTTGAGAAACACTGAACCCGGACGAAGTGGTCGGTTTGACATTTTGTGATGCAAGTGAAGCTCTGAGATTTGAATCCCATTTATCATTTTGGCCTTTCAAGAACTGATAGGGAAGGAGAGAATTTCAGCTACAGTTCAGCATTTCCACTTAGCCAGCTAATCAAGCCACCGTTAAGTAGGATAAGTGGCAATGAAGGAAGAAAAGGTACAGCAGATGTGTCACACTCAGCCTGGAAGAGTCATATTTGACTTAAATACCTTCACTGCCCTGATGTGAAAAGGACAGTTAACGAAAGATTTCATTTACCTCACCGGAGATTTTCTGTTTAAGAATCTCTGCAGGCAAACTGAATGAGACGGAGCGATATAAAAAATGTGGTCTTTTAGAAAACTGAATCTGATTCTCTGCTGTCAGAGAAACCTGAATAAGCACAAACACTTCTGGAAAAAGGTGGGGATGTGGCAAACGCTTCTGCAAACATGTTGCATATTGCATTTTTTTGGCACTTTGCCTGCTCAGACGTACATGAGCACGTAAAGCAATGCAGAATTCAGCCCGGTACTTCCAGTAATGACAGTATACTTTGCATTCAGGAAAGCTTTTAAGTGCATGTTTAAGGTTAAGTGTGGGATTCGTCACCCTTCCTCAGTCTGGAAGTAATTTCTAGCAACATTTGGATGCATCTCTGCCAATATAATCCGCTGGAGCTGGGCACATTTTTCTTCCTGTGAATGAACTATTCATATCCCCAAAAAGCAATTTCATCCATTCCAAAACAATTTATGAATTCAACATTAATTTGACAAATAGTTTCAGCTGGGAAGGCTTTCACAAACTTAGACTGGCATAAAAAAATACCTGAAAGAGCCACTACTTTCCTCCAGTTTTCACCAACCCAGGTACAGAAAATGCGGAGTTCTAAAAATGGACCCAAACCCCCAGCTTCTTCCTCTGAAGAAAGGTTCCTAAACAACACAGGGTAAATTATCTAAAATTATGAGCTCAATATCTCTTCTTGATACTGTTCAGCTTTGCATTAACTGCTTATGAAATTCCCTGGAACGAAGGCTGGAAGCCAGGTGTTAGATCTTTCGCTGGCTCAAAGATGCTGCCGAGTGGTCTGCTGCAAACCGACATCCAAAGAAGGAAATTAAAAAAGAAGAATGAATGCTTCAGTGTACCACTACCCTCATTCCTAAAATTGGCCTTCCTGAATATGTAGATGTTTCACGCCTTCTGTCAGGACCATCTCCAAATAGCGTAATTGAATTCTGTTATCTCCTTTGTTTCTCACATCTGTCATCTTATTTCATTATTTATTTATATTTTTTTACTCAAGCTGGTAAGCTTGGATTCTAAAGCAAACTATGTTGTCACTGACCCTTGAGAGGGGGGTCCATTTAATCAAACAGAACTGAACACAAAGTACCAATCTGGAGAAAAATCAGTAGTTTGCCAAGGTAGTAACGGATCCATAGATAATGGTGTGACGTTGTTATTAGCCATTAAAAGGCTGCCTACTTCTCTCCTGAGGTACCTGCCTTAATGGCCACTAATTGATTTACAGAGCTAAGGTCTTTCCAGAAGGATCATCTGGATTTACTGTCCTCAGTCAGCAATGCTGATACAGGATGGAAACCAACAAAATATTCTGAGTGTGAAGCTGGAATGCAATGCATAATAATTAGAGCAAGTCACGGGGGACAGAATTTGTATTTAATGTGTCTTTATGAAAACAGCAGATATTAATATATTTGAGCAACTATTTTCTTTAAAAAAAAAAAAGCTCTTCTAGTGATTTGTTGGTTGGTTTGGGGGCTTGTTGTTTATTTTTTCAAAACTTTTAGCTCAACATGGAAGAACTGAGGCTCCCAGAGAAAATGAGTTGAAGACAAAAACATCTCTCTGACAAGTAGTAGAGAAGGAAATATTTCCTCTGAGCTAATTCAGGGTCACGTTATGCCAAGCACCCACAGCAGCTGCTGTGGAGAAAATCCCCTATTAAAAGGAGGTGCTGTGTCCAGAGCAGAATCTTTTCTAATCACCAGTTAGCGCTGGCCCTACGATCTTTTGCAGCAGCCACACCTCATCTCAGGCTTAAAGTCAGATTGCACAGGATGATTCATTCGCTGAAAGTCTGTTAAAAAGAAAGTGTGAGTTTATAAATATGTCTATCCGCTGACTTTTGTCTCTTGCTCTTTAAATCAAGCATCTTTTTCTATGCAAATTTGGGATTGAAGGCAAGATGCATTTCAGATGTAATAAAGCCAGCAGGCCCGGGATCAAGAAGTTTCTCAGGTGAAGAAACCAAATCTGCTTATACAAAGAAAAAAGTCTTATCCTGCAGTGTCAGAGTAATATGTTCTTCAAGTCCTGACCATTATGCATTCCATTTATACCACTTCTTTAATCAAAGCTGAACCTGGTGAATTGCAAATAAGAACGAAAACATTAAATGTGAAAGGCCAACTCGCTCATCTATATTTTTTGTCAAAATGACAGTTTTAAAATTACATAGGTAAAATACTTCACTAAATAGGGTTATAAATGTGTAATTCATCATGGCAGAACATTTTTATGCGTTTTAAAACTACTCTTTTATTTTAAGAGGTGAGGACGCAAAATGGTAGGCTCATTCTTCATCTTTTCATTTTGCAGTTTATTTTTGACATGTCAAAGATGCAGTATGGTTGGAAAAGCTCTTGGAACAGAATTTGTACCCTTCTTTTTCTAAGCTGTTGCTTACTGGAGAGCATATTTCAAAAATGAAGGTAAGTTCCTACCCTGGTTAGTGTATGTACATACACACCACAACCCTTTTACTAGATAAAATCCTCGTCGCCTCACAAAGACCATATATTGTTAAAATAGGGACACTCTGTTCCCTACTCCCCCACTCCTCTAGCAAGGCACTGAATAGCTGAAGCAGGACAATCAGATTTCTTATCCCACTATTTATGGGAATTCCTGAGTAATCAGTTTGCAGAATAGTGTCAGGTGTACGGTTCCCCAGTGGCCACGGATTTGTTACCCTGTTAAACACGAATCACTGGGAAAACTAAAGGGAAAAGCTAAGCATTAAAGCTGAAGAAATAAGGCAAATGCTTTACTAGAAACTCCCATTGCCTCACTGTAATTTGCCTGAAATCCTTGTTCTTCATTGCAAGTGTGAATTCACATACTGAGATTG
Organism: Tringa tobata; assembly: GCA_033628505.1. Lineage (NCBI taxonomy): Eukaryota > Metazoa > Chordata > Aves > Charadriiformes > Scolopacidae > Tringa > Tringa tobata. The sequence continues at coordinate 34,460,509 of JAHREE010000279.1, forward strand.
CAACAAAGGATTAAGATAAAACTCCTGGCACGGAGTCGGGGAAGAATAGCGTCTTTGCAAGGTCATATAGAGAAGAAGATCACTGCATTCAGGTAGTCTGCTGCATATGATGTTTTTGAGAGGCTGGCAAGAACAGAGCTTGAGGCAGGATGAGGAACTGTCACAGAGAGAAAGAAACAAGAAAGGAAAATGTGATCTGACTCCTGTTACATCCTGGGGAGGATGTCTCCAAATTCCGCATCGGGACTGGGTCAACCACAAAGACACTGACCTGGAATAATGTACCTCAGGTCCAACGCTAACCCCAGTGCCTCACAGGTTGTGGTTCAGAGCATTTCACCTGTGTGATTGTGAACATCTGTCAAGGAAGCAATTTCTTCCTCCCATTAAGTTCCCTGGGTGTGAGATTGAGGCCACCAAGGAGACCTGAGCAATAAAGTTAACCAACTGCTGCATTTTGTTTTCAAGAATTTTCAGTTGCATATCCAGGTCCCCAGATGGCCCCACTCCCAGAGGGCATTCACACAAAAAAAAATCCCAGGTACAAGAAGACTCTGAATCTTCATGCCCCCTGCTACAGCAGTTAGAGGAAGATGATCTCAGTGCTGTTTCTTTGAACTCTCTGCAGGAAGACATGATGGCCAGGTCTCTGAGGAATCTACTTCCACTCCTCACTCACCTAATGGCTTGCTGGTGACCATGCTCCTTGCCTCACTTTCTTCGTAGTCAGGATTTGATAAAACAAGTGGTTTCCATTTCCCCGTGGAAACAACCTTAGGCTGGACAGGCAATCTCAGGTAGGCAGGATTCTCACTGTAGGCAGCAAGAGTTTTCAAAGTAAATGGGTTGACATCGCATGTTTTATTATGAAAGGAAAACAAAAATTTTTTGTGTGTGTTTTCTGATGCTTTTTTACTTACCTCTGGTAAAAAAGCAAAACAAGCTGCAACGAGGGAGTTGCATAAACCCATAATTTGGCAGCCAATTAGTCTTTGATTTAGACAGTTGCTTTTTGAATAATTTTTTTTTTAATGTGATTCCTTGCAGCTGAGAAATTTACATTTTAAAAAGTGCTTAATGCCAAGGCAGTAGTGGAATCCCACATTTGTCAAAGAAGTAAACTGAGACGAAATCCAGTCCTTGTTAACATCCTAGGCTGGGACAGCTCTAACAACAAATGAAGGAGAGGAGGGGAAGAATTTCTCCTCTGCTGATAAGGGGCTTGTTGAGACAAGCAGAGGTACCAAATTCACAGATTCACGGAATTGTCAAAGTTGGAAGGGACCTCTAGAGATCATCTAGTCCAACTCCCCTGCTAAAGCAGGATTGCCCAGAGCACATCACTCAGGACTGTATCAAGGCGGGTCTTGAAAATCTCCACAGAAGGGGACTCCACGACCTCCCTGGGCAGCCTGTTCCAGGGCTCTGTCACCCTCACTGTGAAGAAGTTTTTCCTCACATTTGAATGGAACTTCATATGTTCCAGCTTATGCCTGTTGCCCCTTATCCTATCGCTGGAAACCACTGAAAAGAGTCTGGCTCCATCATCCTTCAACCTGCCCTTTAGGAACTTGTAAACATAGATGAGGTCTCCCCTCAGTCTTCTCTTCTTGAGGCTAAAGAGCCGCAGCTCTTTGAGCCTTTCCTCGTAAGGAAGGTGCTCTAATCCCTTAATCATTTTAGTTGCCCTATGTTGGATTCTCTCCAGTAGTTCCCTGTCCCTCTTGAACTGGGGAGCCCAGAACTGGATGCAGTATTCCAGTTGTGGCCTCACCAGTGCAGAGTAGAGGGGGAGAATGATGTCCCTCAACCTGCTGGCCACGCTTCTCCCTGTGCAGCCCAGGATTCCATTGGCCCTCTTGGCAACAAGGGCACATTGCTGGCTCATGGAAAGCCTGCCATCCACCAGGACTCCCAGATCCTTCTCCTCAGTAGTGCTTTCCAGAAGATCCACTGCTAACCTATATTGGTGCCTGGGGTTCTTCCTCTCCAGGTACAGGACCTTACACTTCCCCTTGTTGAACCTTATTAGGTTCTTCTCTGCCCAGGTCTCCAGCCTGTCCAGGTCTCTCAGGATGGTGGCACAGCCCTCTGGAGCATCAGCCAGCCCTCCCAGTTTGGTATCATCAGCAAACTTGCTGAGGATACACTCTGTCCTCTCGTCCAGGTCATTGATGAATATGTTGAACAGGACTGGGCCGAGTATTGACCCTTGGGGGACGCTGCTGGTTACAGGTCTCCAACTTGACCCTGCTCCGTTAATGAAAACCCTCTGAGTTCTGTCACACAGCCAGGATTCGGTCCAACTCACTGCCCCCTCATCCAGCCCACACTTCCTTAATTTTCTAATGAGGATGTTATGGGAGACAGTGTCAAAAGCCTTGCTGAAGTCAAGGTAGATGACATCTGCTGCTCGCCCCTCATCCAGCCATCTAGTTATAATATCACAGATTGGTCAAGCATGATTTACCCTTGGTAAATCCATGTTTACCACTTCCAATAACTTCTTGATCTTCAATGTGTTTGGAGATGACATCCAGAACAAGTCGTTTCATTATTTTCCCAGCGACAGAGGTGAGACTAATTGGCCTGTAGTTCCCTGGATCCTCCTTCTTGTCCTTTTTGTAGACTGGAGTGATATTTGCCTTCCTCCAGTCCTCAGGCACTTCTCCTGTTCTCCAGGACCTTTCATAAATGATGGAGAGTGGCTCAGCAATAACATCTGCCAGTTCTCTTAGCATTCGTGGGTGCATCCCATCAGGGCCCATTCCTTGTTGCCTTTTTTCCCCAGCTAGGATGGGACACACAGAGACGAGCAGAGTGGACAGAAATACCTCCCATACAGCTTAGAGCAACTGTGTAAATTTGTTACTGAAGGTGTACACAGGACAAGTCTAGAGCAGAACAGAAAGAGGACAGTGTGACTGTGACCTACTCCTAGTGACTTTGTCCAGAGAGGCTGCAGACAGAGGCTGTGACACTTGAGCTGTCTTTGCAATCCCCAGAAAAAAAAAAATCCAGGTAGCCTCTAAATTGAAACAATACCCGTGCAGGCATCTTGTTTGCAGTCTGGTTACAGTCAGCTCCTTGGGCTGTGTATAGATCTAGTGGCAAGAACAAACTGCAGCTTCTTTCATAAATGCAGATGCTGGAGCTTGCTTCATTTTAAACACAGTCATGTCAGAACCACTCTGCTTTGTACTGAATACAAAAGGAGAGAAAAAACTACTCCTGTTCACTCTAATGAGACCAGTTGCTGGAAGAAACATCAGCCTTGCTCAAACACAGGAGAAACGCCATGCATGTTGAACCCTGCTAGAAATAACAGTTTCTGAGTACCCGAGGCTATCCAGAGTTAACAAAAGAATATGACAGCTTGTATATGGGTGTGCAGTTTGGTGAACAATGGAGTTGGGAGTCGGCTGAGTTATAGTGGACATGGATTAGGCATTGATATCCCTTGAAAAGTTTACAAGGTATATTTCTACCTTCTTTTTCAGTTGCTTAACTGTTTTAGAGGCCTGACATTAGAATATTCACAAAACTTGGTCTTGCTCAAGGCCAAAGCCATGGCTCCTCACAACTGGGGCACACAGCACAGGGAGAGCGCCTGGCCTTGTTTTCTATGCCTGAAAATTAGGGAGAGGAAAAGCAGAAGTCTTACCTACATGGAGGCATTTGCCTTAATGATTAGTCTGCCAGCTACTGTTCTTGCACAGCTCCTCCGTGGGACCAAGGGGGAGATCTGTAGCCCTTACAGCAGCCTGGGTGGAGTTAACTGGGAGTCCAGGCTTGAGGCAACTCCTATTGGGGTGTGTGAGTGATGCTCACTGGGCTGAGAACTACTAATCAACTCCTGCTCTGGTACAGTGAGTTCAGCAAAGGCCACCACAATGGTTGGGGCTAGAGCACTTGCCCTGTGAGGAGAGGCCAAGGGAGCGTGGAGCAGAGACAGCATCAGGGGGAACCATAGAGCAGACCCCAGCAGCTTTGAGGAGGTCAGTGAGAAGATGGAGACAGGCTGTTCACAGAAGTGCATGGCCAGAGCAAAACTTTCTGAGCAGGTATGAGGAAAGCATTTTCCACTCTCAGGCAAATTAAGCAGTAGAACATGTTGCCCACTGCTGGTTTTCAAGACCCAGCTGGACAAAGCCCTGTAGAACCCAGTCTGACCCCACAGCTGGCCATGCTTTGAGCATTATGTTGGACTAGAAACCTTTGGAGATTTCTCCCAGTCTGAATGATTTTATAACCTACATACCAAATTCCAAAACAATTTGCTTTTGTGGTGATTTAGGAAGCAGAAGGCAGCACCACAGAAGTGCTAATAGCCCTGGAGTAGATCTATCAGCTAGGGGAATTTTGGGGATTTTTTTTCAGAGATCTTCACTGAGACAGCATGGGATTCACCTCAACTAGCACTGAGACCCTCAAAATTAGACTTCCAGTCTGAGCCAGCTCTGTGAGCCCCCTCCATAGGTATGGGCAAGAATGGGAAATTCATCTTGTCATAAAACAGAGTCTGAAATGGGGGAATGGATAGGCACTAACATTTTGGAGGTGACTGTGTCTTTTTTTAGAGAGAGGGTGCTCAGATATATAGCTTAAGCATGTACTTTTCATACTGCTAAAGATGAAAGAAATGAGTCCTATCCTAAATCTGAGGGAGGTGCTGGCTAATATCATACTTGCATTTAATCAGGGTGCTGAACTGGCTTTCACAGGAGTTGCAGGAGCTCAGAGCTGCTCTGAGACAGGGACGGGGTCTGCTAGAAGTTTAAAAAGCAGAACACGTGAGGGCGTGACTCCTGCTATGATCCCCTCCAGCAACTGTGTGCAGAGCAACGCCCTGGTTAAGCTCCCGGAATTAGGCACGGGAACGTCTACACGAGAAGCGAAGAGAGAGCTAGAGAATGCAATTTCAGTGAATTGGCTGGGATGGGATTTGCAGGATTAGCACAGCAGGTATAACTAATTGCGTTTATCCTGCCCAAGCAGCAGGCATCAGTGTAATGTGCCTGGAGTTGTTGTGCACTCTATGTTTCTCATCCAGGTTTCCCCAATCCGTCCTACACACACATCCCTTAGGGAATCTGTCTGCTCTAGGTGTAATACGCCGGTCTAATCTCTGCTCTCCTTCTGCCAGACGATGCAACTCAGGCCCCACTGGAACCTCCTGTAGCTTCATGAGCTTCCAGAGGTATAGGAGGGAATGAATTATGTCTGCTCAGTTCTGTTTAAGCATATAAATCAATTTCTACTGAGTTCTTATGCTGACCATTTAGGACCACTCCAAAAGAGAGCTGTTGGGTGTCTGTGAGAAGCAGAAGATTTAGGGTGTAAAGACAAAACCTTTGCTTAGATGCTCCTGGACCCAAAAGTACCTGTATGCTTTTTTTTACATCAAACCTCCCTCAGTGCCTAAAGATCTTCTGGGTGCACACAGATAAACCTTCAGTTCTGACAGCACTGATGAGCTCCATCTCACGCCCAGGCCCAATTAGCATTCAGAAACCCACTCTAACTCCTCTTCAGTTTCATGTTTTTCACCTAGCACACCTACACATTCAGGGCCTTTATCAAACACCGTGGTTTTCACAGCTTGCTTTGAACAGGCAGCCAGAAGAGGAGGTTTCTATCCCTGCTTTTGCATGGTATTTGCAGCAGGCCCATCTCACAGAGGGGACCTGCACTCAGTCCCCACCATTCCCTGGGGGGATTCCAGACTACAACCACCTCCCAGGGGAGGCTCTGAAAATCGAGGCTTTTATGCTCAGGTGGTTGGTCGCTTTTAGTCCTCAGCCTCTTACTGAAGGTTTTCCACTGCATAGGAAATAGTTAACTTTGTATGTGCTGGGAGCAGAAAGAAAGAGAGAGCAAGAAGCAGCCTGACTCCATAGCCTGGCATGCCCCCCAGTTAGAAGAGCACCAGAAGGGACATCCCTCGGGGGATGCTCTCATGTTTCTGCTCTGACCCAAATGATGTTTTTTCCGCGCACCAACAGCAGGACAAGTGAAAAGAGAGCTCCCACACTCAAGCACCCCGCAGTCAGGTGTTTGCAGTACCTCTGAGGAGCAGTGAGACGTGGACTGCAGCCTCCCCTGGGAAAGGTGGGAGCTGAGCATCGGCTGTTGCTTCTTGGGTGACTGCACCAGGTTGTTGCATAAGACGGTGACACGGTTTCAACGGTATATCTGGATTTTTTTAAAGAGTGAGACCTGTATACACCTTTGGGAGAGAAAGGTAAAAACTCCCTGAGAGTAAAATACTGAATTCTAGGTTCCGAGTGGACGTGGCACCTGGTGCCATAGTAGCGTATTACAGGGGAGAAGATTGATTCCTGTCCTCAGATTGTCTCTGTTGGCTGGTTCACAGTGCACTGCTTCCAGACATAATAGCTCAGGTGCTGGGAGCAACATCACCACGCAACTCTTTGAAAGCTAATTTACCCAGACAAAGCATCGCATGAACTGTGGACACTCTGCTGCTGCTTTGGAGCTAGCCCAGGCCTCTCTAGCTGGAACTATACCTGCACCGTACAGACATACTCCTTCCTGACAAATAAGTTTGGGGAGTGATTGTTAGGATCTTCAAGAAAGCTAGGCTGAAAACTGTTGCTCCATGAAAAATGGTTTTCATTGATTTCAGGGGAGCCAAGCCTACTTTCCCGATTTCTTGCACTAGTAAGAACACAAACATCGAAAAATGAAATCGGTGCTACAAGGTGGTCATTTATTTTTGCACCCCTTTTTACTCATCTCTGGAGATGTATTTAAAAGGGCTCACAGAGACAAAAAAATTGATACTTTTGCAATCTTAGACTGAAAGCATCACAGAAAGTATCCCTGTCATATATTTTTAAATCAAGGTACAATTCTCTATTTTTGCCTTTTAAGTATTCTTCTATGTTAAAATACTTTATTACTATTGAAACTCTGACTGGAAATTGTTTTTAGAACTGTGTTCTTATTCATTTATATTTTGATTCCCTTTTTATTAATGGCTTTAATAGGCCCTTACTTTGTAGTATATTTCTACTTGTAATTTGAAAAGATGAAACAAAGATTTTAAATAAAAGTCTTTTTTATTCAGCCAGTAATTTTTATTTTTGGATTATATTTTACATACAGAAGGCTTAAGAAAAAAATAAATGAAAATACTTTTGCAAGAAGCAATACAGAACAGTAAAGCCTTTGTTTTTTCCATAAATAGCCCAAACCTGCCACCTACTGTTATAAAGTAGAATTTAATGGAAGCAGCCATTTCGATTTTTCCTCTGGAAAAAGCATGCTTACTTTCCAGCCATGCAAAACCAGTGCCATCTAGTGGCTATTTCTTAGACTACGCAGCCAAAAAAAAAGTCAAATATTTATCAAAATATCTATTGCTGCTGGCTGCACAACAAGCTACTTAGCCATTTTGGAATGGATTCAATAGGCTTAGTGTCCTGCGACTCCATACAAATCTTTGCAGCTATCCTCTGAGGTGACATATAAACCTGTACATTCATTTGTAGTTTAACAACAAAAAACAAGACACTGTGCAAATTGCTTTTCAGGTTAAACACACCCTTCGTTCTTGCTTATTTTATAGTTTTGTTTTGGGGGGATTTTGAAAGGCTAAAAAATATTGATTGCTTTAAGCTTGCTTTAAAAGAAGGAAGACCCAGCTCTTTATTACAAAAGCAAATATAATTTGTGAAGTCAAATGATCTGTGCTTTGTAGTATGCCTCAATAACAAACAAAAGACATAAAGTGTATCTACAGTTTTGCTCGATTTCATATTTCTTCCACCATTTGGTGAGTATTGCTTCCAAATCACAAATTCATCCTGCCGAGCCCAGTAAACACGATATGAGTAATTTTTATTTACACAGAAGTCCTACACTTTCAGATGCATTGTTAAAAACAGGGGAAAGCGGCATCACTGCAGACAAGGACTGCCCCTGGGACTCGATGCCTAAGTACCTGAAGAATCAGCTGAAAATCACTGGGATTTTCAGATACTCACCTTCAAAATTGTTTTTAACATTTAGACCATCTTGCTTAAGGGCAAACAAATTCAGATTCAGGTCTGATGATGCAGGTCTTTGAAATATACTTTGGTAATGTTTCCTCGTGGAATCAAATTTGAAGACAGCTTTCTATACACATGTTGATTTAGAGGCATATAAAGAATCCACATTGTTCTGTAGTGTGCCTCTGATCACAAGAAGCTGGTGTGGGCCCAATTCTACATTCAAGACAAGAGAGGACCCTTCTTCACTGGGTTTGTCCTTCTTAGCTTTAGACTTGCAAATAGCCAGATGTTTACAGATCTGATATGATCACCTGAGGGTTCTTCTAATAGTTAACAAAATAAACAGGTGGGTTTTGAGGCATTTTTTTTTTTAGAATTTAGATACCTTCTCCTTTAAGGTGAATTGTGCCACAAAGCTGCTTACTACCTCCTATCAGCTACAAGAACATGTAGATGCGTAGCTTAGAGGTAAACATCTCTAGACAGTCACAACTGATTGGGTGTAACTGTTTCTGGATAGCGTTAGGTATAGACTTAATTGTTGTGAGGAAACAATGACATTAGTTTTGCTCTTAACAAGTCCTCAGCATTAATCTGGGCTAATTCCACAGCTTTCCAAAATCTTCCAGCATTGTACATGGGGGACTGATGTTCCTGGGGATGATTCCTTTGAGACAAACACTCCAGCTAGGTGCTAGACAGAAAATCTGGAGTCTCTGTTTTGGGAATCAGCTTATCTGCATACAGAAGGTATAAAACATGATAGGTCCCTCAGTAGGAATCACCCAACGTGTCGACTGTCCCTTGGAGCTCATTGGGAAAGTCAGAGGCCCACAAAAAAAAAAAAAAAGAAAAAAAAAAAAAGAAGGTATTTTTATCTTACAATTAAAAATAAAACAAAAGTGCATCTTTAATTCCAGAAGAAAGACATTGCAAACTGACAAAATTGGACAAAACTGTATGTCATTTAAACAAGCACGACACCTCACTAATACAAATGGGTGTATGTGGGGCAAGAGATTATGTGGCCGTGTGCCTTCACTCTCATGGAAAGCCCATCAGCATTTGCAGAATCCAAGCTGTGTATGCAAAGGATTAGTTTGCTCTGCCCCGAGGCACTAAAGGAAACCTTTCAAAGGCAGTAGAAAACAATTCTGCACTGAGCTCACACCAGACAGGCAGACTGACACAGCTGCAGTATGGGGGGGTGAGGACTCTTTTCATGCATCTCACAAGTCCCATCCTAGGAAATACTTTCACTCTGAGCAATCGAAACTCACTTGAAATTCGTCGGGCATTTCCTGACACCGGTGACAACAGTGTCAGAGTAATTCAAAATGTGGTCTCACCAAGGCACAGCCCATAGGCAAAACTATTCAGAATGAGCTGGTGGAACATACTGGTCAAGAAATAAGAGAGGTGAACTGCATCAGCAGTCCATAGTTGGAGGAGGAGGGATATTTGTACATGTAATGGCAAGTAATACCAAAAATGTGGAAAAAAAACCCTGAACATTCATGATCTGCATTCTTCAAGTGCTCACACAATGTACTATCAGAAAGTTGTGGCCCAGAACACATGCCACTAAGTTTGACACCTGAGTGAGTCATGGTTTTGTCCAGTATCAGGTGCTTATAAGATAGAACTGACCGGAGCTCCAGCCCTTCCAAAATGCTTGTCTGCTGCTGTGAACAGTGCAAAAAACCACCCTTCTGATAGACCCCTTCAGGTAGCCAAGGCAATGCAGCTAGTTTCCAGCATCTCTTCAGTGACCCCCTAAGACTGGCACTTGTTTAGGACCAGTGTACCAACAGCAGCAGGTCTCTGCACAATTTTGGAGGGAAAATAGCCTCGGCATAGGGGATCTTAAACCCTTCATCCTTGGAGAGCATCCCTGGCACCGTGGACTTCCCAGCAGTGAAAGCTGAGCACAAGGGATTGGCCTCCCTAATTGTTGTAGTTGCACTACTGGATGGGTAAAAATGCAAGTCTTTGGAACAGAAGGAGAACAAGCAATGAAGAGCCTGAGTCTCATCTGGGAGGGTGAATAACCTGAGTAAAACAGTGCTTTTTCATCCCTCAATACTTCCTCTCTTACCAGCCACCATCACCATTCTGTCTGACACTCGGTCTCAGAGCTTCCACCACAGTTTTGCTGCATTTTCAAGCAGCAGCTGTCACACCCTCACCTGTGCCTTCCCCGTGACTGTGAAATGATACCCATAAACTTTAGCAAGACCTCTTTGCAGTTCCTCTTCAAGATCCCCTCAAGCTTATCTCATTGCCCTTTTGTACTTCCCACTTGACTTTATCCACCTCTTTTCTCCCTTCTGGATAGAAGAGTGTTTGTGGGAGGGCTGTCTTTCTGCTCTGTGCTTCTATTGTAGGCAGTATGTCTGAATCCAAGTCCCTGAGCAGAGCTCCCAGGAGGGGAGCATTTTATGAATCAGTAGGTATAAAATTGTCATTCTGGACATTATAGAAAAATCAAGTTCATCCATATCTGGTGAATACTCTGAAACGAAAAGAAGGTTGGCACACAACCAAAGATGCAGATAGTTTTCTTTCAAGACTTGATATTGTCATCGCTCTTGTCTTCAAAGTGGTTTTGCATGAACTGAGGAGCATCAGCAATGACCTCCACACAATTTTGCTTGGGGCCAGCTCACAAAATAAAAAGGTGAAGCATTACAAAGTTGAGCGAGTCAGAGTAAAGACAAATCATTCCTGCGGTGAGGAGCGCCTTGCAGAATCAAAATTCATTTGGAAGCATCTTAGCATTGAGTTTTCAGGGCCCCGTATTGACAAATGAGACTACCACCAGCAGACCCAGGGCAGGAGTTTTATAAATGTTCGCTGTTCCTTCTGTTTATTGAAGCTTTGCTCATGCATCTAAATGACAGAACTAGAACTTGCTTGCCATTTTAGAACATTGCTGCCTGCATTTCAAAAAATACTTCTACAGTGACCTTGATCAATCAGTTTGCCACTACTCAGTGCTTTTATCTAATGATAAGTATCGTGGAGAAAAAGTAATGGTACTGAATCAGTGACAAAATTACCACTGCCTTGCAGTGACTCAGGATTTTTTCACATGCCTCTGCTAAAATTACCAGGGAAAGTAGTACTAGCAAACAAAAGGGACTATGACTAACTCGGTGAGACGTAATCTTTTATTTTCATATGTCAACACGTTACACTGTTGCTACTTTGCCTGTGTCAATAGTTGTTGGAAAACCCACCTTTTCTAGCTTTCTTACCCAAAAAACCTAGAAGCACATAAGGGAATAGTTGAATGACACATGTACAAAACATCTCAAATGGATAGTAAATGCAATTGGGTGTTTTGAAAGAAATTTGGCATACCAAATATTTTTAACTGATTTTTTTTTCCCCTGGTGTAATGAGTTAGGTGCTGTACCATTCAACACTTTCCGTGATTCACTGAGCTTATATAATATCCTTTTGCATAGCACTGCTTATTTGAATACCATTTCCACCCCTGCAACAAAACCTGCAAATTTCAAAAATGTTTGTTGTCGCACTCATTTTTTATCAAATTCATCTGATATAAGTAGGACTGTATGAAGACCATGGTAGCCTAATAAAAATATTTATGAGTACTAGTGATCACAAAATACTTTAAGGTGTGTTGAATTTTAATTTTGCCAAATCTCACAGTAGGTGAAGATACACAGCTGAGTTTACTTCAGAATTTTTAATTCCAGACACTTTCTACACCAAGAGAAAAGCACAAAATTAATTCCTTCTGCTTTCCCTGCCAAAAAACCTGAAAGTCTTTTTCAAACATTTCTTAATTAAAATAGTGTCTTTTGCATTCTCAGTTAAATCATAGCATAGTCAAAGTGTGTGTCCTTTAAGTTTGAATTATAATATACAGTTCATAAACAAAAAATGTAGAATTCCAGTCATATTTTTAAATCTCAATGCAAAATTCATAGTGAAATCACTGAAAGATCTCTGTTGTACCAAAAGCTGAGGTGATGGACTTGGACATGCTATTATTAGATAGGCAGCTTCTCTGCCATCTTCAGAAGAGGAAGGGAACTGCAGTCACCTTCTGACACCTCCCTATTGTGGTCCAGCAAGCAGATGATGGGGGCCCTAAACAGAAAGCCAGTGCCTTCAGCTGCCACTGATGGACCTCTGCTAGTTTATATGGTATATGTAACTGAAAGTCCAGACAGTCACCTGTAGAAAGATGTAGTTTCTGAGTCTTGAGTGTGCATTTCTGCCCGACACTGATTCCCAGCCTTTAGGTACACCAGGCCATTTGAAGTTATCCTGGAGATCTCTACTTCTAAGCGTCTTTTGCATCTTCCTGATCTAGTGCTAAAAATGTGGAGAGAACTGCAAAAGCCCCCTAAAGGATTTGGACAATTCTATGTAAGTCGAGACATTGCTAAGACCTCACACAGCTCAGACTCTGCTCTTTGACAAGGGAGCCCCTGCACACCGCTTTACAAGGATAAATTTCTCCCAGTGTCTGTAAGAATCCTTGCTCTGGCAGAATTTGCCAAGAACTCTAAATTAGGTCTGTAATATCAAACTAAAAAGGAACAGGAAGCACTCCTGACTCCAAGGTCAAGGATGAAGTTCACACAGCTTTGGATTAACCTCTTACAGGATATCAGTCCTGCAGAGAACCAGCTGGAGCAATCTAAGACAGAACCAGGGAGTAAGCTAATAAATGTGGGTAATTGAGGTTCATTTCCTAAATTTGTTCTCAAGCACTCTTTTATATACCGATTTAGACCCACCCCTAAAAGTTGTTCTTGTGCTTTTACCAAGGAAACATAGAGAAAGTACAAGCATCTTACCCAAATTAATTTCAGGGCCAAGGTGTATTCCCACTCCTTTAATTTGAATAAGTATGCCAGAAGTACATGTGTTTTTTCACATGTAGGACTATCTTCAGAAGTGTTTTGAGGCATTCACAAGATCAGGGCTAGACCCCAAGCGTGAGATGATTGGCAGAATCTGTCTCCTTGCAGGTCCTGCTTAGGTCATGGCACGTAATATGTGCTGAGATATCCAGAGTTGCCAAGGCTTAAGCAAAAATTTACACAACACCAGATTTAGGCAGAGGAAGAAAAGATCTAAATTGTAGATTTGAGTGCATGTGTCCCCTCTGTGAATCTGTCCCTATGCTTTCATTTTGCAAGTACTGTAACCATCTTCCCACTCTGCCTATTAAGATCCCTAATTATATTAAAGCCTATCATCACTTATTCATGAAAGCATCTCTTTAGCACATCCAAAGTGACTGATCCCCAAGGTTAGAGTTACAATGACAGAGAGGGATGTGTGTGTTTTCCCAGAAGCACTCTTTGAATGAGTTTTCTTTTGTAACTTTTTCAGTGAGCAAGGTCAGTTCTATTGGCTTTGTTCAGCTGGAACTCCTTAGCACTAGAAAATTAGATGGTGTAATCTATATACTTTGCCACCTGATCCCCAACCTGAGTATGATACCTAGCTCCAGTGATTTTCTTTAATGAGGTGGAAATGTATATAACAGTTTTAAATATGCAGGCTAACATTTTCCTCCATCTATAATTATGCAAATCGTTATATAGTTGTCTCTGCATGACAGAAGTAATAACATCTTATAGAGACCCTGTTAAAACTCACTGAAATCATCTACACAGATGGATATGATTTTACAGAAAATACAACACAGACACATTAATTAGTTACAAACCACCAGTACCATCTCCTAACAAGCTATGTGACACGGGCTAAGACGTGTACTGTATAATGATATAGTTTTGTTTTGTTTGCAGTTGATAACTGAAACACTCTCAAACAGTTAATAAGATCAAATGCAACAAGAAAACTCACAAGCTGTTATTATTTTTCAAGACATAGGAGAAGTATAATATATACTTCACATATACTCTTGATTTTAAGACAGGCAGTACCATATCCATCCTTTAGTGTTTTCTGGGATGTTTCCTTTTCTCCCCTCCTTTCCCTGCTTCCTTTCATCAACAGTGGTAGAGCTTGTCAATTCATTCCCATTTTGTACACATCCATAGCTCCTCAAATGATGGCTATTAATCCAGGATTTAGGCACAGTCTCCTACTCAGGCACTGTGTCTGGCTGGGGCTACTTATACTTTCCAGGGGAAGCACACTACTAAAGAATGCATTTCTGATACCTTTATTTTTACCTCGTTCTTCAAAATGTGCAAGGAGCGTTCTTCAAAATGTGCAAGGAAGCATCCCAAGCTGCCATGCACAGAGTATATTAATTTAAAGAAAGAAAAAAAAAAAGTCACAACTCTACTTTAAAAAAATCTGACTCAATTTAATGGCCACATTTTAGAAAGAATTTCATTGACATAAACATTTTTATAAACACTGGAAAAAGCATTTGGAATTTTTAAATTGGTCCCACGAGCCCCATTTAGAGCTCACATGAGGTGTGAGTTGGTACCTCACACCTCTTCTTCTAAATCTTGCTTCATTTTTTCTGTGAGATAACTCATGGTCCTTCACAGGCTTTGGAGAAGTCCTAAAGCAAAATACCCTCATATCAGTGTGAAGGAAGAAGAGACCTGCAATCACCCCTTCCAGGCAATGGAAAAAATATCATTTTGCAAGGAGCAGAGACTCCCGCTGAAGTCAGAAAAACTAACCATGGAAGAACCTGCCCCTTTTCACCACACCTTCAGTAAATATATTTCCTGCTTTACCCTTTTCAGACTTGTTGGCCACCTTTTCCCATTAGGGGAAAGTACACCCACCAGCATTTCTGGAAAAAAGAGAGATTGGCCTATGGTTCAAACCTTCCTGTGTCTCCATGTCCTGTTTGTGAACTCTCTTCCCTGGTGGGCCATAAAGAGGAGGTGCAGCTTATTCATTAGGGCCTTCAACTCATTTCTGTTACAAGAAGATAAATTCACAGATTCTCTCACCCTGCTCCTTGGCCCCTGGCTCCTTTATCCATCATACAGTTGCACAAGCTTTATTCATTACCATACAACCCTATACATTGTAGAGACCTGTTTATTCCTCTACTTTTCCCCTCTTTTCCCATTTCAGGTTCCCTTTTCCTGCACGTTCCTCCTCTAGCCCATCCCTAACCAGACTGGTGAACTCTAAGGGCACTTAATTTCACAGCTGCCTCCAAAGGAAGAGCTATTTAAATGAATATGACATGCCTATCCATGCAACAAACATTCACACAAGCACAAATACACATCAAGCATGTAAATGCCCTCAAAATGCATGCAAATAGCTTCCACATTGACTAAATTTTACCTGCACAGTTTTCACAGCCATTCAGCCAGCTCCAGGCTGTAAGGAAATCTGCACGCTTGGAAGGAGGGACGTGCTCCTTGTACGCCCACCAATTCAATGGGAAACATGAGCAGAGGATAGAGGTAGGACAGTAGTGTCTGGGGACAGACTCTTTCTGAGGATGAGATGCAAGAAATCTCAGGAAAAGGAGAAAGTCTGCACAGCAGGCACATAACAGACTGAATATTCAGTGGATGAGAGTCTTCAGCCTGAATCCCCTTGATCCCTAAATCAACCTGGCAACTGAATCATCTTCTCTGATCTACTAAGAAAAAAAAATTTAATTATTTTTACAATATTTAAGAGCACTTTCATGGGGGAAAGGAGAAAGAGAAATGCATTATATAAATACCTATATAAAAAAATGTGCAGGTATTTATCTGCAAATTATCTAATAGCCCCATTGTCCAGTCACATAGCTGGGATGTGAAAAACACACACAAAAAATCATTCTGGGAAGAAAAGAAAGCTCTGTTCAGTTTTTAAGGCACAAAATTTCATGGGACAGGAAAATCGCTTCTCACAAAGATGTATTAAAGCTGCCCTTTGTGGAGTAAAGAAAAATCCCAGAGGTCAAGTAGAAGAGAATATGCCTCTAGCTTCAAGAAAAAAAAAACGCACAAACTTAATGGAGATCTATTGGAGGATACCGGAGTCTGCTTCAGAGAGACAAAGGGTATAAAGAAAGAGCAGTCTTTATAATGAGAAGCCTCTGCTCATTCTCTGAGTGTCACAGACTTTGCCATTGACGTGCTATTCCTCTTCCTTCTCCTGTTCGTTCAGGCCAACTCCATTGTGCTGCTGTTCACAGCTTAAATAGCTAGCTGCTTTGGACATCATTAAATGTGCTGTGGCTTGCCGCAGCAATAAGTCTCAGATCTGTTTATTAATGACAGCAATCCATAAACAAATAAGTTCCATCTTGCCTGGAGCCTTGCTGTGACTTAAAAAAGCACCTGAGGACCATTTCTGCTTTAAGTTTCTGATTGTGCCAGGTCCCATTAAGCCACAGGAAAATAAAACTTGCACATCGAGATGGCTATTCAGTGGTTAATGGGTCCCCCACTGTTCATGAAAAGTCTTTCTATAAGTGCCCTCTTCACCGCAAAACTTACATAGCTCCAAAGCTACTGATGCAGCCAGCTGGAGTATCAGGCTCCTGAAAAGTGACAGATTTAGAGGAAGAAATAGTGTGCGGTTTGCTAGAGGCAAGTTATTTTAATATAATGCAGCAATGACAGCTTTCTATGTTTAATCATCAGGGTCCTGATTTTCTCCTCAGCACTTGAGTTTCACACGATTTAGGGATTTGGGTAGATGTTATTTTACTTTTCCCCCTCCCAGCTGTTGAGAGTACCTGCCAGGTTCATGCTGGGAGCCATGTTTGTAGGTTTCCCAGCTATTTTGAACAAAACCCTAAATAACTGCATGCATGAGAGATAGGCCTCAAAGAGCAGCTGACACAGGCTTTCCAAGACATGTGACTGCTCTGGCATTTTCAGCATGGCTGAGACATATCAGTCGCACATTCTCATCCTTGCCTGCCACAAGGGCTGAGTAGCTCCGGTACCAACATGTACATTGTAGAAGTCTGTAGAAGTTGGTTAAACAAATCCCAAACTGGGTGATCAGAACATCCAGCATCAAATGTGGGGCTTGAAATGAAAGTACAATCCTGGGAGCACAATGAATCCACTGGCAGGCCACGGAGCAGGGGGAAACAGGCGAGAATGGAGGAGTTGAACAAAGTGGACATCTGGGCATATGATTCCCAGTTGGGATGTGGGGCAGAGGATGTAAGGACAGAAACAAAATGACTGGGAAAAGCGAGCGTGAGAGAGTAAGCAAACTCAAATTTGAAGCCAGAAACCCACCTTTGTCCAGAAATTTAGAAGACTGGATGACATCCTTTCTCTGAGAATAAAAAAATACAAAATAAAAATTCAATACAAGAATCTAACAGAATGCAACAAAGTGCAGTAGGAATACAACAGAAGACTTTTTATCTTAATGAATTCTTGTGGGTTTTGAATTCTGACTTACAAATTACTCTTTTTAAATTTTGAGGCTGGTAATGCTGACATCTCTAATAGCAAACTCAATTTAAATAAAGCAATATGTTATTGCCAATTGTTGAGAAACAGGAAGGAAAAATAAAGCTAAAGGGAAAAAAAAAGAGAAAAGAAAATCCACATGCTGAGAAGGAAGCTATGTACAACATTGCTTGGCTGTCACTGAGCTCAGATTGCAAAATATCGATGAGAAAGGCCTAAATTCTCTCTGCTCCTGGCGCTCTGTGTTCCATCACATAACAGAGAAAGCTGTCCACATCTCAGCGTGGGACTCAGCAAATTTGACACATGATCATGTAAGCTTGTAAGCTTATATCTTCAGTTCCAGCTCAGATGAAATATTCCCTTGTACTGGTGCCCTAAAAATGGAGAAAGTACACAGATTACCATTTCCAGTCACCATGGCCTTTTTTTAGCACACTTCAGGCTTGTATATCTGGTGCCAAAGCCATTCTAATAGAATAGGAAAGATATTGTAGACCGCAGCTGTGAGACTTATTGATTTGTCTCTCATCTCCTCTTGCTGTTCTAAAACCTGACAACAAGGAAAATAATATTTTTCCGTTCAGCCCTGCATTCTGTCCTCTTAAAACTAAGCTGCCTGACTATTCTTTGCCCTGCTCCTTCATGAGAATAACAGCAATTAAATATGTATACCATGGGTTAATATGTAGTCATTACATGTGAATGTAATTTTCAAATTAATACTCAGTGGAACAACAGCTCCCAAAAAGCTTTCTTACTGTGAACAAGATAAAGATGTTTAGTTATCAGACCCTAAATAGTCAAACACCATCGACCTTATTGTCAATAATTCCTTTTTACGTTACTTAACCTGATTCCTTTCCAGCCAAATAGGCTGACAAAGAAAGTGTCCACTTTTGCTACTGAAGGTTAATATCACACAAAGGACTCACTTCACCTGACTTTGACTATCGAATAGTTAGACAGCTAATCTCAGATATCTACCTAGGTTTCCTCAGTTGAGGATATGACAGATTAATCCAATCTGTCTTCAATATTTATGTTCTGTTTTCCTGAAGATTCTCTACTCCCTCAAGAGGGTATGGCAGCTGATGCGCTGATGAGCATGGGACACCTTTTACTATTGATAAAGCACAAAACAAATCCCAAACCAAAGCTGATGCTTCAGAATGCTTCCCGACAGTTGCCACGCAGTTGGAAAAATTAGCCTGGTAGTTTTCTCCACTCACATCACACACACAGAGATTACTAGCCAGTTGGTTTGTTTGTAGACACCAAGGTCTTGATTTAGTTACTTGAACACAGGAACTGGTGTCATCTGAGATGGCTTAACATAACCACAGCATTCAGATGGAGCTGGCAGGTATGACACAGGACTTGTAGGAGACCATCTGTCATCAATACAGGAAGCTAGATGACACACAGGACATGCAATAACATATTAAATGGCACTAGGCATCCACATTTCAGCAACTGAATTGATCTTCAGGAGTTGGATTTTGTTCAAGATCATCAAACTTAAATTTAGGCATGTAAATGTAAGAGGCATCTAAGCTCCCATTAGAGGCAATGGAAAGTACTCAGTATCCAGCGGAGCACAGAAGATTGGCATCTCACCCTGACCTAGAAAGTGGAATTGAAATGTCAGAAGAAGGTGCCTTCAAAAGGCATTCATTCCTTTCTTAAGTCACATGTACTGTGAGGATGTTTTTCAGGGTGCCTTTGTGGACATAAACACAGGCTTCGGAAAGCCTGAAATGTTTAGAATGTCCAAAACCCTGCAGCCTGCATTGACAACAGCAGTACAGCTGCAACAGTTAAAGTGAGTAGAGCATGAAAAGGTGACTTTCAAGTATGAATGTTTTAATTGAGTACAACCAGGAGGGGCTTTTACTGTAAACATAGTGCAGTCCAGCCTCACCAACCACAGGATGTTGAACCAGAGATGTCCTGAGGTTCCACCCAAGCTGAATTACCCTGTGATCCTGTGCTTTCATGACACTGGCAAATTCTGAGCTCTTGGCCTAAAACCAAAGTCAACACTGCGCTTTGGAAAATCCCATGGCTTTGACACCTCTCCCTTTTTAGTTCTGTGTCTATCAGTGGAATGAATGCTTCAAAATTCATCTACTTGTCAATACAGAGAGAGACATTAGGAAGTACTAAACCTTCCAAAAGTCAGACTATGTATTTAAAACTCTCTCTCAAGTCCATGACCAACTGCATTCATGTTCACTGTACTGCAGCTCAATATTCAACCAGTAGACTACCTCACCAAATGAACAATTGTGAGAGGTAATAACACATTTGAAGCTTCCACACGCTTCCAAGAGAAAGTTATTTAGCACAGTTGTCACTGTAATTTTGATGCATTAGGAAAGTCATTGTTCAGTGGAGCTCAGACTGTTGCCTTCACCTATGGAGAAAGATGGCCTGCTGCCAATTTCTGTCTGCTGCCTGTTGAATGATACAGAGAAACTGGCTGACTCACAATCTTCTTTTTACCTTGCCTTTTCTTCTTTATTTAGCTAAATGCTTTCTTTAATTGTTCCTTTCACTTGAAAATAAAGATAAAAAGGAAACTAACAAAGGTTCTCTACATGGCTAACTTCGTAAGAAAGCACTGTGGCACGTTTGTGTATTGCTTTAAATAAATTCATATATTCTGGCTGTGCTTTCAACTCAACTAGGCATGGATTAATGCTATTTTATTCATACACTGTAGTGTCTCCCTGGAATTCTGAAACATTATTTAAATGTATATTGCTAAGTAGATGAGGTTTGTAAGTTTTCGGCTAAAGCTGTGCAATACACATTAATTATGCAATTACTGTCTTGGGTCTGAATTTATAGCCAATCAATTTACTTAGTTCTTTCTGCACCATTATTGACCAATACACCACAGATGTACATTACACATGCATGTAAAATACTATTACAGATACATTAAAGGCAGAGCTTGCAGCATTTCCTATTCTGCTTGCACAATGCTTTCTAATATAAAAACTTACTTTATTTAACTTGAAAAATTTTGTTTAAGACTTTTTTCCACTGTCTTAGCATTAAATATTCCAGACAATCTGACCAAGAAAATATAGGCTTATAATAAAAATAGGGAAAAATATATTTTTGTAGTCTCAGGACAGACCCAGTCTTCTAACAAGAGTCATTAGGATGCTATTTCAATCCTAGTTTATATCCAAGATATGGAGATTTCTATAGCTTTCCTTCTCCATCCATTATCCTCTAAATTTGCACAATCTCAATCCTATGCAAAAGTACATAGAGACCTCAGCAACAGCCAGTGCCCCTCGGTGAGTTACCAAACCCAACTCTCTGCCCTGTGATCTGACACAGCATCATTTCTTACTTCAACTTTGTGCTGCAGGAACATGCTGGGACGTGTTCTCCCTCAGGTAACCCTACACAAGTCACGTCCCATATGTACCCCGTAGTCCAAACAAAAATCTGATCAACCCACTCTCAAGACCCCTAACTGAGGCTAGACTATATCTCTCTTATGTCCTCTTATTGAAAAATAAATGCTTATGTTTTAATGCTTATTAAATGCCTAAGTGTTCGGTTTTTTAATTTTAATTAGAAGCATCTTACTGGATGGTGGGATATGTGGATTCAATTATTTCCTAGCAGAGAAGTCACTGGACTCACTGGGATCCAATAGTCATTCAATGCTTTCAGTTAAGATCCGTCTGTTAGGCAACTAAAGAACAGCACGGGATTTAGCTCTGGTCAGAAGCAAAAGGAAGGAATAAGAAAAATTCATCAGCCCTATAAAGACTGCAGCACTTGCAAGCAGTCCTCTTCACTTGCTGACATCCAGCACTGAGATGCCTTTGTAGCTTAAACTCTTCTAAGTCAGAAAGCACCTGAGAAGGCATTTTAAAAACTGCAGTTCTAAAGTGAGATACCCTGACTCAACCGATATCTGACTGTAGGTGCAAAGGTACCTTTTGTGTTCAGGTCTAGCTCCACATTTGGACTGAACTCAAAAATCCACAATGCCTGGGCCTTATGTATCAACTGATCTTTGGCATTTCTGTACCTGTTTGAGAAAACACGCAAAAAGCGAAAAGCCACAGACACCAGGAAGAGGATGAGCTACAGTGCAGAAAATGTATTGCAGACAAAGGAGACTTTTTGTTCCAGACTATTCTGGGTAGTATGCTGTGAGGAGGCTTTTCAAGACTCAAAAAGCTTCTTTTCTTTTTATTATTTATCTGTCAAACATAGGGTGAAAGTTACCAGTGTCACAGAAACCATTTTTGAGATTCTGTGATAACATCTAAAAATGAGAGCTAAATGCCTCACCCTACACACCTACACGGAAGCTATGTCTAAGTGGACACGCTTTTGAGAAACTGGTGTAGGATCAAGCATCATTAATTTTTGCCCTATCACCTGATAAGACTGTTCAAATCACAAGAAATGTTCTGGGATCTGCAATTTGCTTTGGCTCTCCTGCTTTTCTTTACAATAACAGGACCCAAGCTCTGAGGAGGAGCAGGCATGTGGAAGGAGAACATGCAGCACCATTGTGTGGCCCAGATTTATTTGCCACATTTGCTCTTCGTAAACATTTTCACTCTTTCTGAGAAAAACAGGGCAGATTTTGAGCAGTGCGAACAGTTCTGCCTCTCTATTTGCCCTAGTCTCTGAAGATGGCTATGTGGAAAAAAAAGTTAAAAAGGTAATTAATAGCTATTTGCAAGCAGGGATTCCCCTGACCGAAGGTAGCTGTGTGCTATGTAAGCCCTGTGCATCAAAGCCAGCCATTCAGGTTCCATAAATAATCAGTGGTGTAAAACAGGCACTGCTAGAATGTGAAAGTTTGTCTCATCTCAATTAGGCATCTAAAACTGGTCAGATGCCCCCTTCCTGTGATTAGAAAGGAAGCCTATGGTGACTAGCTCAAAATAGGCATCTAAACTGGTCAGATGCCCCCTTCCTGTGACTAGAAAGGAAGCCTATGGTGACTAGCTCAAAATACATCAACACAGCAGGGAGCCGGGTAGCATTCAGTGCACCCTAACTCTAGGAACTTGACTCAGTTCCCCACCCATTGGCATCCGAAGCCAGTTTAGAGGCCCTAGGGTATCACAGGTACCTACAAGGAACTGGCAGACCTGATGCAGGAGGTACAAGAGATTCATGCCCTGACGCAGTGGCAGCTGGAAACCAGGCAGGCTACCTAACCTACCTGAAGTAGCACTACAAACTCATGTGCAGGCAAGTGGCTCAGCCCATGAGTCCTTCACATAGATGTCTACAAGCATGACAGGTGTGTAAGCTTCTGTTAAGTATCTAGTTAATAGGCCTATAACCGTAAAGTCAAATGTCTGTGATCAATATAGTCAAGATGACCTGTTATCGTAGAGAACACCATTTATCACTGATGCTTCTTGGGATGGGAATGGCCTGAGAGTACTGCATTCTACAGCTTCCTTCCCACTTTTCTACCTTCTCCTTTTCAGAGACATGGGCATATCAACAGGAACCAGCAGAGTTCTGGGAAACCTGGTATAGAAAAGGTAGGGGGAGAGCTAATTCAAAACGGTGAAGAAAGGGAATGGTGGTACTGGTAGAACAGCATTTTTGCACAAACATGGCTACTAAGATTGAATTTCATGTGAATTAAACATGATTTACAGATAAGCTGGTTTAGGACTGAAGCCCTGGGTGCTTTTGCATCCACAGAAAAACTCTGGCAGGGGGCTGGATTCCAGGCTTAACACCAACCCAAGTGATCCCAGAGGGCCAGAGTTCACAGAATCACAGAATCTCTTACACTGGAAGGGACCCATAAGGATCATTGCGTCCAACTCCCTGCTCCTTGCAGGACCACCTAAAACTAAACCATATGACTAAAAGCATTGTTCAGATGCTCCCTGAACTCTGTAAGGCTTGGTGCCATGAGTCCTAGCTCTGGCTTTACATTTTAACAGAGCAAAGGACCCTGGGGGTAGGGCTCAGGGTATGGGGGCATTGACTAAGCTTTCTTAAGAAACTTTTCGGAGTTTAGCACTGAATTAAGCTGCCAACACAGATGTAGACCTGAGGGAAGTGAAGAGAAACAGAGAAAAAGAGAAGGAAGATATATATGCAACTAAAATTAATGTTTTAGCCATTGTATTGTGGCTAGATTTCTTCTCTTTTTTATTAAAAGTAGGAAGGGAGAGGAAAAGTAAGGATATCTGCAAAACAACAACTTCCAGTGTGAATGGAAATGCTAGTATAGTTTGCTTCATACAAGGATAATAATCAGGGTCTGAATACCTAAGAATAACAAAAAACAAAGTCTCTGCTAGAGAAGATCTTTGCCTCCTAATCAGCACACGGCATAATGAGGCCCTTGCTCGCAGAGCCACGCTTCCTAAAACTAGATAACTTATAAAATCCATTGCTCCCTCAGGTAAGGAAAATTTTAAAGCTTTTCAAGTGGCAGAATTAGCAAAGCTATTTTGTAAAGTTTCCCCTCCTAGGCAACTTCTCTTCTCAGCTGTTGCTTCAGCCTGGCAGCCCAGATGAAAGAGCAGCCTAGGACAGAACAGATGAGGGACTCTGCAGGCAGGGGCAAAAAGATCATTTTCACACCATTCACAAGAATTGGATCCCTTCTCTGCATAGGGAGCTAAAATTATCCTTCTCTACAGGCCTTCGGCTTTTCAAACATTTCTAACTGCTCACAGACTAGAGTAGCACTTTAGGGAGCTACAAGAGCCACCCTTACTGAAATCTTACTTGCATTGTTAAAGAAAGAAGTGTGTTAGGATGCTAGCTTTTCCTCTGGTGTGTTTTTTTTTTTTTTTTCCCCACTAGCACCTTAAAGAAGTTCCCTCACAGCAAGTTAAACCTTTGATTTGTTCCTCCCTCCCTCCCTGCTTCTCCTTGTCCTGACTCACTGTCTCTCCATACAAGTGAGATATCAAAAAATCATAAAAATTTGTTGGAGTAAGTTGTGCTCAACCAACCACACTTTGGATCTTGGCAAAGATGAACTGAACACCCCATTCAAAAAGACATTTGCCCAGTCTTAAAAGAGCCTTTAATAAGAAGTTCTACTAATCAACAGTTAACGAACATTATCATAAATATTTTTGACAAAATGGCATGCATGAAAGTTCATCTGCTCTAGCAGCAGAAGCAAAATCAGATTAAAACCTTAATTAAAATATGAAGAAGAGGCTTGTCATGATCTTCAACACACTGGAAGATTCCTTTTTTGAAAATCAAGCTCTCTCTTTCTGTCACATTACACTATGTTGTTAATGAGCCCTTTCATTTCTCCGTGCATAGCAATATATTTAATCTTAGCTGCATATTTTAAATGATTGATGTTCCCCTAATTACATTTTATGATATATTGTGCTGTGCCACCTCTAATGAGTAGCAAACATGGCATTACCTCACTAGTACTCAACCACAGAAATCAATAACTGACATTTATTCAATGAACTGCAAATTGTGATTCACTAGCTTCTCTTTGTGTTGAGTAAATTCAAACTGTAATTAATTTTCATGCATATCACAAATAGCAAATGCATGTATGGGCTAACTTTAAAAGTGATTTGCTCCTTCCCTGGCTAATTACAACACAGCAAAAACTCTCAAGCCATCATTCAAAGGACTGAGAAAAATCAATGGTTTGACAGAGGCCGTCTCCTTAGATGGCTAGAGCACAATCATCATTTACACTTTTGAGAATGCTTCAGAGACATTTCCTAAGACAGGAGATTGCTTCTGTCTTAGTGAATGAAGGTGATATCATTCAAAAACAATCTTCCCAACGTATATTTCATTGTCACAAGAATGAGAAAGAACCTCCTCGTTAGCTTTCCTACCAGGAAACAAATATCCTACAGTAAGAAATATATAACTGCCCTTTTCGAAAGACAAATATTGTCAGGTGTCATCCAGAACTTGCAACAAGACCGGCAACTCGCTGCCATTCACAAGTGATGGTTTTGCTTGTGAGCAACACAGAAGTTGAAAAAACTACTCCTTGTTGTCCCTTTCAAAACTCCTATCAGTGGCTTTTGTTAACTTGTGATGTCTTTAGTGAAATTGTCCACTCAAATCAGAGAACAGAACCAGGGGACTTCACAGCTAGTGCTCTATTGGCATACCAGTGCAGGAGCAGAGGTGTACAAATCAACCAAGTGTTAAAGCTGAAGGCTCAGAAATTGACAGGAAAAGATTGTGGGTCACTTTAAGATCAGTTGCAGTCCTTTGCACTAAAGCAGAACATCATTTCAGGGATAGTCGTGCAGGTCATTCTTTCTAAATATTGAAAAGTTTTATTTTAATCTCTATTATAATGGTCACTTGCAAAAAGTAATAAGAATCTTTAAATTTATTTTCTAATTAAGCAAACAAACCTCATTTATATAATGAAGTGACCATTGAAGAGCTCACTTCTTAGACTTCCATCAAGTTCAGTGAGTTAAAGGAGGCTTCAGCCTCAAGCCTATATCTACAGTGAAACTGTTATTTTCGTTCTCAACACATACGGCACAAAGTTATTCTTGCCTCCAAGAAAGATACTTCTGGTTCCTCTTGGCATCCTTTGGGAGGAATGGAATTGAGAAAGACAGGCAAAGAGGTTGAATCAATGGTGAAGTAAAGCTATCACTATGATTTTAAACTAATTGGCTTGAGTTTCTTTTCAACCTTACCTCCTTTTTTAGGTGTTTTTTTATGAGTGTCTCAAAGACAAGGATGCCTCAGGGTTGGCTCTAGAGTAATTGCCAGAATCCAGCTCTGGTTCTGAGAAATGGCAGAAGAGCAATCACGTTAGATGCATTTCCAGACTGTCATGGGATTTTTCAGCAATATTTAAGGCAGATGGATAAAAGAGCAAAACTATTAAACTACAACTTGCATCCCCAATTTTTCTAGGGAAAAATTCGCTTTGATGCCACTTTTGACACACTAATTAAGCCAGAGTAAAACCCCTTCCTGGCTTCCTAAAACCTAGTTGGGCTGCAATAGAAGAAAATTACAGAAATGTATTTCCAAAGATCCTTCGGCTTCTCTAAAATATGAAACTAATGTGAAGATATGGAGTTAATTTAACCTACCCTGGGCAAATGCAGATCTCTATCAGCCTTCAATGGTTAAACCATAGACAAGCCTGCTAATGAGTCTGCTATTCTATTGAGGTTAATGAGCCCTTGAGCATCTGGTGAAGGCACAGACACTTAGCAATTAGTGTCTTTTATTCAAACCAGCTGACAGGCTAGGCAGTAGTTGATTCCCTGCTTTTATTATATTGTTGCCATAGTACCTAGCGTGCCAGCTCTAAGCCTGCTGTGCACTGGCTATGTTGGTTAAGAATGGATTCCTTCACCTTTATGTTGAGACTTAATGATATGGGCTTTATGGAGCGGATTTGAACCACAAAGTCTTCTTTCAGGCCTTTATGTCTTGTATGCATGGTCAACAAATCTCAGAAATGAACTCTCCCTCAGAAGAGATCAATTCAATTCAGTTCAGCCATCAAAGGTCAAACAGGACAGATAGTGTATTAATATAATAGGCAGTAAAAAACTATTTTTTTTTCCTTGTTAGTGATACTAAGATATACAAAGACATGCTATTAGAGCAGTATTCCTTCCCAGCGTTCATTGCTCACAGGATGTGTTGGCCTCTAGAACAGAAAGTACATATGGGAAATACAGGATTTTAAATTGCCTTTGTGCCACTGTACCTGAGAAACAATTCGTTTGTAAAGAAAGAGTGGGTGAAGAGAAGAAAAGTAAAGTAATATTATTATTCCTCCTTAATGGATAAAGAAAATGAGGTACAGAAGGAGGTAACCACATCCTCCTTTTTCAGCTACTTTAGCATCTAACTTGCATGCTCTGAATTGTTCCCTAGAGGATCCTACTTCTTGTCATTGGCTGCACATGGAAATTACCAGCCTTACTTATTACCTTTGGTGTCTAAATTGTAGCTAAGATAAATCACCACAGCAGCCTAAAGTAAATGTTATATATAAGCTTCAAACAAGCCAAGGGTTCTGTTCCAGAGTGACAGCTGCTTCCCTTGGGATGACTCTAGTGGCTCTTAATCCTAGTTATTCATCCCACCCTTCTCTCAACTTCTGAATGTCTCAGCTGGGACACTGCAACTGCAAATCAGGCAGCAACTAAACTCTCATACTTCACGGGCTTGTTCAGGTAAACTGGCTTCCCTTAATAAACTAGGCTGACACCTGTAACAATCAAATCTTATTTAATATTGATATTCTGGTAGAATGAGCATAACAACCAAGCCACATTATCCTTGCCCTGGTCTCTGTTGTACCATACAGGTTGCTAAAATTCATATAACCTATCAAAGAGGATTCATATATACACAGTTGGAAGCAGAATAAAATAACTTTAAAAAATAGCCCATTTAACAGCAATCTAATTTTCACAGTGACTTAGTAAATTTAGTTGGGGAAATGGACCAAACTTCTGACTCTAGACTAAGATTCAGGTATGTATGTGTTTTCCCTGAGAAGCAGACTTCAAACTGCCTTGATGTTTGTTTGAGGAAGCTTTGGTTAGGAGCTGAATCTCAGAATTTCTGAAACTGTGCGTCACCCAACTAAACACATTTGAAGTTAAGAGCCAGCATTTGCCTCCACAGTTTAAATTCTAGAATCATCTCAATTTTCAAAAAAGCAAATATAAAGTGCCTGTTTTAAGTAAGTACACATAATGTAACTAAAAACTAAAAAGCAATATCATTTAGAAGAATATGCAGCTGAAATGTAGCTATCTCCTAGAGTGCTTTAAGCTATCCAAGTAGCACATAAAGAGCATCCTAACTCATCCACTAAAGTAACTTACTGGTCCAAAATCATTGATCATTTATATTAGGGATATTTTTCTCTTTTTTTTTGGTGTTGTGATGTGCTTGAATTATGTCTGTCTGCTGTGAAAAATAATTCCTTATAAAATGATCCAGGAAACTACCAGGAGAAAGTTTGCATTTTCAAATAGAAAATCTTTGCTCTATTCCTTCATTATTTAGCTCAACTGTAGAGATCCCCAAGCCTGTCCTCAAATTATCTTCACCTGGGTCAGCTGATCTAATAAAAGCAATTTGTTGCCCAGTAACCAATTTAAATTAATCTTCTTTAACTAAAATATCTATTAAACAGCTCTCAAATTTTGTTTTTCATTGGAAATTGACTTAACCTTATCGGAAACAACAACAAGCAGGTGCTAAATTAGTCCTTCAGCATTTTGAGGTAGGACTGATGTTATATGGTAGAAAATACCCATTTGGGGATTCCCTTTGGGGAGTTCAAATAAGCTGTCCCATCTGTGTCCCTGCCCAATTTCTTGTTCATCCCCAGCTTTATCACTTTGGGGGCAGAGTGACAAAAAAGAAAAAGCTTTGGTTCAGCAATAGAGAAAACATCGCTGCACTATCAACACTGTTTATTCACAAATCCAAAACACACCATCATAAGGGCTGCTGTGAAGAATGTTAGTTCCATCCCAGTCAGACCCCATACAGTCAATAAAAGAAAGACTGAAAAGTTTAATTTATATGTAGAATCATAGAATTATTCAGGTTGGAAAAGACCCTTGGGATCATCGAGTCCAACCATCAAACCTACTCTACAAAGTTCTCCCCTACACCGTATCCCCCAACACTACATCTAAACAACTCTTAAACACATCCAGGGATGGTGACTCAACCACCTCCCTGGGCAGCCAATTCCTATGTATACAGAGATATATGTATATAAACACAACTGTGTACTGTAGTTTCCTAAATAACCTACGTTTCTCATCCCTCCAGCAGAGCTATTTTTATAATTTTCTTAAAGTCTCCTAATGCAGGAGCCTTCAGTCAGATAGTAGTAGCACAGAACTCACCCAGCCATGCGGGCATAAAAGTCTACCTGCACTGTTTCAGATGCAGACCTGAGGCCCAATTTGATGTTATTTTTATCAAGCAAAAAAAAAAAATATAGATAGGCCATCTGATAAATCAGGAAAAAAGTACTTCAGGACATGTTTGACTGTAGATGTACACTCACATCTTTTTATTGACATCTGGAAGCATTTCAGTATAAAGACATGGCTTGGGTTCATTTACTTTTTATTTCCTAGCAGCATTAATTACACGTGTTACACTGGTTTTCAGTTTGATTCTTTTACAAAGCACAGAGAATGATTTTAAAGAGATGACTTGTCTAGACGCTGATTGGTTTTGCCATAATTTAAAGTAATGTTTGATCTTGCTGGGATTTTATTTACACTCTCAGTTGGTAAGACTTTCTCATAAACAGGGACAAAAGTACCCAGTACATTTTTATGGTAGTCTGTGATATCTTTTCATTGGTCTTTCAAAATGATGTTCCTATTTCAGAGGCACTTCAGGAGTAAAGTGTTCTGTGAAAGGTGATTTAATCCTCTGTGCTGTCTTGACGGGCCAGTTACTGGGTT
This sequence comes from Tringa tobata, assembly GCA_033628505.1. Lineage (NCBI taxonomy): Eukaryota > Metazoa > Chordata > Aves > Charadriiformes > Scolopacidae > Tringa > Tringa tobata. Next base: position 34,490,386 of record JAHREE010000279.1, read on the forward strand.
GGTCTGCCCATCATTTAGAAATCTTTCAGATACACTCTGCATTCTTTTGGGTTTAGGAATATTCACTTGATAATAACATTCTTTCAGCTTCGGCTGCTAGGGATGAAAACTAGACTTTCCAAACTGAGGTATGTGCTGATAAATTGGCATTGCAGAATACACGATCGTATAATCATTTTAATAATGCAGGGGAAATGTTTTCCTTGTTTTCAGCTGTTGGGCATAAGAAGAGTCATAGCTCTCTGCATCCTTGTATGTCTTTTCCTCTGCAGAGGATATGGTACCTGGAAATGAAGAAGTATTTTGAAGTCCTACAAATTAATATGAGGTATTTTTCTAGAATTCAACAATTTGATGTGTTTTAGTAAATCACAAATATAAGTCACAAACAATATATTCTCAACAACAGCTGGTTTTTAGCAACCTTATGCTTGGATCAGCAATATCGCACTTACAATAGGAAGATCTTATGTTCTTACTCTACTGAAAAAAGCAATTTATTATATTTACAAATAAGTATGTCTACATTTCTTTATGCTATTTTGTGTGTGATTTTTCAGGAGATAAGATATATCCTAAAATTATGTTAGGATCCTACATATTACACTAAGACCCTAGAAGATGTGTATGAAGCAAGCTGTACTAAACACTTACCTATATAATACATGTGATTCAACACTCAGCAGTTCGATTGTTCATTTATATATATATATTTTTTTTTTTTTTTGCAGTGTACACACGTATGACATGCATTTTGCCACACACATGGACAGACATAGACCAAACATTTCAGGAGTACCTGATGATTTTAACATCTGCGTTTTCTGCTGCTCAGCTTCAAGAAACCTTAACAAAGCAATGCTCAGCACTTGCTCACTCTCCAGCCTCTCCCTGGCGTGTCAAACTGAGCATCCGAAACCGAAACACTCAGAAGGCAGTCATTTTGGAGTTTGACAGTGTTTAACATGGGACTGAGCCTACTCTGTGATTTCATCATGTCCGTGTAACATCACAGAGATGTTTAACTGGTGAGTCAGAGACACTGGTGACTGGGGGGTCAGACATCTCTATTTTTCAATCTATTCTTGCCTTTCTTCATCCGGAGGCTTTGGAAAGGAGAAAGATAAAGTTTGTTTCAGTTCGTTGCCTCCATTTATCTCTGGCACTCCAAAACTGAGGCGTTAAGTTTTATACTTTCCAACCTGGTTTTCCATCATCTCTGAAGGTGGCTTCTTTAGCCTTTCTCCACTGGTATCGGAATGACTGTCATTAAATTCACTATCATCTCCTCTCCCACTGTCCTTCACACTCAATTGATCTGGAGCTGAATGGGCACTAAAAACAAAAGGAAACCATTAAAACTTTCCTTTCCAGGCACCACAAGAATATGAAGTACAATTTTTCCTACTGTTAATTTGGAGAAATAGACCTATTTACCTTAAATCGGAAAGAGACTTTTCCTCCAGCTGAAGAGATGAAGGCTGAAAAGAAACAAGAATTTGACTCTCCTAGAGGAGGAAAACGTCTTTGATTGTTCATTTGCATAGATTTAAATATCAGTGTGGCACAAACAAGAGTTTCAGATTAAAACATAACTGAAGTGCAAGAACTAAAGAAAAGTTCAATAGTAAATGTTAATATGGCACAAACATCTGCATAATACTTAGCTGCAGCATAACCTGTGTATTTACAGGATGTACAAATCCTTTTTTCTCAGGTTTTTTTCTCAGTTTACAGGTAGAGAAGGTGAAGCACAGAGGAATCAGTCGTTTGGGCACTCAGGAACCTCATCTCGGGGCCCCCTTTTTGGGGTCAGCAGCATCCAGGTCAAGCAGCAGTGAGCTGGGCAGCACATCCTCAGGCAGCTCCACCATAACCCAGCTCTGGGTTATTGTCATTGGCGTCGAGGATGGGGATGTGCACGGTAGCCATGTCGCCGTCCTTGGCCACCAGCTCCAGCGCTGGCGCTCCCGGTCCAGCAGGGGCTGTTGAGGGTCATTCAGGACAGGGATGGAGTAGGGGAGAGGGAAGCATGGCCCAGGGTCAATCAGGCAGGAGCAGTGCTTTGTGAGCTGCTCGTAGCTACTTCTGGCATACCCAGGGCAGACCGTGCCAGCAAGGTATCTACAGCAAAGAGGGCACAAATGACCAGTTCTTCTCTTCCCTCTCAGCTTGGCTGATGAGCAAGGGACTCTTGGGCAAATCTTACAAGGTTAAAAGACATCAGTTAGTGACAGTACTGCCAGCTAAGGACAGAGCTGGAAGAGATTTTCAGAGATACCAAGGAAGAGGTGTTAAAGCTATGTTATGAGGTCCTTCCTTTAACTTATTCCAAGCATACAATGTGACGCAAAGAGCCTTTATTTAAAGCCCTTAGGAAAAGAGAAATACAAGGGTGGTTTTAAAAGCTAGCAGCTCTCTCACCCACCCAAAGAGCATGTACCAGTGGCCTGTTTGAGGTCACCATCAAATTCACCCTGTTTAACCTTCTCTAAGGTTAACCTTCTCTAAGGTTAAACAGTCCAAACAGTTAAATAAAGTCCATGGAAATAGCACAAAAACTGCAAAGAAGCTTTAGCCTACTCTGATTTCAGAGAGGACTTTCCTGCTTGTACTGAAACTCAAATGCCCAATGACCAATGGGACTGAAGAGATTGGTCACAGCTAGAAAGTGGCAGAAACTTAGTTTTATGAAGTGATGCCAAAAGGAGCCGTGCAGCCTCTCTGTATTCTTCTGGCTGTTTCTGAGTCAGTCTGATTTTATGCACTAGTGCACTTACTGGGAAGCAGTTGCTCTGCTCCACTTGTCGGTCTCTGGTCCTAGCAACAGTGGCAGAATTATCTTTGAACAAATCCTTTTTATAGGAATCATGAATATTTCTTTATCCTATAAGCTCTATACAGAAAATCTCCCATCTGTGAATGATTTGATTTTCCAATATGTCTTTTTTACTTGATAAAGGCAGGAGGGTTCTTTTAGCCCACCAGGGCTGACAACTACTGTAGCATTTCAAGATATGTTTTTGACAATGATGTTTTAGCAATTAGGGGCCAACAGTGCATGACTTATCTCTAGGTCTTACTTTTTCCTAATCAAGCCTGAGGTAGCAATGTTTCCTGTTAGCTCTTCTGGGACTTTCTTTGATTCTCTCTAGGATCGCACTTGCCCTGGGCATCGCGTCCCCACAGGCTGGCTGCCAGAGGTGCGCGATCATCCTGTTATTTTCTTGTGTGTGCTGTGACCAACCATCTCAGAACAAAGCAGCGTGTGCTAATGAAGGACATCTGGAGTTTAAAGAATGACATTTTCCGAGGCAAGATTGGCGCTACGGCCGTGAAGTGACAGGCAGGCAAGCGCAAACACTCTAGATGTGTCCCCTGGGGCACCAGGTGTTGACCTGATGTGGGCTACACACCCTACAGCTTGCCAGCCCCGCTTTAGTCTCCAGGGTGGATCTCCCCATCAGAGTCCTGCAGAAGGCAGACCTGCTGCCTCTCCACCTCGGGTGGTCCGGGGAGACCCCAAGAACCGCACACCACCACCACCCATAAGGCTGTTGCTGGCTTGCAACACGCACACGCAAACGGTTCACCCTTCCTGTTTCAGAAGGGGTTTTTTTGGGGACGAATCGGCTGCTGGACGTGTCTCTAATTCCCCGTTTGAACTACAGAGGGAGCCCGGGGCTCTGCTTTGGAGAGAGCGGAGAGGCGGGCGGCGGATGCGGGGGGCGGTGGATGCGGGGGAGCGGCGGGGGGGGGACCCGGCACCGAGTCGGGAGCGCCGGGACACCGGTCCCGCAGCCACCAGCGGTTAAAAACCCCAGCCTGGGTGCGACCTACGGCTGCTTTCCTCTCCCCTCTGTGGAAAAGAAAAAAAAAAATAAAAATAAAAGAATACTGTGATAAGAGCCCCGGGCAGAGCCTGGCAGAAGGAGGTAAGAGAGCTGTGGATATGCGGAGTTACACACCGCAGATTTCCTTGCCTCCTCGAGTCTTCTCCAAGTCTCACTCTACACATTTGGTATGCGCTAGCTCTAATCATGAAGCCCTCATTAGCATGTTTTGCGAACGAGCGAAACCGCGGGGAGGCTGCTTCCAGCTCCCCGAATGTAAGGCAGGGAGCCGTGAGGAGGCTGGTTTTAATGGCAGCATCAACTTCCCCAAGACCTGGAAAACTTCTGGGCTTTTACTCCTTTGTTTTCCCTGTGAGGTAAACAATTTCTGTTTGATTTCATCCCTGGTGCGGATTCCTGTAAAACCGGAAAACAATTTGCATTTCTCAACTGCCTGCACATTTTGCAGATTTTATGGCAGCATGCAATATGTATGTGCAATAGCTTCAAGATTAAACACCAGGAACTGAAACCATTAAGAAGGAACTGATATTTTTGAGAAATAAATCTGAAGGGTAGAGTTTGCGGGGTTTTGTTTTAATTTTGTAATCATTCCGTGACACAGAACCGGGGTTAATAATCTAAACCAAAAGCATACAAATGAGGTATGTCTCAATGTCATATTATCTCATATTCTTATTAAAATGTTCAATATTACATTCTTTTGTGATTAGGACCAGAGGGTTCAGGCTGCTAAAAAGAAAGATATCAGGAAAAATACTCATATCTTTAATAAAGCATATTCCAAGAAGATAATTCAGGTTCACACAGAGCTAAATATGCCGTATATTCAGTATCCTCGTGGCAGGTTAAAATATAGCTGAGACTACTAAAGCACAGCAGAGTAGGAACAAATCATCTTTATCAATTCAAAGCCATCTTTTATTTAACTTGCTGGAAATTAAGGAAGAATCAGAAGTAATTGATATCTGGACGAGATGCAGAAGATGATTCCTTCAATTACATCACCTTCATCTATCTGTAATCTTTTAAGCCTTTTTTACCTAAAGTGCTTTTAAAGACACATGCTAAACCAACAGCATTATAAGGCTACAGCAGGACAATATTTGTTATTCTAATGATTTATAACCAAATACTTCACTTATTAGCAAAGGCTAATACTGTATCCATCAGTCTGAACACAAGTAAATTAGCCATTAACTTTCTGACACCTAGCATAAAACAACCAGTTAGGTCTGGCCATCTAAGTAATTAATTTAGGTTCTCTTTGTGGACACCATGGGGATTATAAGGTGGGCTGAAACTACTCACGTATCTCAGTTGACTAATTTATATTAAGTGCCTATTATTTAGGCTACTGAAGCAAGGGGAAATCAGCTCCCCATCACAATAACATAGCTATAGTAGGAGCCAGTTCCATGCAGGTACATAGGTGTCTGGCTCCCACTGTCTTCGGTGGGGGAGTTCTCAAGGTCTACACCTAGGAAGCTCCTACGTAACATCTTTCATCTTTAGGTCATAAATGATTTTACAGAGGAAAGAAAGGACTTTATTCCTAATTTATATATGGGGAAACTGAGGCACGTAAAGAAATTAAGTCTGTAAAATTCTGTGAAGATTACAAGAAATTGACTGATCACTCTCCTTTCCAAGAAAACAACTAAAGATCATCCAGGGGAACTGGCATACAAGAAGTCCAAAACAGACCACGGGGGATGCTGTCAGGGCACTGCCAGGGCTATTCCACAGCAGGAGGGGAGCTGGGAGTGGAGGGTGGCAGCAAGGCAGGCAGGGACAGCTTCGTCACTGACAGGGACACTGTCCCTTGATACCCAAGCAGAGCAGGTCTGGGGACCAACAGTCATCCAAGAGCCCAGTGACTACCAGAAAGTTTTACAGTGATTAAACAGGTCTGAGGGAAGTCAAGGCAGCAAACCAGGGCCAGGGAAGAAGTTCTGGCGATGCACTGACAAATACTTCTTTGCACCATTCATTGGCAAACTGAGGAGCCCCTGTCACATGTTAGTACAGGTGCTGAAAGTTTAGCAAGCTTCAAAAATTGACAGACACAAGAAGAAAAAACTACCCAGAGCTGTTGAACACAGCACTCCCATCTTTAGTGGAGGAAGACCTGGCACTTTGACTTGGTGGAGCCTGAGTGAATTATTTAAGGAACATCAGTTACGTACTTGTCCCAATTTTATACTCTTTCCTAGGCTCCTGCCGTCAACCACTCTCACCAGCACACTAATGAACTGGTTTGATCAGGTGGGCAGAACCATGACACCATACAGCCAGGAGCATGCCCTTTGCATAGCTTGGAGGTGGCTATGAACACCTGCTCAGGTGACCCCATGAGCCATGGTCCATTGTACTTGACTCCTTACCTTGTCTTAAGGAGAGAAGCCTCAGAAATACCTACTCTGCAACTGGGCTTCAATTTTTGTGTTTGCAGCATTTCATCCATTCTACCTATTCTATCTCTTTCTAGGGAGGCAGGATGGTTTTTGTGTTTAGGGCTGTTCTGTCTGCCTCAGGTGATGGCAATCACACACACAAACTGAAATGCTGATATATCTACAGAAAGAAATTGTATGCATATCTCTTTTTTTACCTAATTAAACCAAGTATGTCTGTAATTACGACCCTGCAATACTACCTGCCTGTGAAAATCCATGTAAACTGATCACGATTTCAGCCTGTCTTTTCACATTTATTTTGTCTATATTTTTAGGAGGTGTGTGTGCTCTTTTGTCCCTTCCCGGTCTCTTCTAAATCCATTCATCAGTTGCAACTACATCTGACAGTCAAGTAGAAGTCCCAAAACATTATAGTCTTACAATAAATAAGGACTGGAAGGACAGCTTGAAGGCAGGGGAAAAGTTGCAGCATGGACACCTGCATTACTACACACCAGAGAATCAATCTGGGAGAAAGCCATTATGAATGCCTTAGCTGCTGGAGAAACTTCAGTTGATGCTCACTCCTTACTAGACCCAAGAGAATCCAACTTCATGGAACAAATCCTTAGGAAAACAGGCTTCATTTGCTCTGCTGATCTTGAAGTTACCTAAATCGCTCATCACTCTTCAAACCTGCCAGGCAACAATCAGAAGTTTGCCTTTGCAGTTTGCTAAACCAAACTTTGGTTGGTGTAATCAGCTTAACTCCACCAGCTGCAGTGGAGTCATGACCCAGCCTGCTCGTCTGTCAGTGCTCACGGGGATTTGGTCCCAACATACTGGACACTAAGGGAGCGGGAGAGGACTTTTGTTCTGCTTCCCCAGTGCCCATTGCTCCGCTGCTGCTCTGGTGGCTCCACATTCTGCTGGATTTTTGTCATCTAGCAAGTGTAATCAGGGATTATTTTTTTTTCGTAGCTTGGCCGATCAGAAGAGATTCCGTGTTTGTAGATAGAGACAGAGATTGCAGAGATTGTTACTAACTGGAGATTCTGCTCTGCTTTCCACACACACACACAGAGTAATTTGAAAAAAGGTCAAAGTTGTCTTCGTCCAGAGAGACATCATTAACACAAATCTCATGGATTTAAGGGGTTTATGTATTGTTTCTTTCTGAAATCGGAGGAAGAAGAGCTGTTAAAAGATACGCAAGGTACTCTCATCTATTTTGCTGCCAAGGCAAGTTAATTTCTACCACATATTTGCTAGTGCAGTGGTACTCAAATGACAGTGCTTGGAGCCGCCTCTGTCACAACCACGAAGCATCAGTCACTCTTTGAGCAGTGACACCTTCTGCTGCTTATAGCCCAGAACAAGGCTCTTCTAGGGTTCCCAGTGGCTATTTCAACCAAGTAAATTAAAAATAACAAGTATTTGTCTGCAACCCGCACAGCTGCTTCTTGTCTTTTTTTGTTGATTTTTTTTTTTCTTTTTTGGTATAGCTCCAGCCAGGATCAAAACTGGGGATTAACATATATTGTGCAGGACCTAACTTTAGAAAAGACCCCAAAAGACTACACCAAAGACTACTGCAGGCCACAGAGGGAAATAAAACGTTAATAAAATCTTTCACCTGGAAAGTAAGCAAATGCAACATGGAACAACAAACTACTTAAGTGCTATCCCGAAATTACTTTTGGATGTAGCGATGGCAGTATGATTTTTTTAAGAAAAATACCTGGAGGAGATGCATGTTTCATCAATGAACATATTAAACTGGTCACTCATAGGAAACTAGGACTGGTTTCCTGTGTGTCTTCAAATGCTTGCTGGTTTATCTAAAAATGTTTGTGAGTCCTGAACTTCACATTATTCTTGTTTCTCATTATCAGTTAATTGCCATCATTAATCATTGTTTTCTTGATTAAAAAGTAACAGTCAGTTCAATACCATGTGATATGGATGACTAATCACAACTCAGGAGTAATAAAGAGTTGAAATAAGTGTTCACGAACAAGTTGTCATCTGTAATTTGTCCTCATAAAGTAGTTGGCAAATACTTATGCGCAATGAATACTTCCATACAAATTAAGATGAGCTTGAAAATTATTTATAAACAGGGAAAAACAGTTGAATTCATCTCATATTTCACTTGCAATAAATAATTTGGACAAATACAGTTATCAGAGGGGGCAGCGGAAGAGTAAAGTAAGTATCTACAATGCAAATGAGTTGAAAATCACTTCTGCTATGGCTTTATGCTATCAAAATTTTAAAGTGCCAGGTGCTGATGTAATTTCCCGAGCAAGACTGTTCCATAATCCTAATAGCATTCCCTCTTCAGAAAGTTTTGTCAGAATTTTCTTTCTCTTAGTTAATTTCATTGCTCCTTACACCACTCCATCTTTTTCTCATAGTCACAGGGTGGTAGATGGACTCTTTCATGCAGATTGTCCTGCCTATTGTCTCACTACGCTTGGTTCCACCAGTATTAAATCAGTTTGGGGTAGGATTCAGTCACCTGTATTAAGCCATTGTCAGTGGTAATTCAAGATGCCCAAAGATATCTGCGATTTTCAGACAGGGATGGCAAATGAGACATAGAACCTGTGGAGCACCCATTGCCTGTTGGAGAGGAGCTGGAGACCAAGCACAATACCTTAGGGCATTTCAAGTGGTAGTGCTCCCCTGCATGGGGCACTTGATTAGAAGAAGAGATTTTCACTGCCTGTAATGAATCTCAGGCAACCTCACCTTCATGTGGAAGGCATAGTTACAAACCTAATCTTAAGAGCCTTAATCTGGAGCTGTACCCAACACCTAGAATTATGTGACATGAAACTCACCCAAGTAGACTGCTATCTTCATGCCATAGTCTTGTTTTTTTTCGCATGCGACCTATAAAAGCATTCCATCTTTGTATTTTTGCATATTTTCAAAATTTTAAGTTTCTTTGCATTCATTAACATCTAAATTAGACATCTAAATTCATTGGCTACATGATTTTTTTTTCCACAAACAAATCACTCTTTATTCCATTTTATCTTTTTCTTGACTATATGTCTGCACTCTCAGAGTATTTTTTTTCCTCTAGCCACACTCAGCCTGAGCACGCTTCCCTTCCCATGCTGGCATAACAAGGTACTGTGAAAACAAGCTATTTATATAGTCTCTTAGAAAACTAATTAAGCTATTATATAAGAGTATGGGTAACGATGAACCAGATCATACACAGTGCACGTCTCCGAATTAGAAAAGTAATCTTCCAAAAGCTTTCACAATTTAACTGGGCAAAAGGAAATACTTTTGCTGGCATGGAAGCACAGAATAGCTGAGGGTCTACAGCAAGTCAAGAACCCACCTCAGTATTTTTTGACTATGTAACAGAAAGTAATCCAATCCAGCTAACTTGGATGCCTCACTTGTACCTACATTTAAATTGCCAGGTGAAGCACTTTTTCTATGGGAAGTTTCTATGTACGTGCCAATTAAGACCTCTTGAGGGAGAAGCCTGTTTTCCCAGGAATAGACAACTCAGTTTGCTGGAGTTTTGATGCCCCTAAAACCTTCGGGGTCATCTGCCTCCACCCCTGGAGTACACAGGACTCTGTAGAAACACACTGCAGTACAACTGAAATAATCACCTAAAATTTCTGCATGAATCAGTGCCTGTATCAGGCAAAATGTGTCCCTCCTCTCAGCTGTGTCCTACAACATTTATTGTTATTTAGAGGGGGCTGTTACCATCTAGGTAGCTAGTGATTTATTTCTTTTAATACATTGGTTTCATTATTTTCACCAGAGAAGCAGCAGCTAGTTTCTGCCAGCAGCAGTTAGATTCTGCCAGTAGCAGTTACCAGATTTGTGGGGTTTTTTTCTTTTTGAGCACAAAAATAAAAAATGCTTTGCTTTGATACATTTACCGTCGCAAAAGTGGTATTTAAATAAACAGCCTTGCTCTGACACGTTCTGTTCTATGGAGTCCAAACTGATTTTACATTATGGTCTTTATGAGAGGAAACGTATGTGTGTGAGTGTGGGCACAAGTGAGAGTGTGTGAGTGTGTATGTGCAATTTGTCTAGTTACAGATATCCTGTGCAAAGCTACCTCCAGCACAGAGATTAGCAACACAATCCAAAGCATAAATCAAGAGACACAAATAGCACAGAAGCCATCTTGCCCACCTTGAATAGCTGCTACAGATGATCTTTTTGTCGGCCTACAAATTACTCAAGTGTCTCTAAGGGGATGAGATATATCATCTTTTACTATTAGCCATTATTGTTACATGCCTGAAGTGATGGAGTAGCGTGCTTCTATTTCAATTACCCAGGCTTCTTTAGTGGATATGGATTGAGCTGATTTTACCCTATAAGAACAAATGCTGTTATTACATTTAATGATTAAAATCCTGCTTGCACTCAGCTAAAATATAAATCAGTAGTTTGGAAGAACAGGCTTCAAGCTAAACAAAATTGCTTTGGGAGACCAAATAACTCAGGGAATTACCAATGGGCTATTCAGGCTTTCACCTCTATAGCAGGTCACTAATTGGATCTAGACCAGGTTCATAGTAGTGACCTGAATTTGGAACCAAAATTATTATGTTCACTGTGCAGCCTTCAGTGCCTAGTGGTCTCCATCCAATTCCTAGAAAGTATGTGCGCTGGGATGGGCATGACAGGGAATGACTCACCCAGCCATGTTAGTTAGCATAGTCTGAGATGTGTCATATTTTGGAGATGCCTATTTCTCTCCATTAAATAGAGATAGCATCTGGATTACTAGCCCAGAGTTAAACTATTTCTTTTTAGATATATGAAATTACAGAAAGGTACAGAGCAGCTGGTTGATATGGGAAATCTTGTCATATGCAGAAGTTGGCTAAATATATTTTTCCTGAATTTCTAGTGCTCAAAATTCAGAAACTTATTTCATAATATGAAAAAACCCTAACTGCATACGTACAAAAAACAATAATACTGATATTCTCCTTGTCTTACCATGAAAAATAAATCTGAATGCTAGTAGGATGCTAATAATATCAGACATAGCCTTTAGTTTTCATTTTACTTTTATGCTACATTTCAAAAATCCAATGATTGAGGGTGGAGTTGAGGGCAGAATATGCCCGTTCAATATGAGAAATACATTTATAGCAGGAGGCGGGTTGGGCTATAATACTAAGAATTTATTACTTCTTTATCTGTTTTATCAGCTGATATGTCCTATTTTCCTCCTTCAATTCAGTACAGACTCATAAGTCAGGAAGAGCCCTGCAGGACTATTTTATCCCAGGGGAATGCCAGGATTTCATATCATATCTCTTTAAGCTCCTTTTGATTATAATTGCTTCGTGATTTCATGCAAGACTTCAGCTCTAGTCTGTATTGTTCATCATATAAAGTTTTACTGGAACTAGCCAACTGTTTTGCTGTGGGGTTCGTTTTTGTGTTGCTTTTTTTTTTTAAACTATCAGCTATCAATAGCTTTGCTTGAAAGCTTGCATCTTGGATACACACACATTTCGTACTGTGTCAAAGAGGTTCACTGGGTGTTCTGAGTTCTCAGGGTGAGAAGGGGGCAAATATCCATTGAATAATACTTAAGTGGGAAACATTAGGTCAATGGCTTGTTTCCTCTCCACAGTCTAAGTCTGTTACTTTTCCCTGCCAGATGGTGTGTGAGATTTATTTCTGAGCTTCTAGACAGAGACAAGGCATTTGAGCTGCTTTGAGGCCACATTTCTTCTCCAAAACTCTGCTAAACAAGGATTTCAGAAGTCTCTGTTGTAAATTTTGAAGCGGAAATCTTTTAGAATTCAGTTTGCTCCACGTTTGCAGAGGAGTTTTTCAGTTGTCTTCCCAACCAAAACAACTTAAAGGCACAAAACCAGAAAAAAACCACATTGCAGGCTATAAGCAAACACACGCACTCAAAATTCAGAAGCTGGATTGTGTGTAGATATTTACTTCTGATTGAAGAGGTCCAGATATAGGCAGCTTCCTGTTCTAAATAAATACAGCAAGACAATGCAGCTCTGCACAAACATGCCAAACTTTCCTCAGGACTTCTGACAGCAGGCAGCCAATTACTTTGAAAAGAATGGGTTCTGTCTCATGACTGCAGCAACTCAAATGCATCTCCCTTGATCCCAACATCAAGGTAGAGCTTTGTATTTCCAATATTTTAATTCAATACAAAGCAGCAATTTCAATATTATTTATTTTTTTTATGGTGGATAGCAGCTTGTTGGGTTTTTCTGCAATAAGATGTAACAGCGGCAGGGTTAAAAAAGGTGTATAAATAATAGATGGTTTCTCTCACATAAAGAGGGATCTGCCAATTCTTGCCCTCCTTTTGATTTGGGAATGGAATATCATTTAAAAGATGACAGATTCTTTCCCATCAAGTCAGAGAAGAAGGAGGCCTCCAGAAGAACAATGGCTGATGCCACAGCATGACTATCTGACAGGCTTGAAAAGCGACTGTAAAGTTGCCAACACAACAAGCCTTTTATCTTTGATGATAGTATTTGAAGCTTGTGATTTTCATCCAAGGAATAGGAGGCGGTATATGATGTCCTCCCACCACCTCTTTTCTTACTGTTTTAATTACCATTATTTTTAAAAATATAAATATTCACCAAATAGACATCCCTTTTTTTCTAAATTCCTATAAGTGAGTTACAGGAATATTTTCACTACACTGCTGAACTTGGCTTTACTCCTAACATAGAAATACATAGCTCTTTTTAAACTTATTTGCCTGTATGTTCATTTTTCTGGGTAAATAGGTAGCCTTACATGCAATTAAATTTCTTTGGAAGCTTACTCACAGGCTCATTCAGTTACTGGGAAGACTTGCTACATGTACTAATACAAGCGATGTCTTCTTCCTACGTGACAATCATGGGCCTTTCCTGAGCAGGCCTTCAGCACTCAAGGGGACATGCTCAAAACCCAATTAAAACCTGGTATCTGGTTAATTAAAATTCTCCTGCTCCTCCTGTGTGAGCAACAGGACAACGTTGGAAGACTATATTTGTGTGTGTTCGAGTTGGGCACCATTGGAGTCCAAGGCTCAGCGGTGGCATGGCCAGGTGCCTCGCTCCCATCAGATGCGTCAAGGTGCTTAGGTTCCCTTTGAGTAAAACAAGAGATGATTTTGTTCCCATACTGCAACCCGTCATGACAGACAAAGCCAAAGGGAAGGATGTATTTGAAGCATTGCTCCTTGCTTAGACTAGAGCACTTATCTCAGACACCGCTATCAGCGTGCGATTCAGAGCCTCAAACCTGATCCTGGCTTAAGCTTTTGGATTTCCCTTAAGGAGAAGGCTTCCGCAACAGCCCTGTCTTGCACAACCTCTTATCCAGGAAATGGTAAAGCCGAGTTCAGTGTCTTCTTCAGACTAACAGGGTTTGAATTTACACCTCCCAGAAGCACCGGGGGGTGCACAAGCTGCCATCTGTAGGCTCACCTGGGTAGAAAGATGCCTCCAGACCTGTTCAAGCTGAATTTTTGTGCAGCCAGGCGTGTGAATTCATGTGACTCAAGGGAAGAAGAGTAAAAGATCCTGATTCTGTACCTGGGAATAGGGACAACTCTGTATCCAGCCACAGTTACAGGATACTGTGTGCATATCTTACCCTACATCAGCAGAGGAGGGGGGAAAATCGTCCAGGGAAAAGAAAGAGGTATTTCCATCCCCTGTCGAGGCCTCTAATGTCTAAGCTGGAAATCTTTCTCACTACTTCTGACCCCATAAATTTTTCACCCCTGCTTTAAACAGGAAGGATGTAGGGGATCTTCTTAAGAAGATGCCTTTGACTTAAATATCCTTTTCAGCTGCACAATCCTCCTTCTTAATCTGAACAATAATTTAAATCCTTGGTCTTCCGCTTCCTGACCAAATGCTCCACATGTATGGGTGTACTCTATAAATGACCGTTAACTCCACAAGTTCTTACCTGAAATCAGTGTCATCCAAACAACTTCATCCTGGACCGAGCATGCTTAGTAATTGGATCTTATGAGAGATGGTATACATGCTTTCACAGGTGGTCTAAGCCAATATAAAGCCGCATTGCTCTCACAAATAGTGTGCCCCCCATTTCTCCTCTTCAGCATTCAGGTGGCCATATGGTTATCATCTTCCTGATTGATCAGACTGTACAGCCACATAAATGCTTCTGCTTCTGGGAAGGCCTGGGATCATGCGGCCACAATTGGAGGGGGAAGGAATAGGAACAGACTTCCTCTTGTGTCACTCACATTGACTTAAATTGCCTGTGTCATGCAATTTGCTATTAGCCAACAATTATAACCTCCATCATAAGAAGTAGGCACCAAGGGAGTTTGCTCCAAAATATCAGTGACGCTCTGGGACATAAGCAGGAACTTTTCAATCAAGCCCAAGGAGCTTAGAAGGGGTTTTCTCTGATCATTGTCCTTTATTTGGTCTTCCTACATGGCATTTTAAGCGCCCGGAGCTGTTGTCTTGAATTTGAATCCTCTGTGGAATAAGGAGAGTTAAACGGGATTATTGGCACAGTTCGTGCGTGGCAGTATGCTGCACTACCCAGGCAACAGGGAAAATATGGGAAATATTCCCTTTCCAACATTAAAAGTAACACTTCTCAGGATTATCTGTGATTTCTTTTACAAGAATGTAAGCAGAGCATCACTGAGTTAGACCAAACCCATGTTTAACCTAGTTCTTGTTTTTGACAACAACTAATAGCAGAGGCTTTGAGAAAGACATTAGGAGAGAAATGTTGTCAGCAGCTTAAGGCCTTCCTCAGCCACAAGTTATATCGAACCCTCATCTTTAATAGATCTTTCTATTACGGCTTCAGTAGGCTGCATTAGATATTTTCCCCTTGAATCTGTCGTCATTGTTGTCCCCCCGCCTCCATCTTATGTAAGTCTGGGCTCTGCCAGTATCCTGCGACAATGAGTTCCATAATTTAATGATGTGAAAATAATTAATTTCTTTAAATTTCCCAGGCAAATTCACTGGGTGCCCTCACACTTGTGTTGCACTAAATAATTATCATCTATTCACATTTTCTGCAGTGTTCGTGTTTTTCTACACCCGGTTTCCCAGCCAGCCCCTCCCCAGGCAGCAGTACCTCATTTGATAAAACAGCCAGGCCAGACTTTTGTCTACTGCTGATTACTCCTGTGAATGTTTTCTACTCTCACCTTTTGTTGGCCGGGGGTGATGGTAAACAAGAAAGGAAAAGAAGGAGGAAGGAGAAACATAAATTATCTATAAATGAATCCTCACAATCAAGAGTCCTACCCATTAAGCTCCAAAATCAGCCCTTTCTTTTCTGCTCTCTTTCTAGTCCCGTAACTCTTAGAAATGCTATAAATGCCAGAGGATTTACTTCTTCATTTCTCTCCAATTCCCTGACTGCCTACTTGTAGCTTCACCTGGGATCCTCCTTCAGAGTGAAGCAACTCGTTTTCTGCTACACTGGTTTCCTCCTCCTCTTAACCCTCCCAGTTAAGAACTCTGTTGTACTATAGGCAAGACTGCATCAAGTTCAGTCCTCCAGTACCATTTTAGATGGCTCCAGCTACCTCCATCTCTTTATTTTAGATACTTCAGACCAGAGCTACAATGAGTCCAGAAGAGCGGTGGCTCGCCCTGAGTAGTATGAGCGCAGGACATTGATGCTGGCTTTGTCCTGTATGTAGACACTGCTGTATCCTCAGTTCAGGAGCAGATAGAGCTCTCCAGGAGCACTGACTACCACTATTTTCTATGAGGCAACACAGATGTGAATCTCTGAAAGACTGAATCCAAGTCTGAGATTAGTGCTCCAGTTTCAATGTTATTTCTCTGAGCTCTGCACTTTGTGTGAAGCCCATCCCACCAACTGGATGGCTCAGATCATGTCAGCCAGACCAGACACAGGAATGCAACTTCATTAACAAATCCTAGATAGGCTGAGGCAGGAGTTGGACACTCAGAGACTTGGGCCTCCTGGGGTAGTGGAATTTAAACCACTGAGTAAAACAAGGGAGCTCACAGCTTCTCAGATGGGTGAGCAAACTGAGGAGGAGTTTGAGGGACAGTTGAATCCCTCTGTTAAGAGTTCAGTGCTAATAGTCCAAGGGGCATTTTAGGTTTCTAACTGCTATTTATTTCCTTTTCCTAGAAACTCTAGTCAACTTAGGGTTGGATTTATACAAAGGGGAGAGAGGTATATATGCATATGTGTACTCAATTACTATGCATTTAAACCTATTGAATATGCATTTTATATTTGTGTGCATGTGATGTATGTACATGTATAAGCATATATGTGTATGCATATATCCTGTGGTATATGTGCATATATACATTAATATATATATGCATGACCAGAATATAGTTTCTCACTTGGGTATCTAAGGCAACATTTTCCAAAAAAAAATTACGTGCCAAAGTCCCATGAAGTTGCCCATCTCACTCCCTTTGACTTCTCTAAAAACTCAAGGCTTGGCCAACAAATCTGGTCAAAAACCCCTCTAATATTCCATTCACAAGACCACATCTTCCTGAAGTCATCACCTGTACCTTTTCATTGTTCTTCTATTTTCTCTTTTTTCCCCCACTTTAATTTCTCTACACATATTTTAGTAAGCTATTATTACTCCTCATTTCTTATCCAGGCTGTTCTTCATGTTTTCTACAGAACATCTGCATTTGTGGTCTCAATTTCCACCCAACAGTGGCAATTTGGGTATAAACACTGAAAGGACAATCAGAGAAAGGAAAAAAGAAAATTGCACAAATGAGAGGAGATGTTATCTACATCATCTACTCTGGGTGTCTCGCTCCAGTTGTCTAAGCTATGGACTTCATCTCCTCATGCCTTGGAGTCAGTGGAGAGAATTAAACTCCTCCCTGAGGGAATTCAGGATATTGGCTCTGAAAGAGCCTACCTCTCTATTTCCACATGTACAATACCTGCAGAGCTGCACCACTTCACTCAGACACCTACAAGTGAGATGCATAAAGCAGAGCTTGACATTTTTTAGCTGTCTTGATGACAGTAACTTTCGTTCTGAACTGAAAATCCTAGGCTGAAAACAGGTTTAATTAAAACAGTGCAAGCTTGTGTCTAAACCAGCCCTTAGGCACCTTCACAGAGTCATATAAATCAGAGCCATACAAGACACGTTATGTTCCTGAATGCATCTGCCTGTCAGAGTGAGCCCACCCATGCAGGGTATCTTGTAGCATTTTATTCAGCCTAGTTTTAAAAGCCCAAATCATTCCGCCATTTATTCCATCTTGCACAATACACTCAGAGCAAATGCCCTGACTACTTATGATCATTTAAAAACCCTACAACACTTAACATAAAATTTGCTACCAGCAGTGACCTTCTCAATTTACAAATGAGATAATTGCAACACTATTTAAATTCTCTTTACAGTTTCATCTGGGTGCAGTGCTTTTCTTTATTACTGGTGCTAAGATTTTATAATAACACTTTGAATTTAGGTGCGGCTGTTCATCACAGAAATCTAAATATATTGCGTAGGGAAATAGGCAGTATCACTCCTTTCTAAGGAGTGGAGCACTGATGCCATGACAGTGCAGAGCTAGAAATGGGTATCAAGACAGCAGTACAGTTGGGATTTTATTTGCTCTACCCGGACTCCAAGATGTGCCCTAGATCACATTATAATGGACATTATAAAGCAGCACCCACTGTCATGGTAGCATACAGTCATGAATAACTTTAACCATTCCCACAGGAAGACTAATAACATGGAACAGATGGGAGAGGACAGACATGAAGTTTTCCTTAAATTCTTCTCTTGGGGGAACACGTCAGAGCTGTCCTCCCCACCCCCGAAAGAAGCAGCACAATCAGCTCTCTACCATCAGACACCCAACAGCTACTTGGCGCCCAGGAAATCTGCCAGGGGCTGGAGTCATCCGACAGGAAGATTTAGGTTCCTCTACAGCTTCCTGATCTCCTTCCCCTTTCACTGCCACTCAAAAACATATAGGGAAAAAAAAACCAAACAGAGAAACCAAGGAAAGTAGAAATGCCATAAGACACTTCAACAGGTGCAAGTTCCAAAAGATGGACATGTTCTCTGCTCAGAAATTGGTGTAAACTCATGCAAATTACACCATCAGTCTCCTGGGTAGACCACACATGTGGGCACATTCGTAGCTCTATAAAAATGGGTTCTACAGGGCCAAACTGGACCATGTCATATTACTTCACAAGGGTGCCACAAGGTTTAACTAATTTCCATTTGGAAAAGCAGCATTGGAAAAAAATAGCACTGTTACCATTAGAAAATAAAAGACCGCTCTGAAAAAACATGGATGTGAAAAGAGCACATAGTGCCTCTGCCATTTATCATCTTCTCTGTCTTCCTCTTTTTGAAGAAGCAAGTGCCCAAACAGATTTGCTCTTGCATTTAGATTCTGTGTTTCTTTTCAAAATGCTCATCATCGGGCAAAAAGAAAAACAAACAAACAAAATAATAAAGAGGAAAGAAACCACACCTAGACTTCTGCAAGGCACTCACAAAAGGGTTTTCTTTGATAGTCAGAGAGGGGATGCCAGAGGGGGTATTTTTTTTTAAATAAATAAAAAATAAAAAGGTAGGATGTACTTCACAGTAGGGCTCCTGATAAAAATGGAGGCTGCAAAGTAAGAAAGGCAAGAAAGGTTGTAATTTTCGCATGTCCCACAGCACTGAACTAGCACAGAAGCCGTCTCCCTTGCAAATGTTCAGAGAGGAAATATTCTTTGCAAATAAACAGTCTCCAAGCCATGACTTAAAACAGTGTGCAAGAACGCATATGTTAGAGTGCAGTCACTCCAGATTTTGCTTTATTTACATTGTAGCATATTGTGACCTACATTAAATGGTTTCCATGCACTGACCGCAAAACAAGCAAGCTCAAATGACACAGCCCAGCGTGGGGACGGCTCCGTTTCATTAAGAGAACAGTGCAAAACGCATGCTACAGCTTTGCTGTTTGCCATTTTGGAACAGCAACATACACCTGCCGCAGTACAGTCACCCCTGGGCAATATTAGCTGGCTACTGCAGCACCGTAAGAGGGGTTAGAGCTCTGTACTCGTGCCTAAAGTCCTCATCTCGGCTAATCACCCTCCCAAAAAGGAGACGGTAGCCATATGTGGCATATCAGATGCTAGTGCCCTGCTTAAGTGTCTCCAGTGCTTCTGTTCCCCCCACGAGAGCTTACCAGTGGAGGTGAAATACCAGACCCCACGCGGGCCCTGCGTCCAGTGTGATCAAACATACACGGTGTTGCGCCTGGGGTGACAAACCTCTGTACCTAGGCTGGCTTCCATGGCCCCAGCCCAAAAGTGTCTAAGGAATAAAGAAAAAAACACAACTATTAACACCTTCAACAGATAACTGAGAGTAGGTAGCAATAACAGCAACATCCAGTTGCTTCCTTTTTCCATAGGAAGGCTGCAAAGACCTGATTTGTAAAACTCAGTTTTACAGAAGAGGACCTGAAATGGCTAAAGCTAATTGATTTTCCTGCACTGTAGCATGGATATACTAAAACTGAAATATAGTCCTTATTATGTTTTTTTATAATGGAAAGAAATAAAAAAATAAGAGGCTGTGGACATGAATATATAGAGAATAAACTGCATATATATCTCACAGGCACACACAAACAAATGAGCAGAAAATAAGCTTGTATAAGAAGAAATGACTGTGTAAATTTAGAAAATGCCAGCTCTAAAATTCCTCCTGTGACCTCCTAGCACTCTTAGGATACAGTCTTCCACTGCAACAGAAAATGTTAGTTTTTTTCTCAGATGTGAACAAAGACTATAACTAGGGGTAAATATAGCTATAAATACCAGATATATGCAAAGGCACAGAGTAATATTACATGAATAAGCTTAATAACAACTCTGGTTATTTCTAAATACTGACCTTGCAATCTTATTGTTCTTTAAATGTGTGTGTTAAATATAAACAGGATCACTTTCTGCATTCACACAAATGTACTTACCACATTTCTAGGATAAGTATCTTTTGGGGTAGATTGGAAACACAAGGTCACTGGCAGTTATGTGATACACAGAAAATTGTTCAGCTGTGTTATTTATCTATGCATAGAGATCCAAAAGTCTCCTAAATGTGATCTGTGGGAGAGTTTGGGTCACTTGTTTTACGCAAATGGTCCATCTGACATGACCCTTATCATTCAGGGTACCATATGTGGGGTATGCTCCGAGGGCTTGGATCAGATGTTACCAAGCCCTCCTTTTCAGTTTGCTTCTGCAAGGTAAAAACAAACACCAGCACGTCCATTTGGACTCAGCTGTGGTATTTCTACTTACCACATCGGCTCCAGGTAGCCATCGTAATTAGCAGCCTCATGAAGCTTATGCAGCATTTGGCTTCCTCCTGCCTGTCTGCCTCTGAGCAAATGGAAGGGCATTTGGTGCGAGTGAAGCAGACGGGGAGCAGCTGGGAGAGGTGTTTGCATTACCACCTTCACACAAAGGCTCCAAGCGGCCTTTTTCCACCCTACCGGCTCAGTTTACGTGATGACACTGGACCAGATACAGAGCATCTGTGTGAATACGACAGTCATAACCAGCTCCTCTCTGCAGAATCCAGTTTCCCACACTACCATGCTCTGGACATCATCTGCAACACCAGACATTTTGATTTTACAAGTTTGTTATTTCTTACCCTCAAAAAGTATCGATTGAAGCTCACTGTAATTCTGGAGAAACTCCTTCTCTGCTGTTGATGCTTTTTCTCAGCCATCGTAGATGGGCACCAGAGACCTGGGATCTACATAGTGTTGACCTTCAGGCAGGGAAAGTGAGAAAGGTAACAGTAAACCCTGTATATTTCAAGCCTCTGGAGACTGGCTGCCCCCTTTCAATGGTCCAGTCTTTTGGCTGTTCATTAGAGCCATCAACTGTTCTCCTTGTTCACCAAGGAGAAAATAACAAGAAAGACCTTTAATTTGAATTTCATATTTAAGAAGGCGTTGCAAGTGAAGAAGTAGTTTCACATGGAGTTTCACATGTGTGGGGTGGTTGTGAAATCTAGGGTTTATAACAGCTGAGCAACTGAGGGTTGAGAGAGTGGCAATAAACAATCTTTTGAGGACCTTCCCAGCCAAACATGTCTATCATTTTATCGTCTTCCTAACTGTGAGCTTTGTCTATTGAGCTGATCCTGATGAATTCAGCATGAAGTTTCAGCTGTGACACCACCCACCCCTTGTTCCACAGTACATTTGAGAACAGAATCCAACCCAATTCAAAGGCACCACTAAAATAAAGCATCTATCTCCTACGCAATGTCAATGCAAGGAGAAGAAATTCCTAATGAATGTCTCCAAACCCTCAGGGGATGTCAGAAACAACGACGGGTAGCCCACTTTCCTTCCAAGCCCACAGAAAACTCAGAGGCTATGGCTCTGCAGGGAAACAGGATGGATAGATCTGTTTAACAAGGACAAGCAGACAGTGGAAGGTAGCAAGTAGGGAACAAGATATGCTTGTGGCAATGCAATTTGTGAGAAGTCTGTGCTGTCAGAAGCTTGAAGAACAGCATATGGGGACAGCTTCTCCACGATGCTCTGAGAACTGGAGGGTTAATCAGAAGACTAGTTGCAGCTGGTCACCTATTCACTGAGCAATGTGTGCATGATAGTTTGGAACAGCTTTTCTGATTACAAAATCCGCTGTTAACTTTCACCAGATAATTTTACAGCAGCATCCCAAGTACCACATGGAACAAATCCAGCAGAGCCATACCAAAATATTTTTTCACATAAAAAGGTTCCATCTCCCTCATAAATTTCTTCCCATCACCACCACAAAACTCACCACTCCTGATTCTAGAAGGATGCAGAAGCAACTGCAATCAACACACTGTAGATATGCTTGGTCTTGCTTGGCACAGCACACTCGAGGATAAGCACTCTTGCTACGATGCTGACTTTGAACAGCAAAGAAAATTTCATATTGGAATATTTTAGTGTTTACACAGATAGATACTTACTGGCTAAGGTGAGAATGACACTAGGACTACAGGCCTCCTGTCTCCAGCAGTAACATGAGAAGCTGGATAATCTTGCAACATGGCTTCAAGGTGTACAATAGATTTAAATTTAATAGCTGTGCATCATTGCTTGTATAAACCACAGGAGTAAATAAACCATTTTTTCCCTCTTATCTCAAAAGCCAAATTACTTCCCCACAACTATCCTATCACTTAAAGCTACACCTTCCTTGCAAATTCTGTATGCTCTCAAGCTTCTTACTCTCTCCAACCACTGTGTGATTCCTCAGGAATGTCTCTGTCCCCCTATTTCTTCAACAGTGCCCCAAGGTAGACTAATTATTTTTCCTCAAAGCACATAACGACATAATGATGGCTTTACTACATCCAGAAGTGGTGCTGCAATTTCTCTGTACTTTCCAGAATGTTATTAATAAAAACACATATTTCTTCTGCAACCATTATGCCACTGGCTCCTGCCTGTGCTTCAGCCTGCTGTGGTGATAGGCTGATCTAGATACCATTTCCAGGAAGATGAAAGAACAAGAAGTTGCAAAATGGAGCTTTGAAAAAACCAGACTGTGTAGAATACCTTCTCATCAGGAAGAAGGATCCTTCTCTCCCCTGCAAAACCAGGCCATGAAAGAAGCTGGTATAGACCAATTAGATATCAGGATCTGAGCCCTAAAAGGAAATTTCGTGGAGATTTTTAGAGCCTTTAAAGTGATATCTGAAATTTCAGAACTTTTTGTGATGACAGTGAGTCCTTGCAGACGAAGGAAGAGTGAAGTTTCCAGCAACTGGGATTGTCAGGCAGAGGTGGGTTGGCAGGAGTAACTGATTCCACCACAGATTTGGCGACTGTACATCAAGCCCGTAACATCAAAGCCAAGATCAAGCCAGTAAATCAAGTCAGGATCAGCAAAATATAGGGACTACAGCTTATCTAAAGCAAGGATATAGGGAAAGGATTGAGCTTAAATCGTAGGACCACGGAATAATTCAGTTTGGGAGGTACTTCCTGCTCCAAGCAGGGTCAGCTATGGTGTCAGAGCAGGTTGCTTGGGACTTTATCCAGTCAGATCTTGAAAACTCCCAGGAATGGAAACAGTACCGTCTCCCAGTAAATATCTTTCACTTCTGAACTGTCCTTGTGGGGGAAAAATTCCTCCTTATATCCAGTCCGAACCCATCTTGTTTCACCATAAGCCTGTTGTCTCTCATCTTGCCCCCCCTGCACCACTATGAAGAGCCTGGCTCTGTCTTCTGAGCGCTTTTCATAGGTGCTGGGGGCTGCTGTGAGGTCCCCCCACATCCATCTCATCTCCAGGTTAACCATGCTCTGCTCTCTTGGCCTGTCTTCAAAGGGCAAGTGCTTCAGCACCTTAGCATCATGGTGGCCCTGCCAAACTCACTCCAGTTTGTCAATTACTTTCTTGTACTCTGGTCCCAAAACTGGTTGCTGTATCTAGATATCGTCTATCGAGTGCCAGGTAGAGGGACATGGTCACTTCTCTCAGTTTACTGGCTGTGTTCCTTGTCATACAGCCTGGGAAGTTTTTACCCCTCTCTGCCTGCTGCAGGGCTCACGTGCAGTTTGCCGTTTACCAAATCCTCCTTTCATAAGGTTTCTGTCATCCCATTCCTCCAGCTTGTCTTGGTCTATCTGTCTGGCAGCTCTGCCCTTGAGTGTATTGACTGGTGCTCCCCCGTTTGGTGTCATCTGCAGACTTGATGAGTCCATCACCTCCTCTAGGTCATCGATAAAGATATTACATAGGTCAGATCTTGGGATAGAACATTGATAAACTTCACTGCATATGTGGTGGTACAAAGAAGAGGCGCATGGGTCAAGGAACTCTGAGCATCTCCTGTAGACAATCCCCAGCTTGAAGAATTGAGGAACTGACTGACAACCGAATGACGGTCAAAGAAGAAAAACAGGTGTAAAGCAAGACAAGAAAAGAAAAAAGCAGAGAGGGGACAACAGCCAAACCTAAGACGGAAAAGATGGGGTAAGAAATAAAGAAGCAGAATGTGTGCTTAAAGAGATAATCAGCCAGGACCAATAGAAATCCACCCACCATGTTCAGAGTGTTTTGTACTATACCTGACTCAGTTAGCATTAACTCAGTGCATATATGACTGTCATCAAGGCTTAAGGATAGATGTGATTGCCAAGCAGAATTTCTTAATTTTTCCTGAAAATACTGATGAATTTCATTTGAAGGTCACCATTTGAATATTGACAAAATAATATAACAGTAAAAGATTTATAAACATAAACGTAATGGTCTTGTATATACAACCCCATGTACTCATGTAGAAGCTGACAGAATATTTCATCCTGAAGAGCAGGAACAAATCCTCCACTGGTCTCACATCCATATAAGCCATTTTTATTTCATTGACTTTATAAATGTCTAAGTTTGGGTGAGCTCATCATTTGAGACTCCTTTCACAGTGAGTAGACAGAAAAGAGCACATCCAGAGAGTGATTTATTAGAACAGCCTTAAATGCTGAATCTCCTCTGGAGATTTCAGTTTCTCTCTTTAGTTTCAATGAAAGGACGGTCATGTGTCTAGCTCAGACTTAGTTGCCTAACTCAGGGCAGAAAGCAGTAATCCCTCCTCCTGTAATTACACAGGCCATTGGGGATCCCACCTGAATCTTGCTTAGTATAGCTGATCCTTGTGGGAACAAGATTTTTATTGCATAAGACTAATAGGATCTAAATCGTCCTGTCTGCTTTTTCTCATTGCTTTTGGTTGACAGACACTGTTTTAAAAGATTAAGTCTTAGAGACAGTGAGGGAAAACTTGAGGGAAGATGTTGTTGTGCAAGCAGCACGTATAGAAAATTAATGCCACATTAATGGCCCAAAAAATATCTCTGGCTCTTCACATCATAGCACCAACCTGCTTCAGTCACAAGCTGCATACTCTGGTTGTTACGCACGTAGGAAGGCATAGGCATTGAAATCATGCCAGAGCCACTCCGACATCATTTTAACTCATTTTTTATTCTGTGTCAGAAACACCAACACACAGATTGTAGCGTAGAGGAGATCTAGGGAAACAAGTAGTGTACTGCCATCTTGGGAACAACAGGATTCCCAGGAAAAGGATTCATTGAGTTCACAAAGAAGCAGACATTTAATCCTCAAGTCAGTTGCACACATACAGGCATCAAGAGCCATTTCAGGTGTCCTAGGGTACCAGTAGTATCTACATAAGGCTGTCAGATATGGCAAAGGACCTATGCCCTCCTGGAGTAAGAGCTAGTTAGCCAAGTGGGAGACCAAGAGCATCTCAAACTGCAGTAAGTACCACACTAATGTAAGCAATGAATTGGACATTTACACAGCGGGGATGGAATTCAGGCCCAGAGCAGAGAGGCATATAAGATGTGTGAAATGAGCTGATCACATGTAGGTGTTCCTTTTAGAATGAGACTATTAGCTCTCTAGAGTCTACTGCATTGACTAGATCTTCATCAGCTGTAATGGAAACTTATGGACATCTCGATTTTGTGCAGACATATAAATTTCAATACCTGAATGTGGCATTAAGTCCCACTCAGAGTGACATTCAGCTGCCTAAATGCCATAAAAGATGCCATAGGACCTCCAGGTGCTCCAGAAGGACATGTGCCTTTCATAAGTTATGCATCCAGTCAGACCCATATGGCTGTCTGAGATCCCTTCAGGCACCCCAGACTGCACTAGTGACCTCTGTTTTAAAAACTGAGTTGAACTTGTTGCAAGTTAACGGGATGGTTTCCAACCCCAGGGTTCACATCAGCAGAATGCCAGTGCTGGTTTACATCCCTCACAACAAGTGATACACCTGCGCTATGTGAACAGCCTAGCACCTCCTCCTGTGCTATGCACCAGGTCCTCTTCAGCCTTCCACATGCAACATAACAGGGCAGAGGAAGAATTTATCCCATCCCATTTCAGAAAACACCAGTCAATTTGATACAGATATGAACTGGCCACTGGAAAGAAATGGGTACTACTAGGGCACAGTTCACCCAATGTAGATCAAATATCTTCTTTAAAATAGCATCATTCTTGCTCTGTAAGTGCCAACTTCCCTCCACTGACTGCCAAGACAGTCTACATGACCAGTTCAAATGTAGATGTCTCCACTGTGAACATCAAGATCTGGTCACATCTCACACTGCGGGACACAAGAATCTCAAGAGCAAGGTTGCCTAGTGTGTTGTCCTGTGGAGATGGATAAACTGTCTCAAAGAAACTCTGTTTGCAAAGTGTCTAGTAGATAACCTTGCCTACACTTCTGCCCTGCTGGACTGTCCTGTGAAGATCAATCTGCTTCTCACTGAAGTACTTTTATTTTGGGTTTATCAAGAAATCCAGCATGAGGATGACAGTTTTTGACAAAGGAATGTGAGAGGCAGAAATACACGCATATAACATGTAAGATTTGTATGTGTATTCCTCACCTCTCCACAGTACTGCTCTATCACTTTCAACTGTCCCAAGTTACAGGACTTTCACCATTTCCATAGGAAAGCTACTCTAACATTTGGTACTTTAAAAGTTCACTCAATAGTTATTCTGTACCTACCCTATATTTCATTTCTGTGGGAACTGAGAACGTATCAAAAGCCAACAGTAAAAAAGAAGGATAAAAAAAAAAAAAGAAAAAATGTGTAGAGGCATACAAGAAAGAGCTTGTAGCATATGCATGAGCTTAAAACTTCAAGAAAAAGTTAAATTAATGAAGGTAGTTCACAGTTTAAAATTAATTATTTTTGCATTTCTTTTTCTCAGAGGTTCCTCTTCAATATTCCAAATATAAATGGTGGTGGGATTATTTAGAAACCAAGTACATTATAACTAAGGCCTATAGCAACCTCACTCAGCAGTGAAATTTGTTGTCTCCCTCTGATCCTCAGATTATGGAGATGAGGGGATGAATGTACATCAGTAAGATTCCCTACCGAGATAGCTTTTCACTCTTTTCAGTAAGAAAAAGATCAAAGGGAAAATAGCTAATTAACATACCAAAGGAGACAAAACCCCTAGAGCTTTATCGTTGTTGCAATCCAATAATAAACAGCCAAGTACAAAAAAGATTATTTGATAGTGACACACAGAATTGAAAGCCTTTGAAATGTCAGCTTCTCAAAAAAAAATATTTTTGGAAGGAAAAAATATCCATAATTATACAGAATAATGCTTAAGCGTTGGGGAGTAACTCTTCGTTCCTGTGAGAGCTTGCTTGTAAAACTACTTTGCTTAGGAACAACAGCTTGTCTTGCCTTTATCTAAAATAAAATTTAAAAAAAAAAATTTAAAAATGCACAAAAGGCTTCAAATCCCATCTTGAGCAAACAGTCACTTCCTTTATAAATTAAGAATTAACTACAGTTGTTCTTGATCTATTAAAAAATATCATCAATCTCCATTCTCAGACCAGCTTCCAGCTTTTATAGACTTGGGAGCAGTGGGACACCAAGGTCTCAAACGATGGCTGTCTGGGCTGGCTAACTGCTATGCCATGTTGTAAGTTCTAGGTGCTTTTATAAAGCCAGAGGCAAAAAGACAAATTCATGTAGCAGCAAATTATGTGAAACTCTTCCCTGGGGAAAGCAACTGCTCAGACTACATGGATACATCAATACCAGTAAAAGAAAGAGTACCGGGGCATGGGCCCAAGCATATTAAATTGCAAACAGTTTCTCTGGCACACTTTTGGCTCAGAGCAGCTTTCCTTTCACAGTGCTATTAAGAAATTAGCACCACTCTGAGGCCATTCCCAGCAGATAGCTGGGCACAGCCAGCCTGGTTTCAAGGATAATTTTAGCTGCATGGGTGCGAACTGTTACATTCACAGGGCCAAAGGATGATCACCCCTCTGTTCCATTTACAGATGCAGATGTAGCAAATCAGACTACCAGAGAAATATTTCCTTCAGGGACAACATTTTCTAGAGTAAGTGAAGCTGGGAAACATTGTCATTCAGCAACCAGCACAAAATATTCCACTTTTGTCCTACCAGAAGAAGGCTTGCACATTTGAAAATCCTCGCATTTGGTATAATAGATATGATTTAGATGAAAAGTTAGTCCCTGCGTGAATACTAGCAAAGAATATTCAGGCATCTGCTTAAAAGGCTCCCATGGGATAAGGCCCTGGAAGGAAAAGGGATCCAAGAGAGCTGACTGATATTCAAGGACCACCTCGTCCAATATCAAGAGCAGTTCATCCCAACATGTCCTGCTTGGATGACCAGGGACCTCCTAGCAAAACTCAAACATAAAAATTAAGTATACATAAGGTGGAATCAGGGAGAAGTAACCTGGGAGGAATACAGAGACACTATGACCATGCAGAGATGCAGTCAGGAAAGCCAAAACCCAATTGTAATTAAATCTGGCCAAGGATGTCAGAGGCAATAAGAAGGCCTTCTATAAATATATAAGGCAAAAGATAGGGAAAATGTGGGCCTGCTGATGGATGGGGCAGGGGCCCTCATGACACAAGACATGGAAAAGGCTGAGGTACTGAATATCTTCTTTGCCTCAGTCTTTACTAGCAAGACCAACCATTGTAAATTCCAGGTCCCAGAGACCAGGGCGAAAGGCTGGAACAAGGAAGACTTATCCTTGTTCAGATAGGATCAGGTCAGGGAATACAAACATCAGTCCACAGGCCTTGAAGGGGTGCATCCAAAAGTACTGAGGGCGCTGGCTAATGTCATTACAAGGCCACTCTCAATTATCTTTGGATGATCACGGCAACTGTGAGAGATGCCTGAGGAATGAAGAAAAGAAAACATCACTCCTGTCTTCAAGAAGGGCAGGAGGGAGGACCCAGGGAACTGCAGGCCTGTCAGCCTTACCTGGATTCCTGAGAAGGCAATGGAGTGTCTAAACCTGGAAACCATTTCTAGGCATATTAAGGACAAGAAAATCATCAGGAGTAGTCAGCATGGATTCACCAAGGGGAAGTAATATTTGACCAGACTGTTAACTTTCTATGATGAAATGACTGGCCTGGTAGATGAGGAGAGAGCAGTGGACAGTGGATATTTTCTACCTGGACTTCAGTAAGACTTTCAACAGCCTCTTCCATAAGATCCCCCTAGAGAAGCTGGTGAAGTATGGGCTGGCTAAGCAGAGAGAGGGGGGTTGAAAACTGGCTGAATGGCTGGGCCCAGAGGGTTAGTGGCCAGGGGCACAAAGTCTAGTCAGTCTGGCCAGTAACTAGCTGCGTACCCCAGAGGTCAATACTGGGTCTGTTCCTGTTCAACTTATTCATTAGTGACCTGGATGATGGGGCAGAGCATATCCTCAGCAAGTTTCCTGATGACACAAAACCAGGAGGAGTCACTACTATGCCAGAGGGTCATGCTGCCATCCAGAGGAGACTCAACAGGCTGGAGAGATGGGCTGACAGGAACCTCATGAAGTCCAACAAGAAGTTCAACAAGAAGTTCTGTACCCGTCAAGGAGCAATCCCAGGCAAAACCAGTACATGCTCATGGCCACCCAACTAGAAAACAGCTTGGCAGAAAATGGCCTGGAGGTCCTGGTGGACACCAGGCTGAACATGAGGCAGTAATGTGCCCTTGGGGCAAAGTAATGTGAACATGAGGCAGTAATGTGCCCTGGGCTGCAGTAGACGAATTATTGCCAGCAGGTCAAGGGAGGTGATCCTTCCCTCTACTTAGCACTGGTGAGGCCCCATCTGGAGTACTGTGTCCAGTTCTGGGCTACTCAATACAAGATAGACGTGGACACACTGTAGAGTCCAGCAAAGGGGCACAAAAATGATTAAGGGATTGGGACACCTCACATATAAAGAAAGGCTGAGAGAGCTGGGACTGTTTAGCCAGGAGATGAGAAGGTTCAGGGGGATCTTATCAAGGTATATAAATAGTTGAAGGGAGGGTGCAAAGAGCTGGCTTCCTCTCAGTGGTGCCCACTGGCAGGACATGAGGCAATGAGCACGAAGTGAAAAACAGGAGATTCCTCCTGAAGACCAGTAAACATTTTCTCACTGTGAGGCTGACTGAGCACTGGCACAGGTTGCCTTGGAAGGTTGTGGGGTCTGCCATCCTTGGAGATATTTAGAAGCCATCTGGTCCTGGGCAACTGGCTCTAGGTGGCTTGAGCACAGGGGATTGGACCAGATGACCTCCAGAGGTTCCCTTCCAACCTCAGCCACTCTGTGGTTCTGTGATGTCATTTCACATCAAAGATATTCTCTCTTTGTTAGGGCTGTCATTATTGTAGGAGAAAATTGAATTTCTTTTGCTTGTACTCCACCTACCCTCTGAATAAAGATAAGGTTTCAGTTTCTGCAGGAACCAATTGTTGCAATAAAGAAGAATATTCTTCATTTCACACTACTATTCATTAATTTACTCAGCATAATCATGACTCAGTACTGAAGTGCTCATCTATACTCCTTATAAACACAAAAGCAACAGGCCCTTTTCTTGAACCCTGTTTATGCAAGGCAGGGGTGCAAAGGAGATGAGAAACAGCACAACCTGCTGCCTGACTCAGCCTTTGTGAGCAGAATCCATGGGTGTTAGTGTACAGTGTCTACTTTTATCTTTTAGGTCCTAAAACAGGCACATCCATACCATTGGCTCTAGAGGATCCGGAAGCAAGAGTGAGTAGAAGACCCTGGCTTTTCAGTACAGCCTGGCTCAGTTTGGGCTATTCCAAACCTTTTAGAGAGGGGCTAGGCCTCACCCCACGCGAACATGAGCCACTTTGTGCCCTGCAAATCTTGGGCATCTTTATGCCCAGTTAAAACAAAACAGTGACAAGTTTGACTCAGAGGATTCTCTAAATCAAACCAGCTGAACTGGTTTTTAAATCCAAAACTGAACAAAAAAGGCGCTTTCAGATTCCCAGTCTTCCATTTCAGCTATGCCAAGCTTAACTTGTCAGCCAGTATATATATATAGAAATAGCTTTCCATTACAAAGACACAATTATGGCAAATAAATCCCTGAAAAATGCTTAGGATATGACATTTCAGAGGCTAAACATGGATACATTGTGTTTTAGAAAGACGTATTGATTCGTAAGTGCAGGGCACCCTGGCTTGAAGAGCCTGCAATAACCACCTGTAGATGCAGTCAGCAGGCTCGTCGCTGTCACTACCCTGATGTACAGGTCAAAAGCATTCAAAGTCCACACCTCTGAGCCTGTACCAACAGGTCTGGCAGCAGAGGGCTTTGCTGCCTTTTTCCCTGGTAGTGGTAAACTCAATCATATAGCATAATTTAGCCTGAAATTCCAAAATGACTGAAAAATCCATTCTGCCCTTCAACAAGGAAAATGTCCTCATGTAACCAACGCAATTGCTGAAGCCAAAGTGACCTATAACTATACAAACTAGATCTCACAACCTCCTTCTAGTTGTGGCTGAGTGGCAATCCCCTTTCCAAAGTCAGTCCAGAAAAAAAATTAGGAGAAACCTAGTACTCAATTCAGATGATAAACAAAATATATCTACGGATTCCTTGTAGGCTCTGTGCTTTGGACAGGCTGTGAACACATCTCTGCTCTTCCAGAGTTATTCATTTCAGTGCAAGTGAGATAAAACAAGTAACCTGTTTTAGCTATTATTTTTCTTCTGTTTCAAAAAGACTGTGAACCCTCAGAACTCCTGCAGGACAGCAAAAATTCTTAATGATATTTGGTTGGGTGTCTCAGTTGACCTAAATGACACATTTAAAAGTATTTTTGCTAAAGTGGAAACAAATGCATACTACAGACTAAGAGAAATATTGTGCCACAATGACTCTTTGGCAAGCTACCAAAATATAAATGGCTTCCAACAAATCAATATAAGAAGTGTTTTATACAGCTTAATATTTGCTTTAGCTATCTACAAGACACAGTTTTTATATGTCCATTATCTTTTCACTATATAACCATTAGAGAATTTAGCAATATCATGTGTGTATTTTCTTGTCTGACTCTTCTCATGTGTTGTATTAAATGTAATCCCTTCCTCGGTCATTAATCACTAGTACAAGACACACTGCCTCCACCCATCAAAATAAAACTCAAACATATTCTTGTAGATGGTTAAATGAATTGTCTTCAGCTCTTATTGTGTTTACTTTCTCTGACTGTTTTAAGGAAAATGTTTCCAGAGGGAAAAGGGAGAACTGTTGAAAAAGGCAACTATCTATGAATATCAGAAAACAATCACAGAAATTTAATTATAGCAGCATATAGCCAAATATTTGTAGTACAAACCCAGTTCAATGCGTTGTGACACATTGTAACATGCCACATTACTTACAAGATCAGTCAAAACCATTCACATTCTGAATAACAAACACACACAAAGAGTTACTTATGAAATGGAGAATTATTTCCATAAATTAATTGGGAACAGATTTCCTCACGTCTATTCACACACAGCAGCAGCTTGTTCCACAGACAGGTTTTTCTTGCTTCAATATGAGTAACCATGAAAGAATTTGACCCTTGACAAATGATTTTGAATAACGAATATGTTTTTAAAATATTCCAATCTGCTCATGGGCAAATTCATCAGCAGAACAGCAGGGAAAATTTGCCATCTTCATTACTTTTTGTTATTTAGCCATCTATTCTAACTCTCTCTTCAAAACCTCACCCTTTAAATGCCCTCGCCCCCTCCCTCTTTAACTTCAGCTTTAGCAGTAGAGGTTTTTGTAAAAACCTCCTGTTGGTAGCATTCATTACATGTAAGTCTGCAAAGTTATGAAGTAGAGAATGCTTGGAATTAAAATGAGGAAAATAATTCCTTCGGAGGAAATGCAATGGTAATAATTATCAACAACACTAAGTTTTCACTGTTTGATTATGATTCTCAGCCAGCTACCATAATTTCTCATTCAGAGGCAATTGTGGTAGAGGAAAAAGGAATAGGCTTTTTAAAGCTTTGTGAGGCACCCTCAGTTCCTTTTTATGTTAGGCTTATCTACACAAAAAGATACACTAAAAGAATATTGCTCAGATTGCAAAGTCAAGCACTCCAGCACTAGTAAATGCCAAAATTAAGATTTCCTGAAAACATTAATTCAGTCCCTTATACATATGCATTGTACCACAGTCTTTAATTACTTGATGACATACTATTTTTTCCATGCAGCTTTTCCCTCGTTCTGTGCTCATGCTGGATGGTGCTCACTTAATGAGTAAGCTATTCAACATTTTCTTTTATCCTCCACATTCAGTGTGTGGCCCCAATGCTTTATTTACGGCACACTATTCAAACCCTGCTATGAAGACAGAATTAATTTTCTCCTGGGCTTTTCTATGGCTGTCATCACTGTCATATCTTAAATATTTATTAGGCCAGAGAGAGGGGGAAAGAAATGTTGCGGTTTGGTAGGTGGAAGACTCACCTGGGAGACCTGCTGTGAAACCATCTCTGCTCCAATGAGAACTTAAATAGCCTGTATCAAACTGAAGAGCCTCAAGAGGAGACACTAACTTGCTGGTACCTGCAGACTGACTCTTGGTTACAGCATTCATCAGAGGTGGAAAACTTGGCTTGAAGACCTTCCCAAACAGGCAGAAATTGGCCCTAGACCTTCAGGTGGTTAACTATCACATATCAGACTACTCCTTTATTTTCCAAGGAAAGTCAACTGTGGATAAAGCACTGAACTTTAGGATGTGGCTTACCACTAGATGGTGGAGTGAAAAGCCAGTTTTTGTCCAGCTGGAGGCAACTCCCACTGCCTCACGGAAGCAGTGCCTCACCAAAATTTCTGGCTTTTTCTACTCCTCTTGGGCATCCAGGTATCTCCATGCCCTTTACTGGTGCCCAGCAGATAAGGCTGTAAGCCAAAACCAGATCCAAGGTCAGTCCCAGCGAAGGATCTAAGCACACCCTAGTCCACAAGGAACCTAAAATAGGCCAATTCTTCATTTGCTCCGAGTTTTTCAGTATTCAGTGTATATGATGTTACACTGCCGCATATGGCACAAAGGTTCTGCTCCAAGCAGCTCAGTACTCATCTCTTTCTTCATAACCTATTTAACAAACAAGAGTTCAACATGCTAAACAGCCTCATAGTGTGAGCAGAAACTGGAGGCTGAAACCCACTACTCTTTCCATGAGTCAAGGAACCAAAGTAGGCTCCAGCATCCCAATACTACCTTTCTCCTGTGCTTAATCACAGCCTTACTGAACCAGTAGAACTTTCAAAAAGAAAAGAGACCACCACTCCAAAACATTTAGAGTCTCTTTACTAAGGTAACTTTTTAGCTGGGAGATATATTAGCAGCTTGTTAGACTGGCTGTAGTTGAATGCAGCTGTCATTGACTTTGAAATTTGCTCTCAGCTGTGACAGCAGTAAACATCAGTTTCTGCAAAGTGAGAGTCAACCTCCACCCACTTTAATTTAATTGCTTTCTAATTCGGATAAAACTTGATTGTGTAATGCCTGCCTTCTTTAAAGTTTCTTACGTGTTTGGGGCCTTGGTTTCTTAATTGCTAAGGGTTCAAGTATTTCAAGGCATTTTCTTCTGCTGCCAAAGATTTCTTGTAAGCAGGTTTCAGTTAGTGGTCTGTTCTTTTTTTAAACTTCTATGACTGTCTATGCTCCATATAAAACACTCTTGTGGATTTCAGATTTTTTTTCGTGGGATTTTTTCCCTTTTCTTTCACATTAATCCAGTTTGGAATCTCAACTTCTCTTTTAGTTATTAGAACACACATATAATTTGTCATAGAAACACAAGCTTTCCCACATCTAACACATTCCAATTTAAATTTAAATGAACACTGATGGAGACAAAAATAATCTAAAATTTCATCTTTCTACTGGGGACCTATTCAAAAGATTACAAGAGTCTGAAAATCTCTTCTCCAAAATTAGCCATAAACACAAAGGCAATCCTGACTCATTTCACCTCAGTCTCCCAGGTAGCAATCAGGTGGTACTAATATCTAATCACCATTAACAAGGGTCAGATTTTAACTGGTGTCCTTAACCCTTCAATGTTTTATCTGCAAACTACTAATCCTTTGAACTGTCCAGATGGTTTAACGGGCTCTTTCATTTGCTCACATCTAATTACAGGTCTCCTATAAATATTTAGTTTTGATTCATTAGAATGCTTACTGTGTGTTTGTGAAGAGCTAGTCAATTCATAAAACCTTTACTGAGGATTATAATCATTAAGCAATCCATTGCAACCTCACCCTATTTTTCATTCATTGGACCAGGTTCTCTCAGCAGGTCAAGGGCCATCATCAGGGAAGGGTGAAGTCATAGACTATATAGACTTGAAAACCAGGAAGCCCAATTATTGTAACGCAGCCACCGAAGGGCATCTGGGAATTGCTACTGATTAGCAGCTAGACAATAGCCTAACAAGCAGTATGTCTGCATTTCATCAGAGGGCTCCACAAAACATATGTGGTATTGTATAAATAGTACATAGGGACCAGAAAACAACCAAATATAGCACTCAAAAAATATATAGTTTGAACTGAACACATGGTGCTGGTAATGATTGGCATTCCATTGCACACTGAGCACAGGGTTAAAGTAATGAACCAATTACACAATAAAGGCATGAGAGAAGATCGTTACGGGAACACATAACACAATGTATAATGAAGTAATTATTTGTATAGGAAGGTGAGTCATGTCTGACTCTTTGAATATGTGCTGAGGGATCTGCTGTGGGCTGCTTCACCAAGAGTAGACAGTGCTATGCTTCCTAGTTGCCCTATGGCCTAAATAAAGCAACCTGCATTACCCCTCCAGTTCATCTACATGAAAACTGTGACCACAAAAATAACCAAAATTGGCCACTTACATTTACTGAGTGCCTGGAGTCCAGGCACCCAGCTGCTGGGGACCATCACTCTTTCCATAGTCTCCTTTTTTCACTAGCAGCAACAGCTGTTCCCTGCACAGCCCCAGAGGTCCTCAGCACCTTCTCCAGCCCTGCTGCCATCAACATGAGGCAGCAGGGTCTGCATTCACCAGCACTGAAGAACAGACAAGCCTGTAAGGAGGGGAAAGACAAAGACCTTCTCTTGCTACATGGGCAGCTGCAAAAGAGGCAACTGCATGTGAGGATTTGTCTCCCTTCTCAGAAACTGGTTACCTACTCATGCCACCCTCATATCTCTAGTGAGACCCACATCATCACTGGGGTGTAGAGCAAGGAGAGGAGCTTATTGTCTCCTCTGCTGTGCTCTGGTGTGATTCTATGTACCTGACTGGGCACTGCTTTCAAACGGGTTGGAAACAATCCACCAGACAATTTCATACAGACAAAGAAATCAGCATAGATTTATTCATTAACATCAAGGTTACATCTCCTACCACACTTAAAATGTCCTAGCTCCACAATACAGACTTGTCAGGATGCTGGGTAGGTGTCCCAGGGAGCAGGACCTCTTCACCCTGCAGACTTCAGAAAGAAATTAACCTTTATGAAAGGTGGAGGAGAGAAAGAAAGAAGAAAATGAGACATGAACTTAGTAGCCCAGCTGACAGGAAGCTCACCTGTGTTTGGGGGTAGCTCTGGGCTGTAACCTGCTCTCAGGACTATTTCCTTCTTCATTTACATCCAGGGTGTGTTTAAATGGTGTTTATTCACTGATTGTGAATTCACAGACATTATCAGAGGCAATTCATCATAATCAGCAGCTCAGGTTATGCTCTCCAGAACAAATGAAGGCATGAGTAGGACTCTTCCATGCTGAGGACAGCTCTGAGAACATCCCCTTCTCCAAAATGAGTGCTCTAACCACTACATTATTATGTAGGAAACTGCCAGAGAGAGTACATCTTTGGACTGTGGAGGTTTTTGGTTTTTTTCTCCCAACACAAGAATAAGGTTTTTACAGCTTCAGGGACTCCCCCTCAGTTCACTGAGAGTGAGCACCGTGTAATCCCCTGAAATCTGCGGCTCTGCTGCACGAGCATAGGGAAGGGCAGGAGTTCATTCATCTCTTTTTGCTCTGTGTTCCCCCACTCTGTCAGTCCATTGGCGGGTTGGGATTCCAGCCAGAGGCATTTTGCTTCCCTCAGACACAGAGAAGGGAGCTTACACACCCACCTGGGGATTGCGGAGTACAAAATGAGGGCCAAACACTTAATATCTAATAACATCTGGCTTCTCCTGTTTAAGTTATAGTATTTCAACATTTGATTCTAACACACCATCCAGACTGACTGAGTATGAGAAACAATTATGATCATATACATCTACTTTTTGAATCATGTTTAGTAATTTTACTATTTTCCTTTCTTTGCTGCTGTATATCTAGAGCTTTCACATACACCCTTATCTTAGTCTGTCATTTGTCTGAATGTTTTCTTTGTTAATTTGTGTGTGTGGCTATGAACTTCTCTATTTCTCATTCACTTTGATAATATCTAAAATACACTGATGACTTCTTTTTCTATCTATCTGGAAGAGCTCCTTGATTTTGGGAAGTGATGGGGAACATCTACAGAAGCACTCATAAAAAATTGCAATTTTCATATACCTCTTTACATTTAAATGTTTTCTCTCACTAACTTCATTCATAGTTATTTTCATAATTGCTAAATTGGCCATCTTAGAGACCCAGGTCAATGTATTGTAGGTCAGAAGTTTTGTTCACAAGAACAAGGTCTTACCATGGTATTGAGCTGCTGGAAGTCTCAGGGTCCTGAGTGCATCAGTGGCCCTGCACTGTCCTGAGCAGACTGGCTTGAACTCAGACCTGCCTCGTCCCTGTAATAATGTTTGGTGGTCACTGGGCTCTTGGATAACCCTCAGTCCCCATCTCTGCTCCACTGGCCTCGCTGGAGCACCAGGGTATAGAGCCTTTGAAGGGGAGAACACTGTCCCTGCCTGCCTTGCCACCAGGCTCTGCTCCCTTCCCTTGCCGAGTAATCCTGTCTCTGCCCTGACATCAAGACGTTTATAAAGCCTTTGTGCACTGGTGTGTTATTATATGTAATATTTAGATCTTCTGATCTATTTTCTTTTAGTAAAACTCGGCATGTATCCAAGAAGCAAGAGTGCACTGGAAGCACATGAAGAAATGCTTCACCAAGGAAGTGCAGTGATGCCACTACCTGAAGCGTGGTGGGATTTTCGCAGCAGTTGATATATACTAGGATGCCAGTGACTTTCCTTCAGTGGGACTTCTTGTCTATGTCCCTTCACTGCCCAGAGCTAGGGCAGCTCCCACAAGCAGGCAGTGTGAGTAATTGATTTCTCAGGTCAGCCAATGAAGAAAATAAAATAAAATAAGCCTCATTTCAGACCATTTGGAATGTCTTTTAGCTCTTCACCTCTAGAGGAAGAAAAAATTAAATGAAAACTATATTTTCAGCCTAATATTGTATTCCACTGTTATAATATTCCACTCAATAGAGTGATCTGGACACCAAAAATGGGCAAACAACCCCTCTCCCACTTGCAACATTGCTTCATGCATTGGTAGAAGAGCACCATCTTAATGTCTTTCCATAAAATATAACAGCTCTAGGAAGGACACTCAGCACATGCCTCTCCAACACCCTGCTGGCCAGGGCTACCTAATCAGCAGGCCACTTTCTGATGGATTTATCCCAGGCCAATGATCTAAGGTTCTCTGTGTCTTCTCTGAACAACCCAATGACCAAGAGTCAGACTCTCCTGCATGGTTCTCCTTCAAACTGCAAGAGGAATCATCCTCTGTTCTAACAGTTGCAGCACTTGAATGTGTGGGTGATGATATAAACATGAGACATTACCCACAGCAGATGAGAACTACCCAGTCCCAGGTAGCTTAACAGGATGTACTTTCCCTGCGTGGATCAGCATAAATGAAAATTGTGTCAGTACAGCTGTGTTAGTCCCAAATCTCCCATAAACTAAGCAAATGCTGCACCCCCCTATACTGCTCAGTAAAAGTTGTTTCCTCAATTAAACCTCCCAAGTTATTCTGCCTCCCACATTGTTCTGTTAGATTTTCACTATTAACCCAATTTTATGATTAATTTTAGGACAACTAAGATCATATTTTCCAAAGAATTTAACTAGTCACAAAAATAATTACCAGTTATCACCTAGCTTTTTTACTCATTCCATTTAAGCAAGTTATTTCAGTTCTATCTCACACTTCTCCTGTTTATACAGTATGGAAAATCATACCAGCCCATGTAAAACAGACTGCAGAGATCCTTCGATATCAGCCCACCACCCCCAATCATTTGCACAAATTCAAAAACAGTGCCAAATGTTAATAATCTGAATTAACAGTATTTTGCAGCTCATGCATGTTGGCAATATGGATTGTAAGTGAAAGAAGTTAAAGACTTATTTATGTCTGGACTACTGTCTGGATAAGAAAGTACTCACTATCCTCTTCTCTTCTTCTTGTCATCTCTCTCAGTCACCGTCCTAATCATAAGCCAGATTTCCCTTGTACAGTGATCTCTACATCTATCTGTCATCCAGTCTTGAGTGAAGTGGCTGTTTCACTCATCTGACAGAAGTCGAGTTGGTTTGCCAAATTTCCATCACTATCGCTGCATGGCACAACTCTTGGGATATTAATAAATAGTTTTTTACCTGGGGCCACCCAGCATGGATTACTTTGGAAGCATCTCTTATCTTAGTGCAACAATTATAGCATTTAATAGGTTAAGGGATATAGCGTATGTAAGACTTCAGGAAATCTTTTCCAAAGGTTTTCATTCCTTAGTTGAGATGCAGGGCACAACTATTTAAGGATTAGCTCTCCCCTCTCCCAACACATGCTTCTTTGATGATACCATATCCTTCTAGCTTCCTCTGTGGAACAGAAATGGAGAATAGACACGCTGGGGGAATTATTAAACTCAGCCTCCTTTATACCTTTAAGGCAATTACATTCCAAGACAAGAGTATCTAATGTGCAGCACTTTCAGCATGTGTAACAGGTATTTTTATGAAGTCATGAAAACCTCCAGATATATTTCTCTTTTAAAGACTGTCATATGTTATAAACCTTAAGCCAGGTTTAATGCAAGTGTTTATTTTTTTAATGTTTTCAAAGTGGAAAATGTTTTCTCATAAAATATACGGACATTTTTTACTCTGTAAAGAACTCTGTGAACCTTTTTTTGCCCTGGTGGAGAACTAAAGGCAGAATTTTATAATAACCAAGGATAATTAATTTGCTTATTTGTATGTTTTAACTTGACACTCAGCACCATAATATCTGAACATAACATTGCTGCAATGCAGGAGCATACAAAATAGTTTATGGAGAGTGACAACTGTGAGAGCAGCACCTTAAAGAATGAATACAACATACAGGCATCTTTTGCATAGTATCCTGGACTGGGCAGATGATGTCTGTGTCATTGGGAGAGTAATTTCTGCCAGAGATGTTCCGGTAAAAATCATTCCAGATGCATCATGCATAGTCAAGACGTATGGAGGAAAGCAATTCCCATATTTCTGAGCAGACATCTCTGGCATCACCGCCTAAAGTGGTAGAAGACTGGGTATAGTAACAGGCACAGAAGGTGCCAATGTTCCTCTCTCTTAAATTAACCAGACAGAACATGTTGAAAATTTCCCATCAACATAATTTTCTGAAGGAAAAAGGTGTGTCAGATTATTATAGACAAAAGAAACTTATTTGTACGCATTTATCTGCCTCGACAGTCCTGGTCTTTGACTGTTCAGCTTTATATCTGCTTAGAATTGCATTTTTCTCTCAGAGGTAGAGTTTCTCAAAATCACACGTCCACTCCCACAGTCAAACTTCTTCTTCCTTGGCACCTTTGCTATGAAGCATGTTTCCCCAATTCCTCTGTCCCTTCAGAAGCTTTCTTTCTGTCTGTCAATCCTTTTGACTTCAATTTTGTTGGAAAATTTCCCCCTACATTTTTCCAGGTGAAACCTACTTTCTACCAAAGTAGGTTTCTACCAATCTGTCACTTGGTTACTTCTCCTTGAAGCACAGAATTGAAAAATAGCTTTGTCCAGTGATGCACTGCCTTTACTGGCAGTCATTCAAGTTTGATATAGCTCTGTTGTTATTCATACACTAGGTGCAAGGATTTTTCCTATCACCATCTATGGATTTAGTCCTAATACTAAAAGCAAAGAGAACAAACCGTATCCCCAAAATGTATTTTGTAGCTGAACACTTGCATAGCAAATTCCCATTATGGAGCTGACTTAGTATTTGTAAGTAGGCAGAATGCCTTCATTGACACAAAAACTATTTCTATGGGGAAATATCCCTGTCTTACACACACACCACCAAACCACAATTTTCATCAGAGAAACAAACCCCAAATCTCTCATTTGCCTCCTAACAAATAAATATGGCCTCTGTCACAACTTCCTGTTCCATCAGGATTTTTCACAAGAAAAAGGCTTCTCACTCAAGCTGCTGTATCCATGGGGCTTGCAAGGTCATAACTAACTCTCTGAGTTTCACCTGGCAGCAAACTGGAAGGGGGAGCGAAATACAGGGAAAGAAATGTTGGAATGGTATGTAGTGACCACCCCAAAAAGGAGACGAACTGCTAACTTCCTTTTCTAGCAGATATTTACAAATCCCTTTAAAGCAGAACATGTTGCAGAAATCTTGCTGCAATGACAAAGACATGAGTAAGTGCGACAAGCCCCTAGTCAAAGAAAAAAAAATGTTTCAGTCCTCTGTCCAAACAGATTTCAAAAGACACAATGAGCTACCTATTTTTTTCTGGAAATGGACACAGAGTGACAGGTCAAGTATGGCTTTTAACAGATGACCATATAGTAAATAGGAAGAAAATGCCTCCAACGGGTGATTCAAGCACTGTCATTATCCAGCTCTCCTGATACTTCCATAACCATCTCTATCTTACCTAATTTGCTCACCCCAGTCAGCCAGGCTCAGGAAAAATGAAATTCATCAAAGAAATAGGAAGCAAAACAGCACTTCCATTAGCAGTGATGGCATCCCTGACAGTTCACTGCCTGACCTGGTGGTCTCAGCTTAGTCTCTGAGAGGAATGAAACACACCTGACCTCCCAGGGTCTAAACAGCAGAATATTCCCTTAAAAGTGAAGCAGGTGAGCCAGATAACACACCTGTACACACACACACACACACGAGCACCTACGTAGTCTGCGTTGGCAGACTTTCACAGGTGTTCATCCACCCTGGCTCTGCCTGGGACATGATCAGGATGCACATCTAACCCAGCCTGCTTGGAAACCAGCACGGCAGTACCTAGCAGTGTAGCACTGTCCTTACTCTCCATGAGATATTGAGCGTATGTCTCCAGCTGCCACTCCAACACCACTCAGGTCTATAAATCCCGTGGCACCTCTTGCACCTCTGCAGATGTCGGGGATATCCTCGGTATCCAATACAAAAGAAAACCTGTGTTTAAGGCAACTGTATTCTACCCTTAGGGTAGGATTCAACCTGAGACTAAGATATCTAAATTTAGGAGCAGGATTCAGTTGACTTAACAAAAAAAGCTCTATTTCGCACAGCCTACAGTCTCCAGGACAGTCAGGTGGAGCATCATAAGGTATCTCTAATGGCAGCAAACTCTAATATTTAGGCACCTCAGATGTTTGCATGTGACCTGTACATCTAAGTTGCCATTATAGCCAGTGGACATCTTGATTCAGTTCAGGTGCACACACATACACATGGAGTTGCA
The DNA here is from genome assembly GCA_033628505.1 of Tringa tobata. Lineage (NCBI taxonomy): Eukaryota > Metazoa > Chordata > Aves > Charadriiformes > Scolopacidae > Tringa > Tringa tobata. The sequence goes on from JAHREE010000279.1 coordinate 34,533,370, forward strand.
TTTAAGATGCTCTACCACGTGAAGCAGTCACGTGGAGTTGACGGATATGACAGAGGGCCTACAACACAGCAATTAACCTTCCATAGTGCCAACTGAAAAACAGGGATGATATTTCAGGGAATCTAAAACATGACTGAGCCCATGTGTGGGCATCTGAATTCAGTCGCCAGTCAGTACATTCTGTGGTGCCAAGAAAGTGACTCAGATAACGCTGAAAACCTATCACGGGGCTTTAATAAGATTATTGCAGACACCTTCATTTAGACACCTGAGTTTAGGCATCTTTACTTGGAGCTCAATCCCGTCTTCCTGATCAGACAGATGCAGTCAGAGCAGACACGGGAGCAAATCTGTCCACCATTTAACAGCGAGTCTGCGAGCCGTAGTCCAGAATGGCAGGAGAAATTCTGGGTTACTGCACTGCTCGGTGCACTTGGACAACTAGGCTGTAAGATGTCCTTATAAAGGGGAAAATAGGATGATACGCTTCTAGGACGGGCTCTGTCAGAGTGGTAAGGATACAGACACTGAAGTCTCAGACATTTAAATAGCTGTATGCAGAACTAGTAATGAAAATCATCCTAGTGATTGCACAGTGCTGACCACTTATGTGGTGACCACACCACTTACCTCAGCTGACCACACAATTAGTTAAGAGTAACTATTAAAGCAAACCATCCCAATGCTCAGTAAAAATGATGGGTTCACTATAATTTTTCTTCTTTAACTATTTAAAAAAAATGTCCATTTGTGACTCGGGTATCACAAGGACATAGTTTCCCTTCCTCTTCTTATTTTACTATTAAATTGCATAAATTAGAAGTCACTACATGGGTAACAAATTCCTCAGCTCTATAACAGTTCCCACTGTGACCAGCATGTGTTCATTTAAGTTTGGAATGATGGAACAGACTAATCAGAGAGGATATTAAGTCTGCTTAGTTTCCATAGATTTCATGGAGATACAGGTCAAATAAAAATATGTCAGATAGTTAGTCTGACCTCTTGCAGAGGACAAGCCAGAGAATTTCACCTGATACTTTTTTGTCAAGTAGAGATTACTTCTTCCATTATGGTGGTGATTATTATCAATGTTTTGGGTAGGACAGCACTACGGCTGGACTAGAGTTCCTACATTATTAACATAAGTGCCTGTGGCCATGTTGACACAAGGAATATCATCATTCATAACATCAAATCAACAGTAGTACTCTGGTTATTTATAAGCTTTGTGTTGTTCTTGTTTGTGACCTAAATTTACAAGAAGTCTGAGGTTACTCTCAATCTTGCTGGAGATCACTGCTTTTGGGAACGTTAAATATTTCACTATGTGGAATTTTGGCATCTGCAAGCTCTACTGTCATTCTGTCATTGCTGCCTCTGTGCCTTCCCTTTTGGTGATGGGTAGATCTATAATCTATTACGTTCTGCAAATACACTGCCAGCGTACTGTCACTTGCTAGTCTACTTTAGAAACTTCTCTTTCAACAGTAGCTGACAAGGACTGGGCAACTAGTCAAAGCTGTTCCACTTTGGGGACCAGGAAGGCTATGCCTAAACGATGTGAAAGGAAAAGCCAAATTGTGTTGTTCTCCTCAGTTCCTCTGCTATTAAGAGAGCTAGGAGAGTGAGGAAAGCAAGAAAGAAGGAAAAGCTGGAGTTAGTGCAATAAGCCATTTGTGGTATTATTATTAATCAGCAATGTTTATCCTCAAAATCATAAGTACAAAGAATACACATCCATATAGTCAGATCAGACCATTTTTTTAATAGTAGCTAAGCTTTAACTATTACTACAAAGGAACTGAAAAAAAACCAACAATTAAATTGCTTTGAATCTTCTGAAAATCCTGAAACACCGATAGTGTCATCACAGTAAACCTTTTTAGTCTATGTTCATTATAAAGTGAATATATTTATCATTTATGAAATGAGGAGATTATCTGCCTTACTTCCTAGGCATCCTAGCACCTTCACAGCTAAATTAGTGGTTTTCAGGTCTAACCTTGATAAAAGATTCAATTTTATTTTTTTTATCCAATAGGTTTTTAAGCCTTGTGGGTTTGCCAGCACTGAGAAAGACCATTATAAATATACAGATAAACAGAGGTTAACTAATGGGACACTGTATGTTTATATCCAAGGTAGACAAGGACTGCTTTGCATAAAATCACAGCTCAGCAGCAACTAGCTGGCACGTTCCTAAACACAGCAGTCATCTGAAGTAAACAACCAGCGTTAACGTCAGGTAGCTGAATAAAATATTAAAGCATTGGAGCCAAAGACCTGCTAAAAGGACTTGTGAAAGTGGTAGCCCCTCTTGTTAGCTGCCAGCCCCAACAAGATTTCGGTCAGACGGCCAACAAGACAGATCCCACCTTTCCGTGATGTGAAGGAATCGAGGTGCCCCGTTGTTTCATAGAGGATTGCAAACAGCCAGTAGATGGTAGCAACTGTCGGTCACTAGTAACCTGAGTTGGATATCTGCCGACAACCTAGATGGAAAAAAAAACCCCTCTGTGTTTCATTATCAACCGCATGAGCGATTCAGCCTCCCAGGAGAAAACCGTATTAGGCTTTGCTATAGCTAATTTTAATTGATAGATGAAAATGTTTTCAGAAATAATGCTGACCTATATATGGACTTCTTAAGCTACGCTGTCCATTTAAGTCAATATTCAGAGGAAAAGTAACATTAGGGCAGAATTGCATCGGCAGGGTGTGTGAAAATGGTCTGAACAGATGGAAAGATAAGGAGAAAAAGACTGCCTTCTCTATCTGTGGTTTTGGAAGGAGAAAAGTTAATACAAAAAGAACAAAAGAGTTATTACGTATGTGCAGAACTTTCAAAACTAAAATGTTTTCAAAGAACTGTCAAGTGTCTTAAACATTAAGTATCTTTATGAAGGGGATATAAAAAATGCAATCATCTTACTATGAGGAATACATGAAAGAAGCAAATGCCTCACTTTTGGAAGAAATAATGCAAAGATTTCTTTTTAGAGGAATACTCTCTGGCCCATGATAACTGTTACTGACAGAAAATTATTAGCTTGAAACTACAGGATGTGTCTTATAAAAAGAATTTGTAAATTTAATAACATAATTTCTGCATAAATTAAAATATTTTAATAGAACGTACTTGCTAAATAGTTGAAAAAATGCTAATTGAGGGAAACATCTGCTCTGAACAAGAGCATTTACCACAGGCAAAGTGCTTGTCTGCAGTGGCAGTTTGCATGAGGAATAACAGGATGCAAAGCCTCAAACTGTATTTTTACTGTGACAGGGAGTTTAAGGACATGGCATGTTGAGTTTGACATTCGTTGTCCCTGATTTCCATACCATAGTTGCTTAGTTTTCACGGGAAAATCTGACGGAGGTGGGAGGAGGTGGGAAGGAGCCGTTGCAAATGATAAGAGATGACACTGAAAAGCTTAAACTGGGATAGTTACGTCAAGCTGTACTTTTCTGGGTCTCTGTTTTCTCTATTATCACCACTAATAAAGGATCTCAGGCACATCTGGGCATCTCAATTTTCCTCAGAATCACCTATGTCACACTCACCTGCTGACTGTGAAGAAGGTGCAATCTGCTTTGTGGTCCTGCAAACAGCTTTCCATCAAAAAACTGGCACATGATGCAAATGCAATTTAAAGAGCTTCCGTCAGCCTTCCTAGGCTGGGATGGTTTTTCAGAACTGCCAAGTTATATTGGTTTGGGATCTTTTTCTTTTTTTCCTCCTTTTTTTTTTTTTTTTTTTCCTTTTAGAAAAGCAGCATCTCTGTCCCTGAATAGATCCAGAGAGCAGAGCTGCTGAGTAAGAGGGCTGAGAGTCGGTGTAGATAATAGCAAAGCTCTGCCTGCCATTTTCACATCCCTGCTAAGCTGTCTTTAATAAGCATTACAATTAGCTTCTGATAGCTGCTCGGAGGCCTGCACGGAGCAGGCTGGTTGTCTGAGTGTGGGTCTTATTAGTGAGTTGTCTCCTCACAAAACTGCCTTCACAAGTGACACCCTTCTCAGCGGTCTGCGCGGAAGCGAAGGATTGAACCCATTCAGAGACTGAACAGCCCGTAAAGCCTGTTCCCTAAAGGACACAATAACAAGAAAATAATATAAAGGAGAATGAAGGAGCGAGGACAGGACTGCATAGAAGAACCTGCTCTGATGCTAAACGGAGCATAATTGTCATAAGGGTGTTTTTTCGACCTCTGAGCTATCAACCTGATCATTTTCTCTCAGACTAAATATACTTCCAGCAAGTTTGGGCAATAAGCAATTGTAGTGCCAACATCTGCAGCTTTTAGATAGGAAAAAAAATAAATATAGCCTCTGTTTAAGACTTTGATTTATTCTCCACAATAAAATAAAATTATGGTGCAGCTGAAAATAACAGCAGCCCACAGTTCTCAAATACCCAGTAGAAACAATCTGGCTGGCTGACCCCTTGCCTGTGTTTCCTGATTATAGTGTCACCAAAATCTAGTTATAAGGATATTTTCTTTATCAAATTATGCGCTCCTGGCAGGTATGCTCTCTTTTTTAAAGGACAAAGAGTATAATGCATGATCTCAATGCAGTTAAACATCTAAGTCGTCTTTAAAATACACTTTGTGTAGAGCAGAAACAATACCAAAATGAAAAATGTACCTGCATTGAATCAACTAAGTTTAAAGCAGGGGTTGTTTTTTTTCCATTTTGTCTTTTCATTATTATGTTATGTTGTATGTTATGTTATTCCAGACATCATCAAGGACTACTCACAAAATTCTGCATTTATGGAATCACTTTTTCTAACCTCCAGCTGAGAAAATGCCTTTTAGTTTCGTTTAAATCTGATCATTATTTTCCTTCCCATTCTGCATACGTACTCCCTGACACAAAATCTCTCAATAGAAAAGTGAGTAGATAGGTAATTGCAGTGTTTTGTTTGAAGACTTATGGTACGTAATTCAAGGTTTAATTCTACTAAAAGGCAAAACTGACCAATTTCCATTCTTTATCTGAAAAATCAAACTTGTTCTCTGTGGCCAATCTCTATCACAGAAGCATCAAAATGAATATAAGGCAGGATTCTTCCTACAAATATCATGTATTCTGTAATATTTCTGTGTTGGATCTATATATATATAGATATGTACTTGCAGCTAGTCATGTCCATACCTACTACAAATGCTTAGAGTGCCATTATTTTCAGCAAAGTTATGAAGGTTGCACCAGCTAAGATCTTGATCTATAGTTTTGTGTAATGCAAATTCAATACTCTGAAATTGCAGTGATGCAGGCACTTCCAATAGGAAATAATTGCGTTGGTAAGCCCACTCTGAATGGTAATGTAATAATAGTCTCATTCTGAGCTCTGTAAGAACATTCCTCAGGGGAAGATCAAGGATTCACAGCAGCATAGACAAAATCAAATTTTACTATCCCAGGAATGAGGACAAATTCTTGCTGGATAAGGAAATGTAGTTTTGCAGTAGCTCTTGATGCTCCACCCCTGGCACTGCCAATTACAAAGGAGCTGATGTGGTGGAGGGTTGATAATAGGAATGGTCAGGCAGGTAGTGGGAACATGGCTACCTGCTGGTGGTCCATCCGTCAGGGCATCCCCAGTTGCTGAGGAAGGACTGTAACTACAGGAGCAGTGAGTGAGCCAGTATAAGCCAAGTTCAGAAGTGCAGTAGCCACTGTGACATCAAGAATGTCCTTCTCGTGCTTTCCCTAGCTTTCCTGGCATGATTTTTTTGCTGTCATCCCATTCTTGGATATGGCTGATCATGCTGAAAACTGTTCCAGAGCGTATCTGTAGGACAGCTCTCTAGCAAATTGAAGTATCTCGATCAAGAGTAGAGTAAGCTCCATTTCACATGAGAGCAAAATGTCTAAGTATGAGGCTTTACCAGCCAAGCGAGACAACCAGACAATGCCATCTGACACAACTGGCCAAAACTGAAGTACACACCAACCCTGGAGGGATTTATTTGTGCACTGAATCATCTCACTTTCTTATCTCCAACAATGACATAGACCAGAGCCATGAAAACAAGCCTTCTCAGGCCTCCTGAAATGTTTGAATCTCAGGGTTTCAGCTCAGTCTGACCCTTGGTGAAATCCTGACATCTGCAAATACGGGCCTTTCACATGCAAATAGAGGGGTGTAAATAGGGAGCGCGAGCATTTTGGAAATGCTTTGACATACTGGGCCCTTAGACCAACTTTTTCTTTGGTCACTTCTTTCTCTGCAGTTAAGAAATGTTAAGACATATGCTATGCAACGTTGTCAGGACTTTTCCCCCTCGCTACCCATGTGCCTGATGATTTAGATGAAAACATGTTCAAAAGGGTCATTCACCAATCTCCCTGCAGGCTTAAATATTTTCAGCTCAGTGTCAACGGATGCTAGAAGGGGAGCAATACTCTGCCTGGTCCTTTTCATAATACAAATTATCCAAGCAGAGGGTGTGTGAAAAAATATGGATGTGCTTGATGGTATTGTAAAGTGTCAGTGTTAGCATCCTGCGCTGGGAAAGGGCTCTGCTTAAATTCTCCCATTGTGATAAGGTTTGCCTGTGCACGCAGCACATTTCCAGACCCTGTGCAACTTCACACCTTCACCAGATAATGCAGGTTTTCCCCCTGCACAAAATCCTCTGCTACAGCAATCACACCCCACTCTCTTTTCAAGTGACAGTCTGAGTGCTGGCATGACCCCATGCGTCTTTTATATTTACTATTTAGAAACCAAAATTTCCAAGGAGCGGGCATTGCTAGAATCTCAGGAGCAGCTATGATTAGTCCGTATAACCTAGGTAACATTTAAGTGGCTTCTCCTTGGGATACTGGTTTAAGTAACCGTTCATTTCCCCTGCAGCTGGCTTCCTGGTTAACCCATGGTTAATCCTGTTCTTCGGTATCTCTTGCCATCTAGTCGAACAAATACTATTGAAATACTATTTTTACCACAGAAAACACCATGGACTCTGATTTTTTGTAAATCCTCATTTCCTCTTTTATGCAACTCACAGCATGTCTAATTTCAACAGTTGAAGGTCCTTAAGCAAGTCCGTTTATTTTTGTGCTTTTGATATTATCAGATTTATAGTCAGGTCACTAAGGACTTAAATGTCTACAAGGTCTTCTCTGGGGGAAGTCTATCAGTAAGAAAGATATTCTTGGAAGAGTTTTAACCTTTCCTAACCACAAAAGCATTGTAAAATTCTGTCTTAAGGCAATATGTGACTGACAGTTTTTCCATTTTATTGCAATAATCTTGCAATCCTGCTTTACTATACATCTTAATCTTCCACTTTCTTCTGCACTATTGGATTGAGATCACCATCATCAATAAAGAAGCAGAAACAGCATCTACTTATATTTATCAGGAGGAGAGAATTTCAGTTGACAGTGATGAAGAAAGATTAAATTCTTGTTCACTTTCAGCTCGGTTCCTGGGGATTTTCTGATGTATTTTAATCTGATGGATTTTCCAGGACCTATAAGCAAACTAAACTAAAAACGAAAACAAAACAAAACAAAAAAAAAAAAGAAAAAACACAAACCAACCCCAAAACCATACTTAACAAAGTTTTTCCTTCAAACCACTGTATAAATCTTCCCTACATGCTTTTCCTTACTCTTTCTCCTTTCCAGATTAGAAATCAGTGCCTACATTCCAGAAACATATGTTTTCAAACAGCACTGTAAAATATGGATGTGGCCTAGCCACTTATTATATGTATGTAGTGGTAAGTGACCAAGTCTTTTACTGCTGTTTAGATTGGCAGAGAAAGCTATAACGTATCCATGCGAAGGGGATCATTTTGGTTTTGATTTAGCAGGGGAAGGAAGGAAGGAAGGAATAAAGGAAGGAAGGGAGGAATTTGCAAACATGCCTGTGTGTCTCAAAAGGGTTTAAATGTGGCTTATTCCTGCCGTGTAAACAGGTCATAAATCTGAAGAAGAGCTAGGCAACATTAGCTGCAGGTCTTCATGAACAAATCGTTTATTGGATGCAGCAAGCATGAATATGTTTAAGGGACATATACTTCTGTTACAGTTTGGCATGCCCTGAGCTTCTCTTCCTCCTGCCAACTCTACTGTGACTTCGTAAGGCTGGTCAAAACATAGGCAAATTTTTATAATACCCAAGTTCAGAAGATATCACGAATTCTTAAAACCATTTGGTTTGCTTATTTGACTTTTCTTCTTTCCTTCTTCACTGGACCACCTTTTCATTTTCTGTGGAAAGTTTCTGTGTTTCCTTTCAAGCTGTTTTTTCCTCTTGATGTACTAAAGTAGTCAGGCATCCTGTCAAACTAGATGTATTCCCAGGAGGACACTATTTCCCTGGTGCGTATGATCCCAAAAGGATAGACTGGCCCAGTAATTTTATGTTCTTATGTTACAGTGCTCAACACTGAGGCAGAGAGGACGAAGTACACGGGAAACATATTTTCACTTTTTCGATTTTGCAGAAGGGTAATTTAGGTCAATATTAAAAGCCATCTTAGAATATCATACTCTCGAAATAGCCCAAAAATATATGCAATATCTGGCTTCACAGTCAAGCCCTAACAGACATCAATACTTCTGTTGGTTTCACTGCCATGATGAGCAATGGACTCAACTGAATTTATGAGTTAAGAAGGTAAGGGAAAACTCAGTCTGGAGGCCCAGTGAAAAACGTGAGCTTGGGTCACCATGACCTGCTACCTCATGTAGACACTTTCATTTCTAAAGGGCATTGTGTAAATAGGAACATACAACAGTGGAATATTCTGATCTGGAAATGTTTTGCACCAGCATTATATAAATGTCAGATAGAGCACCAAAATTTGTGCTCAAGGAGCTTTCTAACTGCTTTATCAAGCAGTTTGGACCACTAGAAGTGGATCTACAGACCTCAGGAGTTGGTGCAGGGGTTCTAGCATCTCATTAAAAATGTTTCTGAGCATTTCACTTCATAATAGTTGTAGGCTGGTGCTAAGGACTGGATGCCTGTCTGCAGCTTGAGTGCAGTAAGTGATCTCCTCAGCCACCGCTTCCAGTTTAGTTTCAACACAAAAGACTCCAGTTCATGAATGCTGAGACCACTTCATGACGCAAATCTAAGCACAGAAAATGGGGAAGAGTCTGCTCTTAAGGTTAAGGAGACTTGTTGGAGGTTTATAAGCAGTAGAAACACGGCCAACTTACTAATTCCAATAATGCACTTGTAATAGGTAATGCCTATCACAACAATGGCTCCTTTGGTGGTATTAATTGCAATTTATCACGCATGCATTCATTAGGCCCATTCCTCCAAATCTGGCTGTGCTCTGCTTGATTCAACACCCAAGGATGGTTCAATTTTCCTTGCACTTTCTGGTCCGTGTAGTCATAATTTCAGCCCTTGGCATAATTAGATTCCCTGTTGAGAATTAGTGCCTCAGTCAGAGATTGCTCGAAGCAGCAATGATCCACCAATGCTCTTTCCTTTAGGAAAATTTATTTTAGGGTAAACTTAGTTCTGCACCAACCAGAAATTACTTGCAGCTTGGGTAATCTCACTGCAGCATGAAGAAGACAAGATCTGTTCCACAGCATATTTCCAGGTTATCATACTAATATGTCATTTGCTGCTGTTCTGATTTGTTAATCACTATACATTAGCAGCAGTCATTAGGCTTGTGTTCATCATCCCAGATGAAATCTGGCAACACTCTCCCCTCCTGCATTTTTTTTTTAAGATATTGTTCTATTCTATACATAGGATGATTTCTATAAGAACATAAAGATGCAGCTCTAACAGAAAAATTCCTTAGGAAGTTCAGAGCATCTGAAACCAGAAAATGAGAAAAGAAACCATTCTGCAGACTTAATTAAGGCTTTTGCTAGCAGCAAAAACTATAATGCAACATGACAGTTATTTGAATGATTTTTCTTAAGATGACTATTGCTTTTCATTATCTAATTTGACATTAAGGTTGGTGCTGTGTGTCTAGCCTGCAAAACAAAAATAAAAGTTAATAAAACACATGCTAGAAATAGAATACAAGTTCAGAGGGAATGCTCTGGGGGCTAGGCCTTTCTCACGCTGTGGGGAGAAATATACTACCATACCCTTGTCCTAATTTTTTCACTGTGGTTTTGAAAAGGCCTTATGGCTAATATGTCACATCTAATATAATTTGCTATTTCTGCCTTGCATTTTATTGAACCTTACTTTTTCATATTATAACCACTCTGCTAGAAGGGCTATAGATAAAGTTGTGTCAGCATTTCATTATTAACACTGGGTTTTTGGGGGTTTTCAAATCAGACATTAAAACAATTCTCATCCCTGGCTTTAGACTGGTAGATATTTTCAACTTAGGTGTGAAATACTTTGGAAAAATTTTTAAAGAAACAGTCTGGCCCACTTTTTATCTGAAGATCCATTTTTACTTCTGAACAGGGAAACATAGCAGGATTTCTACTGAGTGCTGGAGCTTAAACTGCAGCCCAGGCAATTTCTTCTGATATTGTAATCTTCTTCTCGCAGAATCTTTTCTTCCCAGTCCTCCTCCAAAATATACAAGACTAATGAATGATAAAGTCTGATCTTTGTGGGTGCTGAGTGCTTCTACCTTACACAACCTAAGGACCTACTGGATCACTGGAACAAATTCAATAGATCCACATAACTGCCAGCACAGTACAGTCAATTCAGGCTTGAAATCAGGGATTCAATGCAATGGTGTCTTTGTGATGAAGTTTTTAAATAAAAATACACTTAGTCTTGAAAAAAAAAAAAAAAGGAGAAAGCAAAAGAAAAGGCAAACTAGTTGACTCAAGCATGTGTTTTGACCACATAGGAACACATGACCAAATCTCCCGGGACCTTTACTTACAACACAGCAAAAAATAAATAAATAAGCACAGTAATTCTCCCTTGAATTATTGAACAATTGAATTGGTTAATACCCTCAATGCCAGCTGCACAAAGGAAAAAAATAAGGAAGAATGTTTAATGAAAACAACTCCTGCCCCAACTATGTGCTCTTCTCTTGAGCAAAGTAGATGCTGAACTGCAATATTGATTGATAGATAATTAACAAAACATATCTAATTTATCTGATGATTAAAGATCTAAGTATCTCTTTCAAGTGGATTAAAAGGAATTCAAATATAAGTATTTCATTTGTGAAACTGTATTGCTTAAGTAATTCTGTATTAATTACTTGCAAATGAGTTATTTTTGTTTCATATGTCTTAAACTTCAATAAATACCCTTAATGAATTAACTGATAATGAGGGTCTTTTTAAAGCAGATCAGATACTAATTTGAAGTAGCTTAATAGGTTCTTAATGCTGATATCGTCATTACTTAATGCAAGTCTTAGCAAAATAAAATGTTTTCTTTTTTTTTTTTTTTCCTCTCTACTTTCTTTTACTCCTTTCTACCAACCCATGTCTTCAGTAAGAAATTTTACAGGACAGTAGCAGAAGGTCCTCGTGCACTCAATAACAACGAGAAGAAATGATGCCATTTAGCGATATGCAAACTAAAGAAAAATACTATGTTTCTATGACTGAAGTTTGGAAAAGAGGCACAAAATGATAGAGCAGCTGACATTGGAAGGCACCTCTGGAGTCATCTTCTTTGACACCCTGTTAAAAGCAAGGTCAGCTTAGCTCGGGTTGCTCAGGGCTTTATCTACTCGCATTTGAACATCTCCAAAGACAGACAGTCCTCAAGTTCTCATGGAGCATTGCAAGAACATCATCTTCTCTGTCTTTCTCTTTGTATTCTCTCTGTCTGCCTTTGAGGGCTTTCACTAGCCATCCTGCACCTTCTGAAGCAGATGCAGAGGTCTTGCATTTGGTGTCCAGACTCTTCAGATGTTCCTTTCACCAACATTTCTGGTTATCCCTTCAAGCTTGTATTTCTGCCATCATAGTCCTCGATATTCCCTCTCTAAATTTCATTGTTTTTCTCTTGTTTTCTGTATCACTAATAAGTAGATACTAATTGCAATTTCCTTAACTAGAAGTAATGATATTCTTACATCTTTCACATCATTTAGATCAAGGTCAGAATACCTGCGCTATAACTTTCTAATGCCTAATTCAGATTTTTCATTATAGTTCTCTTCTGGTTTTAAACCACAACATATTTATATTAACCTTTCTTATTCTCAAAGTTACATTATAATTTGCAATTAGATCTTGACTTAAAATGCCTGCCATGCTATGGAGAAAACAAACAAACAAACAAACAAAACAACAAACTCAGAACACCAACCTTCTGGCCAAAAAATAAAAATCTGAATAATGTTAACCAAAAAAGTAAATATTTTGATGAAACACGGAGATGCTGGCACACAGAAGTTAAAAATCAAATGTCTCGTGTTCCAATTCATAACCAACCTTGATAATTAGAGTAAGGTATAATTGCCTTAGAGAGAGATTCAGCCATCTTACTATGATGCCTGTCCCAAGACAGGATGAACTACCTACTGCTTATACTTCTCTCTCCTTGTCTCCAGACGCGGGAATCTCTATCTTCTTTAAGACCCTACTGTCTGCCTCTATAATTTGAGTTTTATAGCCATTGACTTCCAAAGAGCTTTAAAGGATATTTCTGTAGGAAAATATCTTGTATCAACAAGTCTCTAGGACCATGCTGTTTGCTATTGTTCCTAGACACAGCAAATGCAATCTGTGAAACAAGCTTGGCAGAGCAAATATGTGTGAATGAAGACTGAAAATTCATTTTGCACAGTCAGTGAAACATAGAGAAGGCAGAAGCAAGGCCAAGGCAGGAGGGAAAGGAAGGGTGAAAAAGCTGAAGGAGAAAAAGAAGTATGGTTGGTGCAGAGAAGAAGCATGGTCTGAGCAAAGGACACGAGAGCAAAAAAATCTGAAGTGTTCACAGTAGCTTTAGATACAGAGAATAAAACAAAACTCATCCATCAAAGGATGACATGACAACTGCGCATGGAAAGAAGGATGGGTAGTCAGAACAATGAAACAATTAAGCTGAATATGTCTATTATTGCTGATTATCAGTATGTCACTCTTAAGGGTGTCACTGTGATTACACACAAAGATGTGATAAAATATTTAGCATAAAGGGAAAGAGACAAGGAAAAACTGTTCATAACTGATCCTATTCAGTGGTCCTATAAATTCAGCATATCTCAGTGTCCACCAACAGTCTCAGCCAGAATGTTAATTCAGGGCAGATGATCTCTGAGGGCAGTCAGCCAGGCAAGATGCACTGCTTGGAGGTAAAAATGGGACCACCTACCCAAGACCACTAGCCAGTATGACACACATCTATCTTCTTTCCTTGAGAAAGTTTATATAAATCTGCTGACAATGGATTTATTCTCTTACTCATCTTTCATAAATTCCTTTACATGCAGGATACAGACTTTTGGGGATCTGTGACTTGAAGCTACTGATTAGAGAGAGCACCTTTACTAGATGGCTCACAGGCATCTCATGGAGAGCAGAATCTAATCAGATGGTGCAAGAGAAAGAGGACAAGACAGACTACCGATTAATTTTGGAGTTTGTCTTTTCCTCCAGATTCAACCCAGTGTGATAGACCAGGGCTCCTCCCCACTGCCATGGGGTTCACACTCTGAAGGACAGGGCTGTACCCTGAGTATAAGGATAAAATTCACTAAAATCTGGGCTACATTGGAAGAAGAGGGTACAGTGGAAAGAGAGTATTCGGTTCCCCCCTCATATAATAAAATCAGTTTAATGCAGATGCTCTCTCTGTTAAGTGTTTACTTTCTGTGACCTTCTCCTGGAGGAGGAGATTCATTTCCAGAAAACTGTCAAGCTAAAAATATGTTACTTTTAAAGGGGAGATTTTAACTGCGTTTCTGATAAGAACACATATAAGAATGTCTTTGAGGTTGATCTTCCTATGATTTCATTGATTCCTTCAGTCTTTTATTTGAATCGTTAGACATTCCTTAGACAGAACTATGAGACTTGGCTTTTAGGAAGATAATCAAGGTTTTATGCTTTTAATCACCATCTGTTGTTCAATAAATGTCAAATTGTTCCTAATGCTCTCTTCTAGCATACAAGTTTTAATTTGATTTTGATTTTGTGTTCATTACTGGCAATTGAGGGCTTGTCATACAAGATTTTCATTTCTTATACTGTCTTGATTCCAGTCAGAAAGAAATATGCATATGAATCCATACAGAGGCACGAACATATACAAAAGATGTGCATATTTTTCAAAACCGCAGAGGAATACAGAAAGAATTTGAAATTGTTCTTTCAGTGGTCACAGTGACTGTAGTCCCCACAAAGAATATAAAAAGAACAAGGTAACATATCTCAGGAAAACTGTTGAGAAGCATCAGGATTTTCAGACTGCTTTTTTCAATCAGAAAGATCAAAAGATGTTGTAACCGAGAATGCTCTGTATGTTACAGGGTTCAAACAGGAGGACTCTATCTGAGCCACTAAAAGAAAATAAATCAGATGTTGACTCAGAAGGTTGTTTGGATGTCAGAGCAAAGAGTCAACACACCCTGAAACACCATGTGAATCCAGACTGGTTGGACTGAGAGACTAAATCTGAGAAGCTTTTCTTCTAATCACAGCAGAGAAAGAAGATGCAAAAATGAACTACCTTTGATGAGCTTCTGCAAATGCCAGCAGAGGAGGCAGAAATTCTGTCCTGCTTACTGATCCAGGACAAGAGGTCATCTGCCAGCGATTGGTTAAATAACAGGAACATACTGCTTTCCTAAAGAGTTTTACAAATACTTTAGGACTCCTTTTATGAAGAATTTTCTTTACAGTCATCAAGGAGAGGTGAAATACTTTTCAACCGGCAATGTGCTGTGAGCAGTCTGAGCTCTATGTGACACATCTGATTACTTAGGTCAAATCTGAAATATTCTCCAAAGCCTTGGGAAACCATATGTAAAGTTAATTGGGTCAGATTAAAGATTCAAGGTTAGAAATATGGAAAACCAAGGTAGGTCACTGTAAAAAGCATCCTAACTAGTCAGTCTGCTACCGTTTAGACCCTTGAGAGGAATAAACTGATTTATAAAAAAAGCAAAACCAAAACCAAACCAAACCAAACCAAAAAAAAAAAACAACAAAACAAAACCAAAACAAAACAAAACAAAAACCAACCAAACAAAAAAAAGATGCCTCATCAACATGCATAACAAGAGGCTAAGTGGCCACAAGCAAATTTAGGAGTGAAGCTGGATAACAGTATCAAGTCTAATTTCAGAATTTAAACTCATGGCTGTAACTCAGAATAGGAAAAACTTATTGCTGAGCTACCAGGCAGGAGATGGACTCACAAACAGGACCTGAACAGGACCTCTGAAATCCCAAGAAGCTGTTCAAACTAGTCGCAGCACCACAGCATGATCAACCAATTTTGTGTAATTCTTCACAAACACTTGTCCAGCCTGAAAAACCTTCAAGAGGCTTTAACATCCCCAGTCAGCCTCTTCCATGCTTGACTGTCCTTCCAGCTTGAAAACTTCTCCAAATCTTCATCATACTGCTCTCTTTTTGTAACTTAAGCCTGTCCTATGTCCTGCAGACATGTAAAACAGTTCATTCCTTTCCCAGCTGACACAGCCCTTTGCCTATTTACTTGTCCCCTCAGTGTTCTCTTTTCAGCACCAACCATCACTGGAAAGGAAAAACCACTGATAGAACTGGAGTTTTTTCACCCCCTTTCACAGCTAAGACATGTTGAAATTGGCCAAGTGGTCCATAGTAAGTAACAGTCGTGCATGGTGAAATGGAAAGAAGCACCCATCATAGAGCCAAGAAAATAATAGCAGAGAGGTTTCTCAAAGGTAGCCAACCAGCCCAGCAATGTGTTCCTTGCCAAACATACAACAGGTCACTAAATCAAAAAAGGCAGGTGTTATGCCACAAACCATAGCTGGGTGATAATAGCCTTTGCACATGGCAAATAGCACCCATAAGGTGACAAATGTATCGGACATACAGAGCACCATAAAAGCAGGTAGTACCACCAGACAAGACTTCATTCTTTTCTGTGCCTTTTTGGCTAAGCCACAGCCACAAACCAGACCAGGCTCCATTTGTATTGCTGCAAAAGCCTGCCCCAAGGACCTTGCTGGTATATTCAGGACATAACAATGTCCACGTCGCCTCCACTCTCTACAGCCACAAGCTGTTGGTGGTTCCAGTTAAGGCCAGTTGGCAGGCAGAAGCCAAGTCCTACAACATTTCAGTAATGGTGCTATTTGATCTGCACAGCTGCAAACTGGAAGCGCAACCAAGGTTTCGCTGAAAATTAGGTTCCAAATTCCAACCTACCACCTCTTTTACACTAAATTTTCAGAAATCTTCCAGAAGTGGCTAAACAGTGATGGTATGTGAAATGAGCAATGATAAGGGCTTAGATGGGAAATAACTGGGGGCAAGGGAGAGGGGAAAGGACCAATATTATTGATATTGTAGAGGTGAAAAAAAAGGCAAGATTTTAACATGACCTGTATATTGTGATTTGGAGAAAGGATTCAGGTGAGAAAAGAAAGGTTCTATGATGCCCAGTGGCAGGGGAAAGGAAGAAAACTTCAGGGGGGATATACTAAAAGCTCCATTTTGTCTGCATTAAGCTTATGCTGATGGTTTCAAAAGCAAAATTGCTTCTAAAATTGTCAAATTATGCATTATGAATACATTACCTCATGCATTTACCACTCTTTTTCTGCTGACAAATAATTCACAAAACTATCCTGATTTCTGTAAATGTATCCACTTGAAGCTCAGAAATCGGTCTAAAAACAGATCTTTACAGCACTGAGAGAAACACCTCAGCTAGTTCAGTTACATTAGTAGGTTGGATAGATCTTCCATTAGACAGTCTTTCTCTCTCACACACACATATACACACACAAGTCAGTACATACTATCCAGTGTCTATATTATGGCAGCCTCCTGAACGTTTCTCAGCTTACAAGAGCAATTGCCATGGAAATGTTGTGACAATCCCCTCGAGGCAAATGAGTGGTCTACACAACAGCATTTCTGAGCTCAAGAGGTCCCTTTTCAAGGCTACATTGAATTGAGTAAGTCACACCATTACTGAGGCAGTCTCAAGACTGGCAGTGCAAAACTATACAGTGATTTGCCAGCCTTAATCGCTTTTCAGCTCTATGCAGCAGCCCTCTGGAAGTCCTGAGACATGCTTTTCCAACACTTGCGCAGTATAACTGAAGCATCCATTGTTAAGGGGCTGTTCTCATTTTTTCTTAGCAGCCCCTTTTGTAGCAGGGTCAGCTTTTTAAGGAGGGCTAACACTCCATCAGTGTCAAAAGGACCCCGGTTTCCAAGAAAAAGAACCCACAAAGTAAAAGGAATTAAACAGATTATTTAAATGGAGTAATATTGTATTATCACAGCTCAAATTATTTCTGTGCTCATTCTTTAGGACAGCTAACCTCCTCTCCCATTTCATACAGCTTTCAGGTAGGAGCCTTGTAGGGTTTTAGGATTCACTTTATTCTTTCCATTCTTTACCTCTTCACATATTTTCTCCTCCCGGGGATTCTCCCTCTCCTATCATTTGTGTGATACATAGATATTAAAAATTAGTGCATACTATGACCTGCTGTGCACCATCGTCCTCCCACTGCACTAGAAATTAAATAACCTACCCAGTTCAAAATATTATCTTATATGGATGCATGTTATATAGGAGAGATTAAGTTTTCAGTTATTGCTTCTAACCAATACTCCTTGCAGCTCAAAGTTCAGGAGCATTTGAACTGAGGAAGGAAAGCTTGCTGGTTATATAGACCCAGCTGCAACCTCTAAGTTCGTGTTCGCTTACACTCCTATCCACCTCCCAGAATGGAGCATAGTCTGTGTCTGGACTCTGGTTCAATGCCACCTCTCTCTGTAAGGGAATTCACTGCTTGTTAGAAGTGTGAGAATGACAATCTGGGAATTTAGGAGACTTGCTCAGGGACAGAAATGACATAGCATTAGTAGGAACATGACAAGGACTTCAATTCATGGTATGCATCAGTGCTGAGTTTGAGCGAACATGCCCATAGGAATGATATACATTCATTCTGCTCTGACATCTTTGCTGATGCAAACAACAGTGCAGAGTATTATGGTGACAACGCTGATATGGGGATAACTGCTCCTCTAAGACCCAGGCTAAAAAAGAATTCATTTCCCATAGGCTGCCAAATGGTCAGTTCCAAGGTCACAGCCCGTGGCATGTACATGGAGGCCTTCATATTCAAAATGCACTTACAAACACCCTGTTCATCCCCGTTAGGAAATTATAAATACTGTCTCTGGTTTAAGGAGAGGAATAACAATGACAACAAATGTGAATAACTTGCCCAAAAGGAATTGGTTCTTACAATTCAGTCTCAGGACATGCCTCCTGCACTGTCACTGGAGCAGTCCCTTCTCACCAAGCATCAATGACTTCCTTCACAGCCCAAGAAAGAGCTGCCTCCCCCTTCCCACTCAACAGAGCTCTGCTCAACCCTCCAGTGTCTACAGAGCCCATGTTTAACCCCCTGAGGTGGGCAGACCTGAGGCAGCCATGACAAGCTCCACCATCCATGTAGAGGAGATAGAGACCACTATAGAGCCTATCTCAGCTCAGTGTGTCCGCCCTCTGCTTAGCCAGCACCAGATTCCAGCTATCCCCTGTTGCTCCGAGCTGTCAAATGCCTGGTCCTGCTGTAGGCAGATCCATGAGGAAAGTGTGGGTCTGTCTTAAAGCCATGAGCCTGCTCAGCTCTGAGAAACATGTAGCTCAAATTTCCGACTATAAAAAACACACATAAAAGGGAAAGTGGAAACCAATTTGGATTTCTGTGACCAAGCTTGGACCTGCACTTTTCTGATGTTTCAAATTTTCCCTGCCTGCCCAAATCCAGTATTGTTCTTCTTGAGAGATTTATTGCTAATATTATAATCCACACTGGTAAATAAATGTACACATCTCATTGATTACTAGAATGACTGCAATGAAATTGCTTCCTCGCGTCTTTCCATCGTCTTTCTTAGCTCTGCACATGTAATTTTCCACTCTATTGTACTTGCTCTGAACTCCGCTTTGAAGAGCTTTTCCATTTACTGAAATACTAAACAGTCACAACAATTTATTTGCACTTCTATTGTGCCTGCCTCCCCTCAGAGAATATCAACACAAATTACAAACATCAGTGATTTTAGCCTCCATTCATTCCAGCAATATAATCCCCAGCCTACAGATGAGGAAACGAAAGCGTGACTTGTCCAAAGTCATATAGGAAACTCACTCCAGAAATCAGTGGTGTCTTAAGGATGCTGCAGGCCATGGGCTACTGTGAGCATGTGCAGCAGAGACACTCTCTGTGCATGCAGTAAGACCAGCTCCTGAGCAAGGGTTGCGTGGATTCACTCCGTCTGAGCCTCCAAGACTTGCAGAGACATTGCCCAGAAAGTCCAACCTGTTTGGCTGCAGGGCTGCTTTTAAAGGAAGGACCCAGAACCTGAGCGTTACAGTGCCATAATTTAAGACAACACTGCCAAAAATAAGAACCTAACTCCTGCGCAGGTCCCTGCCTGCAGAAGTTTTAGGGCACAGTTAAGAAAGCAATGTACACATCAACAGAAACTTTTTGTTTCAGTTGCACCATGAGCAACATCGCATGATGCAAACAAGTCACCTGCACCCTACAAAGCTACAAATGCTCCCGTAAAACAGATCCCATAAATGAATGCTGGACTTCAAACGGCTTTAGGGGTTTTTTAGAGCAAGGAGAAAAAGGGATTACATGAAGCACGAAAGACTCAGCTACCATTACAGGAATGTGCATAATATAGGTGTCTATAGTCCTTCTACCCTACCCTCACCTGGAAATTATGTCATTAGTCTAGTAGAATAGAATTCATCTTTCTGTTCTTGCCCCCTAAATTAAATATTAGGCTTATGATGAGACAGTCCTCCTAAATTAAGTGTTTCAGTCCCTACACAGTAAATATCGAAGAGTGAGGGCTTTGACAGGGAGATACGTGACCAAATGTAGGTGGATTATGTAACACTTTAGAGTAACACTTATCATTCCCAAATACCTGCATAGAGGGCACCCATTAAAAACTTAGGCAATTACTACAGAAGGATCATTTAACCAGCAGCTTAAAAATTAAGCTGAAGTTAAATACATAAAGTAGAAGGACTAGTCCTTATCTTTATTTTGTGTGTCAAGTTCAGTTTCTTTTTGTTTTCAATCCAAGCAAAAACATAGTCCAAAATTATTTCTTTAGAAGTCAAAATTAGTTTCCACTCATAGTCTAATCAGTAAAAAACGTTACATAGCCAACCTTTTTAACTCAAATATTGTGGGAGCTGAATTTTGAGTCCTTCTTTTACAATGTTGAGAGTCACAGAGAATCAATTGTCATCTTCTTATAAGTGAATTCACACTGTGCTAGTTTCATAAGTTGTCTGCTCACACATCAGAACTAGAGCTATCCTGAAAATATGGGTGAATAATAGATTTGATAAAATATGTTGTTTTCACATGATAGAAACTATGTAAATTTGATTTGCATTTATTTGACATTTCATCTGAAAAAACAGGAATGAAACTTTCAAAATGGCACAACATTTCATTTCAACATTTTCAAAAGGAATCTTTTGCATTTTTTATTTTGAAATGGCTTTTTCATATCAAAATTGACCTCGTTTAAAAATAAGGGGATTCAACCGTATATGGAACATGTGGTTTTAGTTGACTACACATTTTAGTTATGCCAGTATGGAGCAAATCATATTATTTTTGGGTCCCTGCATCTCCCCTCCCAAAAAAGGAGAGACACTCCAGTTTGATGTGGGTGGAGCTAGGGCTTTTTGTCACAATTTTTTGTCTCAGCACTTACATCATAAACCCTATTACTTGTTATTTTCTCACATCAGAGAGAGGCAAGGCAGTATACTCTAAGGCCCTAAAAATATCAGGATGGGCCACAGAGTTAAACCCTGTATGTTTAATCTAATCCATTTAACATGCAACACTCACAGAATCACAGAATGATATGGGTTTGGAAGGAACCTCTGAAGATCATCCAGTCCAACTGCCCCAACAATACTCCAGAGTGTTATCCAGCCTACCTGTTTTTATTATTTCGTGTTTTTCCTTAAGGATCATATAAATCACAGGTGGACAGTGTCTAACTCTTTCTATGGATAGTGCTTATACAACTAGCTTAGAGTAAATACATCTTGTAGATTGATAAAAATGCATAAAATAAACTCCATTCCCTCTGATTCATATGGCTTTGCAGTATAACAGCAAGTGGGAACTTAGAATATTCACAGCAAACTCATCACACTGAGAGGACCATGAATGAAACACAGCCAGTGACAAGAAGTACTTCATGAGCTATTCGCTAACGTTTTGCAAAAAGGAAAAGTGGGTTCAGTTCCCTAATTAAAGCATCCATGCCAAATCATTTGCTCTGTTAAAATAAAACTACTTGTTAAAGTGTCATAGACAGCTCTTAGTTTCACTCACGGAAGCCCAGGCAGTGTTCTAACTGGCACTCAGGGCATTCACATTGCCAGCTTCAGGCTTCCCAGTGAAGTGCCTAAATCAGGAGGCCAATTTCCCTGGGCTCCCTGTGTAATCCACAGAGAGAGGACAAAAGGAACCAATTTCCCTAAATGCTACCTAAATCTTGAACAGCAATCCATTCTGCAGACTTTAGAGCCCTCCCAGCCCTATAGATGCTTAATATCATTAATAAATTAGTTTTTGATTCCTCTCATATGGGTATTTAGGATCATGCAAGATACCCTGGGGTATCATGGCTATCAGATAGCATGCAAGCATAGACCCCTCTGGAATGGCTGTGGTGGCCACAGTCACAGCAGCTCAGACAGCTCTAGACCTAAACTACATGAAGGTCTAAGTGACTTCCTACTTCACCTCAAAATTCCCAGAAGTTTATCTTTAATTACCCACGCACACTGAAAAGGACCTCTGTTTTGAGGCTAAGCATTTATTGACTGCCTAAAGCTCTATTACAATCCAGGATTAGGCAGACAGGTGACGTTCAGGAGACTAAGTCTCTTGGAAAAGCTTCGTTTATTCTGGTCTGGCAGAAATTCCATGGGAAGCCAAACGTCTCTCTTGCTGAAAAGGCTTATTGGTGGCAGCCGAAAAAGGTAATGTAACGATTTAACGGTAATATTTGAAATTCACTTCACTTCACTGTGTTTGGACTTGTTCCCCCCACAATTGCCTCCCCCTTGTCTGGACTGAACAATCCCCCTGATGTGACTGTGGAGGTCCTTGAGATGTGCACCATATTTGGGACAAAATAACGCTATTATCATACAAATGATGCTGAAGAGCTGCCTCTGTTGTGCAGGCTACACTAAAAAATGAATGAAAAAAAGATTAGATTCTGTGAGATCCTTCCTTGCAGGAACAATGTATTGTAAAGCAGATTTGCTTCATTTCCTTCAAAATCCCTCAGATAATGCAGGACAACGCTTTTCAATGGTTCCCACTATAAGCACTGCGTGTCTAAGTAAATGGGAACATGGTACACTTCAGAAATCATTGTAAAGAATTACTGTTTATCTGGATAAGGAAGGGTAGTCTTGAGACCTGATTATGCCTACTGATCCGAATGCATTGAAAACTCTCTTCTCATTTTCACATTCCTCAAGTAGCAAAACTTGACATCTGTGCAAAAACTGTCCCGCCAAACAAAAAATATGGCTGCTAGTGCAACTAAAAGGGCTAGAGTTTGTTGCTAATGAAACTTTCACCACATTTTTATCTGTCCTTCAGAGGAGTTTGCGGTTATTGTTTTTTTAAAGTTCCCACAGGAAATCTCAGCGGTTTTATCTGCACTTTGAGGGTCATGTAAAAGGTTGGGGCGTGTTCGAAGGGTGAAGAAATTATTCAGAATGCAGATTTGTAAACGAGAGCGATTATTTACTCAGAACAATCAAGCCTGGACATAAAGGCCAGGAAACACATATACTAGGGCTAGATGCCAGCTCTACGTGCTCACTGCCTATGTGGGTTTCTGAGCAGCCTTATCTCTCGGTCACTGACACTAATGAGGGATGAGGATTTTCAGCATCTCACAGGCACGACTGCTGTAGGGCTGTTTGCACGGGCCATCCTGGGGTTTGCATGCTTGCTTGTTCATGGAAATAAGGCAGTGGGGATATGTCACCTTGCACCTGAACCTCTGCTCTAGCCTTAAATATGCGGTACTGGTTCTGACTGCTGATATTTGCTCATCTCTTTAACACTAGAACTGCCACAGTTGCAGTTATCCCGTATGACTTGGCAGTATCCTGGCAACAATTTTTGTTAAAGGGTGACAACAATGAATTTTCCTAAACAGCCTTTCCGCCCCGTGTAACCTCACTCACATGCACAAGAACACGACTGGTATCTTCCTGAAAGGTATTTATCTGTTTCATGTAGAGAAATGCTGAAGTCAATCATTTGGTCATTTGTGTAGTGAAATCAGTCGTCGACCGTGGCAGGGAGCAGGCTGCAAACAGCGCTGATTTCATTATGCACAAAGAGCAGGTATTGAAGCGATGGAGCATTCAGCTCTGCCTCCTAAAGATTCCCCACCGCACAAAGCAGAGGAATATAATTGTTAAGAATGGAGGGGTACGTTTTCGGAGTGCTTTGCTCAGCAGTTGATTCTCCTGACTCTGATTAAAGTTAATGGGAGTCATGCAGCTGAAACCCCATGGATTGCACATGGTTTGATGACACAATACAGCTGCAAACGAAGGCAGGATTGTGAAGAGTCAGGTACAAAATGGCAATTTTTGCTCCATTTAACCATCATCTCTTTTTCAGCTCTCAGCACATTAACCACTTTTCTGCTGATCATGTCTGCAATGTCTAAAACTAAGTGGTGCTCTCTGAAGCACCCTATTTCAGCAGTAAAACCGAGACCTTGTCAATACAGCCCACTAGTACCTATAGTAACACCTATCTTGTGTTTTGTTCCCAAAAGTAGTTGTTCTTTTACAATGTGGGCTAATGCAGGATAGTTTTCACCCTCTTGCAGGCTACTAATAATTCCTTACCAAGATACATGGAAGATTAACTCCTGGGAATGCTTCAGGTGCTAAACCCTGTTCAGTGCATTGTTCGAGTAACATTGTTTTTCACTGTAAGAAATAAACTTGTGTGATTTATGGATGCAAAATAATTCTTCACCAAAGGTACATTTTGAACTCTTTGTATTTTACAAGCTGTAAATAGACACGATTTATTTAAGGGAAAATGTGCTAAAAGTTTACTTAATAAAGTATTTAAGTGCTAGAAAATTTTGGTCAAGCACTATTTTTCTTTTTTATGAGTCCAGAAACCTTGTGGTCAGTCCTTGTTATTACCCAGAAATCCTTTCAAAGCCAAGCCATTCAAAATGATTCTTTCTGTTTTGGTAACATCTCTCTATTTACAGCTTTCACTTTTATCCAGTTAATAGCATCTTCAAAATAATTTGGATGCACTACCAAGGACATCCTGTCCAAAACCCCACCATAGGCTGGCAGTGGAAAAAGTTCTAGCTCATGATACCCAGATTTTAGACTCAACATTAGGACTTAGACTGAACATTAGGAAAGAATTTTTCACAGAAAGAGTGGTCGGGCATTGGAATAGGCTGCCCAGGGAGGTGGTTGAGTCACCATCCCTGGATGTGTTTAAGAGCCGTTTAGATGCGGTGCTGAGGGATATGGTGTAGGGGAGGACTTTGTAGAGTAGGGTAGGTGGTTGGACTCGATGATCCCAAAGGTCTCTTCCAACCTAGACGATTCTATGATTCTATGATTCTATATATCTTATGGAACTCAGTTTCTCAAGCTGTGAAGTATATCCATGACCTGCCTATGAGTCATAGAAATCCCCGTGCTGGTAGCTGAAGCTATGCACTAAGAGAAGATCTATACTACTAAATAATGGAGGATGAGGAACTATGCTGGACTGCTGATGGTGTTTCCTCGCTCCCTGGCTCTGCTCTGAATCTCTCTAACTAGATTTCTTCAAGGTTTAGCTATAAAAGAACTGGGAATTCTCACCAGTATGGGCTAGTGTCAGTCCGTGCCACGTGGACTCAGACACATCCCCTCACAGTGCAGACAGTGCCAGTTATTTTTCTGAGGGCTGCAAAGATGCATTTTTCTGATCCGTTACGAATCCACATTTCCATTTCCAGGAGGTGAGGAGCTTCACTTGAAAAGCCATTGATTTAATATCTAATGAAATTAAAATGCTTTTAGGAAAGCTGCTTTGTGACAAAAAGAAGTTCCGTGCTCATATTTCTCCATGTGGAAACATGAAGGGTTAACATCGGATAAAACTAAAAATCAACAGAAGATCATTCTTGTGTCTTAAAAGTTCTTACGCTGTGACCATCACCCCAGATTCTGGACATCACTCCAGAAGATCAGCATAAGAAACATAATTGCCATCCTCCTTGAGTCTGAATCTGTGCCTGCAGACACACCTCTGAATCTCTCTGGGCTGCTTCTCTGGCTGCCAACACAAAGGGGAAAGCAGAAATTAGTCTGAGCTGAGGAAAAGAGAAAATACTTCCCATCTCCCACGGAGAACAGAGACACAGTTAAAGCCCCCAGGCCCTCAGTAAGAAGACATCAAAGAATCACTTCCAAAACATAATCCGGTTCCCAAAGATTTGCACTAAGAAGTCCCTGCAGGAGCTGGCAGTGCCAGAAGCAGTACCAATCCCCATCCCGGTTCCTGTCCTGCATGGCAGGGCGTAGTGTGAAGCTGCACAGATCGCACCTCAAAGTTTCTGAGGGAGTCAGGCTGCTTGAAGAGAGAAGAACCCCAGTAGTCAGTCCAGAGATGAAAGCCCAGATGTATGCCCTTCATTTGACCTACAGAAACCTGACTGTCCCCTGCCCTGCAAAGCTACACATTCCTCAAGGGGAGGGAAGCTATAAAAGGAATGCTTTGCAGATAAAGAGATCTTTCACAACTTCCAACTGACTTTTTCTCCGTAGCCATTTATAAAGGCATGGAATTTAACACGAGTATGAGGAGTGTTATTATATCTTCCCCTTCTTCACGTTGAGGTTTCCATGCTAAATTGCTGTTAGTGAAAGACTTTGTGGCCCACAGATAAAAGACACTATACGAAGAGCTAACCGTTATTATTCCCATTTTAAAAGCCAAACGAATCTCTTTCCCCTTTAAAACACACCAAAAAAGGGAGATGCAGAAAATGTTAAATCAAGGTGCATTTGATCATTCCAAACTTTCCTGAGTTCCAAAGACCCAGCATCTTTAGCGTCACTGTTTCTTGGGGGTATTTTTCATCACAATAAAACGATTCAGCAGAGAATGTTTCCATTCAAAATGTTTCAAATTGCTTTCCTGTCAAATGTATAAAATGTCCTGCATTATGCATAAGAAAGATTTGTACCTCAGCTTTGCTAACATAAACAGTATTTCCAGCATCGGGAACTAATAGAACAGGTTAATGCTCTGGGGTCTGTTCATAATACAGATGGTAATGATTTGTGCAGCTTATGTATGTGCTTCCCACGTAAACATCAAGATTCTGAGTTGTTTTATGCCGGTCTTTCTAATATCGATCTTCCACTGCGCGGGCAATGGCAGCAATCCTCCATCACCTCAGTCTTTCTAGAGTCTTCTTTGACCCACCCTGATTACAGATCAAAAGCTAATTAATTAACTCACACAGATGCACGTAAAATCAGCCAGGAACCCAGCAGGTAAGGAAAGCTGTGGCTCACTACATAGAGCCCCAAAAGACATTCCCACATCCAGTTGCAGGGTGCCCAGCACTGAGGAAAAAGCCTGTCGATCTACCCACACCGCACTGGACAGAGGGGTTTGTCAGGTATTTCTACACAAGCTGGGTCATTTCTGGGGCACAGTGTAGTGGTTGCGCTCTGGAAGTTAGTCACATTAGCATAGCCTACTAGCCAAGTGCTCATGTGAGCATCGTGCTAAAACAGCTATCCTGTATTTCAGTTTAAAGAAGCTGTCTGTACTGCCAAATGAAAGATGGTAAAGAGATTCCTGTCCTTGGTCCAAGAGGCAGCTTTACATCATCTCAGCTCAGGGCCAGCACTCAAGTGTCACTGTAAGGAGCTGCACTGCAGGGCACAGATATATCCTCGGTTCCCCAAGGCTCAGCAAGCCACTGAGAGACCTGAGCTTCTGAGAGGAGGATTCACAACAACCAACACACTGAGCCAGCCAAAAGGGAATGCCAAAAACTGAAATCTCCTAGTTAGTTGCCATTGCAACGTTAAGAGTCAGAACCAAACCCTGGACAAATACATATAGCCCTCAACTCTCATTAAAGCACCAGCAGGGAATAATACAGGGGCTGGGGTGTGGGGTTTGGGTGCATCCCTCCTCTGAAAATTGTATTGCTATACAGGCAGGAATGCAATATCCCTGGAGCCTGAAGGACAATGACACCCCAGTTCTGCTGTGGCTCTCTGATGAAGAAGAAATCCCAAGGCTAGTTCCTATATCTTAGACAGCTTCTGTATACCTTGTGCACACCATTCATGAACATTAGGTGCAGGAGGCAGACTGTGGGACTCTCCATGTTCAGGGAAGTTGCTTGGATGTGGGTGTTAGTCCCCTTGTTTCTTCTCTTCCTGGTTCCTTAGTGCTTTCTTTTCAAAACAGATGGGCCCCAAACCCATCAGCAATAGAAAATATAGTGTCAGTTCGAAGTGTTATGCGTGAGATTTACAGGTAACCAGTCTATTTTCCTCAATTATGATGAAAAGAGTTATAGGTCAACGGAAAGGAGAGATCAACACAAATTTTACAAGGCTTAGAAAACATGACCTAGGAGGAAAGGGTAGGAATCTGGGCTTTATTTATCTGGAAAAGAGAAGACATCACAGATATATGAAAAGTATTTTCCACTATGTAAATTGTTCTTACACAGATGAGAGTTAACCGTACTCTGAATCTGTTGCAGACAGAAGAAAACATTCCTAGACTTCAGTCTAAGGAATTTCAGTGGCAGGATTATCACTGTATCCTTGTCCTGCTCCTATACACTTCTCTGAAGCCTCTACTATTGGCCACTGTTTTGTAGAGAACGCTGGAACAGCTGAGCCTTTGGGCTCAGCAACATAGTCATGCTTATCTTCTTAAATCTGCTTAATTTGCAGCAGAGAATGTTTATGAAAAAATTTCTAGTTTTGAGGTTAGTTAATTGCCCAAAGAGGCCACCTAGGGAGACTGTGAAATCTCCATCATTAGAGGTTTTAAAGAACAGATTATACAAACAGCTGTCAAGGGCAGCTCAGACGTACATGATCCTGCTGCAAGCAGAGAGGTGGACAAGGACACCTCCTGGGATCTCTGTCTAGAATTATGCCCCTCTTCTGAGTGTGCTGCTTTTGGCTGGAACTGTGCAGATGTCTTCTTCCAGCGATACTTTCTGCCACTGGTGGAGGCACTAGCTGTATAGCAGTACTGTCCATCTCTTTCCCTCTCCAGCACCATACTTGTACCAAAAGCAGAGAGATGTATGTGAGATATGACCGTGTCCCACTACTCCCGAGGTATCAAACATAGCAGGCAGAAGACAAAGAAGTTTGGGAACTGCTGAGCTGGGGACTGGGCTACCACTTTCCAGACTCATTGCTGAGGAAGAGCAATGGTGTAAAGCCAGATTTGCCCTCACCCATGGCCCAAGGCCAAGTACAGCCCAACTGGCCTGGAGAATGTAGGCCAGTGGCAGGAGCCATTCCCTGAAGACTCAAAAGAACATTTGCCCATGCATCTTCCCTCACTTCATTTGCTTCCCCGTACGTGGCTAACAGCTTGCAAACTGGCAGCAACCCAGCAAGCAGAGGGGAAGACAGGATTCTTGTTAGACACACACATTTGCCCTCACATGTGCTCACTTTTACAAACCATTATGCTGCAATTCCTTAATTCTCATCTCTCCAAACCCAGCCCAGTCACAAAGCAAGCATTTTGTCCTGGTAGAAGGAGAGCTCCTAGTCCTGCAAAATCACAGGTTGTTTGGCAGTACGAAAAGCATCATGGCTGCAGGCTCTGTGTGTGGTACACACTTGTGCCATTGGTCTCTGGCTTTCAGGGAGCAACTGTTGTGCTGTCACAAAAACGCAAAGAAAGGAAGGAAAGAAATCAAATATTTACAGGAGGAAAAGTGATCCTACCCCACATGGTACAAATTTAGGGATGCATTGTAGCTACATTATGTGCACATAGCTACTGAAACAGTTTCCAGCAGAATGTTTACACAGTTGTCTGGAAGCATATTGTTTGCCTACTTTTCAAAGTCAATCTGTATGCAGCACACGTAGCAGCATGCATGAAAATTCAGACAAAAACACAGATGCATGCAACAATCCCTGGCCAGCTCTTGCTGCTATTTATTGTTTGTTGCTCAGAAGTACCTGGGAGAAAGGAGGAAGGCACCAACCCCTTGTGCTAGGCGCTGTACTACCCCAACCTAAAAGACAGGTATTTCCCTTGAGGAACATATAATCTCCATTTAAGACAAGATACAACACGTGAACGTAACAGAGAGTGAGGGAGTGACATACGGGAATAAATAAGAGAGTTTATAATTGCCAGCTTTATGCTCTCATGTGCCAGCTAATAGAATACATGATGCAAATAAATACCAGTCTCCTACTGAAAGCAACAAGTTAGCTGCAGTCAGCTGGCAATTTATCAGGAGCTTCACAGAGAAATTCATGAGAAGTTTAGAGGAGCCCAGGGAAGCTGATAGATCTGCTTGGAGAGGGCATCCCAGAGAAAAGTGTCAGTGTGGGATAAAGGGAAAGGTGTATGACAATGGAACAGGAGGATGCAGGAAGTTGGCATAGTTTAGGAAGCAAAGCAGGGAGGGTCAGGTAACATGTTTGCTGAGAGGGAAGGAGGTAGAAGTCTAGGACCAAAGAATAAGGAATTTGTATCTAACATGTTATGAAGAAAGGCTGAGAGAGTTGGGGTTGTTCAGTCTGAAGAAGAGAAGGCTCCAAGGAGACCTTATAACGGTATTCCAGTACCTAAAGGGGGTCTACAGGAGAGATGGGGAGGGACTCTTTATCAGAGAGTGTAGCAATAGGACGAGGGGTAACGATTTAAAATTGAAAGAGGGGAGATTTAGATTAGAGACTAGGAAGAAATTCTTTACTGTGAGGGTGGTAAGACACTGGAACAGGCTGCCCAGGGAAGTTGTGGATGCCCCATCCCTGGAGGTGTTCAAGGCCAGGCTGGATGGGGCTTTGAGCAACCTGCTCTAGTGGGAGGTGTCCCTGCCCATGGCAGGGGGCTTGGAACTTGATGATATTTAAGGTCCCTTCCAACTCCAATCATTCCATAATTCTATGTTAAAGAGAGGGTGCAACCAAGAAGGACTGCAAAAGGCAAAAGAGAATGCATTTGTCACTGCACTTTGAACAGACCTGGGGGGAAGTGAGGTCAGTGAATGAAAAGGATCTGAGTGAAAATTGTGTCACTGAAGGCAAAAGCAACATCAAGAAATGGTGTGGAGTCACCAAACCAGTAACAGCCTATGCTGGGAAGCATGGGGGGAGGTCTTCTCCATGTCCAAGGAGGAAGGAGAGGAGGGAACACCCCCCAGACAAAGCAGAGTTAGCACCAGCTATGGGAGAGGGGGCAACAGGGACAGCGAATGAAGCCCGCCCAAGGTTGTGTGCTGTGGACAGCTCAAGAACACACTTTAATTTTAACAGACAGCTCTACTGAACCACCTTCATCCTAGGCCTGAAAGGACAAGTCTAAGGGAAGAATTGAAAAGATGTATTACACCCTCTTCTTGACGTGCACTTTTGTAGAAGGTCCCTCTCTCCCCACTTACAATCGTTGCAGGGATCAGAGCTGAGTCTCCCGCCTTAGGTGCCTCGAGTTAGGTGGTGTGAAAACCACTCATCAACGAAATTGCATCGAAGTCCCTGTACTGCAGTTCCCTGTGTCACCGTGCAGACGGATGTCCTCTCTTCCAGGCTCTGTGGCAGGTACTATTTATGTTCAATATTGTTTATATACCCCAAAACCTCCATGGGGAAATGCCAAATCAATAGGCCAAGAGCTGAAATATAGTAATTTCCTGCCTTATATTTTTCTGTTTTTAAAAGGACAACGGTCTTCCTACAACTCTGCAAAGCCTCTTATAACATTAGCAGGAGCACTGCCAGCTGCCAGGGCTCCAGAGGCACTTATGTGCCTCACTGCCCACCCTGCCCACCCTCCTGGGGTTCCCTACCATCGTGCCCAGGACCAAGGACCCCATATCAACACCCAAGGACCATCAGCACCTGTCCCAGTGATGACACAAAGATGGCTGGTCTCCAGCTCCCCACAATTCTGCCCTGCCCAGCCATGGGGCCCACCGAGCCAGGCCCACCAGTGGGCCCATGTCACAGCCCAGCCTCAGCATGTCCCTGTCCCCAGGGAGGCGTCCAGTTGCCCGGGCTGGGGCTGCCCCAGTGCCCCCCTGGCCACCCTGTTCCTGCTGGGGCCATGGGGCAGGCCCTGTCTGCCATACCCTGCTCTGATGGACCCCAGGGGAGCCCCCGCTGCACCCTGGCACTGGCTACCTAAGAAATATTAACGCAGAACAAAACTCAAAGGACAAGCTCAACCTTGCCAGAACCAAAACATCCTGACTCAGCCCCTCTATACAAAGTATTCTAAAGTTTTTATAAGTGCAGGGATGTTTCTTCTTTCCTTCTGATGCTGAGCTACTGGCATCTAACCTGATTGCGTTTTATCTTCTCTGCAGCGACATTGTGTGGTACTCCAATGAGATGGCTACTGCCACTCTCTCCCCACCTCTGGGCTACCTCAGCGAGGTCCAGCTGTAGCCCAGTGCCAAGTCACACAGTGTCTGGGCCACACCGCAACCAAGGAGCCATGGGGTAGTCATGGCATCCCCACCTCCACCGCCATCGTGGGTGCCTCTGGTCCAGGCCAACTGCTGTTTCCAAAGGGGAGAAAGCTAGACCATAAGGACCTGCCCCCAGGAAGGACCTGAGAATCACAGTTGATTCACCAGAATTGGTCATACACATGCTAAAGTCAACACCCTCCCCAAATGGTGGTGAGCTGAAGAGCCCCAAGGCCCATGCTGACAACATTTCTCGATAATAAGCGGAGAGCTGCTCACCTTCCATGACCCACACACAGCTGTAGAAGGAAAAAAAAATTTTTGTAGTATTTTCTTCTTCCTTTCTCAGCCAAATCCTTACTTGGGCTGTTAAGGATTATTCACACAGCAGCCCTGCCTGTGCTGACTGATCAGATTACTGCACCAATGCCTCCATGGCTTTCAGATTCATTTCACAGGTTTCCAAGAAACAGATGCTGATACCTGATAAGTGGCAGCACCTGGCTTCAAAACGTGTCATCAGTTCATCAGCCTCCGATGTCTCGAGTAGCACCTCAGCTTGGTGGAGAAATGTTACCCTAACCAGCTAACATGTTTCTGTGTGGGGAAATAAAGCTCCCCTTGTTGTACCTGTTGACATGCTGATTCACACCTTTGCGTTGTTCCCAGAGCTGTTGAAGCACACGGAGCCCAGCTGAGTGCAACGATCCCATTTCAAACATTTGGTGCCCCAGCTTCGTGTTGCATCCCGAAAGTTACCTATTTGTCACAAGCAGCTTTACGTGGCTCTACAGCACAACTGGGATCCTTTGAAATATTTTTTTTATTAAAACAAAAGCAATAATTGGTATATGTATTGATTTTGATTAGCAGAGGACACAGACATGCTTGCATAGGTAACAGAAGAAAAGGAACTACATGAACTGCTTTCTTCATCATTGTAGAGCTCTGAATTTCAGTATTTCAGCCTGATGAGATGATGAAGGTAAGACATTGATACAGTGCACACACTCAAAAATTATTACACAATACCCATTTTAAAAAAAAAAAAACAAAACACATATCCAACTAGTCTGACCAGACTTCTGTTTTCCACAAGACCTCTTACCTTACTGTAAGACAGAATTACCCAGGGGAAAAAATGGGCCCTACGCTAACAAGGCTCTCAGGAATCTAATTACAGAATGGCAAAAGTGCTGAATAGAGGCACATTAAATCACACAGCTGTCATTCTATGGCAATGTGTGATGTATACCTAAAAGCCACTCGTGGCCAATAAAGTCAACGGGAGCATTTGCATCAGCTTACAACAGCATAAAGGAAAGGAAAATAGTGTTTCTTGCCCTGTACTGCCAGGAAAATAGAGCCAAGGTGACCACAGAACATGGCTAAATTGCAATGAGACTGTTCATAAGGCCAGGTCTAGGCACCAGGAGTTGCTAGGGGCAACAGAGTGGGACAGAAAGTAAGATGGTGAAAGCTCTGCTGCCAGTTTTACCCCCATAGTCGCTCTGGGAAGTAGGCCTGGTGCTGTGGCAGTTTGGGAGAGGGCTGAGCAAGGGGAGGCAGCTACAGGTGGGGCCCCAGGGGTGGCTGTCCCACTGCGTCAGTGATGGCAAGGGCAGTGAGATCTGTCTCTGCCCAAATGCCCTCTCTCTCCTACCTGTGGTAGGGCTTCAAACAGAAAAGTCCGCATCTACCCTCTCCTCTGAATCCTTGAGCCAGATACTACTACTTCCACCTAAAAAAATGGGTTGCTGTCTTCCAACCAAGTCTATTTCCTATACCGTTTTAATCCTTCTATTAATTTCTCTGAGGCTTCAATCCACTCTGATGATCAGTGGAAGTTCATCCTCAGTTTCTGGGTGTCTTGTCGGTGTTACACTGAGAAATGCACATCACTGGATAATTGGCTTCTTGATCAGTAGATAGGCTGTGCCCATCAATTTCTGTGAACAAAATGCACTAAATCTGTACAGTAAATCTACCCCTAGAGGCAGGTCAATTGTAAAGCACAAAGCACCAATAAACACCAATCAAAATGTAAAGAACCCAGTACTGCCAGCCACTGCTGCCAGCAATACTCCTAATTCCTTTAAAGAGTATAAGTAGTATATATAACACCACCACCCCGGATACCAGATAGTGTATGCGAGACCAGATAAACCCTAAACCAGCAGTAGCATTGTCTAAATGGATCTCTCATTTAGTTGCTGTCAGTTTTATCACTTGCTTATGGCACTGAGATGCTAGGACTGAAAGGTCACATCGTATCTTAGAAGGTAACCATCATTGTAAACATACAGTTTCTGATCTGAGGGGCTATAATCAATACTCTGGATTGTATCTAACTTTTTCTCCATAATGACACTGACTCTACCTTCTTGGCCGGTATTTGTGTCATACATGTAGAAGATCTCTTCTTTCCTAGTGTTCATTGGCCTTGTGGCATACAGAACACCACATAACATGAAAGCGTTGGAAACAGATGGCTTGTACTGTCTTGTCTGCCAAGTATTTAGCACATCAAGTGTGGTCTCATTGAGTTTGCTAATCACAATGTTGCCCATGCTATTTTCTGTTGAATATATTACCCATAACCCACTTTCATCCACAGCAAAATCTATGTCTTGCCATGATACACCTGCATAAGAGAAACGGCTACCAATAGCAGCATCTGGAAGAGCCTTTCTCAAAACCGCGGTGTTTCTTTTTATATCATGCTTCACCATATTCCTTGAACTATAAGCATGATAGTACAAAAAGTTATTATAAAGGGCAGCGCCACTTCCTTCTCCATACGTTATTCTAGTTTCATACATGGGTTTAAAGAGCAGCAAATTATCAAAGGAATTATAAATTCTGTAGTATTCCAAGTATCTCCCATCTGTGTTCAATGGTGCAACCCAATAGACTTCCTGCTCCGGGTTAGATGGAGAATAATCTCTACCCCAGGAACCGTATTTGTAGGAAAATCCTCTCCAGTTCAGTTTTACAATATAGGGCTGGCTAACATTCAGCAGTCCACGGTGAATGCAGCTACCTGCAATTAAAGAAAAAAAATAACAACCAGGTTTTCCAAGTGTCATCATTAGGAGACAGGTTTTGCATACTGTAGCCTCTAGAGTGTGCTTACTAGGGATTAGCTTTGTGGTAAGGCAGAGACACAAATGCATAACTCCATGTGTAAAAGGTTCATTTTTTTTGGTACAGAAGAGTAGGGTGGGGGGTAAAAAAGATAGGGACATCCATCCTCAGTCAGGATTAATTTACAGAAAATAAATGCTCACTGTGCTGTTCCAGACAAGGTACAGATTTCTGTTTCTACCCATTTGATGTATGCCAGCCTGATGCACTAGGAAATCCCTTGGAAAATACAATTTCAGAAGCATTTTAGGTTATTTTCCACCTCAGTGGAACTGAGAGCATGGGAGATGGGGGGAAAAAAAGAAAGAGGAGCAACTGATTTCTGTGTATTTCACTGAGGAGGGGAAGGAAGGAGCAGCAGCAGCAGCAGTAATTCCAGAGTCACATTTCAGATTAGCATTCTGCTGTCAGAATCACAGCTTTACAACAGTGCGTCACAGCTGCATGATGCCTTCCACCTCAGACCCTCAAAGAAATCTGCAGACAGTAAGAATCACAGCCTGGGAAGTGTAGACAGATATTATTCCCAGTTTTCATGTGAGGCAACTCTAAAGAGAATATGACTTCAAGCTGAACCAGAACAGCTCTGTTTTCCACATATCAACTACGAAGCCATTTTCACGATCATGGAAAAATGAGTTTAGATACAAGAAATACTTTCCTTTTGCTCATGGGGAATGGCAGGGACATTCCTGTTCCCTGATAAATTCCCAATACTATAAGTGACTGGTGGAAAAAATCCTCCACTCAGAAATCTCTGTGCGCCTCTGATGAGTCCAAAGCTGCCACTGGCAAAAACCAGCATGCTTTTTTCCAAGTGTTAACATTAGCTTTTTGTATGACTGCCACAAAAATGTCCCAGATTTTTCATTGTAAGGATATGTTCACCTGAGGTAAGGGAGACAGAGATGTCAAGTGACTGGCACGAGCTCACAGGTTCAGCAGTACTCCAACATTTCCCTATTCAGTGGGGTGCTCTAGCCACTAGACAGCCTTCCTTATGATAGATGGAGTATAACATGAGTAGACCCAAGTTTCACATGTGAATTAATGGGTAAATTAATGGCCACAATCGTTTGATGTTAGTAATACCTCCCTCAGCACAGGAACTCTGTGCACAACCAGCCATGGCATCGATGATGAAAGTCAAAGTTACCTTTTGAGGTTTTAATACTTTCCATGAGTACCATGTCATGATTGCTTACAGACTGTATGAAAAGAACGGCTGTTCATAAGCTCAGTCATATGAAGGGATGTCTAGCATATAAATAACCTACATCTTAGCACAAAGAAGAAAGAGAAATAACGGAGAATTTACCTTTTGCCCTCAAAGCTGGTCATCCCTAAGCAAGGCCAGACATACAGAGTTGAACTGAAAACTCTGAAAGCCACTGACAGAAAAAGCCTAGGAGATATCTAGTTCTCAAAGGCATCCTGGTCTATCCCACGGATAGAGTGAAATGGCGAGACAGACCAATCTGAAGTACTCTACTTGGAAAAAGACTGAGAAACAAGATATTTGGTGAAAACCAGACTGTTGCAAAAGCAGAGAAATCTTTTTCTGATCTGCTTTGCCCAAGGGGGAGGTGCTCTGCCTCTGGGACGGGGAAACCTGAGGCCTAAACGTTAGAAATGTCCAAGCAAGAGGGCAACATTTGTGCCAACGTGTAGAGTCGATTTGGCCACTGAAGGTCTCCATGTCTCCTCCTTTCTCAAAATGTAGCATTTCTTTCCTTGAACTAGGTAACATTTCACTCTCTCTGCTTTGTGCTGTCTTGCGCTAGTGACTTGAGGGACATGACTCACCTGCAGCCTCCTCGCAACATCTATGAGGAAGGTGGGGAGAAGCTTTATTTTAAATGTAAATCCCTATGTTGAGCTAAATTCCTGCGTATCCAGGCCATGCTGGCAGCATCCTTGGGGTCGGTACTGCCCACGGGAGCAGCTCTGCATCACTGAGTTCCCAGCTCACGGCAGAGAGAGGATGACGTGAGTTGCGAACAACGCCGTCTCCTCCTCCAGTCCCTTTTGTGTCCTGGGATTCCCGCGGCGGAAACGCGGGATGACCCCGGTTGAACGCTGCTTCCCTCCGTGCCACCAAGAATCGCAGGGAATCATCCTTCCTGGCTCGTAGCAGATGAGCATTTAAGCATGCACTTAAGTGCTTTCCAGAGGATGAGGCCCCGGAGCACAAACCTCATTTCCAAATATAGCACACGAGGAAGGCGCTGCTGTGTGGCCAGCCAGGCTGCATCCCTGGAAATGGCACATAGCGTGGCTAGTAACATGGCCTCAGCACTTGGCACGGAGGCCAGCGTTTGGAGGTGCTTATACCTCAGCTCATGCAAAGGAAGAAAGCTGAGGCAGACAGGGCAAAATGGCTTGCAGTCTGCCAACTCCATAAATCAGTTTGAACTGTTTTCTTCTTATATCTCCATTATGTATTGTTACCTCCGGCATGAGGGCTTCTTTCAAGCTGGTGACATATTGAATACATTACTGTGCTTAAATCACAATAAACTTATATAAGAATTAAATGGTTATTAAATGCTCTAAAACTCTTGATTTGTTTAGAAAAATATAGCGCCGAAGCTTGCAGGTAGTGAAGCACTGCTAAACTCATCTATATGCGACCTCAAATAATTTTTCATGTCATTAAGCAGAACACAATTTCAGATTTATTTTAATAATTCATACATTGTTTCATAAATAAAAAACAAACGTGTGTTCAGCAGAGAGACCTTTTTTTACAAAAGAAATAATAAATTATTATTTCTTCCCTTAAAGAGATCTCTCTGCTGAACACTTGTTTGGTTTTTATTTATGAAACAATGAATTATTAAAATAAAGTTAGAAGCGTGTTCTGTTTTAATGACATCAAAAATTGTCTGAGGTTTCTATAGAGTATGTGCCTGATTTTGATTTCCTTGAAAACTCTCCCAGAATTATTATTTTTTTTTACCAAAAAACTCTGTGGTAGTCAGGGGGTGATCTGTCTTCTGCACAGGTTCAGAAGAATTCATTGTTGTTTATTTAATCTAAACTTGCCTCCCTGTCTGGATCTTGTGGGAAAAAAAATGCACAAAGGAAACAAAGTGTCATGTAATTTTGTAAATATTAGAAGGTACTTGAAATAAATCCATATGCATTATTCAGACTTTCAAGTTTTTAACTCCTTTCTCCACTCTTTTGGGCCACTGATAAATGATGTCCTGGTATTTTTGCCTGCCTTTGTTTCATGCTTATGTGGCAAATAGGCAAGAGGAGGACTAACACAGGCACATATGCACGTACTTCTCCTTCTCCCTACATAAAGAACCAGTATCTCAGCTCAACCGTTTACTAATCCTTCTGTTTCATAAGAAAAGGAGCTGGCACCTAGTTGTCAGGGCTGGAGGGAGCCTGACTTGCTCGGCTGGTGGGCTGCAGAACTGAGACGCATCCCATTGGGTCATGCTTCACTCCGAGGCACTTGTAGAGCACATCAGCTCCTCACTCCAACAATACAAGTGCCAAAAAACCTCCAGTAGCCTCCTCCCACCAAGCAGCTGCGTCTGATCACAGAAGAGAAGGGATGGCACAAGGTGGGACCCACATTTAAAGGAACTCCCATGAGGGGTACAGAGACCAGGAGCAGACTGGTGCTATACCCTCGCTCTGGCACTCCCAAGCACCAGATGTGCATCCTCCTCTCCCAACAGATGAACCACTGCATCCAGATGTGTAAGCTGTTACAACGGAGACAGAGCTGCTTGGGGAATGGCTCATCTTTGTTCCTACTGTCTCCCTGACATAGGAAGACCCACACATAGACAGCTCCATCTTCACCAGACACAGGCTGACAGCTGCATCAGGGAAGACTCATGTTGTCAGCATCTAACAGGGGATGAGGTGGAGGGCTGCAGTTCATCTGACCTACCTTCAGGCAGCTAAAAGTTCAGGTACCTCAGCTAAGCTCCTTCCATTGCCAATGGAGGAAGGCATGTGTCTCCAGGAGCAGTTCAAGCAGTCTTGGAGAGGAGGCACTGGCCAGCTCTTTTCAGATGCCTGTAGGGCATGTCTCTCTCTTTGTGTATGGACATACTCATCTCGAAACACAACCCAGATCACTCAAAAACCACAGACATCTTGGGTACACAGGAGGTAAAATATAAGGTAAAAGTGAAATCACTGTAAGACTCCAATGGGATTGTCTGAGTTTCAGCATTAGGCTTCACCAGGTCTTCCTCCTGTGGAGACCTATTCACCAGTAACTTGAA
Source organism: Tringa tobata (assembly GCA_033628505.1). NCBI lineage: Eukaryota > Metazoa > Chordata > Aves > Charadriiformes > Scolopacidae > Tringa > Tringa tobata. The sequence continues at coordinate 34,572,708 of JAHREE010000279.1, forward strand.
ATCCTTAATTTCTAAGTGTATAAAAGCCAGAAAAATCAGCTTTGCTTTTTTTTTCCTTTCTTTCTTTTTTTTGCCTTTGAGAGTTTTATCTGACTCACTTCTCCCTGCTGCCTCTCTCAGATCATTTCAGTGAGATGTGACAAAGAATCTGCTGCAGAGTCCTCAAAGAACCATCCTGGGGTCTTTTCTATCTCTATCTGCCCTGATGCAGCCAGATGAGATCAGCACCAAAAAAAAAAAAAAAAAAAAACCAAAACGGAATGGATAAGTATTTCTTCCCACTGAAGTGATGAGCAGGGGGATGCCAGGAACTGCTGCAGATAGGAAAGTAAGTGATGATGAGGAGGATGATTAACTGTATGTTTATCAAGACCCATCTCAGCCACTCAGACACTCACCTCTCTGGTGAGAGAAGGCAGCAAATGAAGACCAGTGATTTCTTTCTGCTATGTCGCTTCAGAACAGGCCTGCTCACTCTGAGAAACACAGCAGCAAAAGCCTTGGGGGAGAGAGTCAGAGGGGCTGGGTACTACAGCACTGAGAAGCAAGAAGCTTTAATTAAACTTGCCTTTAGACTCATGGTCTTAGACAGCTTGGGGATTAGCCAAGCGCTCTCTAGTTCATGTTGCCTACCCAAAATATGCAGGAGAGGGGATGAAGGGGGAAAGAAAACACAGCCTGAAAACAGGACAAAGAGTCAGTTTAATACAAACATTATAAATATAATATGAACTAAAAGCAGGGCAAGGCCAAATGGTTTGGCAGGAATTCAAGGCATTCAAGCTTGCAGAGAAAACGTATGGAAATTGTGTTGAAATGCGTAAATGAGTGCTAGAGAGCTTCAGAGGCCTAGGTGTGAGCATCCATGCAAAGCCTCCAAAATAACCCTCTAGAAAATGCAGCTCTCTCACATACTTACTCCATCTCCCCAAGCAATAACATCTTCCTACTACTACCTCTTCTCAGATACAGTCCGCAGGACACGTAATTGCTCTACAAAGTTCTCTGCCCAGGGGACATTTGCTCCCTGCCAGGCACACGAAGCCAGGATACACCAGCGCTGTGTGCATTAGCAGAGATCTGAGCCTACACAACACCTGGGTGATCCGTAAAGCTGGCATCTCCCAACAGGTAGAAAACTTGCCAGCCCTCTGCAGTTGCTCAGCCAGCAGTCCTTTGTGCTAGCCTCAGAGACCACCCTCACCCTAAGTCTGGCCATGACAATAAGCCCCCACACCTTCTTCAACCCCTCCAGGGTTCCTATTCCTGTGGGCAGGAGATAAACTCACAGACAGTAACACCAGAGGATGTCCTCAGTTGATGTCGGTGGTGATAATTCCCTGGAAGTCTATGGAAGCTATTGTGGTTCATACCAGCTGGGGTTTGGGTCTTCTAGGCTATTTTCTGCTCCTTGGTTCCCACACACTGCAGTGACATGCAAAGGTGCCTGAGCTAGCTGGTGCACCAGTCAGGAATAAGGCAACAATAAAGCAATACCATTTTGGTCTCAGATAAACTCTATCCATCTCCCCATCTTGCCCTAAGAAGGAAGGCTAAATAATTCTGTTACGGTCACAATCCTGTGCAGTTACATTGACCCATCCCAGAGCTATCATCCTGCTCTGGCCATGACTTGCCAATCCCTGCATGGAGCTGCACTGGGAAGCATAGACATCCCTTTCCCACTCCGAAGGCTCCCACATCCCACAGACGCTTACGCCACCCACCCAGGCGTAAAAGCAGCGCCTTCCTCCATCACTCAGGGAAGGACACAGTATTCATTCTTGTTTCAGTACTTTCTCACCGAAACAAAGGCTTGCTGTAGGCTCGAAGAGAAAGAGGCTGTTTCTTTCCACACACCGTCACCCTTAATAAATCAATGAGATGCCCTTCAAATACTTTTAAAACATTGCTTGCTTTTTTTCTTTTTTTTTTCATTGAAACACTTTAAGCCCTTCCTTAAGGAGCTGAGAAGGGCCTTGAGATTTTGCAGTGTGGGGTTTTATTTCAGCTTTCTCTCCTGCCTGATCCCCCAGACAAGGTGTTACTCGTGCATCCCGTCAGAGAAGTGCAGCAGCTGCCCGCACGGCCAGGAAGCCCTGAGGAGATCGCAATAGGAAAGGCTGCTGACCCTAAGGGAAGCGTGTATTTCTGTCTCTCACCTTTCCAACAAGATGTTTGAAACAGCTGACCCCAAGGTGATGAGAAGTAAATGCTGGTAGGTGCAAATCTGTGCTACTTGCAAGCAGGACACCACTCCTCCTTTTTTTTTTTTACAGGCTCCTGTGGCTGATTGCTAACCAGCTTATGTGAAAAAGCAGGATCCTTCCCCTGGGTATTGTATACAGCAGAGCACTTTCTCTCTTACAATACTCTGTCAAAAGGAATCCCCTGTGTATAAAATGCTGGGGGATCAAGACAGTTTGATAAATCCTCCTGTCTGTTAGCAAGTGGGATGCTTGACCTGGGATACCTAAGCTACTGCTTCCTAAACGGTTTGCTCCTGTGTCTCATACTTAACTCTCAAAATTTCTCAGGCTACGATTCACTTGCAACATGATTTTTCAATTGAACGCACCATCAAGACAGAAATTATTCCAGTTGTAAACTAATTACCACATGCCCTGTGACTGCTGCTACTTTTATATGAACCGCACTCTGGGAACCTCTGATCTAAGCCCCAGAACATAACCTTTCCTAGTTAAGAAAATGGTAAAAATCCTGTTTCTGCTGAAATCAGTAGTAAAGCTCCCACTTATTTCCCTGAGACCAGAATTTCCCCCCAGGGTTCTTGACCTTCTGATTTAGAAGAATCTTTTGCCTGTGAAGCAAAAGTAATCTTCATGCAAAGCTACCTTCCAGAGCTTGCATACCAACAGCTTTAGAACATCAGCTGTTGCTCATACATTTCCCAAGCAGCATAAGAGAAAAATTGCCGTGACACAGGTCACTTTCACAGGAACTATTAAAAATCAAGCTGGTCAGAAAAAAAAGCACGGTTTCCCACAAAAAAAAAAAAAAAGTAATTGTTTTGAGAGAGAGACAGGGGTGTAGAGATTCACTTTTCACACTGCAGCTGAGAGAAAGATTACAACTTTTTCCAGTTGAAAGCAGCTACTGTGTCTGGAAGAGTTTGTTCCCTGCCCACATTTCCCTTTTGAACCCATTGATGAAACATTAGGAGCTGTCTTCTCAATTTGTCAAGAGCTAAGTAGTATCATTACAATTGTATTTAATATTAGCAAAGAAATCTTTGCTTTTACTCTTTCACCCATGTATTATATTGTTTCTTATCTAACACACAAATGAAATGCATACCTGGTGGGAAATAAGGGGGTACTGTAGTTTTGTTTCTGCTCTCTTCACACTCTTTCAATCGATTCTGCAGAGACACGATTTGTCGACGAATTGCAAGGATGTTGTTTTTGTCTAGTGATTCTAGTTCATTTACCAGTATAGTCAGATTTGTGATCTAGAGAAAAAAAAAAAAAAAAAAAAGAGAGTAAGTTTAAATTTTTGTCAACTTCATTTTATAGATATTTGCAGGCAGGGTTGATCGTACCGCGGAAGATGCTACAGAACAGGTTTTAAGAAATATCCCTAAGAAAAGACCTCATCCTGCTAGCCTGAACTTTACATTTACAGCAGAGGTATGTGGCCACAAGGAAATGTTTTAACACTCAGTTGTACACCATAATGCAAAAATATAGTGCTTTTTATTCGTAGTTTAAAAATATCCAGTAAGTTTTAGGCAAGTACTGGCTATTATACATAAAAAGTTCTTATTCCAGTCTTATGAAGGTATCTGGAAATTTTATTTGCAAAGATAAATAATATTCTCAATCACCTACTTGATGAGCTAGAGGACAATGGAGAAAATTATATTTCACTTTCCATCTGAAGTAATTATTCTCTCTAGGTGAGTGATTAATTACAATTTTGAAAATGTGATTTATAGTCTGCTAGGAAGGTGATAGTCTTTCCCACTTCTTGATTTCATATTGATTGGGCCACTGCCCTAGCAACCAGAAGCTAATTTTATAATTATCTAAGTTAAAGCATGGAGGCTTTCAAGCATGGGGGTCTAAAAATTAATATTTATTATAATAATTTAATCAGCTCATGTGCTTAATGCTATGCAAAACTGTTAACTTTCAGGCAGATATTTGGCAAAAATAAAGAGGTCCCCATTTAGTTTTGGGTTTTTTTGTTGTTGTTTTTCTATGCTCTGTATCAAGGAAAAAGATGTTAATACATTTAAGGTCAATACATTAAGATGTTAATACATTTAGCTGATAAAATGCTAAAATAATTCCACTGGCTGCAGTAGAGACGGGCTACATTTCCTCAACCTAAATAGTAAAGAGAGAATAAACCATTATCTGTATATTTGAATCCTCTGTGGCTAATTAGGACTTTGGCAATACCTCCGAATATATTTGCTCAACGATGACATTGCTTCCACCAAGGCTGGATTTCAGCTGAGTGACCAGTCTCTCTAGGTCACTGATTTCCACTTTCAGTAACTGGAAGTCCAGTTCCGTGTAAGATACACTGCTGTGCTCCATATGCTCCACTCTGATGGTTAGATTAAAGATTTGCTTCTGATACAGTTCAATCAGTTTTGAGTACTCTCTAACCTTAAAAGAAAAAAAAAAAAAAGAAAAAAAAAAGCACATATTCAAGTCAAGGTTAGCAAATAAAACAAGCCTGTCTGACATCTTTATTATATTTCTGAGTACCCTGTGCATAACTTCCACATACTTGACATATATATTCTTCACATAAACTACATAAATGAAATTCTCATCACATACATAAAAAAATGTGAAATTTAACCCTCATTTATTGTTGGCAGTTCCACAAAGTCCCCTCAGGAATGCCTGGGGATAACCGAAGGCAGAATTTTACTCACAGTCTTCCATTTTTTTAATTCTTTGCCAATATTGTCTCTGTGAGCTAATTTTATCCTCGATATGCCAAGAACTTACATTGGTGAAAATTTCATTAGGAAATCTGCAGTGTATTATTTCACAAAAGCAACCCGAGAAGGCTGAAAAATGCAATAAAGGATTCCCAAGTTTTTCAGCTTCACATTTCCCATTAACTCTGAATCCAAATAGGATTTTACCCTGCATACGTGTGAATTATGCCAAAAGTTGGCAGTACTAGTTTAGGGTTTGTTTTGGGGCAGGGGGGAATGTTTAAACACAGTGTTAAAAATCAAATCTGGTTTAAATGAAAGTGTAAAATTTATTGCAGGCTTTAGCTAAAGTAATTTACATAGCAGCCTTTTCAGCCTTTGAACCATTAAGCAGTTGTCCGCACAAATATATTTTCACACATGTATCTGCTGAGGTAAAGGTCACAGCACAAGCATTTTGATGTCGGATGTTAAGAATATTATATGGATTCAGAACATTCCAAGGAAAATGTTAGTTGCTTGAAATTTAACACTTTGAGAAACATACATCTTTTGTCTCCTATATGCTTCATAAAATTCATGCCTGTTTTCCCCTAAATCAATATAATTGTATCACAAAATGTAAGTAGGAATAAATAGAATTATTTTGTTGCACCAGTAACTCCATATTTATACTCTCAGATGGTGTTTGTAGTATAAGTCGCTCTCTTTACAGCACTATGATTTCCATAACTATTACATATTTGACTGAAAGATTTTTAACCCACATCATCTCAACTGTTCTTGCATTATCTTAACATGAAATGAAAGTCAGTATTTTTTCCCATTGGCTCTGAAATGGCCTCTAAAATACTGTCATGGTATGAAGACGATGGACTCGCTGTTCTCCTTTTCCAGCAGCATTCCCTGGGATAGAGACCCCAACAAACACACCTATCAGATAATTCCTTTCAGTTTTGATTAAATCCCATGGGTACCAAAGAGGAGGTATAGGAGCTCACAGCATGGAAATTCATGAAGGGCAGAAAGGATCCTTTCAGATTATAAAATAGTCAGTGATGTCGTTTAAGAAGAACGACAAGTGAGAAGACCCCCTTTTGAAAAGTATAATTTTCAATAGTGGCACAACTACACTATAAATCTGAATTAACCTCTCTGCATGCACATATGTAACGTACACCAAAAACAAGGCTGCTCAACCCTGTGCATTTAAATCAGGGTTTGAAACAGATCTTCTGTTCTAAATGTGTGCAGCCAGACTTTGAGCTGCTCTGATATAAACTGGCACATCTCCATAAGCTGCAGCAGAAGCACCCTGACTCATGAGACTGGATGCTCTAGATCTCCCAGGTCAGATCTGGGTAACTTCAAGCTTAGGAATAATTAAGCTATTTATTACAATTAAGAATAAAATATTAATAGCATATAAAGTCTTAGACCTAACTTCTTGTATAAAAAGACAGCTGAGAGCCCTTGTCCTATCTGACACCGTCATCTGTTCAGGAGGGAACTGGACAATGTTCTTGGAAAAGCCACATGTAGTTGGACCTCACACTTTCACTGATCACCAAAATCAGTTTGGAGTTGGAAGATATCCTCGAAAAAAAATCCTCTGAAAAGATTCTCCAAAGGTCAGTGTTTAAAATGCGTGCCTAGAGCTTGCACAGTGAAAAAGCAAGCATATATGATTGCAACCTGAGAAATATAAAGCAAGCCCACGTCCGAACAAGATTGCACTGCTGTGTGAAGCTACGTATATCATAGAGATATTTGGAAATCTATCTAGGTATTAATAACCTTTCTCACAGTAACACTAATACAAACACTATTACTGATAGTAATAATAATAATGATGCAATATAGGTCAAATCTACAAGCCACTGAAATGAACAGACTGCTGGAACTCATGATGGCTACTCATTAGTGAGAAACCTGTGAATCTGGAGTTTTCTCTAGGGGCCTGAGAGCCTGGACAAAATGCTGGGGGCTGGAACAAAGCACACACAGTTATTTCAGCCCCGATTGCAGAGTGCTGCAGGGCACAGACCTGAAGTTCTTCTCCCACATCGGAAGGTTTTCACTCAGTCAACCATCTAGGTCATTTAAGGACGTGTCAACCCCATCCACTGGAGTATAGCTGAGATATATCCATACAAGTTGAGCCTGAACTAGCCCCAGCACTCTGCAGTGCTCTATACAGCCACACCAGCATCGCAATGAGCTCAAGCTAATAGCTCCCCTGGCGAATTATTGGACAAATATAATTTTCTCAGCAGTGCTGCTCTAACAGGTCTATACCGCTTTTGCAGACAAATCCAGCACGTATGTCAAGCATTGCAATGCCCTGTGTGGACATTCCTGCCGGCTCAGATCTGGCGCAGGAGTTTCTGTAGTTCAAAAATATCAGTTGAAAGAGGAACATGATGTTGCTCTGTTGCTTGGCAGATAGATTTAAGCAGCTTGTAATCCCTGGTCTTCTACTGTAGCTACCTGCTAGGGACTGGCTGTCGTCTCTTGACAGACTGGCACAGAAATTGTGTGCATATCCCATCTTTAGGCATACAGAACAATAACTCGTATTGATTGCTGCCACATTTGTCATAAAAGCCTAAAGAAGGGTATGATGAGTGCTTAGGGCCTGTAATATCTCTTTATAGGAAGAACATGGAGCCATGTGAGGCATTATGTAGGAAAAAAATTCCTCGGTTTCAGTTTTTCCTCCTTTCCAAGCATTGTCACCCTCATGGAATGAAAAGGGCATGAAAAATCTGCAATGCTCATTTACTGTGTCGTTTACTTGCAATTGGTATTTATCAACACGGGTTTTGCAGCATGCAAACAGACACTTCTCCAGCACATATTTGGAAAGTAAAGAAGGGGGAACAAAAGTGCAAAGATGAAGATGTAAAAGAAAAAAAAAAGTGGGAGGACTGAGGGAAGATGAGAAAGAAGAGACAAAACCAGCAACTCTATAAAGTCACTTGGCCTGGGACACTGGCTTCGGGCAGACCTGAGCTCTACAGACCCATAAGAAGTGTAGTTGGCAAGCAGTCTGCAAGCTGACACTGAGAAGAATTCTACTAGAGGTTAATATTTTGAAAACAGCTGTTCCTGGTGGAGGGCAGGCATAGTTTTTTTCTCCTGTTTTTGTTCTGTGAGGGTGTTGTGGCTGTTTTGAGCCAAGTTCTGGAAGACACTTTGTCTCCTTCGGATGAAGTGCCGATCCATCCGTGGTATGGAGGTGTCCTCTCCCCTTTCCTATTGAGAGAAGCAGCCAATTCTAGCTTCACTTTGAAAGGTTAATTTTCTTCTGTAATCATAATTATGCTGGCAAAGGTTGATGTGACAGAGGAAAAATTAGTCTGGTATTTTCAGCCTACGGTTTGTACTCATTTGGCACATGAGAGCATCTCTTTATCTGCGAGCTTCCTTGCCTGCTGATTCTATAAAAGGACCCCCTTGCTTTTTGAATTAGCCTACAATCAGGCAAAAGGTTAACGATTCAATCAGGTTGTTTATCTGGGACTTCTAGCACACGGAAAGCATCCTTAAGAGGGTCCAATCCTGCAGCTCTTACCCTGGGAAAGCTCCCATGAGCTTCAAAGGGTGTTTTAGGAGAGCGAGTAAAGAATGGGTTCTCAGAGTCAAAAAAGCAAGCACTCAGTAGAAATTCCCACCCCTGTGGTGAGATCAGGTTATGTTTGAGCATAATTCCTTGGGATTTTACTCAGGATCATTTCTAATAATGATCAATAATGAGAACTGGGCTTTCCTCCATTTCATTATTTCCTTCTTTCTATGAGTATATCACGATTAAATTTGAGTACAGGATTGTACAAGGAGGGTTTTTTCCACAACTGGAAAGGTGAAGAATTTTTATGCGTGGAGACTCATGGATCACAAGATCTGAGATTACTTAAATTCAGATATCAATAGGGAAATGCCTGACAGCTTTCTTCTTTCTACAGAAGAACAGTATCATAACTGAAAAATTTTACAACACAGAGTTACACCAAAATGCATTTCTGACCCACGGTATCTCTTTGCCTGGATCACACCAAAGTATATGTCACACTTTATCTAACTAGATGCATTGTAACACTGCTTGGCTGATTGGTCTCGACAGGATGAGATTCAGTGAAGCCTGAGTTAGGTCAGGAATTTTCACTGACTGCAGCAAGAATTGAAAGCCAAGGTCAGTGTCTACACTGCGTTACACTGCTGGGCACCTAAGGATGACAGCATGGGTGCAACCCTAATTTTAGATATCTATAGTAACCTGTGTATTTATATGAGCAAGACACCCGACTTCGATGGAGATCTGAGGTTGTCCATACAGAGAGGTCAAGCAGCACTTGAGATACTTTCCAGATCTTCATGAGACTAGCAGATAAATCACACATCCTAAGGGAAAAATGCACCATTCTGAGGAAAGCACTGGTAAGAGACTGGTTACACCAGGGCAAGTGACTGGGAAAGACGGTGCACAAACACCTTGAAGAATCACACCAACTTTCTGGCTGAAAATCATGCCCCTGATCCTGTCCCAGAGCAATTAGCTTAAAATGCTGGCATTGACCACAGTGGGAACAGTATGGGGACCTAAAATCTCAGTAATTTTCATGGATCATTAACTCTGAACTACGCATCCATCCTGCAAAGAATCAGGTAACTTCAGTGCTTCAAGGCAGAGAAACTTCTGTCAGCTTGCCCTTCATATCCCTGCTGACAGCTGCATGTGTTTCATTGTTAGCTCCAGTTCTTTCAAAACAAATGATTTGAACTGAAAGATCTTACCACAGGATCTTCTGCCTGTTGTTCTGTTTTTTATGCACAACTTCTTATCTGTTCTTGATTATACCAGAGGAGGGTTATGAATATTTATGGTCAGAATTTATAATTTAATGCCGTGCCTTTTCTGCTGATTAATTCAAGGACACTTCATTTCTTAAGATGCTTGGTTCCTGAAGAAAACACTTTCTGCTGGACACCTAATCTGAATCCTGAATATTTATCCACTATCAAAAGTCAAAGACAGACTTCCGTCTTCACAGGCGGCGTCACCTAGTGCACCACAGCATGTGTGGGTTTGCTTGAGTTCCTCAAGAAATGGATCTGAATTCATGCAACAAGCAGCCAAAGTAGTGTAAGGTGTGTTTGACTTCAACAACAATGCATAATTCAGCAGTCTCGCTGCCACAGCTTCAGATGTTGACAAGGAAGATATTTGGGGTTTTTTATCTTTTTTTTTTTCTGCTCTGAGAGCAGAAGCGAAGGGACAAATATTCACCTACTTCTTCACTCTGGTCTGTGGTGACCTTTCCCCTCTTTCCCTTCATTTCCCTCTCACAATCCAGCTGGCTTGATACAAATAATAACACATGAAAAAGCAGGAGGTTTGGATTCCTATAGCTCTGTGTAGCAATCACAAACCAATAAAACTGAGCCAAAAGAGGAAAAACATAACCATTCTTCCCAAAATGGCATATGCCTCTAGCTACAAAGGCCTAGAAAAGAGACCTAAGGATATTCAAATAGTGTTACGTACTGTAACGTCAAAGATTTGAGATTTAATCACCCTTCTCGTTGTTCTTAGAGAACCCTCTTTCCCACTGTTTGAAAGACAAGTCACAGAAAAGCACTGACTGCTGTACTTTTTCACAGGCAACCATTTTTTCCAGCAAAGATACAATTGTTATATTTATGAGAAAAGAACACCTTACTTTAGAAAGCTCTAACTCAAATTTCTCCGAGAGCGTTGTGGCTATAATTTCCAATTTCTCAGCCTTCTGCACTGGGAAGGTGGTATCCGGCAAGTACACAGAGCACTGGCAAGATCCCCTGTCATCCACAGAGCCGGACACATTGGTGAAGAGCTGCAATAAGAAATAGGTAAGGAAAAAAGTGTTAATATTCTTCTCTTAAATCAGGAGCTAACATCCGACAACAATATGATCTGTGAAAATCATGAGATCAACAACTTTGTTACTAGAGGTCTCTCAGCTTTTTCTTCCAAGGAACTCAAGGTATCTAACAATTTTTATGACTCAGCCTTACAAATCTTTCTGAAAATAGTTAAATATTGCTATAAAGATTTTACCTTTGGACAATCGGAGGCATTTAATAGTTCTTACTTTCCCAATCTTGTGGACAATGTTCCTAAAATAGAGGTAACTTTTCCAACAGATGGAGAAACACATGGAATCACGAAACTGTCAGAGTTGAAAGGGACCTCTAGAGGTCATCTAGTCCAACTCCCCTGCTGGAGCAGGAAAATAATAACTTAGTAATTCAGTTCTTATAGTTACTGTTCTGTTAATCTGAATTGATCAGATCATCTAGTCATTTCCATCCATAGAGATGAAAACACCAAAACAGAACTAGTAGAAGGGAAAGTTTTGAAAAGAAAAATGCTTCATTTGAAGTTTCTCAGTCAGCCCCAGCAAATAGACATATGCATTTCCTTATACACCACTGAAAGGTGATGAATTATACGTAGACTCAGCCTCAGGTAGAGATATACTTAATTTGCTACAAAATATTGCACATAACACCCACACACCACAGCCTGCCCACCCATGTTTGTGGATAGTTTGCAAAGATATTGCCATGAATCACCTTGTCCTGGTAGTCTGCGTGCCCAAAACATCACCATTAGAGCAATGTCTACGGTGTATTATAGAAAGGTCAGGACTGGTAATTCCTGATCTTGCCATAATTTACAGCCAAAGCATATCATTTCCTATAAACATTGGGCTGAATACTGAGTGTGCTTGGAGCAGTTCTTTTTTGTTTGTATACAAAACGTTTCTCGGTTCATAAACCTATCACGAATTTATTAATAAAGATATTTGATGTTACTTTAAAATATTCTGGCACACACTTCAATGCAGTTGCATATTCTAAAGCTACAGACTTGGTCTTTAAATACACTTCTTTGTATAATCTCTCCTCCTGCCTTGCAGAAATCCCAGTGTTATTCATGTGTTTTCTCTTTCTCCTTCCCTCTTAAAAATAAACAAGCAAACAACAAAACTAACTACTGAAAGCTGACATTTCAGCACCTTGCTTTTTCACAGTGATTTCAGCTAAATTCCTCACTGCCAAAGCAGCCCAGGACATGCAGTGATGGCCAGCAGCAAAGCTGTCTTGATCTGTGAGCCCAAGACGAGAGCAGCAGCAGGCAGGAGTGATCCCAGTTCACACTCCTGGCAGCCTCTTTACCGCAGCCATAGCAAACAGCACGCATCTCATTTTTGAAAGAAAGCATGAAAAGACGTTTTATCTGTGTTACTCAAGTACCATGGGCCTTAAAACTTCACTCATAGGCAGACTGCTGAAGACATTTAATATGAAAGGAAGCAGAGAAGTATCTCGTGATGCTGCCAGGTAGGTTACCGAAACACTTCTGAAAATCCCACTGAGACCATGCTGCAAACTATTTCTAAGTTTCCAAGTACTTTTGAAGATATGGCTATCAGTATCTAAATTACTTTGAAAAATATTTTCCTAAGTCACTTAGAAGCTTCTGCACCTCCAAGTCCTCTGGGCATGGGCATGAAGTATGCCTTTTCCACGTCACTTCAATTTAAGAAACGGAGTAGGAGTCAGCAGGTACTTGATTTTCTGAAAACCAGGACATTTATTTAGCTGCCTAAATGTGGACTTACGGTTACAACCTCAAAACAGCCTAGCCATTTCAGTGCTTAATTTCCAGCTGCACTGTAGCCCAGTGGCATTCACGGTGCTGAATTAGGTACTTGCTCTTCCTAAAACAAAGAAATGGGATTCACAGAAACTACATGGCAGGGACAGAGGCCACCTCAGCTGGGCAAGGAGGTGGATGAGGTTTGGGTCCTGCTAACTGGGACTCAGAGAGAGACTCCTAGCTCCATTTAACTTTCTAAACCCTCTGCTGGAGCCAGACGCTTAGCTCTCTCTCAGAAGAGGTCCCTCCACACATTCCAGGAGCCACATTGGGCTAGCCTGGAGAACAAAGAGCTGCCACAGAGCTGTCTACCATCTGTGACCTGATCTAGAGCTGTGCTTCGGACAAACCCTGTTCTTGATACTAGGTTGCAGGACCGTTCAGAGCAAGTGTCCCCCATCAAATCTGTTCCAAAGCAAACGTGTTATTAAGCAGTCACTGACAGAGAGAGGGAAGGAAACCAAAGCCAGAAATCTGCAGACCATGGACTTGAGCACTGTACCAGAAGGCACGGAAATCAGACTCAAGTCCCTCTACCAGAACATAGTAGAATAAAATTTGAGCTAAGCAGAACAGGAAGAATCAAGATTTTCTCCTCCCCAGCAACTACATGTGGGCACTTGTCAGAAAACAGTTTCAAGGCCCTGCTCTGGTTTACATGGGCAAGCAGAGTTGAAAAGAAGTCTTTCCCCTCCTCTAGGGAGGCTGTAACCACCCAACTCTTTGGTACATTGTCTTCAAAACCCCCACCATTTCATGTCTGGGATCCAGTTCAGTAGTCACAAGGACAGAGCTTTGGATATGACTTCAGGCACTGAATGACACGGAAACAGCACTGATGATTTTGGGAATTCACTACTGCCTGAAATCCTGGATACAAAACACCTAAATTCTTTTTCCTGGGCAGTCTAAATGTGAACACATATCAAGATTAAATCTCTGAGTGACTATGTAGCATTTTAAAAATGGGACACAAGTTCCTAATTTTGTTTTTTTCTGGAATTCATTGAAGAACAGGTCATACCTTTGGGGAAGTGTGCAGGACTCCAGTCGTCGTGTCAGGCTCAGTCAGATATGGAGTGGTCATATAAGTGGTCTAAAAAGCAAAGGAAAGCCTTTTCAGGGTGAATTCCTGCATATGGAACTGTCCCTTCCCCACCAGCTAGCCTCCATCCCGCTGCTCCAAAGCACTTCAGTTTTATTATCTGTAAAATTATTGGCTTTTCTGGTCTGCTGCTGAGGCGACTAAGGTTTCCCCAGGCAGAGTGTCACTTCATAGACACCTCTTCTTGAAGAAAGGCTCTGTGTGACCAGTTCAAGACAGGGGACACTCAGCCTGCCTGGGAGGCGTGAGCTGGGGCTCTGACAGGCAGCCCTGGCAGATCGCGTGGCAGTCTAAAACCACAGCATTGTGCCCCCCCTGCCCTAAATCCAGAGGCTACTGTCCTCCTGGCAGGGACATCCTCTCCTCGCCGCTCCTCTGGGCGTGGGACTCGCTGCCCCTTTCACGCCAAGCTGTCAGGCTGCAAGCTGTGATGGCTGGGGCACACATCCCGCTCTGCTACCGGCACCGTGGAGGGGGCAGCATCCCACCGCGGGGAGGGACCGCTGCGGGACCCACCACGCTGCCATGGGTACTGCCAGGTCCACCTTGGGAGTCTTTTGTGTAGTAAGACTAGGTAGTAAGGCTATATACGTCCCCTTTAACTTTCATCTAAGGCTGGTGCCTTGCCTTCCTGTCACAAGCAGCAGAGTGGCTGTCACCCTGGCACTGTGCCGTGCATCCCAAAAGGTCTACTGCACCCCCACGTAGCGTGCAGGGCACAGAGCATCGCCGCGACGCAGCACGCTGTCGCCCATAGTGGGGGTCTCACCACAATCTGTGGCAAACTGGGAAGAGCAGCAAGACACCCTCAGTGTCAAATGGTGTGACAGACGGAGCATCAAATGGCCTCCCCCTACCACGGGACACCTACCCCTGTGTCTTCCTGCATTTCCCAAATCCCAGATGGAGCCCCATTCCCAACCCGGGGGATGGTGGGGAAACCCAAATGGCCGGCAAAGGGCAGGTCTATGAAAGAACACAGCGTAAACAAGCTTTTGTGCCACAGTTTGTCAAATAAACCCATTTGAACAAGTATTTGTGTGCTCAGATGATTACACTGAACGTGGGGGGGCAGATAGTTGCAATTAACAGTGGCAGGATGGAGAGTATCACAAATTGTGCAAATTACAGAAATTAAGGACTAGCTTAAAGCTAAGTAGTCTGAGGAGAAATGTCTTCCATATTAAGCTTTCTACCCTCAGCTTATCAACGTATATTTACACCTCCATCTTGACTTTTGCATCTTTCTGTTCCTTGAGCAGATAAAAGCACCTTCCCGGGAGATGCAGACTTCACTGCCTGTGTTCACAGTGCTCCCAAACTTCAAAAAATACAGCTAGGGGCACACAAGCTTTTTCTGGTTGGTGACTAAACCAGACAAATCAGAAAAAGTCACTGGGAGCCAAAATGGTTTTTTTTCCAAATTTTAACTAAAAAATACCGAAAGGCAGTCACTGTGGGTCAAACAAAACCAAAATCTTTTTTTTTCATTTGGAAGAGTTTTTAAGCTATTCGTAAACATTTTCTTCTGATAATTTAAGCCCAGTTTTAAATTTAAAAAAAAAAAAAAAAAGAGGCAGTACAAAACCAAGGCACAGCTTTCACTAATGTAATTTTTTACATTTAAAGTTTTTCTTCAAAGTTTTCTCTTCTCCCTTCCTCTCTGGATTTTTTGTTGGTTTTGTGGGGGGTTTTGTCTGATTGATGCCTTTCATTTGAACTTCTTTCTTGCCCAACAAGATACAGTTTTTTGGGGAAGAGGGAGAGGACCCCACAAAAAACACCTAGCATGGCTTTCACGTGCCTGGTCACAGAGTATGACAGCAACCATGCAACTAGGAAAGCCCCCACCTTCCAACTCCTTCCACATCAAAGATGTGGATCCTTTCCTGCTATAAGCCCTTGCTAATTAATTAGAAGCTACACGGAGCATTTAATATCCACTCAGATCCTCACTGGGAGTTGCACTCATCTAACCAAAGGCAGAATTTGACTCTGATTTTAAACCTGTGCCTCACTTTTACGTTTATTCCCCAGTCCCTGTACATTTGTTGGAGGGAGGATGGAGGAATATTTCAAGCTTTCACCATGCAGAGATCTCAACATTTGCCTAATGATTTTCCAGTAACCTTAAAAGAATTTTCAGCAGTCTAAAGTACATGAGAAGACAAGAAGGTTATGAGACCCCCATCTTACCTGTTCTGTTACTGCTGTTGATGCAGTCAGAGCCCTCACACTTTGCACAAGGAGCAGCACAGCCACCTCTGTGTGCTTCATCTTCTCGGCCAGCAGACGTGACAGCAAAGAGAAAAAGGAGGTCTTATATACTAGAACCTGGGGATTTCCCTAAACCAAACCTTGAGGAACTTCTAAGTTTTTGGAGAAGTGATGTCATGAGCCCATATAATAATAGGTGCCAAATTACTAACGTACAAAGAACATACGAGTTACCCCATTAGAAATTAACTACATACAATTTCCTTATAGGAAAGCTTTCCCATGGTGCAGTATCTAATCTTAATCTTGGTTAGGCAGAACATCAGGTGCTTATTTGCTAGGACAGGTGGATAGACATTTCCTCTTACTGTGACTCAATCACAAAAATTTTTATAGATTACTTCTAAGTTATGCAGACAACACAGGTCTGGGTGGTATTTATTACTTCTTATAGATACAGAGCAGAGCAGGTCTGGTTAGACTGTTCACACACCAGAAACATCCTCCCTTTTTTTCAAAAGCCAACAGACCTTTGACAATGAATAAATTGCACAGGGGTCTCTACAGCTTTTTAGTTCCCTCAATTCTCACACAGTATAGGTGGGACACAAACAGACTATCTCCTCCCTTTTCCTTCCCAGAATGTCTCGTACATTAACACTATGTACCCAGTAACGGTTGCTCATGAATTAACACTGTGTATCCATCAATGCTTACTCACTTGCTCACTTTTTATGGAGCTGCATGCCACCTGACCACAGTGATTCACTGTCTTTGTCTCTAGAGAACTGATCCAGAGAGATAAAAAAGAGCCACAGGCAATGTCTAGTGTGGTCTCCACACTCCCCCACACTGTGCCACACTACCGTATGACAGGCAGTGCACTGCCTGCAGTTCCCAAGGCATCCAGTCCACCATGGGAACTCCCCACTTCCAAAAAGCTACCACCTTGGTGGAGTCAGTCTCCACCTGGTGCAAGAGAAATAAAATTAAAATTTCTCTCCAGATTTCTGTGGATCACTGGGAAAATGAGCTTGTTGTTTGGGTTGAAGGTTCCAGTCAGGACTAAGGGAATGGCCACGTTATGCACTTGTAAAAGAAGTCAGGAAGTCCCTGGACCAAAACATGTCATCTCCTGTCCATTCCTGTGCCTGTATCATCAAAGCAGAATTTGCCCTTTCCTTCTTCATTTTGTCAAACTTTGTTGTTCTATTGCATCAACAAAGGGCTGCAGTTGTCTGTAACTGAAGAAAGTGGTTAGGAGACCCTAATTCCCTTCCAGCGTTGGAGGGCTGAGTTAAGGGCAGGAGCAGCAGTGCTTCTGAGCAGCAGTACTGCCTCACGTGAAACCCATCTCCTGGGTGAGGAACTCAGGAGGCTTTCTTGTATTGCTTATCAGCACTATCAGCTCCGGGCGGCAAATGGAAAAGCTGAGGCTTAGGACAGATCCATACTAGAAAACCCTTCAGAGCAATGAAGTCCATTGGTTGGAGTAACATGGTTTTACCATGGCTTCGCATACGTATAACCCTCCTGACAGATACACAAGGCTGGCAGTAGCATCTTTTTTGAGGAGTAGCTCATTTTGTAGGGAAGGGATAGAACATGTTCTTGCAAAAACACTTTTTCACAGCAGAAGCTGCGTCTCCACTGGAGGATTTCATGGCTAATAGTTCAATATAAGATAAACAAGACCTGGAAGGCATGTGATAGTGTCTAAGCAAAAAGAACCAGAGCCATGGTGATAGAGCAAGAAAACGAACCCTGGCCCCTTCCTCCCAGGTTATAGTGGTCTGCTTTCCTGGGGTAAATCACTGTACTTTCAAGGGAATGGAGAGACTGAAGCTGTAATTACAGTGTCTTCGTAAGGGCTCAAGCCCTGAGCTCCAGCCCAAGAAGAGAAGACTGGCCCACATTAGAGCAGCTATAGGCTATGAACTATCCTCTGCACCAGAAGAAAAACATTTTGGCCACTCCAGACCAGAGTTAAAGTGCAAACCAGCACATATTGCAGATAACTGGTAAGCCTTCACTGCCCATCAAGTTAACTCCCAGTTTACTCTCAGGTTGTGATATCCCAATATTGCATAATTGCCATTTCCTTCCCAGCCTCTTTCTTAGAGTGATCTAACTGACCTTCTCCATACAAAACCAAGGGAAGTCCTGGAAACAGATCACTCCCAAAAGGTGTCATTGAGGAGAGTTTGTTCCTTAACAACCCTGCCTGGTCCTAACCAGCCCTTCAACAATATCTCACCAGGTCTCATACTGAAAAACACCTGCCATGAGCCATCCTGGCACATCCCTTGTTATGGAAATACCTGGTGGGCTGCAACCCATGCCTCAGGTAATTTCTGATGGTAAAAACAAAAAGAAAAAAAAAAAGAGACCCACACAGAAAAGTGATGATCACATCTTAGAGCCAAGGGGCCCAGAAGAGACCCAAAAGGACAAGTGTTTCATCATGTGGATACAAGGGAAACCACCAGGCTGCTGTAAGGGAACCAGCTCTGAGCAGGGTGCAAACAGGCCACTTTTTTTTACCTGTGGACCAGGCACCTTTCCCAGGGGTGGATGCATATAGGAGGATAGATGCAGCCTCAAAGGAAAGCCTAAGGCAGAGAAAAATAGGGAAACCAACCTGAGGGCACAGATACATCTGTATGTACACAGGCCCCAGATGAGCAGCATGCTCCATGCCCCATCCAAGCAGCCAATGCCATGGAAGGCATGGAAGGAGGCTGGCTACGGCCTGGAGAAGCCCACTGGCCTTGCTGGGGCACCTGGAGTCCTGCTGGCTACAGAGAGGGGCAACCCCACAGCATCCGTGGCCCCGCTCGCAGGCCGCCGTGCCTAGCAAGCCAGCACGGTCTTGGAAGCAGCTTTGTGCAGTCAGCATAGACACAGCCTGTGAGTCTGGAGCCGGCATCTCTAATCGGGAGAAAAAACCTGTTTTCTGAGCATAACAGTGAACCTCTGTTCCTTCCAGAGCCTGGTACTGCTAATCACCCACAAAGCACAATATTTTCTCACCTGCTTTTCTTTTATGCTTAAAAGCCGGTTCCGAGATAGGAAGCAAATATTAGCTAAGTAATGATAGTTAATCAGTTGTTTTGGCAATTTGTCCGGTATTTCTGTTTGCACACAACCTCACAGAGGCAATGCGAACCTACATTTTTATTCCTAGTCAAATCACAATTATTACTAAATACAAATATCTTCTTTAGATCAATGTAGAGCCCTTCATCTGAAAAATGTTAGACTCATTGTCTGCATTTTAGAGGAGAGAAACTTTATATGTATGTCATACAGGAAGGTTGCACTTATTTAGGGATTTCCACTTAGGAAAACAGAAAAATACAAGGATTTTATCTTTGTAGAGCTGCACCTACCGTTACTTCCTTATTGTGCAACAGACCCAGTGGGCAATTCAGGGCAAAGTCCTTGGGGCACAGACCTTCTCTTTGATTTCACTGAGAGTTATACATCAAAAAGTCTTTGCAAAAAAAGCCTCCTTTGTCTCTCAGAGGTCTGTTCAGCAGAACCCTTCTCAAATCAGCCTAGCTTGACCATTGTTTTTATTACAGCAGAGATTACTGTGATTATTACTCAACAGAGAGATAGGTGATCCAGTTCATCTGCTCTCTAAAGCTGCAGGCTCTATCCAAAGTCATTGGAGTCAAATACTATTTGATCATGCTTGGTGGTATGAACATAACCCTGTAAGTCTTGGTTTCCCATCTACATTTGGAAAAGATAGTATTTCCCTGCTTCAGAGGCATGTTTTGAGATTAGATGCATTAAGAAGAATAAGAGGGACTCAACTATTACAGGAACAGGGACCACATTAAACATGCAAAAATAAAGGCAAAAGAGAGGATTTAACTTGTCTTAGCTTAGTAGGCCAGTGACAGGATGAAGAATTGAAGGTAGATTATGTATCTTGGTTCTATCAAATAGTCATAGAATCATAGAATGGTTTGGGTTGGGAGGTACCTTAAAGATCATCAACTAATATATTTATTCTAGCTGATGTGACAGTTTCAAATTCTCTCTGAACTCTTCAAAACACTCCTAGGATAGGTGTATGACTAATATTTTCTTAAAACAAAAAAAAAAACCCCACCAAAAAAAAAGAAGATTCAAAACGGGGTGTAGTACCTAATCGTGCTAACTTGACAGAACGGTTCAGGCAGAAAGTACTGCACTGCACATTACATTTTGCAAGTCTAATGCAAAAGCGTTTCTACTCTTTGCCTGCAGACACGATAAGACTCCGAGCCTCATGGAATCAGCATTCCAGTGCATGTCGTCCAGTACCCTATATACTGTGGATTTAGCAAAGCTTGCCTAAAGCTTGTTAAATCCCCCCTCCCACCAAACTATGTATTTCTGAAATAAAGCCAAAAAGATGGAGAAAATTTTAATTCAAATTCATTCTGTGATACAAGAACGTAACTGTTAATACTCCTTTTTTTTTTTTTTTTTTTTTTCTGAAGGTGGCTGCAAACTGGTTCTTTCTGAAGCTAACCAGTCGGGGCTTCTTTGGTTATAGGATCATCCTGTAGGGAAACAAGGAAGTTAGGGTGGGCAGGTCTCTTCGGTAAGATGCTGTGTAACAATTGGCATCATGGAATCCTACTATTTCACAATATCAATGTCCAACATAACCCTGTTCTACTCTGTTAATCTCTTTACAAATTACTTGCACTTCTTCCCCCTCCGAATGATTCACATTCTTATGCAATATATTTTGGTGTCACCTATCATAAAGCCCATCTTTTTGGAAGACATTATGCAAATACTTTCATTTAATCCCTTTATCAGTAGAATGTCAGGTTAGTGTTTTAAAAACCATCCCTCTGGGCTATGTCTGAAATAAGAAAGTGTATGAGAAATGTTAACACCTAGTTTTAAAATGATGTTACTAAGGGTGAGCCACAGTTTTCTGAGACTATAGGAAAGGGGTGTCTTTCTGCAGCAGAATAAGAAACTGAGCACTGCCTGCAGAGAGGGCAAAATTTCCTTTACAGCTTTAAAAATGCCACTGACACAAACTGAGCTGACTGAGCTGCCAAAACTGAAAGAAAAAAAAAATTATCCTTAATGTCTAAAAAGAAAGACCTTCAGAAGGAAGACAAAGAGGAAAAGACAGCAGGTGAGGTTCACACCAGACAGAAGGATGAGAAATGATTGGCCACAGATTTTGTGGCTTGGCAGAAGAGCTTGTTACCCTGAAATGAAGCAACCTAGAGACTCTTGGATAAATTAGTTGTGTCTAGCCATAATCTGCCTGTGAGTTCAAAGCCAAAAGAAATCAAGGAAGTATAGCCCTGGTCTGTAAGAAGGGAAAGACAACAGGCAGAAGGGGAGAGAGGATGGTAAAAAGGGGAGACCATAGATGAAAACTGGCACATTTTGTTAGAGAACATCAAAACGCATGAAAAGCAAAATCTGGAAGAGGCCTAAGTAGGTCTAAGAGGACAGTAATCAAAATATGCTGGGGCAGTGAGTAAAAATGAAATCCTACTTGCAAGGACACTTAAAAAAACGCAATAATTACTTCATTAAAAGAAACAAGAACAATACCAGAGAGTAGGGTATATTCATACAGCATGGCAAAGAAAGGCAGAAGCAAACATCTGGGAGAAGGAGGGACAGAGGACAGTCAGGCTAGGAAGAAGAGTACCATTGCATTGGGATTGTGACAGATTTGCACGGACGGCTAGCCACATGCATAAAGGCAGAAGAAACCTGCATGCAAATGTTTTTGAAGAAGAAAGAATAATTGCTCAACAATAACCTGGGGCAATGACAAGGCGGGGGCATGTTATTGCTGACAACAGATAACTGCTCCTTCAAAAGGCATCTCAGAAGCAGAGCCAGCATGACATTGAAAGGAATTATTTACTTTGGTATTACGTTGCAGATAAATCAATTTTCAAAAGTAGAATTTGACACACAATTAGGAAAGACCCCAACCTAATAAGGGCTGTCTTTTCATCTGAGCAGCTATTTTTTTAGCACTTTAGTACACTGCAGTTGAAACTCTCAAGAGTCTTGCATTTAGTTCCTGTCCCTTCCCTTAAAAGCACATCCAATGATGAGAATACCTTCTTCTTCAGAAAGACTTGTCCTTCATAGATATGTCCCCAGTCCCAGGGAAGAGAGGAACATAGTCTTGACATGGTTTGAGTCATTAATACCAATCACAACACTTACAGGCACCTATATAATAGAGACTTAATACAGAAAGGTCCATGAGATGTCTGCTCCACATACCACCGTATCATAGATCTCAACAACAAGACAACCTTTATTAAAAAAAACAAAAAACCTTTCTCTAATGCCTGCACATGCCTCTGGTTGGTGAATATAAATTCAGCCACTTGGCCAGAGGCAAAAGGCTCCCAGCTGCTATTATGACCCTGCATGTTCCAGGCAAACTGTTGCCTCTCTAAACTGCACCAGCCTCACGCACCAACGGCCCCAGCTGCTTGATGAACAAGAAATGTGGCTAGCCCAGCCAGGAGGTGGCAAGTGCTTAGTGACCACTTGACTAAGCATGCACATACCACGCTGTGCAGAGTTAAGGGACAGGAAAGAAAAATTCTCCTCCTCCATGATAAACCCATGTCTGAATGATGTGGTCCTCTGCTTCTTATTCTTTCTCCCCGTTTTGAATCTCAGCCTAGGGTTGCCTTGATCAGCCTAAGGCAGTGATGAGAGAAATGGGTTTTCATGGCAGTTCTGCTAATATTTTCCTTCTCACAGATACAAAGAGGATCTCTTCCCCCTATATGGGCCAAGCAATGTAAAATGCAATATCTTCAATCACACCAAAAGCATTAATCACCCCTTGCTCTACAAAAGACAAGATCTTCTAAGCTTGGCATTGTAGCAAAAAAGGTCCTCCTTCGCATCTTCATCTTAGCCAGATATAACAATGAAGAGGACATAGAAAATATCTGAGCTGGAATAAGAGATGAGGAAACCTGTAGACTATCAGCTGGATACAGCTGCAGCTTTATTCAGCCATTAGAATTGTGAAAATTTCACATTAATATGAGATATCCCTGAGGAGGCCCATAACATTTATTTCAAAGCCCTCATTGGCTCCCAGGCAAGGAGACTATTTTCCTGTGGCATGCACACAGGGTTAAACCGACCCTATACCTACTCAGTCTCCTCGGAGCATTGCATCACCAGAACATTAATATATCCAGGACCAAGGTGTGGCCATTGTATCTTCAAACAGCCTGACATTGTGCTGCGGCATAGACGTGCTGCATTCAGACGTGAGATGGGCTATAGAGGGACTTGGCTATGACCGAACAGAGTAGATGAGCAGCTATTCACGTGAGTAGTCCTTTCTTCTCAGCTACATTCATCACTTGGGGATCAGCGAAAAGAAAGCTCACACCCAGACAACGCTTGATCCTAGAAAATACAGTCCTCATTTGGTTTCATCAACAACTCAAATGTTCTATTTTGCTGTACCTGTAGACACGGATATGTAGGCTTTGGGCTTTGCAATGGACACAATAATCCATTCTGACTAGTTCTGACCAGACACACACTTTGCATAATGGTAGCTGCAAGCAATGCCAAAGCAGCCCTGCTCTCCTAGAAGTAAATAGATGGACCACAGGGAGAATGTAGATATTGGGCAGCACAAAGGAGAGTCACGCTCAGAGATGTTCTCTGTAGCTGACTGACCCGAAGTGTAACTACAGTGGCAAGCCAGATTTCTGCGAATCTCAGGATGGGATAGACTCTGTGTCACCTGCAGTTGCTATTATGCAGCTCAGCCTGCTTCTCAGAACAAATTAACATGCCCTCTTTCAAGGTTTGAGACAACTGAAGCGAGAGAGCCTGAAGAAAATAGAGTGGCCCAAGCAGCCCACCCGCTCCCTGCCCTGAGGATCCTTGAGCAAGGAAAGCTTTCCTACAATAATGCTCGCACTATAACATGCACACTGATTGCCTTCCCTGCTGTTAACTACTGCAGGCTTTCTATAGGCTCTGGAGTTTATTAGTCCAATCCATCCTCAGCTGCAGTGGGCTTAATCCAGTCGTAGAGAGAGCACAGGTAATGACCCCTCTATTAAGGCATTTACCAGGGCAAATGCCTCATTTTCAGTCTTTTGTAATACAGCCAAATTTCAAGTGTCTGAGCTCAGTGCTTGCCTTAATGTTTTTTTAAGGCTCAGGAGGACCAGAACAATTTTTTGTTGCTGTTGCTTTGAGAGCAAGGTTAAGGGAGAACAGACAGTTCTCTTGAATGCTATTTTTTGGCAGAATTCTGAACAACCTCGCTGGTGTTCAGAGGAACCTGACATTCAAATGAACCTAGTGCAGGGGCTGAAAAATATTCCTTGTTGATCTAAAAAAAAAAAAAAAAAAAAAATCTGATCCAATTCGTCCAAGTTATAAATTCACCTTTTAGAGAAAAATATCAAAGTCATTCATACAATGATAGAGGAAAGAACAGGACTCTCTAATGCCCAGACCCCAGAGTGAGCTACTGACCCACACCACCTCTCAGGCACATTCTCACAAATCTCTGCACCTGGTCAACCCCACTGCAGCAGCAGAAGATGGTGCTGCATCCAGCTACCCCCCGCTGCAACAGTTTACCACCCACAAAATGGAGTCAGAGGAACGGAACGTGCATCCTCCACCACATTCCAGCTCACAGCCCGGTGTAACTCATGAGGGAAACAGGGTTTGCGCTAAGACGGTTCTCTTTGAACTGGAGCGGTTAAGACTTGAATAAGCCAGTTTTCCAGTCTGCTGTCTGCCACCCTGGCACCAACTTCTGACAGAATGGATGCGATAAACCAGCAGAGAAGGTGGGGAAGTGATAACATCTTGAATTGCTGTAGGTTGAATTGCACATGAACATTGAGTTGGAGTACTCAGAAAAGCTTGCAAATGTAATTCAGAACACAGGGCATACTACCAAGGGCTTGTTTACACGACAAAATGTGTTTAGACTGATATAGTGTCAACTTTAAAGAAAGATAAATCTTTCCTCAATCAGCTTTTGGATAGGCTCTCTTATTTAAAAAAAAAAAAAAAAAAAAAGATGTGACTTACTCTGAATTACTTTAAGTCCACTTAAAGACTTGAGCTAAGCTAATTCAAAAAAAGACATTTATCGATGGAATTAGAGCACCTGCCTAGAGAATGAATAGCTATTAATAGATCTCTATGTAGACAAGTCTGGAACAATTTCTTAAAACACGTATCAAAAACAAGTAAGAATGTAGCACCAGAGGAAATGATGGTAAAAAGGAAAGAGAAGCAGAGAAAAAATCCGAGTTAGAAAAAACCCAAAATTATAATGCTCACTTATTTAGCCATCAATTGCTGTAAATGCACTTCCTCACATGCCTTTCTGAACAGTCAAGAGCAATATCTGCAAAAAAATTATGTTTTTTTCACAGATCCTGCTTGTGGAACCTGTTTTTGTTTTACAGTTTGGATTTCAGCTTCTCCCTGAAGGTAAATGAGTGTCACACCATAAACTTGACAAGGACCCATCTGCATGTCTGCATATTAAAAACTCCGTCCTCTTCCCATAAGACATGCCCCCAATCACTGTTTTAGCGGAACAGCAGCTAATTTCCAATAGCCTGTGGAAGTTTGCCATTGGGTTTGGAATTTTCTGCCAGGCTGGTTTCTGCCAGTTTGTGACAGTATTTTTGCTGCTTTATCATTATGATCTCACCAGGAGTCTGAAGCAATGGTAAAATGTATTTACACAGAAATAGACCTCGTTTCTTCACAAATACACTATACAACATCAGAATAGTTCATTGTGCCTATGAGGAAATTAAGTCCACCACCATGAATGATTCTGTGCATTTCTCTATAAGAATCATAAATTAATCCTCTAGATTTTCTGTTTCAGTAGCAGTTTTTAAAGAACAGCATTAACATCCTAATCAAATAGGATCTCAGTTCTGATCTCTTCAGTCGTTTAATTAAAAAGTAGATCTTCACCTTTCTTACATATTAGGTTATAAACTTGAAATGCAAGTAGAAAGTCTGCCCCTCCTTTAAAATGCAATGAAAGTTTCTCAACTCATTAGTTTTTATTTTAATTGAAGTAACATTGCTCCCTGGGCTGCTTAAAAACAGGGGTGAAACGCCCATCTTCTTATACACCTTGTTCAGTGCGTGCCCACCCGGACTCTGTTCTCGTTATCAGAAGCGTATCAGAGGGATGTCAATAGAGCTTCACCAGTGCAAGTCTGAGAAGAAAGGAGAATAACCCTCACCATCTGTAGATATCAAGACAACCTGAAATTTCTGATAGGCAAGTTCTGGTAGTTCTTGGCATGACACTTTGAGAGGTTTCTGCCTCCAGCTCTCCACCCCATCGCCCCCCTGGTAGGACCATGCAGGAACACAGCAGAAAGCGTGACACTCCCCAAGACACCTCTGCTCACATCTCAGCTTAAATGGCTGGAGGACACAATGTCTGCATGTAGGACGTGGTGCCCTTCGCTTACTCACCCTTTGGCTGGGGGGCAACGGTGAAGTAGAACATGAGGCAAGACCAACAGTGGCAAGGACTGCAATGTCCCCCAACAGGGGTGACAGCAATGGACCCAAGTCTACGTGAAACAGGGGGTACAGGAGAGGGAATGAGGCAA
The DNA here is from genome assembly GCA_033628505.1 of Tringa tobata. Taxonomy (NCBI): domain Eukaryota; kingdom Metazoa; phylum Chordata; class Aves; order Charadriiformes; family Scolopacidae; genus Tringa; species Tringa tobata. Next base: position 34,599,329 of record JAHREE010000279.1, read on the forward strand.
CCTGAGGCAACACAATTCTGAGAAGAGCAAGGCACAGAGTGAAATGAGTCTCACTTGCTTCCCCAGCTGGTTCAGCTCAACTCAGCTGTGCCACCTGAGCCAAGGTGAAGCCATCTCACCCAGCCTGGTACCACTGCTGATGGCAGAGCACATGGCAGGTGTCAGACCACAGGAGGGGAAAAGCTGAGAGATGTTTCCCACTTCCCTGCTACACTCACACCAAATGCCGTACAGATATTATACAAACAGCTTCCCTTCTGTTGGATTTGCTTGCACCTGTTATAATCTAATTAGGAGGAAATTGGAATTCTTTTGCTCACATCATAAACAGAGGCAACATAAACATATAAATCTTTCTCTTAAATTCCTTTTTCTTCTTTCTGAAATGCCAGAAGACTGCCCTGTGAACCCAATGTGCGATTCTCTTTTGCATAGCATGATGAATAATGAATCAAGCTTATATCTACACAGATGAAAATCATGCCTTTCTGAAATCCATTCACTGCTTCACGGACCCCAAATCCTCCAGGTGCTATACATTTCAGCTGTCATAAATCCATGTAATGCTCCTGTGCGTGACACTATTCATTTAGACCACCAATTTAGTTAAAATGACAGATGTGAAAAAAACACATGTAACCAAACAACCCCCCAGTGATCACACAGCTGCTGATGCTGAAGGGACTCTCTGCTTTATTCAGTGATAGTCAGGCACTTCCATCCACATTTGCCACCTGCTGTCAATATAATGTCAGGTGGAGCTGTGCAGTTCTCACTCAGCTTACTTTTATTCAGGCTGTTCTCCTTGAGGTTTTTGAAAGCAAATTAAGTGCAGTAAGTGGGATCCTGCACCCACTGCCCCTGTGGCTTCTAGTGAATCTCCCCACTGTTGGATCAGGGCCCAGAGACCAACTCTTGAAGATGAGGAAACCTAGCAGCTGATCCTCATTTCATCTCTTTCGTTCCAAAAAGTCTTTGTGTGTATCAAGAAAAATTCAATGTAAAAAGAGAGAATAGGACAATGAGCTAAACAAAGGGTATTTATTACCCTTATCTCGAAAGTGTAGATCCCACCATTCACACTGCAGTCCTTATTCTCTAAGCAGAATCACAGAATTGACTAGGTTGGAAGAGACGTTTAAGACTGTCAAGTTCAACCATCAACATAACACTGACAAAAATCATCACTAAACCATATCTCTAAGCACTACATCTACCCACCTTTTACATACCTCCAGGGATGATGATTCCACCACTTCCCTGGGCAGCCTGTTCCAATGTTTGATAACCCTTTCAGTATAAAAATCTTTCCTAAGATCCTGTCTAAACCTCCCCTGGTGCAACTTGAAGCCATTCCATCCTTGGGCATCCTCAAAGTAGTTTAGGGACCTTCTCAAATTCAGCTAGACAAGGTATAGCAAATCGGGCTATTAGGCCCCTATTCACAAATGCCCTTAAGCAAATGCTTATGACCCGTTAATGTACCTAGCCAAGTGCTTTGATGAATTGGGTCTTTAAACAACAAGGAAGCCGTATTTCAAAGTGGCATCACATATCTCTAAAATGAACATATGGCTCTTAATGTTTTCTGAAAGGCTTTTGTTTTACAATATGCGTCAATTTATTGTGCGGCATCCAGTTTTTCTCAATTGTTAACATAATGAAAGTCATCAGGAAAAACTAAGTTTGCTTTTCTGATAGAATGAGCAAAATGTCTTCAGATTCTATTTCTCTTTGGCATGTGACAAAGAACAACTGGAGGATGTGCTTTCTTCACAGAGAATTCACCATTGTCTTGATATGAAATGGGAGAAATATATACTTTTCTGTTCAAATCACTATAAATCAGCTTTCATCGTGGACTTTGTGCATAAAATTAGGCTGCCCAACCATGTAAATAAATAAATGAATCAATATAACATTGTTTCTATATGGCATATTGTCATCATTCATTAGTTATTTATTTCTGCATGTGTTCTGCAGTTTGATAGACAAGTTGTGCACAGGAAAAAAAAAATACATTCTTAAGACTTTGGCACCTACAGCTAAGCTATTAAGTTCATATTAATGCTTCAAAATAAGTAATCAGCAACTCTGAAAATCAGGTCATTCATTTTTGTGCCTAAATATAGATCTAGATGACTAACTTTAGGCATTCACAGTTGAAAAATGTTCATCCAAATGTGTCATCAGGGAGGGCTGAATAGATTTCTAGAAGAAACACTTGAGAGAAAAATTCTAAATGATAACAATTTAGATGATAAACAGTATTATAATTTATTATTCATATAGTTCTATTGGTGTGCCTGGCATTCTAAAGGCAAGGGAAGAAATACAGCTAAATATGCTATTCTAAATATACTTTAAAGACTAGAACCGAGGCTATAGAGATTTAGAACACAATTACCGCTGCTCAGCAGATCGTAGTATTTTTCTGAGGAACGGATTTATGCAGAGGTATTTCTCCTCTGCCCTGTGAAAATAAAAGGTAAGATGATACTTGTGAACTTAGAAGCAGACAGAAACATCAAACACAATTTTGCAGCTTAGACCTAGTTCCATAAAGATATTTAGATGCCTAATTTCTATGTCAACATCCAACTTCCCACCGACATCAAGGGGAAAACAATGGGAAGCAGGGCTGGGATTCAACTCTAACTCTCAGTAGAGAGAAAGGTAATTCCAAAGAGTGATTTACATGACACTAAAGTAAGTGTCTTAGAAAGATTTGTGGTATGACTCTCTTTCTGTTAATTAGGGAGGAAGAAAGACAACTAGTTTCAACTGGACAACTGACTTTAAGAGGTGAAATAAATCCTTTTCTCGGTGCCTACATCAAAGTTGTTTGGACTGAAGCACTCAAAAATTCCAGCACTGGTAGATGTTGAAATCTAGGAATATTCCAAAATACCATGGCTTTCTGTGAAAATGCATGACCCCTCATGACCAAGAATAAAATATTTTAGCAGAGACTTTAAAAGGGCCAGAAAACATTTGCAAAGGGAGAAGTCACACTCTCAACAAAAGAAAAGCAAGTGTTCATTTGAACAGAGTGGAACAGGTATGAGCACTGAGAAAAGACGTGTTCCTTTTTAAAGATGTGTTAAACAACTCATATATTCCTGGTGAATCCCACTCCTGGCAGGCTGTGTAGTAAGCAGATAGTGACCATCTGAGTTTCATTCTGTGCCAGCTTCTGTATCTGGCATCCTGGACAGTTAGTACAATGGATTGCTCTTCCTAAAGATCTAACAGCACTAATGAAGAACTACTGATCCAGTTTAAATGCAAAAGAAAATACATTATAGCAGGGATATTCATAGAAACAACTTGATAATAACTGCCCTTTTTGCAAAAAGGAAGATGGATGTTGTTTAACAGGGTCTTTTTTTCAGTAAAACACTCATTTCTATCCCTCTAGCTAAATGTGTCATCATATGTTACAGAGAACCCAACCCTTTTGTGTCTAGGGAGAAAACAGTTGCAGTGTAAAAATTTCCCATGAAGAAAGCAATGAAGCCAGAATCTGGAAAGCACTTTAAATGTGCATGCTTGGATTACATTTAAGGAAAAATGTTTACAGATTAAATTCCATCTGTGCTACCACTCCCTGAAATGAGAATGGAGGCAAATCGCTTTTGAGTCCTCAGCAGTGACACTTGAATATTCGTGGAGTGTTTCAATGTTGGACAGTACATCTTTTGAGACTGGTCAACACAGGTGGCAAAGCTGAGGCTCAGGCTCTGGTAGCTATAAATGGTGCAGCCACCAAATTCTGTCATAAAGAACAGAAGCATGAGATGGTTCAGAGAGGGTTGAGTCTGTCTGTATAAAACAGGCTACAAGGAATCACACCTCCCTCTTTCCCCACTGGCAGTGAAGCCTAGAGGCAAGTTGTCTACTTTAGGCCAGACACCTACACTTAGATAAGACCAACGCAGGGCATAGCCTACAGCAGGGAATAGACCTAAAGCACCAAGGTCTAAAAGATGTGCTGGAAAGTCAAATGAAGTTGGCTGTGTGGAGGCAACTTAGCTCCTTGCTATCTCCTCTGCCGAGTTCCCCACTTGGTCCTGCTGTGTTAAGCTCTTCACCTTTAGTCCACAAGATCAAAGCAGGTTCCCCAAAAGGTAGCCAACCAGGAACATATGTGATTTTCACCCAGATCTGAGGGCCAGCCTGAGTGAAAGTAGCATCTTGAAGTTTAAGAGACATATGTTTCCCTGAAACAGAAGTAATTCTTACAATCTGCTTTCTGAAACAAGAAGAGTAATAAAAACTCGTTCAAACTTCAGCAGTAGCGAGGCAAATCAATATATGAGAGGCATAGACTTAACTAGCTTCACCACCACAAAACAGCATGTAAAGGCCTGCTACTCTCATAGCACAGCTAAACAAGCCATGCATCAGCTGGTTACCAAATCTGAAAAGCACAGGCTGGGAGTGCTTTCCTGGCATCTCTAGACTTCTGCAGTGCCTCTGTCTTTGTACAGTGCATTTCCCACCAGCAGGTCATGCTCCAGTACGATTGCGGGGGGTGCAATGGATACAATGCCAGCTCCTGATCACCCCTGTCACCAACAAAATTGACTACCTTTCCACTGCTCCCAGGCAGTCCCTGGTGGGGAACTCCTACTGGGAGTTGTCATTTTGATAGAAGGCATCAATGACCTGCTTTTTCCCCCTGACACCTCTGGCAGAGGTCCCACTCTTCTTTCTATTGTCTCTGCACATCCTTATCGAGAAATACTAAACTCCCACATTCTCAGAGTCCTCCCCACTCAGGCCCTCCTTGTAGCTGGGTGAAATAGCGGTAATGAGACTGAATAAATCTCTGATGTAGTATATATCACTTTCCTCAGGACTGCTCAAGAGCAAGCACGAAAATAGGTTTGCATCCTGCAACTTCCATCATCCTCATCATTTGGATCCAGTTAATCTAGGCCCAGAACAAATATCATGTGTCAAATTTGGCAAACCACCTCCTCCCCATGATAAAATCAATCACAAAAGAAACATATCTCACAAACAGAAAACACTGTTTAAAAACTGTAATTCTATGTTTACTGTAAGTCTATTAAGGAAAGCACAGAGAAGTTGTATTTAATTATATTTTATGTTTTACACTGTTTTTACTAACTTTTCTCATTTTATGGACTGGACAATTTTTGACCACTTACAAAGGCAAATATTCTTTCTTAACCTACACAGCATTGATGAGGAAACAGAATAAAAGTGGATGTTTGCAGTTTATGGGTACATCTGGTGATGCTGCAGCTCATGAGCCAAATTGATATTATTTAATTGAGTGCCATCTACCACCAGTTAAATACAATCCCCACAGTTCCCATGTTAAAGAGCTTGAAACTGGGCACATTTGAATCAGGGTTTTAAATTTAGCCCTTCTTGTCTTTCCAGCCATTTGAAAAGAAAATTGTAACTTATAACTGTAATGGGTTATTCTGCTACCAAGCAGCTAGATGAAAAGGAAGAAGTCTTCATATTCATAGGGCCGTCACATAGTTAGAGCATGTAACCTCGGTGACCTGCAACATCAAATGAGAAAAGACAATGCTCAGTCTTTCAGCTTTTAGCTGTAAGCACTCTGAATCTACAAATAACTCAATTCTGAGCATCTGGTCTTCTTAACCCCTTACATTCAAAGGTCATTTGATCTTTCAGCCGTCAACATTTATTGATACGACAAACATAATTTTATACTCATTACAAATGGAGAACAGGTTGTGAAATTGGCTATAGTGGGGTTATATGTTTTTCTAATCCTTCATGTTATTTACAATTTTATTGAAATGTGAAAAATAAAAAAAATATAAATTAAATCTGACCATTTGTGTGACACCTCCTCTAGCAAACATGTGCATGACAGAGTTTACATGTGCTGATGAGAGTTATCAATGTACAGGTAACTCGAGCTGTCTTTGGTCATTGCTTCAAGCATTTATCGTGGAGGTTAGTTTGGTCTGACTGGTTTGATTTGAGCCACTGCTACTTTTCTAACTCGGTTAGGTTCTGGTGCTGACAAAAGCAGGTCCCTGCCACCACTGAAGTCAATAGCAGAGCCCTGACATCTTCAGCCTGTACAAATAATTGGCTGAGAAACAGGTGTAACTTTACATTTTCACACTAATATTCTGTGTAGAGATGAACCCACCTCCCAGAATCCCAATGCAAAATTTAAATTGAAACTTCCACTCATTTCACTGATATCAGGTACAGTGCATCTGCTTGGATCTCTGCTCAAGATGAGTGACAATATCCAGGTTTCTGTCCCAGCTTTTTCAAATATGAAGCTTTCTGAAACAAAGTCTTAGTGTCTGAGATTCATTTTAGGCATAAGTATTTTTGTGACTCTGCTTCAAACACTAAATGAGTCAACTTGAACATCCATCCAGCTTGCTTGGAAATGAACTCTTCGGTTTATACTATAAAGCTGGTAACTATAAAAGATCCGCCACTCTTACAAATATGTAGGCTTTGTTTAACAAACTCATTGAAGCTAATCAGACTATTAGGTGCACAACTAGAAGCACTTGAGTTCAGCACCTTATTTAGAAGGCCGGGAAAGAAAGAACCAATTTCACCTAATTTGAGACAACTCACTGAGGTAATAAATAGGAAATTCAGTAATCTTAAATGATTTTATACAATGGATAAAGCAAAGAAGGTATCTCCAGAGAGCAATTCATGTTAAATCATTCTTAACTGGCATTGTCACACACCCCCAGTCCAATACTTCAGTGCAGGATTCATAAATAATACCAAAATCGAGTCATCTTTTTCAGCTGCCTCTTGATTACCATTCACACCAGAATTAGCATATCAAGGTAGGAAGAAATGCATGAATATTTATTATCTCCATTCTTACATGGAAGTTTAAACGAAAAATTTGCAAGAATGTGAGGGACATACCTACAAATATTATTTATATGCTTAAGCAAAACCTTTGAGCTAAAATTCTGACGACACAGTGATGACTTTGAAGGAGTAAGAAAGCCGTGTCTATGAGCATGTTATTTCCGTGAGATAACACTGAAATAAAGGCAACAATTACCCTAATTGACTGTAGTGACAATGCATGCAATCCATGGAGCCCTTGAAAACAGGCAGCTAGAAAACAAGGGGCAGATCACAGCTGAAGCCAGCTGAACAATGGCAGAGCACACGCGCCAGCCAGGCAAGCTGTCCCCAGGAGATGTTTCGGCACTATGGGGACACGTGAACTCCCAGGACTTTCTTACTTCCACCTTGAAAACTTTCAGAGTGGCAAAGCTCCCAACCACTGCCCAGCAGCTCTTCCCCATCACCAAGCCTTCCTTCCTCCCAGTCACTGGCTCAGGGGACTGCAGGGAAGCCTCTTCCAGTGTGTGTTCTGTTATCCGTGGGCATCCAACTTTACGCAGAGAGAGGTTTAGGATAAAAACCAGTCTGTCTCCATTTTTCCTCCCCTCTACGTCTCAAACAGCCATGCATAATCATACACACTGTCTCGGGTCCTTCTCAGCTGCTCCTGTAACTTAGAAAAGACTGGGAAATCTGGTGTACCACTGTAAGACTCCATCAATTTTCTTGAATGAAGAGGACGTATGAATGTATCTAAACCAGGAGGTTTTCCGAGGTATCCACCTTTCTCAGGTATCCATCTTTCTCTATTGATTGGAGAGGCAAGGTATCTCCTGCAGGAGGAGGACAGGACTACCCATCCCTCACAGGATTAGGTAACAAAATCTTAGACACATCTGCATTCAGGTTAGGTAAGCATGGTAATCATACTGGATCTCACCTCTAAATGTTGGATGTGGATGCCCCATCCCTGGAAGTGTTCAAGGCCAGGCTGGATGGGGCTTTGAGCAACCTGGTCTAGTGGGAGGTGTCCCTGTCCATGGCAGGGGGGAGGAACTCAATGAGGTCCAATTGGGAACTCAATTGGGTCCTTTCCAATCCAAACCATTCTATGATTCTATGTTTCACAGGGGTACAATAATGTTTTATCTCATCATTTATGATTGTCCCATAATCGAAAATCCCCAGCTGATTCCTGCATTTTTCCCAGTAACCTGGGAGTGGATTAAAAATAATGGTATGTATTCATCACATTGAAGCAGCTGGTCCACCTCAGACCAAGCAGCATCTGTGTTGGTTCCAATAGTGGTGGGTACAGGGAGTATGAGAAAAGGGATTTTTCCGGGCAGGAGAAAGGAGGAAAGAGAACACAGAGAAGAAAAACAGAACAAGGAGGGGAAGATGAGTGAAAGCAACTCTTACTGCAGTTTAAGATTAATGATCGCTCAGCCACAAGCACTCTACAATCTAAGGTAAGTGGAAAAAACTGGAGATGCTACTCAATAGCCAGTGCAGCCCTTTGCAGATATAAAAAGCAGTACGCTGATGTTCCCACTCAGACATATAAAACCAATGTGATGTATGTAGCTTTTAAGTGTTGGTGCGGTATAAAAGTTTTATTGCTGCTTTGGCTTCAAGAAAGCTACAAACCTCAGTGTAGGAATTGCAAGCCCCTGTAAAAATGGTTATGAAAGGCATTTTTCCTAATCACGTTAGCAAACCCTTCTCTCCATTTTCCCTCTCATTAAAAAGCTTAAATATTTTACAGCTATAGTGTGCGGGCTTATGTCCAGATTACCCTTCATTAAATGACTTTTACAGTAGCTGGATACAAGCCTTGTCTATTATTACACACTAGCTAATTATGTCTCCTTTGTTTTCATTTCATCGTTTTAAACAAAGCTTTTAGGGACCCAGCCACTCTGCAAGAGGTGTTGCCAAGCTGAACACATTTCCAGCAAATCCCAGCTGGGCTGCATTCATTTCATCTGATGATCTTTGCAACATGAAGTAGCTTCCTGGAAAAAAAAAAAAAAAAAGAAGAAAAAAAAAGAGGGGAAAGAAGGGACAGGGAGGAAGGAGAAGAAAAATAACAACAATGTCCAACCTATAGCGCTCTTATAGTGGTTTAGTGCAAAGACGACTTCCCACTGGGGAAAAATCCAGCAGGATGTCAGTGAAGAGTGAAATATGGTGTACAGTGACTCTAAATATCACAGCTAAGCTATGTGAACAACCGGTTCTATCAGGCATTTTCTGATTTCTGACAGCGTTGCTGTTTTCAGATTACTCTAGTAATGTTTCCAAAGTGTATTATTATATTCATGGCAAGAAGAAGGGGAGGAGGCTTGAAAATTACTTCCCTCCTGGCAACGAATTGTCATTTAGGTCCCACGTTGAGCCAGCTCTTTGCATTGCCTGGGAAGCCAAGGGAGCCAACAAAAAGATATGATTTCCCCAGAGCTGGGGGACCAAGGGAAATGAGCAGGCATCTGAAGTCTCCCCAGGGTGCAAAGAGCAATAGCAAAAGGCTTTGCTAAAGAGAGATATTTTTCAGTATCTGTGAAAATAAAATCTACATTTAAATATTATTTTAATTGCTCATTCACATCCACAATACACTGAATAATCAAAATAATCAGATTGGGAATGATAATACGATTCATTATGTGTATTTGCATGTAGAAGGCAGTATATTGTTCCTTGTGAACAGTAGGTAAGATGGCTGGCCCTTGCTCCACAGAGCCTAAAACCCCACGTGTGACATGATGCAGAAGCCAAATGAGAAAACAAGTTGTGCAGCACTTCACAGGAGTCTCAGTCCTCCTCCTTTTCTCATGGGTATTTCGTAACTCTCCTTTAACTTTTTGTTGTTGTTCTTCAATCCTTTTAAGACTTCCTTGACCATGTAGCTTTCTAGCCTTCCTTGGGTAGATGGTATTCAACTGGCCCAGTGAGGAAAGTTTTGTATGTTCCTGCTATCCACATTCTTTGGGTTTGCGAGTCCCATCCTTGATTTTCTATATATTTGCAGTTTTGGCCACATGTAAAGCCTTCTAGGACTTAATGAGCACAAAATCCCAGAGGACAGTCAGTTTGAACATCTTCCGTTGCTATTGGTCTAGAAGTTTATAGGATTCTTAAGGGACTGTGATAACCTTTCTAAAAGTTTTTAGAAAAATATGTCACCACTAAGGAATTCAGTAGAAAACTCAAAAGACTGAAAACATGACCTTATCTTGACAGAGTATCACAGGATGGTTCATCTTCCCTTAAAATCTGTGAAGCTTTTCTGTGACTTGTACTGCCATCACATATTCTCTACTATGTATCGAGCATCACATATTCTATGATCGATGGGGAAACAGCCCTTCTTTGCCTCCTAACTGCTTTCCAACATAGACAGGGGAAGAAATGAGCTGGCAAAGGCAGGAGATATAACAGCCTTTATTCAACCTTCGTATCCTGTGAAGAGGCTACTCATGGGTGGTGATCTTCATGCTTTCCCATCCCATTTCCAGGTCATTCTTCAGCTAAATAGGATCCAGTCTAACCACTCTTCCCAAAAATCAGCTCCTGCTGCCTAAATAGTCCACCATTGCTCTTCACCCCAAATATTGCCAGAGCAATATGACCAATACACTCATAAGGTCAACAGTCAGTAAGTATAATGTATGAACTCTGCTCCAGAAACTCTCTTCTCTCCACCCACTTCACCAACTCTTTTTTCCAATACCGAACTTGATGGACTGTTTCAAAAAGACCTGTGAGGTGAGAAGGCACCTTTATCTCCCACCGACAGAAGGCAGGAAGCCACCTCCCATCCTATTAATCCACAAAGCTCCAACCCCATTTCCCTTATACGACAGTGAAAAGTAAGCACAAGCTCCCTACCCATGTTTCAGATGCATGAAATGTAATAGAAAAATGAAAAACAGTTTGGCAGAAATGTAGCTCTGCAAGCTCCCCAGCCAGATTACCTTTCCAAATCGTGCTTGTTTTTCAGAGGTATTTGTTCATGGAATAGAAAAATATGGAAAGCGCACTCACTTCAGCCCATGTGGGTGTTGCCCTCATTTTCCTCATAAAATAAATAAAGAAAAATCCTCTCCTTTTCCACCCCAAAGGGAGAGGGCTAATCACATTACGGGACCCCCAAAATCCCATGTCCCCGTTGCTGTCCTGTGGCCTTGGCAGCGGTACAGCAGGGGTCGCAGCAGCTGCTGGAGAGCCTGCCCCGGCTGCCTGGCTTCCCCCCGGCTCCTCCTATTCTGCTACTACACAGGCAGCATAAATACCAGAAAGAAAAACCTGTCAAGCAGACCATTTCCCATTATTTGGAAATTAGCAACCTTTATACTGTTTCAAAAAACAAATTGTTTCCATTATCAGAACATTGCAATGCTATATGCATCTGCAAGAAACCACCACACAAATATATTTCTTGCTTTAATAAACTGGATGGGGTTGTTTTTTTCAGCGAACAAATTGCCTCCCTTTTTCCTGAGATTCCATTCAAGAGAAATATAATAAAAACACAGGTACAAACAGACTGTTTGCAATTATTTTCTTGTGCCCTTCAGTACCAGGAGAACAATTTGTTCTCCTTAATTTCAAAAGAGAGCAACAATTAATTAAGCTAATGAGAATTACTGGGAAAAAAATGAAAGTACTTCAAAGGATTTCTGACCTATGGAAAAAAATCTTATTTTGGTCCTGATGCAAAAAAAAAAAACTTTTTCTTTGCATAAATAATCTCACTGAAGCTTTATCCTTAAAACGTATTCCCAGGATTGTGGATTTGGCAAATATGGGCTTCAGACTGCAGTTGTATTGATGAACTGATTTTGGTATGTGCATTTGTTCGTAAAACCCTTTGTTGAGGGAGGATATTATCACCAAGCTGGAAGCTAAGACATAAGCCCAGGCTCCTACACAGTAGCAAACTGGGCAAACGTTTGTATGTTTGACAACAGCACGCAGACATAAGAGTTTTTGACTGTTGCTTTGCTAAGACGAAGAAATAAAATAAAAAAAAAAAAAGTAAAAAAAAAAAAGTGCATTCACTGGTCTGAATATGCCCCTTAGCAGAAAAAGGCCTGCAGGGAAAAGAAAACACATAAAAATGCACTGAAGCAAAGTAATGCTCCTTGAAGCTGGCTGTGCCCCTAAACTGTGCTCCTGAGATTATATCCCGAGGCGGCAGGGGGCACGGTTAAGAGCAATTCTCTCCGGCTCCAAAAGAATGAAGGCAAGTGTCAGCACTGCCATAAAATCAATTCATGGATGATTGCTCCCAGGATGACTCGAAGCAGCAGTGACATGAGTCTGGACATTGTGCTGGTGAGGAATCACCCCTAATGGCTTTCCATCTGATCCCTGGCTGCAGGGGTCACTTCAGCCGGCGCAGGGGGTGAAGCACCAGGTCACAGATCCCATGTGTCAGCGTGCGGCCAGCTCGTGATGGTGACACTTGTTGCACTGTAAAGAGAAGGTTGCCAAACGGGATGGGGGAGCTTAGGATACCAGGCAAATCTGGCAGGCTTCCTTGTACCCTGTTAATCCACTGTTCCTGTACCTTACAGAGCAGTATTGTGTGGGTTTTCCCCGATTTTGAGGTGTGAATTACAGCTTGAACATCAGTCGGATGCTAATTAATAAGTTAATAATCTACCATCATAATATAAAGGGACTTTTCACCTTTATTTTATGGCAATTACCTTGTCTCTCATACTCTTTTTAGCACGTGCTAGCCTGGTCTAGAGAGCATGGACCGGTCCTACACACCACTAATGACATCTCTCTCCTTACCGCCAAGGAGATTGAGGGTTTGCTGGCAGAATTTGCACTACTATAATTAAAATTCATTTTCAAATTGATTCAGCCTTTAGCTAGCGCAGTTTCTCTGCACAGGGACACTTTGATCAGCTGGCCATCAGGTTATAAGAGCTAGCACAGGATTCGGTCCCGTGAAGCATTCAAGACAGCGCTGCTCACCAGTTGCCATCTGTCAGCTGAACCATGACAACAGATTATAAACCACTCCTGGTCTGCCCCTGGTGCCCAATAAAATGCTCTTAAAAGCCCCACTCTCACTCCTCTAACCAGCTTTTCAAGACCACACAGCACCCTGGAGCATGTCAAGCATAGCTGGGACTTCTCAAACCTGCACTCAAGGTCAGCACAGCAGCAGCTCCCTCCTGTTCCATTTACGTTCTGCCAACATGCTTCGCACCTTCAGCTCCTTTCCTCTACACTGCACCATGCAACAGACCTGGAAGTCAAGTCTTTGATGGATACCAATGACTATTAAGAGTGAATGAGGATTCTAATTACAAGCAGTCACGTTGTGAATGGGGTTAATTTCCCTACACTCCCTGAAGGACATCAGGACGTGAAAGAAGGAAGACATATGCCCCGAAATCCCAAAACAGCAAAACTATTTCCTTTCTGCACTGTATTCTGCCACTTCTCATGAGACAGATGATGAGAAGAGGATGACCACTGGTGCAGAGGTCACCACTTCTGGACTCGGTGATACAGTAAGAACAGCAAGAGATAGATACTTACACTGGATGTGTAAGGGGGAGGTGTGCTGTGGGTGGGTAACAAGCCTTCCAGTCTTCCACTCCTGACATTTTTCTGTATTCTCTGCTCCCTAGCTTCTTGCACATTCCTCTGGCCAGTCAAAGTAACCATTGGTGTCAGTTCAACCTCTGGCAACAGCAGAGGCAACAGGAGTCCAGGAGGAGTGTCAGGGACAAGGGAGGGGTTGCTTGTGGCAGACATGGCCTCAAGTTGCACCAGGGGAGGTTCAGGTTGGATATTAGGAAAAATTTTTACACTGAAAGGGTTATTAAGCATTGGAATGGGCTGCCCAGGGAAGTGGTTGAGGCACCATCCCTGGAGGTATTGAAAAGACAGGTTGACATAGTGCTTAGTGACATGGTTTAGTGACGGTTTTTTATCAGAGTTAGGTTGATGGTTGGATGAGATTATCTTGAAGGTCCCTTCCAACCTAGACAATTCTATGATTCTATGACAGTTCTCACCATTTCTTCTTCATACGCACATCACAGCACTCAGTACCGGAAGCCACCTCTGATACCCCGGCCTGCAGGAGCCAGAGGGGCTGCTGGAGAGGAGCAAGAGCAGGCAGCAATAGCACAGTGGCAGCTGTAGAGGTGAGGAGGTGAGGAACCACATCCTGTGGACTGAAGCAGATCTCCCATTTCAGCCGCAAAAGCCCATAGCAGTGTAGACCCCAGCTGCATGTGGAGTACTGGCCACAGCATGCCATACAGCTACTGTAAAGCTACCTTCTCTCCAAAGCTGCACTCCATGGCTGCATTGTAGACTTCTAGATCTTCCTGTACATGCTCTGGCACGGAAAGTAATAATGTCAAAATAGAAAACTCATCCTGCTACACAGGACATTATATTGAAGGAGGATCTATAGTGGGATCCTAACATGACACCAGTAAAAATCCATAGACACTTCTATTTTTAATTAAACAGCAGTAAGTGTGGCTTAGATCCTGTGAGCAGTGAAACTTTCACATGGTTTTTGCTCTTGTGAGCAGTCCCATGAGGCTGGAAGGCCACAACCAGCAGCAACTTTTCCATTAATATCACCTGTAATTTTTAAATAGCAGTACCTGCATGCTAAGGACAGGATTCGTCCCACTTAATGCTGAATGTCTGAAACTGAGGTGTCTCGTCTGAGCTCATTGCTCCAGGTTAGCCTAGTCAGCGGGAAGAGTATAAGCACTTTCGGTTGGGTGAGTCGCCTCTCACGCAGCCAGTGTCTAAGACATGCCCTTTGGCAGTCCTAGTTTCTTTCTGCTGACTCTGACAGGAGCCAAAGGTGAGTAGCTCAGAAATAGATGTCATTTAAACTGCAGACTTCTAGAGGCAGGTAAGATGAATCCTACGCCACGCATTTAAACAATTAGACCTGAATTCTTTGAAAGCTGCCCCTGTAATATCAAACCTGTCTGCTTTGACTCTTTCCAAAAGGACAATCTAATATTAATGATAAATAATTTATCTGGAGAACTAGGTCAAGGTGCTTAACATTTTTGAAGTGCAAGAGATATGCAAAGCAGCCACATCTACTGTGTATCCCACCTCACTTCTACCTAATCGGCTTCCCTCGGAGATCCTGCAAACACCTGTCTTTGGCAAGCAGGATGGCATACCACCCTTCCTTACTTGTGACAGGCACATCCAAGACTATACTTACAGGCTCAAAGCTCTGCTTAGCAGCCAGCCACCCACTGACCCCACTTCTGTTACAGCAGCCAGACATGACACATGACTGCTGAACGAGAAATTGCTGTACTGCACCACAACCATTCCATACAAGGACAGTAAGAAAGAAATGCCGTCCTTCAGGAATGCCAGAGACTATCAGCATTCACCTTATGAAACTACACCTGACCATCTACATCTGATCTACTAAAGCCACCAGCCAGAGTGCCTTTCCCTTTCACAGACGTGCAACAGCACCATAGTGGGAGAGCTTCACTTCAACTAACTCTACCTTCGAAGAATGAGGCATCTGGTCTAAGCCATTTGCTCCCTGGGCTTCCTCCCTCCACAGCCACTGAAGAGAGACATTTCTTGGTGCTCATCAGCGGCTAATGACCCCACTTCTCTTACATACCTCCACCAGGACAGAACACACCACAGATCAGAGAAGTCTATTGTTCTTCATTGACTAAACTCGAAACCTAGATTGCTATCTTATGCTAGCTGCTTTTTAGGGTTTTTCTTGAACAGCTAAAGCTAGGTGAGATGAATCCCACCTGAAATTTGCAAAGCAATTCAACAAGATTTACTGCAAGACCAGAAACAAAAATTATATTTATTATTCTGTGTTCACTCATCTCCACATTAAAATGACAAACCAATGTTCTCTCTTAGTTATAGAAAGCGGAGACCTTTAATAAGAACATAAAGTATTACAGAAATACTGAAGACTACCAATTTTCTACCTCTTTCAGTTAGTCACATCATAAGATGTAACACTCAAAAAGTGTCACTCTGTTCCCTGGCATATGCCTGTGTTTGTTTTCTTAGGCTTTTAGGAATAAAAATACTTCAGGATCGCTTTTGCCGAGTTGAGGCTTTTCCAAGCAAAGAATTACCATACACCAAAAAAAAAAAAAAAAATAAAAAAAAAAAAGAATGGGTTATTGCTAGGATGCTATGTTCATTTTTTAGATGAAATACGCTGTAGTTAAGAGAAATAATGGTTTTACAGTGTTGGAGGGGAAATTCTGATGCAAATTCTTTTCAGGTGGCAGTTTAAAGATCTGCAAGGGAAGGGAGGTGGGAGCAGGGAGGACACAGATCAGCCTACCTGAATTTGCATTCTCTTCCTGTCACCTACCCCCTTACTCCTTAGAGAGAGGATCTGTAGATCTAAGCCAGTGCTAGCAGTCTAACTGCAGAAGTTAGTCCCCTGCAGTATAAGAACGATGAATCAACCCACACTGAGCCCAGCACTGCTGCAGCTGTCAGCTAGCCCAACTCAAATTAGCTGTTTCAAAGGCAACATAGGTCAAATTAACTGTTTCGAAGGTAACCTAGGTATATCACAGCCACCAAGCAATAAGGACACTGTTGGTGTTGCATTAGAATTCTCATTCCTCACGGTTACCTTTGCAGCTGGAGCTCACTAGCCAAAATCTAGCCCCTGATTAATTAATTCAATTAATTCTTTAAATTTGTTGAATTCCTTTTAGCTTTAATAAGTTTGAGGACTTCCAAAGGACATCAAGGCCCTGCTTTTATTCTTTTTTTAATTAGATTAGGGGT
Source organism: Tringa tobata (assembly GCA_033628505.1). NCBI lineage: Eukaryota > Metazoa > Chordata > Aves > Charadriiformes > Scolopacidae > Tringa > Tringa tobata. Next base: position 34,616,015 of record JAHREE010000279.1, read on the forward strand.
AATTTTTGTATTCAAATGAAGAGTAACAGATGTAGCTCTGTGTGGTAATGCTGAATCAGAAAGTAATCTTATAGTAAACAGCTAGGCTTTTTAGCAATGATGACTGTTCAAATCAAATTACAATACATGTATTTCTAAATTTCCTTGTCTCTATTCTCTTTACTTTCACCTGAATGTAAATATTGATCATGGATACTTTGTTTACTCAAGTTTTGATATTTTGGCTGGTTTTAAAATCTCTTTAATGTGATTAGAAAATTTCACCTTTTAATGAGATGAGTAACTTTTCCCTTATTATTCTTACATTGAATTTTTGGATAACGTTTATAATTAGGTGTTTGCACCTCGGCTACAGATTTTGCTCATTCTTGGATCCAGTCCATTTCCAGGGTATTTAATTCCAAGCCAAGTTCTCTCCTCAGAAGCCTGTAACCAATACTGGAATTTGGCAAGTTTTTGCCTGAAAAAATACACATAAACAAAAACATTTGAACCCTGCTGGCTATGCTTTTTGAGGCACCAGATATTTCAATGGCAGCTAGAATAGACATCACAATCTGCAGAAAGAAGCGCATTATCCTACTTTGCTTTCTGAAAGTAATAGGTTTGTAGGCAATACTATGAATGTACTCTGAAAGGGACTTTGATCAAATTCTATCCATTCCAGTTACAAACATAAAAGTTAATTGAAGCAAGTGGAATTGCATAGACGGGGATCGAGGAACAACTGCAGTTTAGCTCCTGGGTCGTCTTAAATCTCTTACCAAGTTTCTTCCATTTGTGGACCTGATCCAAAACTTGTTATAGCCAGTCGAAAGACTTCCACTTTCACAGAATTCAAGAGTGAACAATCTGCAAGGGACGTAAGCACATGCTTGACATTAAGGAAGAAAGTAGCCCCACTACAGTCAGTAGCACTACTGAGAAACTTCAATAGTGGCCTGTATTTCTATGCCTGACTGAATCAGGTCATCACTCCTAATTATGATCCTGATTATGTTCCTGAACTGAAGTCAGTGGGAATAAGAGCAGGGAAGCATGTCTCTGGAGGGCCACATCAACATAAGAATTAAATCAATACCATGCAGCTCTAGTCTGATGAAATCACTAGAGTTAACACCAGCAGAGACTGTAAGCGTACAGTGGTAAATCAGATCCAGGGTCTGTTACATGATTTTGACACATCTTTCAGTTTTATCAGAAATCCAAACACAAAACTTAGCACTCCAAAACATCAGTGGATTTTAGACACTCCCTGAAGGGCTTTGAGTACTGAAATCAATGAATGGATTGCAATGGACTGACCTATAAATGTAGTTTTTCGGCTGTGACAAATAAAATATTGATAATGGTCTTCATTTTGCTTAACTCTTTCCCACTCTTTCAAAACATCATGTGTAATAGACCATAGCAGAATGGAAATTACTTATAAAAATGTGATATGGGTTGGCAGGGTTTCACAGAAAGCAAAAATGATTTTTATTTCCCTCAGACATGCCACACACCATGAAATGCAGCAATATATACTGCAAGAGGCTGCAGCAGTGATTGGTCCAGCATAAGGATTACTGATGGGCTGTATCAGCTCACAATTCTAACATACATAATTAGGTTCTTCATTTGGGGATTCATTATTACAGTGAGTATATGAGCCGCCTTATCTAGCCATGAGAGTTCTCTTACTCGAATGCCCCATAAGGCCACTGTGGCTTTACAGAATACGGCTCACAAAGCAATGGTGAGATTTAAAAAAGGAGTTGAGGGCCTTCCAGGAATGTAAGTGCTACCAGTTGCTTCACCAAGGACTTGCTTAACCCCTAAATAATCTAATGTCCTTAAGCATTCAAAGCCTTCTCACAAACAACTCCATGCATTTGCTAAAGCACCTTCTTCAGGTGTGGACTTCACAGCTGAACAGGGGTTACTCAAGCTTTTTTGATCCCAAAGCCCCCATGCTACTGAACATGATGATATTACCACACCTTTGTGGACATCCTCCTTAGGGACCAGTCCAAGACCATTCAAGTGGCTGCGTTGAAGCCAGGTTTCCTCAGTGTTACCGTTTTTACTAGGCTCCAGAGGCACCTGTGGGATGAAGAAAAACTGATGTTTCTCAGTACAGAAATAACCAAAATTCCATGAAAATCCATCACACAAGATATTAGGAAGTGCAGTCTGGATTGCTTAGTCCACCCAAAACACAAGGCGAGAAACACCTAACCACAGCTAGACACCAGAGGCAAAATGCAGAGACAGGTCCATAACCATAGCTTCAGGGGAATTGAATAGCAAGACTGGGGCAATGTGACAGTGCAGATCCCTGAGAGAAACAGGGTGGAATTTCCAAGTTAACCAGGCACATCTTCAAAAGAACAAAATAGGGTCTTTCATTATGAACTACCGCTTGTATCACGAAATTATCACTCCTTCCATAATCCCCATCTCTTACTCTTTCAAACAAACTGGTCTGAGAAAGCAATCAGGAAATTAGGATAAAATAAATAAAAACCTTATAAAACTCATTGCAATCAATTGCAAATGCATTCCATACGCCTCTCCTTAACGCACTATAATGAAGTTTCATTGCTGTCTCTCCACAATACAAAAGGAATCGCCAGACATGAAGGAGCATATGTAAAGTGGACAATTAGTGAAGAGCTGCCATGTTCTGAGCCCCTATTCATTTATCGGCATGGATCTTTTTCTTTTTCCCTTCTTTTTTTTTCCTTTTTTTTTTTCTTTTTTGGAATTAGCTTTCAAAAGGTTTCCATGGAAAATGGAGAGGAAGGCAGCTATCAAGAGCAACAACAGAGCCTACCCAGCAATGTGCTTTTCGGGCCCTCCTTTTTCTCCCCCTCTTTTTTTGTTTTTTTGCCTCCTTTTCTTAAACTCGCCCGGGCTTAAGTTGAACAGTTTGCACCAGCATATGGCAAAGGTTGAGGTCAGACAGATAAAACGTTTCATTGCGCCGCAGAATGGTTAACAACACGTGAATGTAAATTCTAACACATCGTAAAACTGTTGCAAAGCAGGCTGAAAGGGGGGCTTTAGTTATGGCAGGAAATCTGCTTCCCAGACCCACCCCATCCCTTCCACTTCATTTCAGGTATTGTGGAGCCCGGAGGGGCTTTTTTGAGTCCCCTCCCCTGGCAATCTGCACCCGGCCCCTCCGACAGATTTCTAATGACTTTCCAATGAAGATTTAGGAGTTTTTGTGTTCTGGCGCTGTGAAGGATTTCAGCCAGGCACCCCTCTCCCGGCAGCCAGCCCCAGCCACCGCTTTTGTCCCCTTCTCGCTCCACCGCTCCCCCCAGCCCCATGGCTCTCCCTGCGGATCGACCAAGCGGAAGGGGACCCCCACCNTGGCAAAGGTTGAGGTCAGACAGATAAAACGTTTCATTGCGCCGCAGAATGGTTAACAACACGTGAATGTAAATTCTAACACATCGTAAAACTGTTGCAAAGCAGGCTGAAAGGGGGGCTTTAGTTATGGCAGGAAATCTGCTTCCCAGACCCACCCCATCCCTTCCACTTCATTTCAGGTATTGTGGAGCCCGGAGGGGCTTTTTTGAGTCCCCTCCCCTGGCAATCTGCACCCGGCCCCTCCGACAGATTTCTAATGACTTTCCAATGAAGATTTAGGAGTTTTTGTGTTCTGGCGCTGTGAAGGATTTCAGCCAGGCACCCCTCTCCCGGCAGCCAGCCCCAGCCACCGCTTTTGTCCCCTTCTCGCTCCACCGCTCCCCCAGCCCCATGGCTCTCCCTGCGGATCGACCAAGCGGAAGGGGACCCCCATCACCACCACCCTTCCCAACACCTCCCCACTCTCCATCATGGGCCCGCAGCCACGGCAATTTGTAGCCGTGCTGGTGGCAGGACCACCCCGCCACTGAGCCTGGGGCAACCCCACGGCCGGTCGGGTCCCTCCTGGGCCTCGGCCCCGCCATGGTCTTCATGGAGGCCTCGAGCTGCCCCAGAGCCCTTCAGGCTCCTCTGGCCCCGCTCTCCCTCAGCCTCTCCTCCTGGCCAAGCCCCAAAATGCCCTCTAGGCCTTGCTAGCTTCAAAACGAGGGGGGCAGCCTGCTCCTCAACTACGTTTTCCTCAGTTAAAGCAAAAAACAAAGAGAAGGAGCTGCCGCCCCAGCTCTGTGAGGACCGTTCCTCCGTCTCTGGTGTCGCTGCTTTTGTGTTTTTGTGCTTGCATTTATGTTCGTTCTTCTCTTCCCCCCTCTCCCCCCCCCCCCCGGCCCCGTTCCCACATTTTGTCACCATTATTATAATAAATACAAAGGTTCTGCGCCTAAGAAGAGACTACAAAAACATAAATGAATAAATAAATACTTAAATATCGAGTGACATGTTTGTGTCAGGCATTAGTGCAGGCTCTGGGTTGATGTTTTCGTTTATCATTTGCTCAAAGTTCCTGCAGCTGAAGAAGATAAACCCCAGCTATTCAAAAAAGAAATGTATAAATCATAACAAAGCACCCAGTTAAAAAGGGATTTTTTTTATTATTTTTTTTTCATTTCTCCAGAGATAAGCTGCAGAAGCGTGGTGCTCAATTGTATGCCACCATCTCTGGAGTGAAACTATTAAGGTGGTGGTAGATCATTTATATTGGAGCAATATATTGGGGTCTGTAATGCGCCTGCGGGGAGTTTTTTGTTTATTTGTGACACAGACACAAACACATACTAATACACGCACCGAGGCACCAAGCACCTTGATCCCCCAGGGCCTCTCTGAAACTGCGCCTGGTGTCCTACTTCCCTCTTCAGCACTGCTCCAAGGCGAGAGTGATTAATGCTCTTTTTTAATCTAGGAAGATGTTAGAAGTGTGAGGGACATTGAGTTCAATTATGAAATATGAAATGCTGAGAGGGTCAAGTCTACTCAAACCCCACGATGGAAGAAACGCTCCCAGGAGACTTTGATTCTTCGTCGGATGACTGATCGTCATGTCCTCAGAAAGAATTAAATTTTATTACCAGCTTTTTGGCAGCATTTAGAGTTTAACGTGGCTAGAATTAAAGAGCACTTAGTCTGATTTTTCTTTCTTCCCCTTGCCTTTTTGTTCAAAAGCTGCTCCATTTCTCTCACTGACTTGGAGGTGCCTGTTAGAGAAATGCAGGTGGCAAGTTATCTCTGGAGGGGTTGTACTGCCAGAATGTTATTCACAGCTCATATTTGCATAATCTCTTGTCTCTTCTTAAATCTTCTGTCTTATTCTCCTACCCTTCTTACTCCCTCAAGAAGCCCTCGCTACCAGTCTGGCTTGCATTTCTTTCCTTCCGCGTGCCTCAGTAACACTGATTGTTTTTATCAAGGGGTTGCAAGGCGGTGATCAGTCACACCTTCCTTCCCTACACACAGGCAACGAACACTGCAGAATGTGTTTACTTTTAACATCTGCCAAGACTTTTAATGTCACTGTGCAAGGAAAGCCCCAAAGACAAATCCAGAAACAAGCGTATTAATAATGGTTGGCAACGGGGATCCTGCGGCGAACAAGTGCTCTACCTTTTGGTGCTGTTTGCCCTTCCTTAAAATTCTTTCTTGCCCTACATTATGAAAAGACTTCTGCTGGCTAAGAAGAAACTAACTGGTGTCATTGAGAAGAATCTTAAACTGCTCAGTTTACTGTGCTGGGAACATTAGTGAAGAATCAGCAGAAGGACTGGGGCTGTACATAGGGAATTCACGTGCCCAGTACACATGGAAGCCTTTACTTGGGAAGCAAAGTTGCACTCTTAGTTGATTTCTTTTTAGCTTAAATATGCATAATTCTGTTTGCTTTTCAAGATTCTGGAGTCTGTTCTGCTGTACGTAACTGCTGAAGCCAAATACAGAAGAAAATCAGAAAAAGAAGAGAGGAGACAAGGAGAGGAGAAAATGCTATCAAGGTTTTGACTTGCAATTCATCGTGCCTACTGTTTGAGGTCCAATTCAGTTGCCGGAATATAGGCACCTCGTGCTTTCTAAGATGTCCTCATGTCTGTTGAGCCCCCAACTGCTCCTTCAGAAGAAAGCAGGTCTTCTGCAGGTCCTGTGCTGTATCTGCCTGTTTCTGCAGATTTCTAACTAGCCCTAGGGCCTCTCAGATGGCACAAGACACCATGCCTTAGCCGGCTGAGTCAAGCCCCTGTGACTTATGAAATTAATTAACTCAGAGTACAATGAAATTCTAGGGCTAACATTTAAATTGACATCTCTAAAGGTAGGTGTCTATTCATTACGGTTAGTGGAGACTGATCAAATGCTGGTATCTACTTTTGGCTGAGCTGGATTGTTCTCCATTCTCTATGGGATATAATAGGAGACAAACACTTAAGTCTCTTCTAGAAATCCAGACTTACAGTCTGGATCTGGGACAGCCAGATAGAGAGACTGGAATCAATGTCTAAATTCACTGACTTTAGTCCTTTACTGCCTCAGGCACCCCGTTTCTTTCTCCATAACCATCCTGGAAGCAGTTAGTCCTTCCCCACCCTGATGGGAAGACAGTTGCAGAACCTCACTGCTGTAACCATTAGGGACATCCTCATAACTCCAAGGCTTAATAGATCCATAACAAGCCTATACCCATGTGGTTCTTATGTCAACATCAGTCTTTGCATAAAAAGTTCTTAATTCCTTGCTGATGTTTAACCCTCTGATGCACAGACAAGCAGTTATAACCCCTTTCAGCCTTCAGTTTGTGGAGCTAAACAAGCCAGGATCTTCTATTTTTCTCTCATATGATCTTTCCCTTCCCTGATTAGCTGTGCAAGAATCTGTCAGTTCCCAATCAGAAGTTACACGAAGTACTCCAGACGAGGTCTCACAGGAGTCTTGTACAACGCTGTCAGTGCTTTGCTGTATCAGTAAGACTGTTTAAAGTGGAGAAAAAGCTATATAAAGCAAGTAGAAAATATGAGGGAAGTCCAATTCAGGGAGGAAATGAATAAGAAATGACACCATATAAAAATACACAACAACAAAGGATATAGGGAAATATAAATTGTGCATTAATCCTTCACCATAACAAAAACAAGCACTGCATATCAGAAGACAACTGTCAAAGACATCTCGGAGGACAGTAGTTTACTGATTTTTAAAAGATCCAAGACTTACCTGAATAGTACCAGCTTCTCCAATTACAATAGGTAGAACTAGGAAAAGGGGGGGAAATCACTCTTGGTTCAGGGGACAGGCTAGAAATGTACCAATATGGATAGAAATAAGAAGGAATTTCTCCTATGAGCAAGTTTTGTTTGACCCTCCCAGTGCTAGCTAGCTCCAACGATGGTGGTACTAGCCACTGACCCAAAAGGCGTGTGAGTATAGCTGCGCTGCTGACTTGGATTGGAAGTTCCTGCCTGTGATTCTGCTCACCTTGGAAAAATTGTGTGATGCTTCTGTGAGCATCCCACAATGATCTGAGGAATGACTGCTTTCACTCATTTCTCTGTATGCCTTGGTCAGAACTTGAACCTCTCTCAAATGCTCCAGGGCTTGGTTATTCATTATTGTTACACCTAGACTTTAGAGCCTGAGCTTCAGGTTCAACCAGGTCCATTCTGAATCAGCAAACATCAACCTATAGCAGGCTTGAATCCCCTTCAGCTTGATATTGTGGCAAAAAGAAAAAAGGGATGGAAAGCAAAGACACTGAGTTCTTGCTCAATGGGAGGGCTACTCTGCTGAACCACAGCATCAGAAGATGTGCACAACCCCAGCCTGCACCAGGGTAATGGGCAGAGCCCTAGGGAAGAGGGCCAAGCATCGTGCAACAGTCAGGAATGCAAAGTAGATGCAAAAGCAAGTTCTCTGGACTTTAACTCATGGAGCTGGACAGTGGGTGTGAAAGTGGACTGGTGGTGCTGCACCCTGCCTTGGGTGGAAATCTTTTATGGTCTGAAGGAGGGGAAAAGCAGAAAGAAGGTGACTTCAACCTGCAACCACGACATGCAAAGCTCCTGTTCAAGAAAGCTACAAGTTTATACGAACAAAAAAATCTCATGCACATTAAAGGCCAACCAATTAGAATTTACTTAAAATAGAAGGAAAAGTCCATCCACTGACTACCAGACTCATGGTTTAACATGGTATTTTTTATGGGACAAAGCTGACCTCCCCCATTAACTTTACTTTTGCAAAGAACACATAAAAACATATTTAGCAGTAAGGGAGAGCAGAGAAACATCATCATCACTGTACAAAATGCTGTCACCCCAATTTTCACAAACCTGGCAATTATTCACTGAGATCAAAGCATATGTTAGATCCTCATTTTCCTTGAAAAACACTCTTATGGAGCAGATGAGGCAAAATGATCAAGAACATTGCCCTTTTCTTTGCTGCTTCCTACCAAATTCCTGATATACAAACTTCAGGTTCATTTATCCAAACGTACTCAAACTTATGAACGTATCAAATTCCTTTCCATCATAATCCAGCCTTACCATCTCATTCTAATATCTTTTTTTGCCTCTGATATATAAGAAAGTTGCTCAAAAAAAGCAGAAAATATTTGGCATTGTAGTTGTTTTCCATGACAGTATGAAAGAGATGCCAAGCTGCCAGAACCTCATACTCTCCAATGTCATGTTTTCTGATTCCGTTGCTTTCTTTTAAAAAATGAAAGGAATGAAACTGAAATAAATCTCAGTGCTCCCACATAACACTCCAGTAAGTAAATCCAATATTAAGACATTTTCAAGCAAGGGTTATTGGGGTGTGGTTTTTTTCAGGAGAAAGAAAAAAAGGCTTTGCACAAATAAAAGGAAACCAGTATGTTAAAATGCAGATTTGTTTGATTTTGAGATTCAAAAAAGTGTTGTTCCATTGGCTGGAAATGCAAATAGTGAGTAAGTGCCATGTATTCCAACTTTGTTGTCATTAAGAACTTGTATTTCCCTGTGAGCGACAAGGAACATTGACACACATTTACAAGAGAGGATGAGCCAGCCTCTATTGCTAGTCATGCCATGCCTATGAGAATTCAATTCCTCTGAATACTTTGTGGTTTTTAAACCAAAACACCAAATCAGGATCGCCTTACCACATGGAATACAGTACAACACTTGGAAATCATATTTGCCATGAAACATATTGACAGTGAAATCAAGTGCAATTGGATGGTTGAAAGAAATAGATCAAAATCTCAGGTCTCTCACCATAATTTGGTAAAAAAAATGCAATTATGCAATTAAAAAAAAGCACTTCTGTTTGTGAGGGTTCTCTAATTAGTATGATGCTAGTCTGTTAAAAAAAAAAATTCAAAAGAAAGGCTAGATGTAGATTCATGGCTATCAAGTTCCCCTAGATTTGATTACCCCTATGCAGATCATTCACCTACTGGGCTTCTGTTCTATTCATATGCACAACAGGCTCTTCTGGGTTAATTCCAACCCTCAACATACATTTCACAACTACCATCACCCCTCTCTGTGGAAACGAAACTGCCCTTGAGACGTGCTCATATCCATGGCTGACAGTATATTGATTTTGCATAATTTCAACTGTTGAGTCTTCTAATGCAACTCATTTATAGAACTTATGTGAAAATTTGATGTATGCTTGGCACGAGTGCTCTCTTTTTCTTTTCTTTTTCTTTTTTTTTTGTCCAGCCTCTGAAAATTATGTGATGAGAACATCCCCATTGTCTTCTCCCTCCCCTGGAATATTGGAATGCTTCTCCTCTGAAAGTTCAGGGACAGGGAACAGTAAGTAACAAATTTTACTGTCATGAACTTGAGTATTCATCTGAATTCATATAATTCACTCAGCTTTATTTCATCCAAAGTGATACAGGACTGGATTGTAGATATTAACACATATCCTTAACAGGTGAGAAGTAACTTTTCAAGCCAAACTTACTAAAATACTCTAATAAGTGGGCATATGTCTTTCCTTGGCAGAAAAAAAGCAATTTTGATTGATGGTCAGAGATCATACAGTTACACGTATAGTTTAGGTTTATGGCCTACCTATAAACCCCCATTCACTCACTGGCTTGTGTCCCATCACTGTAGGACCTCGCTGGCATCACTAATTCATAAATGTTTCCATTTACCTGAGGGAAAGGGATAGTTAAAGCTGTAGCTTGAGAATCCAGAAACGCAAAACCATTTCCTAGCTCTGACACAGGGTTCCTCGGTAACCTTTGGAAAGCAAATTCATCTATATTATGTCCAATTCCTTGTCTCTAAAGCATGAAAAATAAAGTGCCCCCCTCCTGTCCTTTGGCTGCTTCTCTAGAAAGACTGTTACTGGGGGCAGGAAGTGTCCGTGTGCAAGGTACCTCATCAATAGGGCATCAATAATTACGGAATTAATCATGTACTACAATATCAAATGTTTAGTCAGCCCATGAGGAGGCTGTGGGTGTAAGGAAGATACACTAGGCTCAGTAAAGGTACACATATCAATCAGCCCAATATGGAATAACTAAACCCCAACTTTTCATGAATGGCTTTCTCAAGATGTCTGAACAGCCCTTTCTTCTCTCTCTTTCTCTTTGCCAACCACCACATGTAATAAATGCTTTGCACCTCCTCCACAATCAAAGAGGGGAAATGTTTCTTTACAGTTTTCTGTGACATTTTTTGCCCTTCCTTCCAGAGCCATTCTCCTGTTGCTGAGCAGTTGTTCTTGTGCACATGCTGCTCTGAGATCAGCTAACACACTCACATCAACAAGTGGCTCTCCAAATGGATACACAGTACAGACCTTATTTGTGTTTATTGTCATTTACACATCTGCTAAATTCTCAGCAGAAGTGGCAGGACTTACTTCCTCAGGCTGTTGTCTGCGAAGCAACGGAGCTCTTGTGTGAATACAAGCTTATCTGTGTGGGTAAAGGCTGCACAGCCTATCTCTTACGAGGCTGACTTTTCAGAAGAATAAAACCCAGAACAAAAGGACTAGAATTTTCCACAGCAAACGTGGTTGGAATCAATTTGCACTCTGTAATAATTCACTGTGTTTCATTAAATGGATGCAAAAATATTCTTTCTTTCCCTTTGTTAGGTTTGATTGTACTCTCTGAAAAACAGAAATCAATAATTCAATGTAAGCTAATTACGGAAAATGTGTCCATTTGGGGTATGAGTAAACTGTGACTTTTGGAGACTTATCTAAACTACGTTTATTGACATCATCTTGAAACCTGGCTAGAAGGTTTCCCGGCTGCAGGAGTTTTAATAAAAAATGTGTTTGTTACCTGTGCTACATCAACTCCTTGAGATCCTGCCAGTCATCAGGGATATATTTTTCTGAGGATTGCAATAACCTAGCAAAGGCACAACCTGCGTCTTGAACATTTAAATCAAAGTAAGACAAGGATGTCCCAAACAACCAGAAGGAATAAGTGAACAGGACTCTTTAGGCAGTACTATTTGGAAGTTTCATAACTGATAAAAAGCAAATACAATATTACCAAGTACTCTAATGTAATAAAACCATGACATGTTGCCAGAATTGGCAAAGTTAGTAGAGTTTGAAGGGACAGGCATTATGAGCTGAACAATCCTTTCTACCTCATCTCAACTGATCCTGGTGTCCAACGCAAGGAAAGACCTGCCCCTAGAACATAGTGATAGAGTCTGCTACAAAAAGTAGCATCGCAGGAGGCATCGCAGGAGATTCCATGCCTCTCTGCCTCTCCATGCCACTAACACAGGCATTATCCTGGACTGGCTTCACACTTGCAGCAGCTCGTCTTCTCAGCCTGTAGAAGAGAACGCTCCAGGGAGACCTTATAGCACCTTTCCAGTACCTGAAGGGGGCCTACAGGAGAGATGGGGAGGGACTCTTTATCAGGGAATGGAGTGGTAGGATGAGGGGTAGCAATTTTAAACTGAAAGAGGGAGATTGAGATTAGATATTAGGAAGAAATTCTTTTGCTGTGGGCTTTGAGCAACCTGGTCTAGTGGGAGGTGTCCCTGCCCATGGCAGGGGGGTTGGAACTTAATGATCTTTAAGGTCCCTTCCGACCTGAACCATCCTATGATTGCCTACTGCACCTCTTTGTTCTGAGATAGGATGCAGAGAAATAGGAGGCAAGGTCTGTCTCCTCTCCCCGAAGCTGAATTTGTGAGAGCCTGCAGGCAAGAGCCACTTCAGCTCTAAGACAGACACCAAGGGATAAAAAGGATGGAGGCAACAGCAGAACACAGACCACATAGCAGAGACCGTGGCTGATGTTAGGATTGTACACTGCAAAGCAGCAGCCCTGAATGGTGTTGCAGCTGTCTGGTACCACACAGAACAGCAGCATTACCTTGGGATCTGCAGACCAGCCCTGGTAAGGTGAGACCTGCTAATGCAAGAACAGTCAGTGGTTATACCTGGTAGCACAGGCTAGGGAAGTGCACCGTCAGCAAGTTTCAAGGTTTCAAGAGCAGGTTAGCTCAAGATTTACAGCATTTCTAGCTTTCGGATGGCATGGAGGTACCTTGAGAACAGCTTTTTTTCGCTGTATTCAGCAATCTGTTTCCCATTCTGGCCAGAGTCCAGAAACACACGAGAAAAAAGTGCAAAGAAAAGGAAAGGCAGTAACTAAATATTTCAGAACCTTCACAAAGATTTAGTTTGAGCAAGGCTTTAGAAAAGGGCAAAAAGCCAGTGGAGAAGTGGGGTGGGTTTTTTTCTTCCAAAAACAATTTGCCCTTTCCCTATCATTTAAGTTAACCAAATTAAACAAGTACCTTCTTGTGCAGGGGTGCTTACACAGTTTGGGTGAGTTCTTTGTTTTATAAACTGTGAGCTTTGTTCCCAGCTTCTCCAGTGGCCGTGGTCTGTTTGCTAAGTGGATTCTCTAGTGCCTGCTACTCGGCTGTGCTGCCATGGCAGGTTTTCCTTTGGTGGCCGTACCAATCTGATTGTCTTTCCTCTGCTTACATGTCTGTTTTTACAGGACTCACAGGACTACAATGTTCTAGAGCCGCTTAAAATTTGCTTAAAATGAACGTTTCAATAGTCGTTAAAGGAAGTACAACAGTAAAGCAAACGCAGACAGTGGGATCTTGTGAGGAAACCTGGCTAAGAATAACCACTAATGCTCTTTTGGAGCATAAACTCCTTCTGGTCCGGTACGAATACCAGATAGTGAGTCCTCACGGTACTTCATTTGGGTAGGTTATATACACACACAGTCTTCACTCTGCAAAGGTGAAGGAAGCAGCGAAGGGGATTAGTTTCCCAGGAACACAAGGCATCCATGACAGGTAAGCCCCAAGATTTCTCAGTTGGCTTTGGGGATAAAAGCCTGGACCCACTGACACCAAAGCAGGTCAGGTTTGCCACATAGGCCCATATGTACCTCCTATAGACACAGTGACCCTACCTCTCTGCAAAAAGACCTTGTCAGAGGTCAGACATTCTTTCAGGTAGGTAGAAATGAAATTTTACAAATGTTGCATGTGTATTGCCAGATGTGCGTGACTGTACTGCAAACCTACCTCTCCCCAAACCTTCCTGCCAAAGAGTATGCTCTGCTTCACAACGTGCCATTTCCCTCCCTGTCCCCACTATGTATATATGGCTATATGCTCTTTCTGTTTAAGTCCATGTGCCAAGATGTCCACACGAGAATCAGATCAGACTCAATATGTACACAAATCCAGCTCTGCAAGGTCCAGTGATCCAGGAGCCCCAAGAAATGCATTTGAGCAGTGTCTAGAGGGGGAGTCCGATGTGTTTGCGATGCACATGCTGGTGGTCAAATTACAGAAAGGAAATCTTTGTGAGCTGACATCCAGAACTCATTTATTAATATAGGCTGAATGACTAATTTATAGCCAGATATTTTTAGCCCTTTACAGAGCATGTATTTCATTATTTAAGATGTTTAATTATGTACCTGTCTAATTAGTATGTGAAGAAAATAGGCTTCTTTATTACACTATGTCTTTAGTGAAGAGCAATAAATACTCGTATTAACGGCAAACTTTCCTAATGCTGACAGTCTTTAAGTTGAAAATATTTAACGCACTTCATGCCATGTCAAATGAGGGAGGTCTGATTCTATAGGAGCATCATAGTTGCAAAAAACAAACGCCAAATAAAGTAATGCAGCTGACCATCAAAAACACCAAAAAAAAAGGAAATTATTCCATCTTAGATTTGTAATTGTTCAGTTCAGGCCAGAAGACTGATTTCAATAGAGATTACTTGTATACAACCGGAACAATTTTGTTCTCTTACTGCAGGTGTGTCAGGTAAAATCAATATTAATGACTTCACACAAAGAATCTCCTCTCAAGGTCTGCAGATCTCTCTTTGGTGTGTCTTCTCAAACAGTTTTAGTAAAACACTGAGCTTAAAAAGAGAACAAAATGTTCCTGAAATGGAAAAACCCAGTTTCATCTTTATAATGACAGATCAAATAGAATGAAATTATTTTTTAAACTACAGCATTTTAACGCATCTAAAAATAAGGGTTTGTGCTGTGTCTTGGATAAATGAGGCAAACAACATAGGACAGGATAGAACTACAAACCATATTTGAGGTTTTTTGAAGCTCTTGTTCGTTGGAGAGACCCACAGCATGATGCAGAGAGTCCTACCTGAGTCAGAGCAACCTCTTCAGACTACCCTATAAGGTACCACCTGCTCAGACACTCCAGGAAGCAACAATGTCCAATCTCATCCCAGATGTACGTCCCTGCTTGTCATCAAAAAGACATTATTGTCTACCTTTGTTTGAACTAGAAGTGCACGTGAAGGAATCAGGGATACCAAACTGCCCAAAAGGAAAGAAGGTAGATTGCAATTTGGTTTGGGAAAAACTGTTACGAAACAAACATCTAGGATCTCTTCATGTTCACGCTGCAGAAGGAGGACTGCTGTATCCACCTGTGTATGTGCATGCTATAGAGATGGATCCTTTCCTGACTAGTTAGACAAGATTTTTTGACTGGCTGGATGTCAAGCTTTTCATCCCAGTGTCTTTTACTCAGCTCAGATGTAACTGCTGGTCCTTTTGTGCATGAAAACAAACAATGAAGCCACATCCACCTCTACAGCACGTGATTTGAGGGGATGCCGTTTATTTCCCACATCACACACATTATTTCTGCCAGGTGCCTGAGCTGAAAACACTCATCTCCATTTTATTCCATAACATCTTTTAGCAGCCATTCACCAAGCCATCATCTGTCCAGGTGTGTGTATAGTTCTATAAAAGGAACAGATATCTCTGCTGATGCCGTTCATTTTGTGATCCCTGTAAATGGTGTGAGTAAAACTGCCTGCCCTCAGTGCCAAGGCCTGGGAACTCACTGCATTAAGCATCTCCTGTAGCACCAGCACAAGAACAGAAGGGGCCTCAGCAATGACTGACAGTTCATCAGCACCTTGGCAAATGAGTTTTCACAGTCGTCTTCATTCAAAATAATTTTTAGAAGGCTGGGTCAGTCAATGTGACTGCTCAGCCCTGTATAAAAGGTCCCTGTTCGCTTACCTGGCTTGTCATTTGAAGGGTCCCTGCAGAAGCTGAGCTAACTCATGAAAATGGCAGAAAACAAATCCAAAAGAAATGCAGAGATTTTGATAATTTAAGTGATTTAAATCGGCTATGGGAAGGGTCTGACAAACAGAAGTAGGCACAACGGAACCAGGCAAGAGAGCAGAGGAGCAAAAGAAACCTCACCCTTTGGCAACAGCAAGTTGCTGCATAAGCATGTTGCACGTTCCATGACACCACAGCCTAAATTCCTCTGTAAACAACCTGGAGATAACCCATAGCATAGGCAGGATTTTCTGAGGCAAATGGATCACTAAAAGGGGAGAGTGGGTGCAGAAAGGTGAGGGGAAGGACAAAGTCATCTGTACAGGGAAGGACGAGGCAGCACAGGGAACGGCGCCAATTTTTTGTTAATAGGATGGCTGTAATCCCAAACCTGTCTTCCCTTAAGCATACCACTGGAAATATCATGCTTTCACTCCTACCTCAGAGGGCAGAAGTATTTCTGCTGATGCAGACTGGTTGAAATTGCCGTTTCACTAGAAAAGGCACATGCGGTCTTTATCGGAGCTTGTGACCTCAGTTTGAGTTCTGCCAGAAAAGGACGCATTGATCTGTACCAAGTCACTCCCCGGTGTGTTTGCTGCTTTGTGGGACAGTAATGTCTACTTTGTGGGACACCAGCTTTTGCTCTCTGGGAACTGTGAGGCCACAGGGGCAACTTTCCACTGTTCCTTCTCTCACACCGCACAGACACCAGCCCTCTGCCCAGGTACGTCTCAGGATCTGCTTGTCCATCTGCCAGGATTTGATGCCTCTGCCAGCTCTCTCTAGAAGAGTCTTGGAAGCCACATGTGTCAGCAGACTTTCCCTGGTGACAGGGACAGTTGTCCTGCCTTTGGGGAGCTTCAGCATCTCCTGCTGCAACCAATTGTGATGCAGTGGAAAAACAGACCTGAGAGCAGAGGTGCCTGAAAGCCATGGCTGCTGAGAGCGCTCCCCAAGTGGCAGCAGAGGCTCGAGATGCACATCTGGGCGGAGGAACCCGTCTGCTCAAACACTGAAACACGAATCACTTTGTGACAAGCACCAGCTGCAGACTTTCTAATGTGCAAACAACCTATTTTGGGCTTGCGTGAGGAAAAACAAAGCAAACAGCATTTACCTGTTTACTTTTGGGGTTGTTCTACAACTCATGGAATACAAATGACCAGTTACTGGGTTGCTGGCCAAGATTATTTTAAATTTTTCATAGGCTATGGATGAATGCTGAAGCATCAGTCTTAGCGCGAAGTACTTCTTGGTTGCTCTTCATGGAAATTTGCAACTAGAAATTCCGTTTTTTGCCTGCCCTACTTGAAAGCTTGTTCTTTGTAGTGACTTAAGGTTGTTCATTCCACTCTATTCTTTTTTATTTAATAACAGAAAGTACATGATTCATCATAAACCAGGCATCTTTCAGCTTCCTTACCTCATCATTACACATACAGTCACTCTCTTAAGAAAGGCCACACAGAAGGAGAAGGGCTCTGAGGTAACAGACATGATTTAAATTTTTTTTCCTTAGTATTTTTTTATTCCAGCTGAACTGCAAAGAGCTGCTAGGCATTGGTTTGGTTTCTGTTCCCTCTCTCTCTAGCCTCAATAAGCTCCTTGCTGGTTTGTGCTTCGAAAAGTCCAAGTGTCTGCCACTTCCTAGGGTGACTGTAGAGTCCCTGCATAAGAAACCGTGCCCTTGACTAATCCCATGCCATCGTTTGTCCCCATTCTGGACCAACGTTCTTCAGCTCTATGGTGCACCAAGGAGACTATAAACCTTCAGAAGATTAAGATTAATGTCTCTCTAATTGCGTCAAACAGTGTGCAGGCAGCGCTAAAGCTTTGTGTTGGCCTTCTCTGTTCTCACGACTGCCCCCACTCCTTCCTCCTGCCTGGCCTTTCTCAGATTCTCCTATCTGCCATCTCCCCACAGGCATCTTCAGTCTCGGGGTGACTCAAAGCTTTCATGGTCCCACTCCTCCCATCCTCCTCCTCACCCTCCCAGCCAAACACAGCCCAGTCTCCTCTGCCTCCACAAGGACACGAGCGTGACAGTAGCTTTCGGGGGAGCCGTGCACATGTGCTCACGAATATCAGCAAAGCCAAGAGCAGAGGCATCTCTAAAACAACACTGGAGAGTTTAAAAGTAGGTCAGGCAGCGTCTGGTCACCGGGATTACTGGGCAGCAGAGTTCAGATCTGTGCCCAGAGCTGTCACAGCCAGCAAGCGGTGGCGGATTGCTATTGGAAGCGTGTTTGGACCAGTAGAGGGAATGCAGCATCCACACGGGCACTGGGCCATCTAATCAGCTAGCTTAAATTGGCTGACCTGAACTCCAGGTGATACCTGGGCACGTGTGAGTAACGCTGCAGAGCACAGGCTGGTGCTAGGTGTGTTTCCCCAAAGGGCATGATCCTGACCCTATGGAAATCAGATGGAGGGTTGTCATCAACTCCAGCTGGAGCAGAGCTGTAGCCTTTGTCACTACGATTATTTCAGGTCTACTTCCTACTGGTTTTAACTATCACAATACCCCTAGGAATGCTCCTTGTTTACAAAATTGCCTCTTGCTCTGACCGAAACATTCGTATCTCAGTTGTTAGCCACAATAATGCCTTGACAATTTTCTGCAATTGGCACATTTCATTCAAGACATATTATTGTAACCACAGCTGCTTAAGATGTACAAAACCAGGTTCAGCAAAAGTGCTGTTTACTGATGCATGAACAAAAAAGCCTGGAAGTCCACTGTTGTTCTCTTGCCTTTTGACTGGGACTGATGTTTCCTAGGCAGGTGGGGAAAGAAAATCTTTAAATATACAGGAGGAAGCAATCTTATGGGGTCTCTGGTGTGAGTTTCTGCTCACAGTAGAAACAGCTTCAGAAGCAGTTTCAGCAGATGTCGCAGCCTCGTGTGAGATGGCTCGTGACCCTTATGGACTGTTTCTAGTTTGGAGGAATGCTGAATCCCCAACAAAACAAGGAAGCCGGCTTCACCGTGAAAGAAAAGGAACAAAATTGCTTGACTCCATTTCATCTTCCCAAAGGGTCGGAGAAGGTGAAAGGGGAAGGTGGGAAGAACTCCAGCTGCAGTGGTTTAAATCTATTTTAATAATGTCTCACGGCCTTCCAGTGTACATGAAAGACAATGGTCTGGTACAATTAATAATGATTGGCTTGCCATTACAGCGATAAATAACTTTAAATAGCTCTTTAAAGCAATGTTGAGGGCCTTCCTTTCCCTCCTCTTTTTTTTTTTTTTTTTTGGTGGCAGATGGTGTAAAATCCCTGGGCTCTTTGGACCTTGACCTCCTGCAGATGTTGGGATGGGACAAAATGGTCCTCAGGATGGTAGAGAGGGGAAGAAAATGAAAACCCTTCTAATGTACCGTATCAGGGCTAGCAGTGGGGTGGACCACTAACTGCTTTTTTATTACTGTCACTTACCAGCCCCAATTCTTCTGTACTTAAAGAGTTATGTCAGCAATTGTGAGGCAGCTGAAAGGGAGAGTGGATGCATGTGGTGGTGAAGTATTATTGGAAATCAGACCAATAGAAGATGAATGAAAGATTATGAGAGGGGCAAACTACCATAGTTAGCAATGCTGCAACAAACCAGACATTGATATATTGTCCTCTTGGAGATATTCTGACAGCCTATTATAGTTCCCTTAATGAGGTTGTCATGCATTTCTCTTTTTGTAGCTATTAAAATCTTGTCTACATCTGCTGAGGTTTGCTTCAGAGAGGTGGAGGAGGGGACCCTTGATATTTTACAGTCTGCCCTTGTTTAGTAGCCAGGGTCATACCTGGCCTAGTAGCAGAGAGGGATATTTAAGTTTGCCCAAGATACAAAGTTCAGTGGAATTTCAAAGGAAAATAACCTCCATGGTGAAAGAAATGTTTCCATGGTTGTATCCTCACAGTGAGCTGAAGGCATGATGGATGTTGATATGACTAATGGGAACTTTCTACAGCCGTTCCCGGATCTACGCAGATGGTGAGATAATGTGGTATGTGGGCCTCATTAAATATAAAAATCCTGCACATCACCCCTGAATTACAATGTTAGCGAGCTTCACTGCTAAGTATACTAGGAAAAGTAATCTGGTTCTCTCCAAAATAAGGAATGAAAAGACTCACTTAAGGATTTTCTTCAAAATAATCAATGATTCCCATGAGTAATATGCATACAAATATGTAGGTAGATGTGGCAGATGTGTGAGCACCATGTCAGTACCAGGAAGCAAAACTTCCACTGCTTGAAGAGGTGTCTTCCGCAAGGAAAGTAAATACGGTTTGGAACATGAACCTTTCCCCTCTAAGACACTAACTGCTTTGCCTTTGGCTCTTTGGGTCGAACTTCGAATCTAAATTCAAATCTAACTTCTGATTGTCCCAGAAGAGTGCAGTACACTGCTCACAAGAGGGCTCCAAATGGAGTTTTAACTCAGACCTCTTCCTTCCTTTTTGCGAATCCCGTTCTCTGATACAAGGTCAGTCTCGAGGAATGAATAGGGGAAGGCTTTCCATGGCTGACACATACAACTGGGGAATCTCCGAGGGCTGGGGAACTCGTCTGCATCTGAATAAGGCTGGTTTAGGCCCACCAGCTTCCAGCTGCAGGGCACAAAGCAGGCATGCTTTCTTGCATGCTCTGAGCCTTGATATTTAATATTTAAGGACTTTCAGATTCGTTTTGAATGAAACCTCTTTGTCCTATAAACATTTTCTACTAAAACATGACATACGAGGAAATTTAATACATCAAATCAGATGCAGCAAGTTAATTTCCTGCAATTAGAAATGATACAGTTGGATAATTGCTCTGCAGAGCCCGCTGATTTATTCTAAAGCCTCTTGGAAAACGTTCTAATACATCCAGTTTGTACATCTTTATTGTAGTTTAATAAACAGAAAGCACATGGCTATGGGCTGTAATGGGAAACCAGAAAGCCAGCAAACGTAAAATCATTTGGGATTTGATGTCTAAGTCATCATTAAACTAGGATTTGCAATGAATATGTCAGACGTCTTAACACTGCTCCACAAGCGGTATAGAAAACAAGCTCCCCCACTCTAATGAGGCAGAGTGAAATGGGTGAATACATTTTGATACACAATGCATCAGTGTCTGGTTTGTTTTAGTGAAACAGTAACCTCTCTCCCTTTTTCTGGGTAAATGCAGTACAATAGACTAACGCCACATGAATCTATTATGTCTTATAGGGCTTTTAGCAGGAGTATGACTGTTTAACCAGGCAGTGACACGAGAAGAATTACTATCCGACACTCCAGCTGAAAGTAGAGATTTTATTGATTCACCGCACTGGCCTGCCATTTTAGCTTTGATTGAGAGCCTTTCATGAATCCAAAAAGGTAACACTCCTTCATTGAAAACAACAGCAGGCGGTCCAGCCTGGACTTAAACCATCTGCCAGCTTAAAAGAAAGATGAAGGTGTTTCCCAAAGCATCTACTAGCCTAGATCTATCCAGTAGATCTATCACTCCAACTATTGCACATCCAGGCTGACATACGAGAAATGCTTGTGAAGTCTTTGACTGGAGGTTTCATGTAGATCTAATTATCAAAAATGATATAATCTGGAAACTAATTACACCCAGCAGCACAGCAGCTACAACTTCCCTCATTCACTCTCTCACTTCTGAAAGAAGTTATATCTTCACATCCTAGAAATTAAGATATATCCTTTTCTTTCCCTTTTTTTTTTCAAAATCTCTTTTGAAGAATTTTGTCTTTGTTTGTTGTAGATCAGCTGTGATGCAGAAACTTGTTTCAATTAGATGTTTTCCTAAAAGCAGAATGTTCTATTTTAAACAAAAGAGATTTGCATTCCCAAGCAAATCTGAGTTCAGAGTGACATGTGAGCAGTGTGCATGTTTACACTTCAGTAGATATTCATGTAGTCCTGTTTCCGTGTGCTGCCATTCCAGGCAATTTTGAACTCACACTGCAGACACAGTTTGATACCTGTAGCTTCCCTTTCTAAGACCTTACACTTCTTTAAAGACCGCAACTAAAAGCAATGCAAAATATAGTTTAAAAAAATCCTGGAAAATAGGCATGAAATGTAAAGTCATGTTGTACAGTAGCATATAGTATTTTGGAGTTCCAAGGTCATCTGACATCAGCCTGAAGCACATTTAATGTAAAAGCTACTGCAAATAAGTGTATCCAACTGCACTTCCTCAGAAATATCTCTTTTAAAGGGTACAGTCCTGTTCACATCTGTGCAGGATACTGAGGAATTTCAGATACGGAATGAGAACCATTTAACTGTTATATATTATCAGACAAACATACCTAGTTTATTCTCTGTTTTCAGAAAAATGAGAATTTAAAATACCAGAAGCCATGGAGAAAGCCTGGAAAATATAGTTACTGGGGAAGAAAGCATGGAGACCTCCCGTGCGAGTCCTTGAGTGACCAGGACCTGGCACAGACCCAGAGCTAGTGAGCCCCATCACTTCCAGCCTGACTCTTGCAAAGTTCCTGGGGTATCTCCCTGCATCCTTCCCCAAGGTGCAGGAATTCTGGACAGTTTGATAACTCAGGTAGGCTTCAGCGTCTCAGCAAACTGATGCACTGGGATACACAGTATGTACCTCCTGTGGCACTTTCACCCCAGGTATTGGATGCAACACCAAGTTTACTTATGGCCAAAATGAAGCTTTGATAACACATTTTCCCAGTCCTGAGCCAAAAGTAATAAACTCTGGAACTCAGCAGAGTTTATTCAGTCAAAGCAGCACACTAACATGGTCACAAGGCTTGCTTTCAGCTCTCAGTGGAGGCAGAATGAGACCGTGTCCACCCAAAACGCAGCCAGAGCAGGCTCACCTCATTGCAAAGCCCTGCTAAGCGTCAGCTCACATCTGCAGAGTGCAAACAACTCTGGGGGCTTTGCAGGAGCCTCCCTGGTTCCAGTGGATTGCACGGGAAAATAAACCAGGGCCAGGGTGAGGGCTTGAGCCCTGATCTGCAATTGTCCATACTGGTTAATTCTTAGCACGCTCCCTGGTAAGGTTTTGGCCCACAACAACTTACCGTCTCCCACACAATGCCTAAGGCACCCTTAAGAGATTAGCACAGACCTTGGATTTTCCTAAATAGGCAGTTCACAGGAGGTTGCTTTGTTTTGGAGAGAAGAGGTCCATGGACACAAGCCAGGCTGTGCCACTACTCCTCAGAGCCAGCGCTCGGTCCCTGGGGTCTGTCAAATTTAATAGCAGAGCTGGGCTGACCCGTTTTGTATGGGGCTTAGCCCCATGCAGAGCCAAACACATGCTCCTGGCATTCCTGGTGCATGGACACACAGTGCCCATGGGCCTGAGCTGCCTGCAGGGTACAGCCACAGCCTGAGCTTTGCAAAAAATGGCTAAAATGCTTCCCTAGACCTGCTGGTCCAGGAAATGACACGACCTTGCTCTCCTAGTGCTGTGTCTGAAAGAATAAGCCCAAGAAGAACAAACCGGTTACCTTCAGAGTCAGCCATGGTGGATCTGCACCCACGTGCGCTCAGTCCACAGCCCAGAGACAGGGATAGCTGAGGACTAAGTGTACCACTATGCAGCAATTAGCCTCGGGAGCTTACAGCAAATGCAAGACAATTTAGACTGACAGGAAAATTTTCCAAGAGACACGATAGTTGCACAAAATGTAAAGGGCTCCAGAAAGATCTCAGGAATCAAAAATAGCAGAAAATAACATAATGCATTGGGCCTTTTTTTCCTCCCTGCCAACTTTTAAACCAGGGTAGTTTCAGCAGGCCTTTTTCTGATGCACAGGAAAAGAAAATTCAGGCTTGAGATCAGCTCTTTGTGTTTAGTCCTGCACATCTCCACTCGGACAAAAATGAAGTAATGTTTTGAGAAACTGGATAGTGAACCCAGGGACAACTGTGGCAGAGGCAGCCTCTCCAGCCATTTGTTCTCACAGGCTCGATGTTCTTGGGGCTGTGGGAATAGCCCACCGTGGATTGTTACCAGACTGTCAGGGATGCGTGTCATTCCCTTGCATTCCACTTGCTGAAAATCACAATCTACTGTCAGCTACACAGAGTGTGTAATCCTGGAAAATGCCACAAATAGCAAACTGTCAGCACAGGAAAGATTAAGCCAAATGCTCTTCTGCGCCTTGCCGCAGAAATGGAAGCATCAACATGACTGGTGCAGCATAGAGGGATCTTAAGGTCCCCCAGTATATGTTCCTAACTGATTGGGCTCCTCGGGGTGTATAGGTGCTGGCAAATGAGGAGCACCTGGCTGGATAAAGGCTCAGTACAGCCAAGGTGACAATACACTGTGATTGTGTGCGTGACAGCAGAAGTCCAAGTAACCGCAAAATCTTTCTGGGTAAAATCCATGTGTCCAGTGTCTTCTTAGACACTAAGTCATTCAGATATGCATGGTGGTTTTGATGTTGGTTTTGAGGGCTTACCGGCTTCAAATCCACCTAAGCTGTACTGAGGTGTTTAAATGCTTTTCTTTTAATCTCACCCTCGGTTTCCAGTTCCTTTATGTGCCTCTGAAAGCTCTCCAGAAATCCCCGTGACCTTCTCCATTCCCAGGACTTTACTTGAATTCATTCCCCTTGCTTCTGCTGCCAGCCACACAGGTCCACTGCCGGGAGCAAGTGTGGGAGCTCTGGACTTGCATGCCTTGAACCGCACTGCCCTGTCCAAATCTGCACAGAGGTAGACCTGGTGGCCGTAGCGTCAGCTGCCCGTCTGGGCTGACCATTCCTCCTCCTTCCCGGAGCACCATGAGAAACATCACTGGGGAGAAATTTAAGAGAAAATGTAGCCGTTTTGTTCTGGGTAGTATACCCTTATATTCATGTGAGTGACATTTCTGTTGTATTTCATTTGTGGTGTGTTATGGAGTGGAAACGTCTTTGAGATGGAAGTCTCATGTCCCTTATGGAGACGCAATCGCTCGGTTAATCCCATATGGCCTGTCTCCAAGCTGTTTCAAACATCACAGAAGAACAGCAGGTCTCAAAGTTCCTGGAAATTTCATGAAAATAGGTGGCCTAGTAGTGTCACAGCAAAAGGAAAGTCTGCTGAGTGAGGTCAGCTCTTACCAGTCTCCAGAGAATCTAAGAGGGGCATGTGGGTTTATGAAAGTTCAAGTCACAAATTCACACTGGGGTTTGCACTCAGCCGGCTGCCTGAGAAACCATACTGCAGACAAGGCTTCTCTCCCATGTGAATCCTCTGGTGTCACACCGCAGTCCCCATTAAAAAGTCAACCAACCGTGAAACAGTAACTGTGCTGTGCTCACCCAATGCTCAAGCAACTCTCGTTTCTCTTGTAACATAGGTGAAACGGACAGGGAAATGCACAGTTTGCCTATTGCACCAGGGAGACAGAAAAACAGATGACCTTGCACCAGATGAGAAAAAAAAAAATCTTTTTTTTTTTTTTTCCGGTGAAGCAGGTTGTTTCAGGAGTGATATTGAATAGTCAGTGCTGGTAAAGACCTGAGATGGAGCAGTTTGTGTATCATGGCAGATATTCCAGGTGGCATTCCCCACTGAAGGCTGGCAGGTAAACCGTGAAACACCTTTCAGTCTTAGGCAGTTAGACACCTTCCATGCGAATCATAGAATCATAGAATTGTCTAGGTTGGAAGGGACCTTTAAGATCATCTAGTCCAACCATCGATCGAACTCTGATAAAAACCACCACTAAACCATGTCTCTAAGCACTATGTCTACCTGTCTTTTCAATACCTCCAGGGATGGTGCCTCAACCACTTCTCTGGGCGGCCCATTCCAATGCTGAATAACCTTTTCAGTGTAAAAATTTTTCCTGATATCCAACCCGAACCTCCCCTGGCGCAACTTGAGGTGCCGTTTCCTCTTGTTCTATTGTCTGTGACTTGGGAGAAGAAACCGATCCCCGCCTCTCTACAACCTCCTTTCAGGTAATTGTAGAGAGCAATAAGGTCTGCCCTCAGCCTCCTTTTCTCCAGGCTGAACAATCCCAGCCCCCTGGGGCCTGTCACAACCTTGTACAAGTCCTGCAGAGCACCGTGGAGTTCCCAGGTTTGAGCTCTCCTCTTATCTGCTAAGGAGAGCTGCATTAAATAACATGTAACAGAAATAAGAAATACAGAGCTCCTTACAAATGAGGTCAATAGATACCTCTGAGTTTATCATTGCAATCAAGCTAATGAGGCATTGAAGAAATTGCATGTATGACCCATTGTCACAGACTGTACAAAAGAAATGCACTTTATCAGAGGATTTTGTTGTGTTGGCATCTGGGTTCAATGTTCAGACACGCTGCAACAGCGAATGCTTACAATGCCACAACTCAGCGATGGACTTGAGGGGACACTGCTATCACCAGCTGGGTGAAAGATTCACAGCTAGCCAGACTGTGCTAAAATATGCTGAAAGAAGCTCAACAGCAGCCCCTCTCCCTGTCATCTCTTCGCCTCCTTGTCCGTTTCTTATTCTTATGGCTCATATTTCAGACCGTGCCCTTCAGGGACAAGAACTGCCATTTCCTCTATACTTCTCCTGCGCCTGTGGCAATGCAGGTCCCACCCCAGTGGAGCATCTACGCACTCTCACAGCCGAGGTGTTGGTGTGAGACAACAAATCCATCTTGTTATTTCACTGTTTTCAAACATCCAGCTCATAAGTATTCCTGTATATGCTGTACCACAGCAATACCTAAATGGGAACCTGTTATTGCAGCTAAATTCGTTCAAATTCATTTCACTTACAAAAGGTACTAAAACTGTCTTCTTTCAGCAATAACCTCACTTTTGCTAATCACCAGCTCATTCGGGTTATATTTTATACACTTGATTATTCAGTTTTGCCCTGATAATAACTAATGTGCCACTGTAGGCAAGAAGCAAAAACGCTTCAGCTCAGCCCCTCTATTCCTAATGGATTCTCTGTTTGTTTACATTATACTGTAATAGCTATTGATCTTCACACGATTATGGAATCCAGACAGCATTAGAAAATTCATTAATGATGGCTATAGGAGCTTTAACCCCGTTTAAAATGTTCTTCACTTTCAAGCTATTCTACATGAATGACAACATCTATTATGGACAAAGGCACTGTAACCACCCCTAATTTGCAAAGCATATTATCTGTGATCAATACCGAATGATAGAGCACAGCTGACTGAAAGGACCAATTTTGGAATTCAAGCGACATATGGTTTAAATCCCACAGTAACCACCCCGCACTAACTAAACAATGAGGACGTACAATATCCAGGATTTCCAACGCAGTGCTCCACAATTAACACAGCCCTTCCCTCGGGAATAATGCCACTATTTACATTTTTGGTTTTCAAGGACAGAGAAAGAGTTTGTTGTTTCCTTCATCAGATGTGACAAGGTGCAATGCATAATGAACAAAATGCCATAATTGCTCAATAAAGGAACTTTATTAAGCATATGGAGTAACTTTATAAAAAAGAAAATAACACTTCAATGAATATTTGTTTGTTTCAAGAAACTGTTTTCAACTTTTTTCAGAAAAAAATAAACAATATCAACAAAATTGCCCCCAATACAATTGTTTCACAGGCCTCCTTCCAACAGCACTAGTCTTATATGTCTTAATAATACTTTCCAGGAAGTCTGTTTGTTTTAGCTCCAGCCTACTTTGAAAGATAGATAATGAGGGAGACTACAAGTGCCTAGCTTACTGCTTCATTTAGATTCCACGACTGTTGTCCCAGCTCTTTTCAAGTTATGTATTAATGACAAAGGGTTATGGAAGGATTTTATTAAACATTAAGTACCTTGGCAATGTAACTGAAGGCGTAAACCACAGCAACCTACATGACAATTACATATTGCAGCTCTAAAAAAAGGAAGCATTTAATAATTATGGCTTTATATAATTCTGATACCTATAAAAATTCTGGACTGAACTCAGCCCAAGCGTAACTCACTGACTCATTGGGCATATAACAAGGATGAATTTAGTGTTGTGCATTCATGGGAATAGCTTTGCCTGTAAGAAATCAATACATTTTTCAGCAAGCCACATAATAAGGGACTGACCCAAGCCCCATAATTCACATTTTTATTCCCATGCAAACTTCCACAGAAGGAGCCGGATGCATGGCTCTGCTTTGGGTGCGTGTTTGCTCGCAGTACAACAGCACATATCTCCATATAAAGCTGCTGGGTCTATATAGCTTGTCCCCCCAAACCGTAAGGATAGTCATTTAGTCATTTAGCTTACAAAGCAATGAGTGCAATATAGTCTCTAGGGGTGGATTTAGTTTTCGCTGCCGTGAGGTATCTATGACACAGGCATGAGCTAAGTGCGTGCGCCGTCACTATGCGTTGTGGTTCGCCTTATCACCTGATGTTATCCCCTGTCACAGTCTGGTCAGTGGAGTCTGCAGAGCTATTCTGCCTGCATCTGACAACAACAGGAGCTCAGGCACTCAGCACAAACCTGGCACTAAAGGTGGGTCAGTGGAATCCCACCCGACTGAGAGGTATAGGGGTTAAGTACATTATGTATACTATCCATGGTCTGTCTGTACCAAGACCCATTCAGAAGGCTTCTGGTCAGTGAAGAGGCAGGTGCAGAAGGCAGGAAGGGGCTCCAATTGCACAGAAATCAGGACACAGAAGGGGCTGCCCCACACCCAGTCTCCAGCCCGCATCAGCAGGCAGGACACTGCCCTGCTGTGTAACCAGACCCAGAAACTGGGAGGAACTCTCAGGTCCCACCACTTAGACATAGCCATTGTATGTCAAGAGATGTGTGTGTAAGCCCCACACCGACCAAACTGTACAATGCATGTAAAAAGTGTCACTCACTCCAGGTGGCACCCCATGGGCCTCAGTTTGCCCACATGAGACTGAGGATGTAAGGTAAAAAGCACTGGGGGTTCTGTGGTGTGAAGCCACAGGTACTGAGAGATAGCAACAGTGAGAGCTGCATTGATAGAGATCCATATCTGCATGATTCTACAGATATAGATATGTATATCAATTGCAATTTACAGCATGCCATTTCTGAATTAAGAACAAATTCTCACATTATACACAAACACATGCATGCAAACTAAGAGCACCGTCTCCCTCTCCCACATCACTGGCTTTAGCAAAGACATCATTTTACCCCTTATGTACAACCAAAGCAGCTCAAATTCAAAATTATGAACCTAAAGTAAAATCCATTGGAAAACAGCTTGTGAGAAATTCAAGGGTTGAAATATATTAGCTTATATATAAGTTTGTAGATCACAGAAATTTATATAAAGTCTCTGGTCTGCTTAAGGATCACAGATTTACAGAAGTAATCATGAATTCCACTCAATCAAAAGGAGAGCAGAGCAAATTAAAATCCAGGGGAAGAATATATCATAAAAAGAGTGGTCAAAAGTAATCAAAGCTGAAGTGATCTGAACTGAAAAAAAATGCAAAAAAACCCCAAAAACCAATAAAAAACAGCTCCTACAAAAGATGTCTGAAAATCCTAGAAATAGGAAGCTGTTTCCTTGGTAAATTTTAGTCCAACCCAAGTGACATTGCTATGTAAAGCAATCTAAGCAACTTCACGAGACCAGGAGAATAGCAGAAGGAAAGATAAGTACTTAGCAGTCTCAGTCTTAATGTGACATTGACCACACCATCAATCATAACCTTCAACTACCTTGATATGCAAGGTAAGCCACTAAGAAGAGAAATTCATACATGGTGCAGATAATGAGGTTAATTTTTCTGAAAGCTATCATGGAAATTATTCTAGTACGTTATCAGTACTTGCTAAAATTTTTCTCAGTATGGAAATCAATCTTTCCTTCTTCTTGGCTAGAGCATAAAGGCTGAGATTTATAAAGCCTTTTAAGGTGCCTCTAAAATTAATGGGAATTGGATGTCCTCATTACCTACATGCTTTGAAAAACTCAGCCAAAATGCATAAAATGCAGAGACAGTGGCTATCATTAAAACCTCTCCAGTTTTGCCTTTGAAAGTGGATAAGGATATCATCACGTTCAAATGATCTCCCTGTAAAGAATTTAGCACCAAGAATATTTAGCGAACACTACAGTGCTCACTGTAAATTATTTTCAAAGGCATGTGCAAAGAGTTTAATGGTACTTACACAAACAACTGCATGAAGTAATAAGGTGAAGTGAATCTCTGGAGGCTAGTTATCAACACTGCAGTCCTGAAGGAATGGAATATATTATATACCCCACGTAGCCACTTCATTGCTCCAATTGGGAAAGGTCTGGTGAGACCAGGCTCTATATCCTTAGAGGTAATTACCTGCTAATATGCAAAGACTGCAGTCCAGAGGCATGAGTGGAATGGGCCTCTTTGGGCTGGTTCCGTCAAACCAGTTGTTGAAATCATGCCTAGTTCCCAACCACCTGCAAACCTCAATAAACCATCTTCATTTCGCCATTGCCACCCTCTCCAGCAAAAGCCGTATTGCTATAGGTCAACTCTCTTCCTTAGTCCCACCTTTATCCCTTTTCCCAATACTCTGGGCAAAAGGGGCATCCTTGCCAGCTGCCTTCTTCCCTAGTCTTGACCATGGCTTTTTCCCCCCAGCTGGCTGGTAAACAAGAATGGAAGCAAATCCTGGGTCTAGAGCACTACGGTGAGGGTGATGCAAACCTTGGACAAAGCTTGTGCTGCTGTTGCTACCCTGCTAGCAGTACCCAGATGGGCCAGCTTATATCTAGCTCTGGCACTGATATCATAAACATAAGCAGTGCAATCACACTCCGCAGTGGAGTGCAGATGAGAAAACCAAAGGAGAAGAGGTTCAGCCTTGTATAATTTCCATGATTAAAATCAACAGCAATGTTTGACTAATTGGCCCACAAAGGCCTTTGCATTGGCATAATTTAAATAAGCTTAAAAACAGAACAAGGTTAAAAAAGCAGCACCATTCAGCCTACCAACCAGGCTGCAGAGTCGCTTCACTGAGTTTGAGTTATGCAGGGCTTGCTTATCTCTGCAACACCCCATACAGCTGCCCTAGCTTTCTGGTGGAGCACCCCACTGAAAAGTGAGACTGGCAAATGTGTTCACTATCATCTTCAGCAGACATTTCACCTCTGAATAGGAACACAGTATTATTAAAGGACTGCAAGAAGAGGGGGATAACACGCATTTTCCCTCTCCTGCTCCATGTCAGTGCCAGTTTTTCATGTATCTCCTTACATGGAGGATGTAAGCTTTGCACAGACTTACATGGAGGCAGGAGAATGAACCAGCAGCTTCTCTGTTAGGATCACTGAGAGCAATATGTGTGACATGACCTCTTGTGTCATGGGCAAGTGGCTGTGTCTCCATGCACTCGTGCACAGAGCAGGTAGAGTATGTCTTGTGTCCACTTTCAAGTCAGCTTCAAAGTATTCTTCAAGAGAAGTCATAGGAAGGCTAAGATAGAAGTGGACCAGGCTGGGTTCTGGACATCTCTTTCAATACCACGGATAAGACCTCTGTTGAGAAGGCCATGGAGATGGCTACAGCCATCAGGTAGCCTACAGCCTACCCAAAAGCACCAGATGAGACCTTGGCCATGTCTGCCCGGCTCTAGCTGAGTGCATTAATTCAGTATGAGCCAGAAAACAAAGCATTAGGCAAACTTTGTTATGTAACTGTCGCTGAACTCGCATTTGGGGCGGCAGGCCAGCGGGTGACAGAAACCACTCTGGCAACTGCTAATTGGCCTTAGTAAGGAGTAAGTCAAAGAGACTGGCCTGGGGCAACGTAATTAGCAAAGTCATTGGCAGCTTATGCCAACAGTCTAATTTAGAAAGTAATAAATAGTTAAAACAGCAATCTCCTGGGGGCAGGAGCACATACATACGAGGACGGCTGACATGGTGAAGCAGCTATTGCCCAAGGTGGAACCACCCTGTGTAGGGGTCGAGCTGCCACCAAGAACCTGACGTATCCCTCTGCCAGAGCGAGTGTCCACCTCCGGGCTCCAGGGTGCTGATCTAGACTGGAGCGGGGCTGGGGTTCCGATTCACGTTTTGTGCGCCTGTGCATGATAGAATTGACAACTTGGAATAAAAAAATCACTATCCAACCACCAGCCCACCTTCCTAAGTAAATAAGTTTTAAACGGCACGTCGCCAAGTGGTGCGGGTCTGCTCCTGACTCAACTGCAACGTAAGCCATGGGACCATAGAAGAGAAGAGGAACTCCCAGGCTGTGCCCTGCCCAAGCTCATCACACCACACATCCAACGAGATGAACACCAGTGGGCCAGGGCCCATCTGCCAGCCCACAGTGCGGGAGGGGGAAGCAGCAGGGAGGGAGGGAATAAAGAGAAGTGAGGAATGGGCTCCACTCCCAAACACCTTGCTCAGCGCAGCGAGGCTTGCTGTAATTTGCTGCCCATAGGTTAACAGTAATTTACTGTCCCCTGTAGCAAAGACGAAGCGGGGGGTGTGCAAGGGGCACGGTGTGTCCCCGAGCAGTTCCTGAGAGGAGGCAGCTACCCCGGCTTCTGCATCACTCGGAGCGAAGCCTTGAGACGCACGCTGGCCCAAAGTAATGAGCCTGGCTCTGGCAGTGAAGTGATTGTGGCAGTAAAGTGAAACAGCCATTATGCACTTGGCAGCAGCTCTAGCCTTGAGATAACCTGCTTTTTAATTGAGCTGAGGAATGTTTTCATTCTTCCTCAAGTTGCATATTATTTATGGGTACAATGTGTAATAATAAAAATTACATCTCTTGGCAAAAACAATGAGGAAAAAGTCAGCTGGAAGAACACTACACAGCGGGCGTATATCTTTCTGGAGAGGTAGTCGTCTATTTTAAGTGCCGTTGTGCTCCGTCTCACTGTGGCGTATCCACACAGCAAGCAGCAGAACGCGAGCGATGTTTTTGCAGGTACAAAGAGACCCGGTTTAAAAGAATCATAGAATCATCTAGGTTGGAAGAGACCCTTGGGATCATTGAGTCCAACCATCTACCCTACTCTACAAAGTCCTCCCCTACACCATATCCCTCAGCACCACATCTAATTGTCTCTTAAATGCATCCAGGGATGGTGACTCAACCACCTCCCTGGGCAGCCTATAGGCACGACCTCTAGGCATGTGCTGCGAAGTCCCTCACCTCTGAGCCCCGTGGACTCATCTCTTCGCAGACCTTTCCCAATCCGTACTCCTGCAGAGGTACCAGCGGAGGGAACGGCCACAAAATCTACACCCCGCGCCGCCGCTCCGAAGCACACATCCTCAGCAGAGCATCTTCCCCCTCCTCTATAAAGGGAGCAGCAAAAATTGCTCCCAATTTCCTTCCACGCTTCAGGGCGCTGAGCAAAGGCATTATTGACAATTTGGGGGGGAGGGGGGGGGAGAAGGAATGAGCTGCCTTTATCCATTTTTAATTGCTGGAGACTGTAAAGTTGTTCTTTAGGAAATAAATACTTTACTACTTTCCTCTCCCACTCTCAGCACGCCAGCGCGTGCGGTTTATCGACGGGCATTTAATAATAACTTTCAATAGCGGAATTTTTTCAATTGCTTCTTCAGATTTTTGCTCCAAACCGCTGCGGTTGGATTACTCATGGGAAAAGCTGAGCAAATGGATTTTGTGTAGTGTGCGTCCGCACAGAGAGAGAGTGAGAGAGCACAGAATCACTTAAATGATAAATCAACTCTTTTCTTTTTTTTTTTTTTCAAGTATTTTTCTTCGTGCAATAACCTTTTATCTACAGCCCCACTGTCACAAATACGCCGTTTGACCCTTTGTGCACTGTGAACAGAAAAACGCAGAAATCTCTGCGCTGCACAGATTGTCTTAAAACTCTTTTGTAGCCAACAGGTCTTGCATTTTAAATGGGAATAGGGCTACCTCCAGGTTTGTCAGCCTGACGCCTACTTGTCTTCAGGCCTACAAACCAAACACGGGGAGAGCTGACTGAGGGAAAAAAAAAGGTGAAGGCTGAAAAAAAAAGAAAGAAAAGGAAAGAATGCTGAACCTATAATGTAAATCTCATGTTTAATTAGGAGGGCTGAGGAAATGTGGCCAGGAAAAACATGTTTCTCTGTAAGTGGTTTTGAATAGCACTGAAGATGAATATAATAAGGCTGACAAATACACCTTGGAGGGTGACTGCAAGAATAAAATCGATTTATTTAATAATTTAGAAATTGCTTCCAGCCATATCTCCCATTAAAATCTGCAGGCCATTGTATTCTGTATTTCTTGGGTCTTTTTTCTCTCTTTTAGTTATGCTCCACCAGCTTTAATAAATAAGTAATACATGGGGGGAAACACTTATCTCGAGTGCTTTGCCACAACCCTGTAGGGCTCTTTTATTCTTTCGAACTCTAAATAGATCAAGTCAGGAGCAATCAGCTCCCTGGAGAAGAAGGATGTTTCAGGGTTAATATTCTAAATATAAGCGAGGAAGTCCAAAAATTAAAGTTGTATTAATGACCATCAAAGATCGAAGCAAGTAAGCAATGTGTTAAATGCATATTCTACTTCTCAAAACCAAACGACAAATTACCTGGACATGTAAACAGCAGTCAGCAGCTATATGCTTTTTTGTAGGAAGCGTTAAAGGAAAATGAGACATAATAAGAGTAATGATTAATCCAGAGATAATATTTTTTTAATTATTCTATCACTTGTTTTGAAGTTTTCTGCTCATAAATGTTCCTACAGCTCAAGCTTCCTGAGATTTTTCTCCTGACAGTGTTTTGACCATAATTGTTACGGATTCTTGGTTTTACACTGCACATTTTAGAAAGGAAATATATTGGATAGTCTTGCTTGTAAATCAATTAAACATTAAGTACTCACCACCTTACTCTTGGAAAAGCCGATGTAGCCCAGGCACAATTCTTCTGCAACTATTTTATGCAAAATTCATAGTGTGAATTCTATAAACAATTCATAAAGTCAAGAATGAGTTTGATATAGGTGCGTATCAGCAATGTAGGCCAACTTCATTTGCACCAGGAAATTAAACATAAGCATGGAAAATGCCTTTCTGCTCACTTGAGTTTGATGACAAAGCCAGCTGCATGGTCAGGGGGACCATCCTTGGTTGCTCTGGCAGTTTGTTGCTTTCACTTGCAAGACCAAGGGAATAGTTGAACTCTGCTATAGCAATAGCTATAACAATATTAATTAATTCTTTTCAGGCAAGGACTTCCATTTTCCCCAAATATTGTTCTTTTTAACCATTCTAAAACTAAATAAAATGGAGAAAGGGAAGAGAAAAGAGCACACAGTAAAAGCCATTATAAAAGAACTGGCTGAATGGATGCCTTTCAATTGATGTCAGTGGACTTCAGATAAATAAACGGGAAATTACGTTAACGTGCTCTTACTTTTCCCAACACACCAACAAAACGTAGCTTTTAAAAAGAGCTTACATAATAGGCCCACGTGGATTTCCTTCAGCAGCTCGGGCAAGACAGCACTCTCCACCTCCAACTGCTGGTGAGCGAGCCACCAGCACACAGCTGGACCAGGGGAGTAGGGCCAGTGGCTTTTAGCCATGACGTGACCACATGATTTGGATGGGATCCGGGCCTGATTACACACCATAACCCCATTGTCTTCGTCTCCTGACACCTTAGCTTCTTGTTTCCATATGCTAGGCTCTCACATCTTCCCACAGCTTTAGTAGTCACATAGCTTTATCCCCACAAGGTTTGGGGGAGCAATGGGCCCTTATAGCTGATTACCAGGAGCTCTCAGCGTGACCTATTGTGTCTAATCAAGGACTTGACTCCAGAGCTCCCACCACAAAACCCTTATAGCCTTTTTCTCTGCATGTGGACAGAACCCCACTGACTGGAGAAAATGGAATCGGAGTTTCCCTGTCAAGTGCTGGAGCATGGGGGAGGTTTTCCCACATTAGAAACTTGTGGGTGAGAAGAACAACACGATGGATGAAAAAAACCCAACCCCTTTGCACCCTCACCATAAAAAATGCAGGTTGCACCCCTGGCGTGCAGGATGTTTTCTTAAGGTTAGGGGCGGGTCCCATCATTCCTGCACTCCTAAGGAGAAGACGGTTTGGGCTGTACCACAGCCCTGGTGGTTCAAAGGGCAGGACAAGGATGAGGAGTCAGAGCTATGTGGGTAGATGGGCAACGTGGCACTCACCCTCAAAAACCACAGCATTTCCCTCTGAACAGTCTCACAGTGCTCTCTGCGAAAGCTTGATTCAGGTCCTTAGGGGCCCTCTTAAGCCTTCTCCAAGAGGAGCCCCATAGCCTCCACCAGGTCATGCAGACTACAACCTTCTTAAGTACGTCTTCCATTAGGGGACCCCTGAGAGCCAGTGCTTAGGGCAGGCCCTGTAGAGCACTAAGCAAACACCGAAACCATCTACTGTCTGGTTTTGTGTGAGGGAATGCAGAGAACTTATTGCTGGGGAGAGGAACAAAATCAGGCAGTGGGCAGGTGGCAAGCTTCCCTCACCTCCTCTTCTCCATCTCAGGTATCTTGCTCACTTGTCCAGGTTAAGCAGCGTGGTAGCTGTGGCCAGCATGTTCAGCGTGCCATATTTCAACAGCCAGCTTCCCCTATAATCCTGATTATTCTTTAGAGCTGAAATGGGGGAGGGGATGGAGGTGGATTTTCCTTCTTTTTTGTGCTTGTGTAGGTCTGTGTTTTCTCTCTTGTCTGCACAGGGGCAGGCTCACTGCTCCAGTGTGTGACCTGCAAGAAACCCGGCAAAAGGGAGGAGGAGGAGGAGGAGGAGGAGGAGGCAGCATCGCTGAAGCAAGCAAGGGACAAAAGTGACTTGGTTGCTACTGGTGCTGCTGCAGGAGTTGCTAAGAGGAGGCACAAAGGCCCCTGGACATTACTGCTGGAAAGTCATTAGGAAGCTCACGGCCATGTCCCCAGCACAGATTGCAAGTCCTCCTCTCCCAAGGCATACGCGAGGGCATGGGGGGCTCGGGAGGGGGAGAAAGGGAGGCTCAGGAAGGAGG
>JAHREE010000279.1:34652830-34669338 GCA_033628505.1 Tringa tobata
GAGGGGGGAGCAGTGCGTTGCCCAAAAGGGTGGAAACGAACTGGGAAGGGGTGGGTGGAGCTCAGCGTGGGCAGGCTGTGGGTTTGACAGGGTGGGTTTCTTTCTAGTTATAAAGTTTGCCCCTCCCCTCAGGATATTTTTTTTTTTTTTTTTTAAGTTTTATTCATGAGTTGTTAACCGTTTTGTTTAGCAAATCGGTTTATCCCAATGACCTTTCCCTGCTTTAATTTTCGAGATGGCAGATGGCTCTAAAGAAATCCCCCTTAAATGCAGACCCAGACCCAGCCTGTTTTTTCACACACTGGACCTGCATCAACATGCCAAGCACAGCTCCAGAAAGAAGACAAAGTCCCCAAGAAAGAAGCCGGGAGGGAGAAGGAGGGGGCAGGGAAGAGAGAGAGACCAGACAGAGCCCAGGTTGACTATTTCTTGCATTGTTAATAGCCTGGGATTTCTGCCTGGTGCTGTTTGCAACCCCCTGCCACTACAATCTGCACACGGGCAGCAAACTCTGTGGAGGATGTCCTGGAGGATTGGTATCCCCAAGTCTCTGTTGCAAGAGGTGAATATTGGAGGGAAGCAAAACAGCTGGGGAGTGAGAGACCTGTGCAGGAATGAAGGGCAGGAATGACGCACAGAAAGCAGAGGCAACGCTGAACCAAGCTGATCTGCTGTACCGGTGTGAAAATACAAAATGGGAACAGCATGTTGGAAGGAAGTACTGAGAAAAAAAAAAGCCATTTTGAAGCACTTTGAACTGCCTGGTCATTCTTGTCATGACTTCTCATCTGGCACCCAGGCGAAGGGCAAAATGTTTTTCCAAAGGTGCCCTACCCCAACTGTTGAAAAAGACCTTGGTCTCACTCATTCCCCACCCTCCCCAACACATTTCCAACTTTTAGCCCATTCAGTTGTTATGGATGAATAAGTGAATCGTGTTCAAGCGTTGTCATTTATCTCTTCCCCAGCTGGCAAATTTGTGAGAAAAAATCTATGCAAATTACCACATTTCCTATCTTTCTCAGCTTGTGAGTAATACCACCCAGAGATGCCAAATTCCAACAAGCAATTCTGTTCATTTTAGTGCACCATCACATGGCTCTGGTTGAAAATGTGGTGAGAAGAGCAATTGTTTCAACCAAAAAAAACTCCATAGTGATGAAATGCACTCAGGTTCCACACCAATGGATTCCTCCCTGACCACAGCTTATGCCTAAAAGGAAAGATCCCAAGCAGGACTTGCAAATGGCAATGCAAGCTCCTGACTCAAACCAATTCCTTCCAGTCTCCAGAGGGAGTATACAAACCCAATTCTACTAACCATTTAATTCTGTGTTTCATTTAAAGAACTTAAGTGAACCCTGTTGGCTTTCCTGGCTAGATTGGGTAATTTTGAGGGGGAAAGTTGGACAAAAGATGCAACATCATCAAGTGACATGTCACAGCCCACCACACCAAAAAGGGACAAAGGGGAGGGCACAACCCCCTGCTTCTTCCCTCCCTTTCAGTCAAGCCTATGGACTTCCATGGGGTGAGCATTCTACTGACCCCAGTCCTGCCAACAGTAACTTTAGCCCATAGCCAAGGTATCATGCAACACTGCTGGGAGCAAGATACCAAGAGTAGCAGCAGTCACAAACCCTTTTTACCTGGAGAAAGGTGTTACGTCTGGAAAGGTGTAAATTGCTAAGATCCCAAGCTTCTTCATGGAGCCTCTTGGCTTCCTTTCATTCTGCATGGTTTGTTTTTCAATGGCAAATCAAAGCTCTATCCTGAGACCAGAGAGACCGTGGAGGAAGACAAACAGGCTCCAACTGCATCAAAGTCAAAAAGCAGCCTTAGATTAGTATTGATGAATCCCACTGATGAATCCTGCAAATGCCACTATCACATAGCTCAGTCCTAACCCACACACAACAAAGGAATTATTCCTGTCTTGGAGTTTTCAAGGTAGTACTTGAGAATAACAAAGCCAACTGCCCCCTAGGGTAGTGCCTAGTAGACTTAAATAAAGTGGCTGCAGGAATGTGCCCCTGGCATTTCCCAGAAAATGGAGAAAAAAAATCAAAGTTCTAATACCACTGAAGTACAGAGCCAGGCTGTTGACTTCACTGTTTTGTCTCATGTCTACCTTCACATGAACTGTTTTCCCGGCAGAAAACACACTCCAGACCTGCTACTATTAGAGACAAGTGACCAGTTTCCCTTAAACCTGGACAATGACTTACCTGCAGGGCATAGTCTTTACTTTATTTTATTTAGTTTATTCCCCAAGTGGATTGTGGTTTCCTCAAATGCTTCCACTCAAACCATTTTCCCCAGTGTTTGACTTCTATGTGATGTCAGTTAACTGAGATGGTCCATGATTATGTCTGTTCCCTGATGCAGCTCAGAGTCTGGAGGTCTATCAAACCACTGTGGCTTCCATTCGCTCAAGGAGAGGTAGCAGCAAAACAGCATTTGGAAATTTTATAAAATATTAAACCTCCTGCTTTCTAGGCCACACAGTCCTTGCCTGAGGCAGCATTCATATAAAAAGTTAAGCTATTACAAGATTTATTGCCTAGATGCAAAGGAGCACATAAAATTGAAGTGTATGTCTCAGCCGGTTGGAACACAAGCAGATATTCCTCCTAAGGTGCCCTGAACTGTGCTGGAGACCGGCAACAAGACAAAAGCAGTAGGCCCAATGCAGACCAGCCTGTGCTAAAATACAAGCAGGAGCCTGCAAGCGCTCATGCTGTATGAAATAATCAGGTTAAAGTGGGCACAGCCAGCCACAGCCCACATACACCGTGCAGCTTCGTCAGTGCAACGGTTCGTCGTTGACAGCATGACATCAATCACGAGCCTGAAGGATCCTGACAGAGGGAGGCAAGTAGCTGTCTAAGCAGGACGCTTCAGTGCCTGTACTTAGTTTCATTCACAGGTCCTTCAGTCACCATAAGTTTGACCATACTGTGCTCCAGATGGGCAATAGATGCGTGGTGTTTGAGATGGGAAATCACTGGCCTGGCCTCACATGCCAAGTGTACTCAGCACTGATATACGGACCAAGCTTCCCAGGGGCTCCTCAGCAAGACGTGCATTTCCAAGACCTAATGCTTCACTTCTTCTCTGTGCTACTCAGTGTCTGCAGACTGACAGGTGATTTTTTTTTCATTACCTTCATGTGACGAATATGATTTTACAGGAACTCAGAATCGAGAGGACCATTTTCAAGTGGTTTTATGAAGACATATGGAAGCCAGGTCCCTCTATAGCCCTAGTGAGACTTCTTCTATCATAACTATTGCACATTAGCTCTCCTCCTCCAAAGTGGTAATTCTCCAGCGCTTGACAAAGCTTTCAGCTCAGCACTGCAGTGAGAGAATAGCATTGTGAATCTGTTATGCCACCTGCCTCAAACTGAATATTGTAAGACGATGAACTGTGTGTTCTGAAGAAGAGAAATAGTCTTTGTTAGTCATACCGTACCCTCCTTACTTTGCATCCGGCAGAGATTTGGTACATACCCTGGGGGTAGTCTTATCCATTGCAATTGTCATGGTACCTCATGTACATGGTACCAAAATATTCACTAGTTGCAGTAGGAACAGTATTCCCATTTTTACACACACACAGTGGCAGTATATTTTTTAAGCCAAAGAAACACCTAATGTCATTTCCAACCTCGATTCATCAATAAATCCCCACAGAATCATTGAGAGACTCAGGCTGTGAAGGGACCACTGCTGTCACCTCATCCAACCAGTGGCTCAGAGCTTAACACTGAAAACAATCACCAGCTTCAACATTCACTGCAAAGAGCCTGTTTCACCTGCCACAGAGATGAAGAACCACTAACTCCATTTCAACTGAGAGGATTTTTCTACGACAAAGCAACCTGCTTTCTACGACAAAATAACCTGCTCAGTTGATGTGGGGTGAGTGGTGGACATTGTCTACCCAGATTTCTCCAGGGCTTTCAACATGGTTTCCCACAGCCTCCTCCTAGAGAAACTGATGTATTATGCTCTAGACAAGAGGTCTGTTCCCCCAAGGGTGGGGAACTGGCTGACAGGGAGCACCCAGGTGGTGGTAAATAGCTCCTTTTCAAACTGGCAACCTCTGACAAGTGGGGTCCCCCAGGGACTGATATTCAGCCCAATGCTGTTTAGTATCTTCCTAAGTGATCTGGATGATGGGATCAAGCGTACCCTGACAAAGTTGGTGATGGTACCAAACTTAGTGGGGAAGAAACTTATGAAGAAACAAGAAACTTATGAAATTCAACAAGGACAAGTGTAAGGTCTTGCGCCTGGGAAAGCATAATCCAGGGATGCAGCACAGGCTGGGATCTACCCAGCCAGGGAACAACTCTCTGGAAAAAGACCTGTGGATCCTGGTGGACAACAAGCTCAATGTGAGTGAACAGTGTGCTGCTGCTGCAAAGAAAGCCAACAGGGTGCAACAGGTGCAAAGAAAGCCAACAAGAGCATCACCAGCAGAGACAAACAAGTCATTATCCCACTCTACTCAGCGCTTGTCAGGCCACACCTGGAACACTGTGTTCCGTTTTGGTCCCCACTATACCAAAAAGATGTGGACAGGCTGGAGAGAACCCAGGGAAGGGCCACAAAGATGAGCAAAGGGCAGGGAAGCCTGTCATATAAGGAAAGGCTGAGAGAACTGAGTTTTTTCAGCCTTGAGAAAAGAAGGCTTAGGGAAGACCTTATCACCATGTTCCAGTATTTAAAGGTTGACTACAAAGAAGATGGAGACTCCCTTTTTACAAGGAGTCACATGGAAAAGACAAGGGGTAATGGGTACAAGTTACTCCTGGGGGGATTCCAATTGGACACAAGAGCAACATTTTTCACAATGAGAACAATCAGCCATTGGAATAATCTCCCCAGGGAGTCCTCAGGTGGATTCCCCAACACTGGGCACTTTTAGGATTCAGCTGGACAGGGTGCTGGGTCATCCTGTCTAGACTGTGCTTTTGCCAAGAAAGGTTGGACCAGATGATTCTTGAGATCCCTTCCAACCTGGTATTCCATGATTCTATGATATGATTCTATGTTATGTTCTGACTCCTCCATCTCCAAATATCTACAGCTATGCACTCTGAAGATAAAAAATAAGCTTTTTTTCTTCTTTTCTTACCTTATTTGTAGAAGATATCTTTGTTCTCTTTGCATTCTCAGCCAAACAGTTGGGAACCGTGACCTCAGAAATGCTATGTCCTGCAGTAATGATCCGAAATTCAATAGCATCCCATGAGGTTGACATCTGTGTTGGACCACTACTCACCATGTTACTCTGTCTTTTGAGGCTACAAAAGGGAATTATTGCAGACAACATAAAATGAAGTAGAGATGAAGGTTTAGAATAGTCCATTCCTGGAACACAAAAAATGAAGTGTTCCTTACTTACTTTAAAGCATTTTTAAAGGAGTGTGCATAGTGCATGATATAGATGTGTGGTTCATTATAATAAATAAAAAAACAGGGAAAACAAAAACTTAAGATGAATAACAAAATTCACATGTCCCAAGAAAAAAATTTACTTGTAAAATTATGACTGCTGCCTTGACACTGCAAATTTAAATTCACACTGCAGTCCTCTCTGTCACGTTAGTTGGCTACCTTCTTGAGAAATTTTTATGTGACTAAGGGCTTGCAGGATCAAGCCCCATATAAATAATAATAGGATCACTTAGGCAGAGCTTTACATCTGTACAAACACTGTCTAATGAATTCCTGATGGAGTTCTGCTGTTGACTAAGGAAATCATGTGAGAACCTCCACAATAAATGAAGCAGCAACACATTTGGGATCAAAGGAAATCATACAGAAAAGCAAACTAATATACAAAGGGCAGCAATCATTCTTGGCATGTTTCCTCCAAAGTCGTTTAGACTTTCTTTAGGCACTGGCATTATTTACTTTATAGCGAAACCGCCTGGCCTTTGAATCGAAAGATCTTCAGTCTTTGATATCAGAGCTCTCACATTTAACCAAGAAGACAGTCTTCAGGGGGAAGAGGGCGATACGTGCAAACTTCAGCTCCACACAGTGTGAACTTTAACGCAGAGGTGACCTTCCATCCTGCCGTTGTGCAGCGTGAGCACAGCAAGGTCCAGATCCATGCCAAAGACTCCTAGGCACTCAGGGACACAAATAGCAACAGTCCAAATTTAATTCAGGTATGACCATACTGAAACTAACACTAAATGCTGTAGCTGGGTTCTCTTCTTGAAGTGAATCTCTTTGGAAAATTACCTCTTTTCTACAAGGTTTTAGGAACTACATTGTCCTCTGCAATTGCAGAAGCTGTATGCTTTCATAACCTCCATCAGACTCTATTCTGGCTGTTTTCTCCCTGAAGCCACACACACAAGGCCAGACAAGGGCACAAATAGTATTTTCAGACTCAGACCAAAAGGAAGAAGTGTTCTGGCCCTGTTCAATTTACCTGCCAGATGTCACCAGCAATTCCCCCTGCTTTTTTACACCCTCCCATGTCCTCTAACTCAGGTTCCAACAACAGCCTTGTCATACTCCAAAAACCCCACTGAAAGGTCGTTTACTAAGATTAGCCATACTGTCCTCTCTTTCAATTCAGAAGATGTATCCATCATCCCTGCTCTGCATGTGTGTAGTGTGCATAGTGTAGTATCGGGGACCAATGCTAAAGAGCTTCCTAACTACTCTGCTTTCTGGGACTACTTCTGTATTTATGAGATGGCTGTTGAATGTAAAACCCTTTTTCCAGGAAATCTGTGGCCAGCGCTTCCTGCTTCCCACTGTACATCTCTAAGTCATGCCTCATCCTCCTTCTTCCTCCAGGAATTAGGTGCTCTTTGCTGCCCTCCTTAGCAAGGTGCTAAGAAGCTCAATGTGCTCCTCTCACCTATCCTACAGCCTGATAGAGCAGTGCTCCAGGGTGGCCTTGGGACAAAAGAGACATCAGGACTCATTCTGTTGCCCACAAATAGACACCTAGCTCCATTTGAGATGTCCCCATTACCCACAAGTGGGTGCTTGGCATGAAGCAGGCAGGAATGGAGACCTGTACCCTCTGAGACCATCTTGGTGGGATGCCCCAGGGCAGCACAATAAGGGTGGACACAGGCACATTGGCAGCTGAAATGAGTCCATGGGGAAGGATTCATGTTCCCTTGACTGTGCTGGCCAATTCTTTTTGAATATAATGGGACATCTAAACCCACAAGTGATGTTTAGACACTCAAATACACATCCATATAAACTGGAGTTTAATCTGTCTTGATTCCTTGAGACTGGATTTCAGTCCTTAAGGCTGACTGTTTCTTGAGAACGCAATGTGCAGGGCTATTCAGTCCAAGACTCTGGCCTGCAAAAGGCAGCTGTCAGGTTAGCATGGGGCCCTCTTGACTATGCTGTTGGGAGCCATAAAGCAATGCGCATCT
The DNA here is from genome assembly GCA_033628505.1 of Tringa tobata. Taxonomy (NCBI): domain Eukaryota; kingdom Metazoa; phylum Chordata; class Aves; order Charadriiformes; family Scolopacidae; genus Tringa; species Tringa tobata. Next base: position 34,660,266 of record JAHREE010000279.1, read on the forward strand.
TAACCTGAAAACACACATATCCTTCACTGGAGCTAGCTCCTCGTCAGGGATGAACTCTGGAAATGCCAAAACGTGAATGAGAGCAATCCAAAAGCAAGAAACAGGCAAGATGTTCTGTCTTGGATGAGAACCTGCAGAAGAGGGCACTGCAGAAACAGCAAGAAGAGTGAAGATCCATAATGCCCGAGTCAGCATGCACCAGAAAGGCAGGTGAGACGAAAGACATGGGTGAGTAGTGCTCTAAGTAAAGGAGTCCAGCACCCCCAGTGATGCAAAAGTATTGAGTGATGAGATCCAAACAGCAGAGATCATCTGATACAGATCCCAGCCCGTAAGGTTATAAATATATGGATGAACTGTCAGCCTTGGATCAAGAAAATGGGAAGGAATAGATGCTGCAGTTACAGATCAAAGCATCAGCAAACTCCTAAGAATAATTTTTCTTATCAGAGAACTTCATCTACTGTCCAGTAAACTGGTCAAAGTGCCTGCAGGGAGAAAATTTAGGGAAATGATTTCTCACCACTTTAATGCTCTAAAATTAGCTTTTCCAGGAAATAAGCATGTAAAGAGGAGAGTTTATTCTTGGCATAGAGTTAAAAAAACAGTAGATAATGTTACCTGAATCACTTCTACTGACTGCAAAATAACTAAAATATGTCCAAGGGGTTAGTTGAGTACCAAAAAGGGACCTGCTAACGCCACATAAGAAAAACAAAGGACATGTCAGTAAATGAGAAGGAAAATATCCTGAAGGTTTAAAGGAAGGAAAGAAAATCTTGAGAAGTAGCAAGAATACATCTATACATGGAGTTGATAAGAAAATCTCCAAGGCATGTATACTGCTGAACATAAAAATAAAATTATTAAAAAAAAAACCAAAGGATGAAACACAAAAGAAAGAAGCTAATGAACACAGCTGCCTGGCTTGGCTCAAGGGCCTCTCTGAACCAATTAGAAACCCTTCAGCATTTGGAAATCTGACCAAATTGATGTAAATAGCAAGAAGCACAAAGTACAGCAAGCGACAGGTAAGGATTCAATGAGAAGAGGCTGAAAGGATTTCACAGAGAAGCAATACCTAAAAGTCATAGAAGCTGCTTATAAACAAGAAGGCAGTTTGGGAAAGTGCAATGTCTGTTGTTATTGTCAGAGATTGAAAGAAGTGGTTGTTAGACGACTGCCAGAGAAAGCAGGAGGACCTCTAAGTTATCAAATGGCTGATTTCCTTCATAGATGGATACTCTTAGCATTTAAAGGAACAGCCTTTCATTTTCATTTTTCCAGCATGTTTTAAATGGCTTTACGGATTACATGCCCGACTCCAAATGCTTGGGCAAAGTTTACAGAAACCAGTTATTAGTTATTATTATTGTTACATGCACATATTTCCTAGCCACTAAATAATTACCATCATGTTTCAATGCAGAGTATTTCTTTACAATCTGAAAACATAATGGCACCAGACACACTGAATAGAGAAATGTATTTTTGATTATGTCACGGTAATAATTGCCTTCACTGCTTTATATGAATTGAATTTTTAAAATATCATCATAAAAATAGCAATCCTTTAATAGGTATTATCCTCTCCTATAATGGAGGCACAGGTCACAGAACACCTTCCTTTCCTCATTACTGACGCTGCTAGAAACCAGGCTAATAACTTCATTGTCAGCGCAACATTTCTGCAAGGTTGTGCGTGTGTCTAAAATGCAGATATTAACCCCTGCTTTAGACATTTGCTCACCAGCATATAACTGTGAACCCTCTCTCTAAGAACTCCAGATAAGGTGTCTGGCCTGAAATAAAAGAGCTTTTCCAGTTTCTTGGTAAGAGAGAAAAAGGGAGTTCTTTATCGAAAGCATATTAGCATATTTTGCCTCATTAATAACTTCACTGCAGCATTAATTTGCTTAATTATTGCACTTAGGATTCAACATGGTAACTAATTATTTCAAAGGCTAAAAAAAAATAGATTTGGAATCATAACACATACACATATAGCCCTTCTTTCTGAGCACACTTTTTTGGAAAATTATTCTTCTTTGTTCTATTCCATGAAACACTAAGTCTGTGGACACAGTAAGTCAAAAGTTATCTTTTCAATGATTTATTTTAATACATTTTCCCAGGTTTGCCCATTTAGGCTTCTCTCCTGATGAATCTCCCTATAATAAATGGGGTTAATGCATCTCAACAGCCTGCTATCAGGACTTCCAGCTCCATTACCCACTATTAAGATCTTGTTCTCTTCCTCTGCAAATCTTTCTTTCTATTTTACTGGCAATGGCCAACAGGCACACTAAATTCTTAGCAGGTCATTTGAAAGGAGTAGTTCACTTCTCTCTAAGCAGCCCCAAAATTACCTTCTTATAGCCCAAAAGGGATAAAAAAAGACACACACCCCCAAAAAAAACCAATCCCAGAACACCACTCTCCATTTCATAAAGTCTTCCTTTGTAACTGAAAAAGAAAATCTTGAGGTATTTGGGTCACCCCTAAAATTCTCACAATCAAAATTGGGAATGATATTCCAATCTAGCATCTTCTTAACTGCTTGTTTACCAGTTTTACATCTTAGCAAGACAAAACCATCACAAACCAATCAATGCTCCAGGGCTACTCTATGCCAACTGTCTCTCACGTGGTGCTACAAAGGCTGCCCAATAAAGCAAGTCAGTGATGCTCCAGTGATGTTCACAGAGGCATATGGTCTATAGCTGTGTTAACAGAAAACCTTAACTGAATACAGCCACATTCAAAAACAACTATTTCTAGCCCTGCTACTCAAGCTGAAAAAAATAGTTACAAATGGGTAAGAAGCTGGTACAGCTGGAGTGGTCACCATGCTGCTTTTTTGATTGCTGGGGCAGCTCGCTTCCCACTACAAGCACTTTGCTTGGTGGTACCCTCATTCATTTATACTTTGGCATGTACCAGCTGGGTGAGACAATTGGAGGATTTCAAGATGCTGGCCTCAACTGTCCGCAATTTTATTTTCTTGGGTTGTTTCTATTTATACAACAAGCCTGTTTACCCTCAGCTGCAATTTTTAAAGAGAGATACCAGGAATGAGGTTTGATAGAATCTGCTATAGATAGCTCAGTGTTATAGCTCACATTACATTGCAAGATAATTGTACTTAATGATTCTCTCTGCTTTTATTGGCAGTATTTACACAAGGACCAGAGAAGTCCATCAATGCAGACATCATTTTCTTGGGGCTTTGGGTATCTAAAATGGGACTTCAGTGAAACTGAGCCGCTTAAATCCAAATTGCCTCATTCAAAAGCTGTTTAGCCCTGGAAGTACCTAAGTTCAGTACGCATTCTCTTTCCACTTGAAAACATTAAAAAACATCCTAAAAATTCTGCTTCCTGGCAAGCCTAGATCTGCTCTGGGTAGGGAGCTCAGCCTTATAGACTGTCAGGATGCAGAAACAAAATATATGAAAAACTAGGTTGCCTGCACAGATGCCTCCAAGATGTACTCTCAGAGCACACCTAACACTGATGAGGTTCAAGCCCTTGCTAAATGCACCCTGAGGCCTCTTACTTTTAAAAAGGATCTGGAAAACAAGATGCTGAGGGTAGTCGCTTTCTATATAACAGCCTGAAGAGGCTTTTATAGAGGTTCACACAACTGTCTTGCCTCTTGCATTCATTCCTCTTCCCTCTTCCCTCCTTTCTCCCTGGAGTCGTGATTAAGGCTTTTTTTTCCAGCAGAGTGTCCCTCTCCACCTCATAAGCCCATCACCTGGCAGTTGTGTCTTTTGTGACCTGAGGATTCCAATTCTTTCCAACAGAGCAGAGAACAAACCTGGGTCTTTAACTGCTTGGATAACTGCCCTGACCAGGAGGCCATCACACAAGAGGCAGACTGCATCACATTCCAGATGTCTCTTGCATCAAAACAATGAGCTTTCTTCCGTCCTTTAAGAAAAATTTAAATTAATGCTTGGAAAAGCCCTACTGTGAGGTGAGAGATACTCTTCACGACAGCCATGAGGTGGACACCTCAGGGCTGCAGGTTGGGAGGATTTCGGACACTGCATAGTCCTTCACCCCCCATTCCTAGCTCACAGGTCCATGCTATGGACATCCCTCTGGGAAGCCAAGCCCATAGCCGTGTTTGAGAGCTCTGCTGGGCAAGTGGAAGATGGGCAGCAAAGTGCATGAATTTGAGAACTTCCCGATCTTGCCTCTGGTTTTGGTGCAATGGAGTGCCCTGGGCTGGAAATTCTGTAGCAGCATCACATTCACTACAAAAATGATGGATGTTGTTAAATTAAACATGAGGATGAATAACGAGAGCGCACACTCTGTTATTTATCTGACTTTTTAAATCATTTTACATATTTTATATATCAGACCACTTCCAGAACGGAATGAGCCATAAATTTTTGTGCAGCTAGCTCAGTGCCTGCATCACCAGAATTGCCAATGCGCTTTCCCGTAGGATAACCTGGTACCCAGGAAAGAAAAGGGTAGATTTGGATGTCTCTGCTAAGCAGTAAGCATCAAAAAGAGACAGTTTTGCCATGTAAAATGTTAACTTTCAGTTGCTGCATTGATCAAGTGTGTGAACAAAGCTGTTCAAATCCCTTTAAATGAAAACTATGGCTTGAGGCTATCTGCAGTCACTTAGAGTTGGTGTAATTTTGGGGGACCTTCCTCTTTGGCTGTTTGTGAGGGAAGCTGAAGTCCCGGGTCACAGTTCGGGGCTAAACTGAAGAATCCAGCAAGAACTTCCCCAGCAAGTTCTTTAGCAGGGGAATTACAGACCGGACACCCAGAGCAAGCAGAGAGCCAACACTGAGCTGAATTAGCAAAAGATCTATTTAAGGAAACATGTCTAGCATCTGTTTTATCGAGCATATGTACTCTGCTCATTGCTGTGCACCATTAACACTTTTCATGCAGAGATTGTAAGATGCACATGAGCATTGCAGAAGCTAGGAGATTGCTATTATTTTTTATTTTTTTTGCTTCTTTACTTTGCCTCATCAAGACTTCATTCAGGACCACTCTAGCCTAAAATTACTCCAGTGCTAAAAAATGAAATCCCCCTGCCAATGATCTGAAGGACAAGGGGGCATCAAACGCAAAGGGAATTTTCAGAGTGATTAATAGACAGCAGGCATATGACCTTATTTCAGCTACAGGAGTCTGGGTAACGGAGGACAGACACACTACGTTATACATGAAAACACTCGTTTAACCACTGTTAGTAATGACAGGATCTAACCAGACAGGAAGCTCTGTCCTCTGGCTGTGTTGATCTCGGCAGGCAAACGCCCTGAGCCAGCTCGCCCTCCCATGGTCTGAGGGAGGACACCCAGTGGGACAGCAGTCACCCTTTCCACCATCCCACGTCCCCTGGACAGCTCTACTTGGGAGCACCTTCACCAAACACAGACCCTCCTCCCCATCCTTCCAGCTGCGACGGATGAGGCAGGGGAAACCCTGTGGAGCAGCCCTCTGCCCTGTACTCCTGATCCCCAACTACCCAAGCTGGGAGGACCCCAGCAAGGACCTTTTCTCCAGGTTTTCTCCCAGATCAAAGCATCCCAGCTAGAATATGTGGAGTCTCAACCAGGTGAAGACAGCAGGTAGGTGATTGCACTGCAAGGGGAAAAAACAACTCTGCTGAAACATCAGGCAGTCTCGCTGCCTCATTTCTGGTCTGGAGACCGCAAAAGGCACACAGGCCAAGAGGTTAATCTAAAATAATTGGAATATTCAGAAGCCGGTGTTTGGATCTCCTTGGGGCTCACAAGGGGCAGATCAGCCTCTTAGTTGTTTTCTTTATCTGGATTACAATGAAAAGAGACGGAAGAGGGTAGAGGCAGACTCTTCCCTGCAGACTCCTTGCCCAGATGTTAAACCAGCTGGCTATCAACCCCACACAGAGGCTTTGATGCCAAAGCCAGGGCTGATGACAGGAGATGGAGACATGGCCTCTACCTTTCCCCTTCCTGCCAAAACAGACCAACGGCTCTGTATGACAGCCCCAATTCCCCACAGCAAACGCCACCCGGGATACTGCTCTGCAGAGTCCCATGTCCCCATAGGTACCATGTCCCTCAGGGTTTGGAGAAGACCTTCACCACCTGCACCAGCTCTTGCCAGTGGACCTGGAGGGGCCGTCACATGCGGACCGCAAGCTGTGGGGCTGTGGCGCCCATACCTTGCATTGCCTTTACCTTGAAACATTGCAGTGCCTTGAGTGCCCCCATCCCCATTTGCATCTCAAAACTTCTTAGTCCTCACATCATTACTTCGAGCTGTCACAGGGACCGTCCTCCAAAGACTTTTCATCCTCCTTCTGTTAAATCTTTTCCTTCCCTTTTTCCCAGCACATATTTCTAATTTGTATTTAAAGTACACTTCTCATGAGAAATGCACTTAGTCCACCAGGCAGGGCAGGAGAGGTAGCTCAAATAGACACCTGCACTGGAGAGAGAATAGCTCTGTCTTCTGGTAATCCATCATACTCTGGGCCACATGCAGGGAATTCAGCAAATCCTCCTTAGGAGAAGTCCCTCGTGTCTCCGAACTGAACGGCTGGCACTCTGCACCCTGTTCATCCACAGTATGCTGGCACCCATAAAAGGTAAATAAAAACATTATTGCCAAATGCTTCTCCTTTCTCATTTAAAAAAAAAAAAAAAGCAGTCTGTTGATAGAAAATTTTGATTTACATAACCAGCAACTATCAAACTGATAACACAGAGCAGCCAACACTTATAAGCAGAAATTAGGACATTTACCAGCTTCAGCATGCTTAAAATCCTGTGTTGTCTCTTTAAAAACAATGAAAACCCGTTCTGGATAAAATCTTTCAGAATGTTTTATTTCCTCAAGAGAACGGATCTCTTTTCTTAATAAAAAAGTCTCGCTAATATTAAAATATACTGAACCTGATAGAACAGAACGTCTCCTTTGAAGTTGTTTCAATCTCTTTAAATATCTAAAGGACCTAACCCACACAGGGCTTGCACGTTTTCAGCTTGAAAAAAAAAAAAAATCAAAGCTTTCTCCCCTTTTTTCCCCCATGTACACCCGCTTGCCAATTATGGGAATTAGAAAAAAATCAGTGTCTGAAAGAGGTAGAGTTTTTTACACTTTTGTAATTATGCACAGGATTTAATCATTTGGGGAGAGGGACTGCTTGGGGGGAGAGGAGAGTTTTATTGCAAGAGTTATATACGCAGTTTCATCCTGGATCAAGTGTCAACCACCAGGTGATTTTTCACAGGGATTGCCACGCTCCTCTGCCTAACAGCTCATCTCCGATTTGCTCAAACGATCAACAGCTCCTCGCCTTCTTTATTAGTCTCTCTGTTTATCTGCCCAGCAATGAGCTCCAGCTCCCGCAGCCGGAGAACAAGCCAAGAATAGCCAGATCCAGAGCTGTGAAAGATATTCTTCCAGCATCATCTGGCTCCTTGGCAGAGTCTGCGGGCAGCTGGACTCACAGCCCTGTGCCTGCCGCTGGGTATGTCATGTGGCCACGCCGGAGCGGTACCGGCTGAGCATCTCTGTCCTCCTGGACACAATTTTCCTTTGATTCACCTTGAATCCGAGAAACCCATTATATGACCGTTGTCTCAGATTTGATAAATAAGGGGGCTTCTTTTTTTTCTTTTTTTTTTTTTAATGACTGCCCGTAAAAGACAGCCAGCGCGTCGTATTTCTGCTGTCATACTTTATAAATCTACGCGCTGCCTTTGAGGACCGTTCCCTCTGCCGTAGAAGGCATACTTCGGCAGCACTTTTTCACTGCACACGAGCAGGATCTTTTCCAGCTGATTTGTAGCACAAGGGCTGGACTTCTTCGCTGCTGGATAAACAAAAAAGCCTGCAAAAAAAGGCACGGAGGACAGGAGGGCTACTTCAGGGCTGCCCTGGATATTAAGGCTACATTAACCAGTCTATAATTTCCCAAATATATTTGCTTTTTTTTTCCAGGAAAATCACTCAAAAAAAAAAAAAAATAAAGTGAGCAAAATCTTATCCCTGATATGAAGGATACAATCCTACATGGCTATTGCTTTGTGCTTTTCTCTTCCTCTCTTCCTTCTTTCTCTTTTTCTTCCTTTCACAAGAAAAACCAGTAAAAGCCCTGTGTGTATTAGCTACAAGCATCATCCATAAAAATCCTGTCTTAAAATATTACTCATATCACACTGTTGCACAGTCAAATTTCATAGGAAACAAAGCACTAAATGCAACATAAATTACATCAGCATTACAACTTGGGCATAAATTATCTGAACTAAACAAAATCTGACCTTGCTTCTACTAGTTTGGTCAGTGTCTTCATTTTAGATGCTGCAGGTCATCCTTAAGTATAAGTTTGTCTTTCCAGTTGATTTTTACATTTAAATTGGTTTAATAATTCATGACATAACAAGCATTAAAACATAAGCATTTTCTACCTAAGGAACTAACAGTCTGTCAGCTCCAGCAGTAATGTGACACAGCTGAACACTTGAATCAAAAAAAGAAAATATTTCCATGTACTGCGACTGATGCAATTGTGTACAGGTCTTTATTTGTCTGCTCAAAGTTTCAACCCCCTTAGTATTTTTCTTTCTTATTGTATTTGTCTAAACCCAATTGTAAGTTCTTCAGGGCAGCAATCTGTCTCCTCATATGTTCATAAAGCGCCATGTACACCTATGGCACTCTTTGATAAGTAATTTCATATCTGCTTATGATTAAAGAGGGATTTCAGGTGAAATATTGGAAATTGAAACGGACAGGCTGGGAGGACAGCTTACATTACCAACTTCATTTGGTTGGACACTGTGCTTCAACACAGGATGGCAGCCAACGTGCTATGCACGGTTTGAGCTTGCCTGTGTGATGGGTCTAAACGTTTTTGAGAGCCATCCTACATCCATTCCCCATGTCCTGACACCATGTCCCTAGACGACACATTTTTTCAGCGTAGGAGAGCTCTCCATTAAATGCTTTGTATTGCAGGAACACATTTGTTTGTAAGGGTATCTATTGCTTTTTCCAAGGTTACTGTCTGAGACAGTACTGGTTTTGTGTGGCAA
>JAHREE010000279.1:34684153-34707738 GCA_033628505.1 Tringa tobata
CACACGCACCACCCCGCGCAAGTGCCATGACCCCCCTGCGGCTGCTGGCCGCCGCCGCCTGCCTGCTAGCCCTGTCCCGCGGCAAGACGGTGAGGTACCGCACCGACGAGGAGGGGGCGCCGGGCACGGTGATCGGCACGCTGGCCGACGAGATGCCGGTGAAGGCGCCGGGGGAGATGAGCTTCCGCCTGATGCGGCAGTTCAGCAACAGCTCGCTGGTGCGGGTGCGGGAGGAGGACGGGCAGCTGAGCATCGGGGACGCGGGGCTGGACCGGGAGCGGCTGTGCGGGCAAGCCCCTCAGTGCGTCCTGGCCTTCGACGTGGTGAGCTGCTGGCGGGAGCGCTACCGCCTGGTGCACGTGGAGCTGGAGGTGCGGGACATCAACGACAACGCGCCCCGCTTCCCCCGCGCCCAGATGGCGCTGGAGGTGTCGGAGAGCGCCGCGCCGGGCACCCGCCTCCCGCTGGAGGTGGCGGTGGACGAGGACGTGGGCTCCAACTCCATCCAGAGCTTCCAGGTCTCCCTCAACAGCCACTTCGGAGTGGAGGCGCAGACGCGGGCGGACGGGGCGCGCTGCGCCGACCTGGTGCTGCTCCAGGAGCTGGACCGGGAGCGCCAGCCCTCCTACACGCTGGAGCTGGTGGCCAAGGACGGCGGCAGCCCGGCACGCTCGGGCACGGCCACCGTGCACGTCCGTGTCCTCGACGCCAATGACAACAGCCCTGCCTTCGCCCAGGGCTCCGTCACGGTGGAGCTGCCCGAGGACGCGCCGCCCGGCTCCCTGCTGCTCGACCTGGACGCCGCCGACCCCGACGAGGGCCCCAACGGCGAGGTGGTCTACACCTTCGGCAGCCAGGTGCCCCCCGAGGCCCGGCGGCTCTTTCGCCTGGACCCGCGCTCGGGCCGCCTCACGCTGGAGGCGGCCGTGGACTACGAGCGCACCCGCACCTACGAGCTGGACGTGCGTGCCCAGGACCGCGGCGCCAGCCCCCGCGCCGCCACCTGCACCGTCATCGTGCGCCTCACCGACGTCAACGACAACGCCCCGCGCATCAGCATCAGCGCCCTGCGTGGCGCCGCCAGCGCCGCCGGCGTGGCCTATGTCAGCGAGGCGGCGGCCAGCGAGAGCTTCGTGGCCCTCGTCAGCGCCTCGGACCGGGACTCGGGTGCCAACGGGCAAGTGCGCTGCAGCCTCCGTGGCCACGACCACTTTGCCCTGCAGCGTGCCTACGAGGACAGCTACATGATCGTCACCACGGCGGCGCTGGACCGCGAGCGCATCCCTGAGTACAACCTCACCGTGGTGGCCGAGGACCTGGGCTCGCCGCCCTTCAAGACCGTCCGCCAGTACACGGTGCGGGTGAGCGACGAGAACGACAACGCACCCCTCTTTGCCAAGCCCCTCTATGAGGTGGCCGTGCCAGAGAACAACCCTCCAGGTGCCTACATCACCACCGTAGTGGCCCGTGACCCCGACCTTGGCCACAATGGTAAGGTCACCTACCGGCTCCTAGAGACACAGGTCATGGGGGCCCCCATCTCCACCTATGTCTCGGTGGACCCTGCCACTGGGGCCATCTATGCCCTCAGGACGTTCAACTATGAGATCCTCAAACAGTTGGACCTGAGGATCCAGGCCACTGATGGTGGCTCCCCGCAGCTCTCCAGCAGCACCCTTGTGAAAGTAAGGATGGTGGACCAGAATGACAACCCTCCCGTCATCATCCACCCAGTGCTCACCAATGGGACAGTGGAAATTGGCGTGTCCAGCAAGACCTCTCGTGACTCCCTGGTAGCCCAGATCAAGGCTCGTGATGCTGATGATGGGGCCAATGCCGAGCTCACCTTCGCCTTCCTGGAAGAGCCCCAGCAGGACCTTTTCACCATCAACCCAAGTACCGGGGACATCGTGCTGAGAGGAGACCTCTCTGAAGAGCTGGGACAGCTGTTCAAGGTCATCCTCACTGTGACAGACAATGGCAGACCCCCTCTGGCCACGACTGCCACGGTCAACTTCCTGGTGACTGCCACTGCTCCTTCCAGTATCCAGGAGTTAGCCAAGCCCAGCTCCTGGGAAGGAAAGGCTTTGCAGTGGGACATCCCTCTGATCGTGATCATCGTCCTGGCGGGCAGCTGCACCCTCCTCCTGGTGGCTATAATCACCATCGCCACCACCTGCAACAGGCGCAAGAAGGGGAACGAGATCAAAAACAACGCTTCCTTGAAGGAGCAGATAGACATCTCCCACCTGGAGAAGGGGCGGCAGGAGGAGGGCAGCCAGAGGGGGAATGTGTTTGAGGTACGAACCTTTCCCAGCAAAACCTCTTTCACCAGCCCCGACCCTTCTCCAGCTGCCGAAGAGATCTCCACCGCTGAGAGCGGCAGCGACAGCGCTTGCCTCTACGAGGGTCAGAAAAGACTCCGAGGACCAAGTGGGGAGGTAAGGTCCTGCTGCAGGGACGGGGGTCAGGGGGTGGGGGCGGGTCTCAGAGGGTGAGAGCGGCAGAGATGCCGTTCTGATGTTGATTTTTTACCCTTCGCTGCTCCCCCTCTCACCTCTCCTTCCATCCCCTCCACCCCAGCAGGGTTTCACTACTGCTCCGAGCTACAGCAAGGAGGCTGCTCCCCCCGTGGCCATTTGGAAGGGGCACTCGTTCAACACCATCTCCGGCCGAGAGGCGGAGAAGTTCAGTGGCAAAGACAGCGGCAAAGGCGACAGTGATTTTAACGACAGTGATTCGGATATCAGCGGAGACGCCCTGAAGAAAGATCTCATCACGCACATGCAGAACGGTAAGGGCTCAGCCCCCTGCTCCCCCGGCTGACCCCTGTGGACGGGTGGACGTGGAGGTGGATGGAGGGACCCATCCCTGGGGTGATGAGTCGGTGATCAGTCAGGGCAGACGGAGGGAGAAACCCTAGGGCTGCATGACTCAAACTGCCTGTCTCTCTGCTGCAGGTTCCTCCACCCAGAACAAATTAGCAGATGCTGGAAGTAGTGTAGGATTGGGTGTGTGTGGGGGGTGTGTGTGTGTGTGTGTTTCCTCCCCAAAAAGCTTCCCTTAAAGTTAGGATTGTGAGGAACGTCCACTAACAAACCGGCATAACCTTCCCAAGCGTGTTCCTGTGTTGTGCTGTAGAGCATCGCCTCCCGACTCCCACTGTCAGTGCATCGAATAATCCCGTGATTGATAACTCCGAGGATTACGGATGATGTGGATTTATTCCTGCAGTAACGGCTGGTTTCTCCTCTTTCTCTCTCTCTCCTCTCCCTCCCTTAGGTCTGTGGGCGTGCACGGCCGAGTGCAAGATCCTGGGCCACTCGGACCGCTGCTGGAGCCCCTCCTGTGGCCGTGCCAACCCTCACCCTTCTCCCCACCCTTCGGCACCCCTCTCCACCTTCTGCAAGAGCACCTCCTTGCCCAGGGATCCCCTTCGCAGGGACAACTTTTACCAAGCCCAGCTGCCCAAAACGGTGGGGCTGCAGAGCGTCTACGAGAAGGTGCTGCACAGGGACTTTGACCGGACGATCGCGCTGCTCTCCCCGCCGCGCCCCGCACGGCTCCCCGACCTCCAGGAGATTGGGGTGCCCCTCTACCCAGCCCCTTCCACTCGGTACCTGGCTCCCCAGACTGACACGGCTGAGAAGGTGTAGCCCGACACGCTCCCCGCCCGAGCACACACGTCCCTGCACGCACACGGCTAGGTCACCCCCGAGAGCCTTTAAGTTATTGACCAGATCCAGTGTCGTACGTGTAAATATGCAAGATGTGCCTTAAAAAAAAAAAATGAAGTCGTGGGGAAAGATTTCCAATCACGTCAGTACTGTTTGATATTTGCAAACAACAACAACAACAAAAACAACCCCAACTTGTTTGTAGTTAATGTAATTTTTATGAAATGTGCAGTATTTAAATTTTTTTTCATGTTTTCTACATATATTTTTTTTTTCCTTTTGGTTCACCCATGGCCTGCCATTTTTTGTAGTGTTTTTAACCTGTACATTGTGTAATGTAATGTTTGTACATAAAAATTGGTTATATTTTTATATAATAAAAGCTTAAAAAATGGGAATTCTTGCCAAAGGAACTGTCTGAAAGACACAATAATAATAATTAATAATAATATTCTGAATATGTAGAACCTTGTAAGGGAAATTCCTCTTTCATGGTGTAATAATAACCTAAGCAACCCAGTGTACTGAGAAGTTTGCCTTGCCAAATGTGACTTGTATTTCTTGAGTCTGTGGTCAACTTAAATGTTATTTAATTGCCTTTGGTTCCTGTAATCTGTGTCACTGGTAAACACTAATAAAGGTTTTGTGGTGTGTTGGAGGGATCTGTTCATGGGTTTGATGCTTCGGGGTGCAGAGGTCTTCACAGGTCAAGGAAAGCATTTTGTGCAGAGAAATGCAGCCGGGAGGAGCGGGAAAGATGCTGCTTTTATTCTCACCCGTCCTTCACCTGGGGCAATACCTCGCTGGAGGTTTGGCTCCAGAGCTGTTAATGAGGGGTTGCAGGAGGGGAGGGAGGGCCGTGTGACAGAGCTGGCAGTGAAAGCCTGGTCTGAGCATTTCCAGCCCCGTCCTTCACTGGTGGGAGGGGGTGTAATTTTAGTGAAGCAAATGGAGCTGTGGCGTCCATCAACCCCAGTGTCCAGGCTGTGCAAATACCTTTGCATCAGCAGCACCTCGAGCACTTTGCTCTCTGATCTGGCTGAGATGTCGATTCGAGTCAAGCTGCAGAGGTATGTGCTTTTATGTTCATCCTTTGTCAAGGCAGCTTTATAAAGGACAGAAACTTGCATTTTTGTACGTACTCACCAAGAAAAAAACCCTAGGTTTGTATACGTGCATTAAACCGAGAAAGAATAGGTGTTGATTATGTTGAGATTTGTCTGTGCTACCTACATATTTTGCCTCCTCCTAGAAATGACAAAGGCCTGAGAAAAAAAAAATCAAACAGAGCTTTGAAATTCCCTCCCCTCAAGGTTTCAAGTTAAAAGCACATCTCAAATCCTTCTGCTGAAATCAGGTATAGAATAGCAGTGAATGAAACAAACTAAGCATGAGCACTTCTTCCTGTGTTCAAAAAAATTACTTTTAACAGAGGTAGCACTTATATTGGAGTTTTGATATTGTATTGAACTTCTCCAAAAGAAAGAACTGCTACTCACTTGGAGTATATAATTTTGCATTTTGTACAAGTCAAGAATCCAGAAATCAGCACGTGACAAAGCTTTTGGTTTTTATCATGTAGTCTTCAATTATATGTCTAATTACTATAGTATGTATGTATAGAAGATGACTCAAAGAAAATATAAAGCCTTCTAGACATAAAAAAAAAGGCTCTTTTAGACTTTGTGTCTCAAAATGTAAGCAGAAAACAGTATCCCACTTGCATGTCCATTAACCAACAGAAATTCCCTTTCTCCCCCATCTTCCAGCTCACCCAAGCCCACGTAGCACAAATGACAGAGCCCGACCAAGTTTTCATGCACACACACGGGCTGTGTTTTAACAGGAGCTTCATAAAAGCCACCGCATGAAGCCTTGTGGTGGGCAGAGAGCTTCAGAGGCTGCACTTGAAGGGAATTGAAATCAAGCTGATGCAAAACTCAACTAGGAGGCAACGTCTGTGATACAGCTTTTGCAGTCGGGGAAGAGGTGAGCGTCTCTGGCGATTCGTCTACACCCGCTAGTAAAAATCACGGTGCAGCTAACGAACTAAGAGGGTCGTCTTGGTTAAATTTAGAGCTGAAGTTGGGGCCGGAGGGTGGGTGCTGAGAAGGAAGGCTGGGAGCTTCCCTGCTGGCTACTCGTCAGTGATGCAGAGCAGCGAGCCCGCGTGTGAGGTAATTAGTCATAACTCTGAATGCGGGGAGGGAAAGGCTCTCCGTCAAAAAAAAAGACAAAACAAAACAAAAAAAAAGCAGGGCAGTCTCATAAGCTGGTTCTTCCTCGTCTAGTTTGAATGCCCGGGTGACATACTGCAAGACCTCCACAGCGGGTCCCTAGGCCCTCCTGGAGGGGGGCTGGTGGGAGGTAACCCCAGTGGAGGGGCAGCTCGTGGCTTTGGGTTGAGGTGCCGAATTCACTCAGATGTCTGCAAACAGAGCCCGTGTGCTTCTATGGCTGGGTGGATGCTCCTTGCTGCCCCACCAGGAGTTTGCCCCCCCTCCCCCCAGTGTGAGGCAGTCTTGAAATGGGGGCGCGGGGGCAAATGAAGTCACCCATTCCTGTTCTCGAAGCAGCTTTCCTCAGTGAGCAGCTACAGTCTGGTTGGGGTCCGGGTTCTGCCTGTTATGGGGTCTTAATGAGCTGCCAGTTAAACGTGGGATTCAGCCGCTGCGATAAAACACTCAGCATTTAAACCTGAGTCAGGCACTGTGCAGGGACTAATGGAAAGATACAGACCTCTTCTGAGAGTGTCTTCTTGTGGCTTGGAGACAGGCAACGGGAACAGCTCAAGGTGGGTCACTGAGGCTCCTGATCTCCCCTTTGCCTGTAAAGGCAAGAGGCAGCAGCCCAGCCCCCTTTAATGTTTAGACCCTTAAAATTAGGTGAGGGAAATCCCCGAGCGCCACCAGTTAACAGCAGACATCATCCAAAATGCAGATGAGCGGAGAGAGGAGCCCAAGGCTTAGCTCCTGGGCAGGGCCCCTTGAAGCAAATGTTTGCTTCATCGATGCTTTTTCACTGTGTATGTCCTAGTTGGTTTTTTTTTTATTTTATTTTTTCAATTAATATAACCGAGATTTTTGCTAACATACTTCAGAAATTAATGCAGACCTGTCAAGTAAATTCCATTTATCTGCCAAGCATGATATGGCATCAGCCCTGTGTTGGGGCAGGGAGGGGGGGCAGGTAAGACTGTGCAGCCACACAACCTCTCCATCATGGAGAGCTGCCCTCTCCTGCCTCCTGCCTTTCCCCAGCTCAGAGGGCAGAGGTGGGGAGAGGGAGCAGGTACATGGGACTGGAGACAGCACTCTTTCACTGAGCTGGCATCAATTCCACATTCCAAACTGGCTACAGCAGCTGGAGATATCAAAAGCCCTAACATTGAGCTTGAGCCTGCTCCTGCAGAAGTCTCTGGTAGTCACCTACAATGGAGCAAAGCACCCTTGGCTCCCTTCACACCAAGTGGAAAGAAATAGGCACTTTTAGGACATGAATGGTCTTCTCCTGAACCAGTCAGCTGAAATAGGTCTGGTGTATTGCACTGAGAAGTTCCCCATCCCTCCCTACATGCAGCCTGCAGTGGCTTTAGGTGGTTGCACTGTGGACATCCAACAGCTAGTGAAGCAAATCTCACCCCACGTGCCTTCAAACACTGCCAGGTAGTTTGCAGTTAGCAATTGCCATGAGACCATCTGATCTGAGCAAACTGACAGTGTGGCATAATGAGGTAGCTGTAGCTGTAAGCAAAATCATTCAGATGAAGGTGGAGATACCTAGTAGCATCAGTAGCATCAAGCCGGGCCGTTGGAGACCAGCAGACTCACTACCAGGTGCCAGCGTCCAGTTTCTCTGGCATCAGGGGAGAGAATTAAAACACAGAAGTGGGTAATTCCTACAGCCTCTTTTCCAGGTGGACCTGCACAGCCATGAAGACATGCCCAGGGCACACAGGACTGACGCTACAGCAGCACAGCCATTAAATGCCTTGTCCCCTGCGTGCCCCAGAGATGTTCTGACATTGTGGGCTTGCAACTGCCACCCTGGAGACCTTGGGCAGATATCCAAACCTGCTTTAATTGTTAATAAATTGAATTCATTTTCCCAAAGTCAACTCTGTTTTGCCTGTGATAGTAGTTGGCAAGTGATCTCTCTATATTTATCTTGACCTATGAGCTTTTTAATATGATTTTCTCCCCCTGTCCTATTGAGGACAGGGAGTGAGTGAGCAGTTGGGTGGGGGGGTCTGCTGCTGGCCAAGGTTAACCCAGCACACGCACCAAGAAAACAAGATCCCATATATGCCTTCTGCAGCACTTTAGCAAAAAAAAAAAAAAAAAAAAAAAGCAAATTCCCACTGACCTGCTCTTCTCTCCTGTGCCTCTTGAATGCCTTTAAGTGCACGCTGTAGATGCAGGACTCCTAGTAAAATGGGGTGGCAGCACTCATGCTTGTAAGTGGATATGTGACCCCTGGGATGGGGGTTTAATCCTGTGATCTCAACACGTGTGAGAGATGCTCAGAAAAAGCTGCCTGGACCAGAGCCTGAAGGCACACACACACCAGGGTGGGATTTAGCTGAAGAATCAGACAGATATGCCTTTTGTGGCCAATGCGTAGCTATCTACAAGCACGATAGGCATCTACACTCCTGTGACAGATGAGGGCTGGTCAGGGAGGTCCAGAGGGCTGTCTGGCTCATCTCACAGTAGGCACCTGCATTCACTTAGCAAAATCACTCTCTGGTCTCCCATAACTGTATTGAGTACCATGCCATTGTTTATAATAGCAGATTTAGCATCTGCCTTACACATAGAATAGAAACAGAGAACAGAGTCATAGAATTGCCTAGGTTGGAAGGGACCTTTAAGATCATTGAGTCCAACCATCAACCTAACGTTTATAAAACCGTCACTAAACCATGTCACTAAGCACCACTTCTACCCGTCTTAAATACCTCCAGGGATGGAGATTCCACCACTTCCCTGGGGAGCCTGTTCCAGTGTTTGATAATCCTTTTGGTGAAGAATTTTTTCCTAATATCCAATCTAAACCTCTCCTGGCACAATTTGGGGCTGTTCCCTCTTGTTCTGTCACACATTACATGGGAAAAGAGACCAACACCCACCTTTCTACAACCTCCTTTCAGGTAGTTGTAAAGAACTATAAGGTCTCCCCTGAGCTTCCTTTTCTCCAGGCTTAATAACTCCAGTTCCCTCAGCTGCTCCTCATAAGACTTGTGCTCTAGACCCTTCACCAGCTTCGTTGTCCTTCTTTGGACACACTCCAGCACCTCAGTGTCTGGATATAGACACACACATTGTAGATATAGAAATTCAGGTGGGTGCGCTATCACCAAACGGAATGTTCTACCCTCTCTCCACCTCCAGCTTCACATTCCCAAGACTCCTTTGCCATCAGCACCCAGAAAAGTCATCTGCCCATACAAAAGCACCAAAACTGGGTAGAGTTCTGCAGATTTAACTCAACTAGGGGTCAGGCAAATGACAGACACTGTCAAGGAGGGAACAAAGAGAGAGGAGGCCCCCAGGGCCTGGGAAGAAGGCAGGACTGTGCTTTTGGGCAGCAGCCAACAAAGGCCCCACAGACAAGATCTCCCTTTCTCCACAGGCTCATGCTCTGTGCAGAAATACTCCTTATGGTTAAAGCAAAATGGCTCAGGGATAACTTAAATCTACTCCTGCAAGAAGAGGGGAGTTTTGCAGGAGGTCAGCAGAGGCCAAGATGACAAACGATGTAAAACTCCATTAGAGGGACAGAGAGACACAAAGAGAAGAAGAAAGGGCAACAGCTTCCTCCCTTCACCTGGAAAACTCTTCCCCCTGCCACTCACAGTGAGAGGAAGACAAAAAAAGATGGGAGACTGGGGAGACAGGAGAGAGGGACTTACATGACATGGGACTAAGCTGTCTAGACTGCAAACACACAA
This sequence comes from Tringa tobata, assembly GCA_033628505.1. Lineage (NCBI taxonomy): Eukaryota > Metazoa > Chordata > Aves > Charadriiformes > Scolopacidae > Tringa > Tringa tobata. The sequence goes on from JAHREE010000279.1 coordinate 34,693,784, forward strand.
ATGGTTTTGGAGGACGTTCCTCAGTAAAATAACCACTTTCATTTACGTACAAAGGATCCCCAGCTTAATTTATCCTCTCTTTTCATTCAAAACATGTCCACAATTTGGAAGAAATTCCAGAATGACCTTCCAAAAATCCTACAGCAGACACTAACAACAGGTTTACTGGAGAAGTAGCTAGAGAATAGCATGAAGAGGCACCTCCACAGATCGAGATCTTAAAATTGCTTTTGCCTACAAATTTGCTGCTGCCTGAATGCCTACATGTGGGACAACAGTGCATTTGGCTTGTGACCCCTGAGCGGGGGGCATCCCATCCCCGGCTCTTTGCTGCAGCTCATGGATAATAATTCACCGGCATCTCCTTCCCCAGAGTTTAATTTCACTGCTGTGCCAAAGATTTCCCTCCTCCCTCCCTTGAGGGGGCTAGACCGCTTCAGGAATGGGTTTCAGCCAGGCCTGGCAGCCTGCTGTGACCTTTGCCTGTTTGAGTAGAGCATGGTAATGAGAGAGCTGAGATGCCTGCGAACATACTGCTTGGCAGGATGTTAATTAAAACAAAGTAGCACCACCCCTACCTTTCCCAGGGCTGCATCTCAGAGCATTTTGTGAACGCCCGGGAGATAAAAGAACATGTTCAAGGCCACGCAACACATCTGTGAGAGAGCTGGGAGTAAATCCAAGTGCTTTTTGGTTACATATCAGCATGCAACCTGTCAGATAGGACAAATCCTAGGCCAAGACCAGCTGGATTCACCAGAGACTGGTGGAATGGGAAGGCAGGAAAATTGTTTCCAATCCCTTCACTTGAAAGGGAAAGAGTATCCTGCCTCCTTCCGTTCCCACCTACAACAGCAACAAACCATCACTATCCAAATCACCTTTGCAAAGATCCCCACAGTCCCTCTCTGTCCTGTCAGAGAAGTTTGGTCTGTTGCTTTCAAATTCACCCACTTTAGGTGGCTGGGGTTCTGCTTTGTTTTACCACCCTGGTGTGACCTGGGTTTTCTTAGAAGTTATTTATTTTTATTTATTTAACTGCATAAACTGATTATCCATGTAACAACTTTAATCAATTATCTGTGGCAAAGAACTTCTCTGCAACTTAATTAGCAAAGTTCTTCCCTGACCTAGCAATATCTGATTGCATCATATAAGAGCTTAACTTTGAAATGGCAACACAGTTCATTAAAAATAACTAATAGCTGCAGGGTTTAAAGATGTAAATGTTCATTTTCTTAATGAGAAAAAAAAGGGCATGCAGACTCTACCTGTCTATATTCATTATACTGTGTCCACATGGGATGACTCACATTTGCAAAACTCAAGTTTAATTAACATGCTTATTTTTACAATGATATTTCTCATTATAATAAATTAAATGTTTAAACAGCCAGTGCAAACATTTTGATCCAAGACAAAAATGCTTGCACAGTGCTAGTTTAAGCATTTAATTTATTATAATCCTTTCCATAACAAACGCCTTAGAAGTTGATTTTTTTTCGCTGTGAAAGGCTATTAGTATTATTTCCTCTGGTAATGTTTAATCCAAGACAATCAAAAGGGAAGGCGTGAACAAAATTGGACTGGAAGCGATGATGATAAATGAGATAGTGAAAGAATCTGCCTCCGCCGGTAGCTGCGCCGGAGCCTGCAGCTGGTGCCAGCTCTGCATCGAAGCTGCACCCTGGCAGGCCGCGTTGTCATTAGGAGCTCATACACAAATTAATCAAGGCGCATCCACTAATCCAAAAGCACGTTTGGTCCCCGAGAGCCTTGCCCCGACCCCATCCGCCGGCCTCCGGCCTAGCCGGTGGAGGTGGTGGTGGTGGGGGAGTGTCTTTCTTTCTGAAGGGCTCCTTCCCATCGAAGTTTGCTTTATTTTAAACCAACCTTCCCACACGTCCCGGCTGGGGAAGGGGGATGGATGTGGCTCCTGACCCGGGAAGGGGGGGGGCACACAAAGCTGACAGAGGGACCCCCACATCCCCCTGGCTACTGCCACCAGCTCCGGCTGGGCCGCCGCTAGATGGGGGTGCGGGTCCGCGGCCAGGGCAGGGCCCCCAAACTGGGGCTGGGAGCCCAGGAGGGGATGTGAGAAACATCCGTGGAAGCAGAGGAGCCAGGAGACTCCAGTATCCCCCCCACCGTGAAAGCAGGAGGGGATTATGCTAAAATCCTGCTGTCTTGCAAGATTTAGGAGCTCTCAGGTTAAGGTAGCTCCTTATTTTCATGGGGTTTCCAGCCTGGGCATTGGTGCAGGGTAGGAGGAGGCTCAGCCATGAAATCAGCAGTTGCTTTACGCCCACTACAACAAGGTTCAGCTAAGAATTTCTAAAAAGCCTCTAAAAGCTGCAAATTTCTAAAAAACCCAGCTCCTGCATAGCTGGGGTCCTGGGAACAAGCTGGGGCAGAAAGGGCATCCATCCAGCTTGGTGTAAATTCACCAAAGGCAATATTATTCATAGAATCATAGAATGGTTAGAGTTGGAAGGGACCTTAAAGATCATCGAGTTCCAACCCCCCTGCCATGGGCAGGGACACCTTCCACTAGAGCAGGTTGCTCAAAGCCCCATCCAGCCTGGCCTTGAACACTTCCAGGCATGGGGCATCCACAACTTCTCTGGGCAACCTGTTCCAGTGTCTCACCACCCTCATAGTAAAGAATTTCTTCCTAGTATCTAATCTAAATCTCTCCTCTTTCAATTTAAAACCATTACTCCTTGTCCTGTCACTGTTTCCTGACAAAGAGTCCCTAGCCAGCAATCCCTTTTATTCCCCGAAGGGATGCTTGCTGAGTGGGCTCCATCATCTCCCACGATGGACCGATGGACCAGGACTGGAATGTGAGGCCCCTTGGGAGGTGGGGACAGCAGGGCATGACAAGGCAGGCCAGGGGCAGCCTGAGGACATGGGAAGAGCAGGAAGGGATGCTCAGCCTGGCTGGGAGATGGGAGCCAGCCTCTAGCCGACTTTCCCTGGTCTTGTGCCCCCGGGAGACATCTCCTGCATCTCCTCAGGGGAAATTTCCACCTTTGAGCTGAGGCAGTGTCTGCTGAAAGAAAGACGCCAGGAGGCAAATTCCTCTCAAAGCGGTCCAGGAGGAAAAGTCTTGCAAGGGATGAAAGCAAGTCAGGGTTGTGCAATCAGGTGATAAAAGCTTATGTGTTAAAACCTCCTCGAGCAGCTAGAAAACCATGGAGGCAATGAGCCACTTGGGCTGGGGACAGGCAGGCAAGGACCCGCTGTGAGTCCCCAGCATAAAGCCACCGGCGTCCCCGGCCACCATCTCACCCTTGCATCCAGGAGACCTCCCACCCTGGCTGGGTGGCCTGGAACCAGTGCCAAATAAGCATAGCCGTACAGGATATTTCGGTGATGCTGAAAAGTTAGTCTGCAAGTTACTTCAGTTTGGTACATAATTCAAAAGTATATAATTTGAATTAATAAATAACGCCCTTTAGGGGATCTCATTACACTGTGAAGAGCAGTAGCAAAACACAAGTTGTCAGTCAGTTTAGCCAGTTAACAAGCCACAAACCAGCCAATGGTTCAGGCTGAGCCAAATCAGGAAAGGGGAAGAGAAATCTCTCCTGGATTTACCTCCGATGAATGACCGTGACAGTGATTTTTTAAAGAAATGAGCATTAAAACGTTCATGGACAAAATACCAAGTTTCCCAAAATCACTGAATTAAATTCAGGGGTTGCTCACCATCTGACAAACGTCCTGCCAGAAGGCACCCATTTATTTTTCATTGCTTGCTGCCTGACAAATTACTGCATTCACAAAAACTCAGTGGATTAATAAACCGATCCCACTGCTTAACTAATTGCGAAGAAAGCGATTTGAGTGGTAGTACGGTGGTCATTACAAAAATATCTACTGACTTTGGAAAATTGAGGGCACAACATTTTTACCTCGGAGGGCAGCTTTATGTAGGCCACAAAGTGCCTCGGGTATTTCTTCGAGTCCTCGAGTTTGTTCATGTATTATTTCCTTGGATATTCAGTATATTTTTCCAGCAGGCAAGAAACTGAGGCTTCTGTGTACGAGTTTCATCTGCTCAAAATGTGAAAAAATATAGATCCCTTTAGCACATTCTGCTACAGTAGAAGCAAAGTGTAAAAGAAAAATTCCAAATATGTAGATTTAAAAATAAAAACACAGAACTCTTTCCTCCCTAGAAGGGATTTGAAGAAAAAAAAAACACAAAACCTAAACCTGGGCTACAGATAGGTCTAGACTTTAATTGCGGAGCTGCCTAAGAAGAATTGTTGGCCTGGGGTCATTTTAATCAGGTTGCATGTCAGCTTGCAAAATCTCCAAATTAGCTTACAGCTCGGGGAGAGAAAGATGTTTTTCTTTCCTGAAGAACGCAAACAGATTGTTGTGACATGTTCTCAGTCATCATGACAGATCAGATCCCTGCTTTGCGCTGCGAGCCGGGAAAGAAGTCAGCCGCTTCTCCAGCTCCTTTGGAGATTTGGGCATCTCCCAATTTGTCAGAGCCAGGGATGGAGTTTATAGAAATCCTCCTGAAAGTGAAGTTTATATGCAAAGACTCTGATAAAAGAGATTGACCTTAATTGGGAAGCAAGTTTCTTTCACATTTTTTAACAACCTCCAGGCCTTCCTAGCAGTCTGATGAAAGGGAAGTTGTGAAAAGAAACAATCTGTATTTATGCAGCAGGAACTATCATATCCTGAGCCGCGCGGAGAATGACAAGGAACCGACTCATCCTTTTTAAAAAAGGATTAATTTGCCATTTTCTTCCCGAGTTTGTAAAAAGTAAGGCCGTGGGTGGATTTCAAAACAGGCTGAGTACTTTAGTTAGATTTATGGCAAGCTCTGAGCCTCTGTGAGACTCTGCACGTTGCTGTGGAGCAGCTGACCCGGGATGGTTTCCCTCCCAAGGTGTCCCCAGCCCATGTGTCCAATTCAGTCCCTTGCCTCTGGCACATTTGGATGCTTTTTTTTTTCTCTTTACTTCTCCATGTTCAGGTTTTCATCTGCCTCAGTAAATGGCTCCAACGGGATCACTGGGGGAGGAGGAAGCAAGGGGACGGGAGCTGGGGTAGTAACTGGGTTTCATCTTGATGGGCTACCAGAGGGAGAGGCAAGTGCAAATTCATGACAGCTGGCTGGTAGTGGGACATAATGGTCTAAAGTTGCGTCAGGGGAGGTTTAGGTTAGATATAAGGAAGAATGACTTTACTGAGAGAGTGGTCAGGCAGTGGAACAGCCTGCCCAGGGAGGTGGTGGAGTCACCATCCCTGGAGGTATTTAAGAAACATGTAGACATGGCTCTTCAGGGCATACCCTAGTGCCCAAGATTATTGGTTTGTGGGCAGGTGTGATATGGTGGGGTGTTGTGTGTGTTGTTGTTTTTGGTGTGGGGTTTGGTTGGTGGGTGCTTTTTTGTGGTGTGGGGGTTTTTTGTTGTATTGTGTTTTTTCTTTTCTGTGGTTGGACTCAATGATCTCAGAGGTCCCTTCCAACCATGGAGATTCTGTGATCTCACCTAACTGGTGGCCCCCAAAGATCTTCATCTGAACCAGCAACCAGCAGTGCCTGGTCCACAGGATGAGGGAAAGAAATAGAGGCCTCCAAATGGCGGTTCCTTCAATTTTTAGCTGCTATTTCTCTTAACTAGCTCAGGCACCTTATTTAGGGAAAATGAAATTATCTGTCCCTGGTAGTGGCCAAGGGCTCAGAATTGCCTGCAGCTGGGAAAGGACACAGGCAGCAGCAGGACCCCTCCCCTGCATGCCACAAACATAGGCACATGCCTGGGCAGAGACAGACTTGGGAGCCCTTTGCCAAAACAGAAGAGAAGGCGATGTGCAATAGGCACCTGTGCCTTCACCACGAAGAAGACACCCTGAGTAGTTGATGTAAGACTGCCCCCCCCGGCCTTTAAAATTGGATTGGACAAGACAGTGGTGGGCATATCTCTGTCGGGGCAACCCTTAGCATCAGGAGAAGAGACTGTAGGAGGCTGAGGGGAGACCTTATTGCTCTCTACAACTACCTGAAAGGAGGTTGTAGAGAGGTGGGGGTTGGTCTCTTCTCCCAAGTCACAGGCGACAGGGCTAGAGGAAACGGCCTCAAGTGATGCCAGGGGAGGTTCAGGCTGGATATTAGGAAAAAATTTTTCACTGAAAGGGTTATCAAGCATTGAAATGGGCTGACCAGGGAGGTGGTTGAGGCACCATCTCTGGAGGTGTTCAAAAGACAGCTTGACATGGTGCTGGGAGACATGATTTAGTGATGGTGTTGCATTTTGTTTGTTGTGTGGGTGTTTATTTTTGTCAGAGTTAGGTTGATGGTTGGACAAGATGATCTTTAAGGTCCCTTCCAACCTAGAAGATTCTATGATTCTATGATTCTATTTCCCCGTCTCTGCTTTTTCCTCCTGGGATTCTACAAGCCGAGGGAAGTCACAACCCTACGTCTCTGGGTAGAAGCTGCCAGTTTCTTTCTCCCAAAGGCCTCCATGCTGACAGCAGAAAAAATCTTCATCTTCCCTGTTGTACGAGTTTGAGGACTTTTTTTTTTTTTTTTCTCCCTGGCTCCCTGCCATCAGCCCTGGTGGGACCCAGGGCAAGGCAGCAGTGCCACGCAACCCAGATGTCAGCAAACCGTTAATCCCAAGGGACAGACCCCTGGGGTGAGATTCCTGCTGCAACTTCGCCAATTAGACGGCTTACCTCCTGCTTTGCCTCTGCTTTAGCCATTTCGGACATCACATATTTTATTGTTCAGCCTCCTAGTTAAACGTCTGGGAAGCTCTGGCTGTAAGCATGCAGAGATTACTGGTTCAATAATAGAGTCAGGCACGTTGGCTTTGCTTCTTTTTGCTAATAAAGCTCCAAAATAAATCTGTTGACTCTTCTTTCAGCAGCATCAGCCCCACGAGGCTCTCCCACGTCTCGCCTGGTGATTAGAGCAGAGGACTGGGAACACGGGTCTGCAGTTCAGCCCTTAATGAGCCACCCGTTCAGCGTGTTTCACTTGGGGCTTTTGACCCCTTTGCACCTCGGCCAACTCAGCTGTAAAACTGGCTGAAGGGTGGACCTCATGGAAACCAGTCACCGAGCCCCAGTTGAGCCTTGAGTCCGGGTCTCCTGGTTAAACACAAAATAAAAAATCAACAACAATTTGAATCTGCGGTGACCCAGCTCAAATGCCACGAGGACGTTGGGCCTTGCCAGTGCAAACAGCGTCGGTCTCTGGGGTCCCCTGTCACAATGTCAGAGCAAATCTAAGTAGTGCCCCTGAGATTTGTGAAATAAAAAGGTGCTGCAGACACCAGCACAGACAAGGTAACGTGGTGCCAGCTCTGGTACTCAGGTACGCCAGCACCTGCAGCACCAAGCAGTGCTGCAAAAACCTAGGTGGCATGCACCCATCCCAGTGGGGATGTGGTTCCCCCATCCAGGGAGAATATGGTGCCCATTACTCTCTAGATCTCTGAGCAGCAAGGCAGCCCACAGCCTATCCCTTCTCCAGGAAGGCTCCTCGTGGAGAAACCAGCATGAACCATGCCAAGAACTCTTTCACACCAAGACCAAAACGTTTCCGACTTGTCCTACAGCCAGGATGGCTGCAGCTGCTGGCACCTCTGTTAGCATTCTGCTCAGCGTAACAGAAGGAGATGAAAGGAGGAGCTCATGTCTCACACAGCTTGTTTGCCGTGTAACACCTTCTAGGTACCATGAGGATGCTGAAGAGAAGTCCTGCCTCATCCATCTGACCCTGCCCAGCACACACATGTGTCTACTCACATGAAGCATGGTGGTTTCTCTCAAAGTAGAGGCTGCAGGTCAGATTTGGAGGTGGCATAGAGGAGCCAGAGCTGCCAAGCTGGAACTTCACAGACAAAAAGGGAGAGGCATCATCCCTTGGGATCTCAGCGGTGTGGGGTCAGCCTCGCATGTGCTGCTTGTCACAGCAGGCTTAGTAAAATGGAGTGAGAAACTGTTTCCAGGCAGAGCAAGTATGGGATCTAGTCAATTGAGTCCTGTGGCAGGACCGTTCGCTCCCACACCTACTCTGCACCTCCTCATACAGTCCTCCATGGTGCAGCCATATGGAGACGAGACTCCAGAACCAGAAAGCTATTCCTTGAGAATCAAGAGAAGTCCTGTGTCAACATTGTCCCACCTCACACCATGCAGACATACCAAACCAAGCAGAGGCTTGGAAAGGGACAGAGCTTGAGAACTGTCTTATAAAGCCTTCTCCATACCAGGTACCTACCACTTATAACCCCAGCTGCCCCACAAAGTACCCATGAAGGCACTTGGTGGCTTGTAGGTGTGGAGAAGAGGCTGGCATGAGGTGTCTTCTGGCTTTGGGAAGGTGGGTATTTGCACGGTGTTTCCACTGTACAACGTGCTGGGATCAGTGCGGGTAGCTGAGTGTGAGCCCAGACCTTCAGTGTACAACGGAGATCTCTGTTCTGGTGTAAGGAGCCTTTCGCTGAGGATTTTCCATCCCTTGAGGAAAATATGCCAACAGGCTTTAAATAATTAAACAAATCACACTGCAGGCAAACCCAAATTGGTCTTTAAAATGCATTATCCCCAGAATGCGAGAGAAATGCTCATTGCTTTATACCTTCCTCCAACCTCTTCACACATTAACTCATTCATTGCATGAGGGACCACCCAGCTGCATCTCCACCACGGAGTAAAAGGTCCATGCCAGTCACCTCCATCTTTAAAACCAGTATTGCCACAGCTGGGGGCCAGGTTTCTTCAGCGCCAACAAGCACAGGCAGTGGGGGAACAAAGCTCTTTTCATCAGGCCAAGCTTGCATGGAAGACGTCACTCCCACAGAGCCACTTGTTGGTCTTGACTGAGAAGGACTGGCTTCCCTTATGGCAATGAGATGCTCTGAGGCAGCTGCAGCCACCTCCTTGCAGGAGGAGGGAGTCATGTGTGGTCACAAGGGGGGAACAAGTTTGGCTTTCTGTGGGCAGGGACGAGGAAATCAGCTACCTTGAGCATCTCCTTTGGGCCACCAAAGTCATGTATGGTGGAGACCTTCAAAGAGAGGAAGGCAGAGAAGCTGCAAGGTGGTTCCCTCTGCCTAGCAAAATACTGCAGAACATTTATCTAGTTCTCAGCAAGTTAACTATTTTTCCTCCCTAAAACCAGCCCAAAAACTGCCTGAAGACAAGTCGTTACTGTCCCTGCCAAACTGTGCGAGGACAGGTGAGCAGCTTGAAGCAGCAACCAGAAGGTCTGTCAGCAAGGAGAAACCCTTGCTGGTGAGCAGCAGAGAAAGGCCAAGCCCATCCTCAGCCCTCCCCAGCGTCCCCCTATCCCGGCAGTGGGGCTGGCCTTCCCCATGCAGGACCCTCTCAGGACCCCATGGAGGACAAACTGGTGGATAGAGGCCACTGCCACCCCCTCTCCAATTAGTCTGGTTTCCTGCGGTGGTGTTTTCTGGCTCCTCAGCTCTCCCCCATGCTGTGCGTGGCCCAGAGCAGAGAGGCTATAATGTGTGGAGCTTAAATTATTTGACAGTTCCCCCTTTTTGAATTAGGAAAGGCCATGGAAATGGCTGCTCATGGCACCGTGGGCTAAGCCCTGAGAAACAGGGCTGTGCTGAGGGTGCTGGGGGCAGCCATGACTGTGAGGCCCACAGCAGCCAGCTCTTCCCAGAAGCTCACCATCCCTTCTCCCACCTCACCTGGCCTCCAAGTTCACAGGCTGCCATTCCTCCCTCCACCTCTTGCTCTTCCAGGCCGTCCAAGGTGAGAAGCCCCCAGCTTTTTTCATGCTTTTTCTCAAGCATTTACTCCCTCAGCAGTCCACACCGGATATGCATGAGGACCCCACTTCTCCAGGCTTATCAAATTGCATCTTCAGGAAAGGAGATTTGGCCCTAGCGAGGCCAAAATTATTATCGTTATTGTTGCTAGAGCTTGATTTTGTAAGGAAAGTCATGGAGGGAAGACAGGGAGTGCCCAGAAATGATGATTGCTCTTGGTGTCTCTCTACCCTATATTTTATCTCTCAGGAAAATATTTATCCAAGAGGTCCATGGCTCCAGGTGAGCCATGGCATTCTCTGCTGGATCTTCCAATGAGAACTTACCCATTTTCTCCACCATGTCCCACCCTAAGAACAGAGGTCCTCAGAGAGAATGAAGCTCTCACAGCCTATAGAGGGGAACAGAAGGACCTTGGATAATCTGGATGGAAATGTCATAGTCTCCATGGTAATTTCTGAGGATCAGCCATCTCAAGAAAAGGGTTGTTCAGCAGAAGATATGGTTGTTTATTGGTTCTTTTACTCTCCCAAGTTTAGTTTCTTAAATGTGACATGGGGGAGGTTTTTTTTTAGAAGAATTATATTTTTAAAGTACAGATCTGAATCCGGGGGAAGAAGTAGTATGGATTGGATCAAAAAAGAGGCTCAATTAAAAAACAGAGCGTAGGTGACTAAGGATTAAACTTGCTGGAATCAACCCGCACAAATGTCTTACAAAGGTATTGAAGGCCAAAAAAAAAAAGTGTTCAAAATGTTGTCAGAAGGGTGAGTTAAATATACATTTCAGGAGATTCTATTTGTGAAAAACTTTCTGGTGCTGCAGGCGCCTCCAGGACAATCTCATCGGAAATATTCTCTAAAGTTGGATCATGAAATTATTAGAAGAACAGTGCATAGATTGAAAAGGAGAAATATATAGTTGATTCATGGATGCCTTTAGATGAGGAAGGAAAAAAAAAAAAACAAAACAAAACAGGCTCGGCCTTTGCTACAGTGAAGTTTTCACTTCACTTTTGCTAAAGTGAAAAGAAACTTAGCAGATTTCTCATCAAAGTGTAAAGAAGCCTCTGGGAAAGAAACAGATTGATGCTACCAAGTTGTTTAAGATAATAGCTACCTCCAAAGCACAAAGCTGTGGATGGAGGTTAAGAAAGAAAGTAGCCTATGAGCAATTTACACAGAATAGCTACAAAAGAGACCACATCGTTAGAGGTAGGAATGAAAGCATGTAATGACAGCTAGTTATTTTATTTTATTTCTTTAATTCAAGGAAAACAGAAGGCACAGCCACTAGCTAAATTAAGAAGAATAAGATGAAGACATATGGATAGATGGGATTCAGCCCTTGGGAAAAACAAATCAGCCTTTAGTGTCCTGGGGTGAGGAAGAGCAAACCGGGATGGGCCATATGTCCTCACCCGACCACAGGAGAGAAGAAGAAGGATTCAGGACGAGCAAAGTCCCGCATTGAGCACATTTCGGGCCATCCCTTCAAGTGGGGTCACATGACATCCTGCTGGGGATGCACCCCGAATGGGGATGCCCATGTTCTCCAGAGAGTAGCATCAGAGCAGGGGATGTTACAGGGCTCTCCAGGGAGAATTTCACAGCCTATCAGGAAAAACAGTGGTTTTGCTCTTTGAAATTCCGTGTGTTGCTAGTCAAAGAAGGGAAGACAGTGGCAGCACACCCTGTGCAAGGGGCAGGGGGTGAGAGGAGGAAAAGTGAGCATCCCGGGGGTACTACAACGTCCAGTGGTGATGACATATGTAGGTGGCTTTTCATCCTTTGGTCTCACTGCCAGTAAGAATCCTTAGAGTTTCTCAAAATCCTCAGGCTCCCACGGGTCAAATACCAAAGCCAAAATTTTCTTTTTCTGTAGGTCTTTTTTTCCCAAAGGACCTTAGTTATTTTGAAGAGACACCAAGTAAGTAAGACCTGAATCATCGCAAAGTTACAGTGGTGTAAAACCATGGAAAAGCAGAGCAGGTGCCAGATCTCAGTTGCCCTCACTAATTTCTGTTCAGGCCATTGTGAAGCTCAAATAGCTATTTGGGACACTTAGAAAATGAAGATAAAATGCATAAGGCACCACAAGAGTCTTACAGAAAGGCGCACAGCATCTCCAAATCCTTCTCATTTTTAATATTTCCATTTCTCCTCCTAAACTTTTTCTTTAAACTGGAAAATAATGAGAAAATGTGCTTCCTTGAGACAAGCTGGTACTATCAGCTAAGCAACCTCACATTCATCGTAGCACTCCAAGTACTCTGGAATGCTTTTCAGCCCAAAGGATAATAGTATTAGACGACCAGAAAGGCTGTCCTGTAAAAGACTGTTATTATGATTTCCAGTCTCAGAAGTTGGCTTAATCCAGCTGAGCACACACATGTTATTTAGAGAGGAGACTGAGCTCAGACACTAGTATCATCGTCATCTTTATTGCAAATGAAGAATTCAGCCGGTGAAAGGCAAGTCACGTTGGTGGGTTTTTTTGTCCTAAGCCCTGCAAACACTGGCTGTTGCACTCGTCTTTGCCCACCGCGGTGAGCGTCTGGAGCTGCTGAATGCTGGGCTGTTTGTTCAGATTTGCATCCCTCTAAAAAACCCTGTTTTCTCTCTTGTCACCTAATCAATCAAACGGCAAAAGATGCGCTCCCCGCACCCTCCAAGGAAAACAGACACAAAAGGCAAAGCATGAACACAGGGGTTAACTAGAGGTGGTAAGCTGCAAATTGTGTAAGGGGAGCAGTTTTTTTCCCTCTTCTGTCTGCTTGAAATTTCATGCTGCTTTTCCTCTGCCTGTGGAACAAAGGAAGAAGAAGCAGCGATGCTCCGAGTTGGGGGAAAAAAAAAAAAATCTGGGATTGGTGTCTGCACAAGAAAAAAAAAATGTTTGGAGGATTACTCGAGGGATTTGCACCTTGAGTTGAGAAGGAAACGCTGCACAGCTTCTCTCCCAGGGTTTGGGCAGAACACCTCCCTGCTGAAGGACCGGTTCTCCCACCCACGTCTCCCCACGCGAGCAGGACCCATCTCACACTCCAGCTCACCGAGGACCGGCAGCCAGGTGCCCATCCCTGCAGATCGGCTGGTGGCTGGCACCATTGCTTGGCATCATGAGTCTGCCCAAGCCAAAACCTGCCAGGGCCACCGCTGCCCCATCAGTCAGGTGGGGGTGAGCCCTCCCACCCCGTCCTTCACCCTCCATGGGATGATACTGCTCTTCACCACGTGCTGCCCTCACAGTATCTGGAGTGAAGGTACCTCTGCAACTATGCAGCAGAACTGTACTAATTACACCTACTCGTTCTCGCACTAACGCTGTCTCTGCTAACACTCCTCCTCCGCACCGTGCCCTTGGCCACCCTTTTGCTAGCCAAAATGGCATAGCCTCCCTCCATCCTTCCACTGGCATCCCAGGGAAGGAGCCATCAGGTGCTCGGATGGATACCAGGGTGGGGGGACAGCTGCTCTCTCACCTCAGTCGCAGGGAAGCAGCTCAAAGGAGCTGAACCCCAGCGAAGCAGCAGCTCTTCCCGGGGAAGCGCTCCCTCCCTGGCACGTTTTCCCAGGGGAGACGAGCACAGGGGCCTTAAAATAAATCTGTCTTTTTAAAGCAGCGATGCTAAATGGAGGTTTGAGATCAAAGGCTGGGATTCTCACATTTTGCCAAGACAGACATATCCATTCACGAGATTTTTGGTGTAACAAAATACTTGCTAATGAAGAGGATCATAATCTTATTATTAGCCCCAACCTACAACAGTATGTCATTCGAGAGCAGGGCTAGAATATGCCCTAGTTTAGGAAGTTGCACAGTAGGCTTCGTTTTTGATTTAATGAGCTGTGATTGTGTTTATTTTCGGCAGCAATTATGCCCGTTAAATTTTTGTTTAGGGTCTGATCGTCAACGACAGTCATCGACAGGAAGGATGAATTTGGGTTGAAGGGAAGGGAAATGGGGAGAGGGTCTCTGGGATTCGGTCCCCGAGCAGACAGATGTGAGGCGATCAGCGAGGCCTGAGTTTTCTCCACTTTTGGGTTGCTTGTTGATGGTTTTTAAGCTACTGGTCCCCATCAGTGAGGGGATTTAGACATGAGAAACAGCAAAGACTTCTGCAGTTATGGAGTTGGGACGCAGAGGAAAATGTAGGAAATCAAC
>JAHREE010000279.1:34727717-34757583 GCA_033628505.1 Tringa tobata
GGGAGTACCTTTCATCCATGCAGCTTGCTTAAATAAATCACAAGTTAAGTTGCTCCCCGTTGCTATTCATAGCGAGTTGCCGGGTCATTATGAATGGTTATAAACCAATTACAGCATACCTTTCCCACAAAGCTGCTCCAGGGGACACAGGAAAGCTCATATTGTGCTAAATCGGAAACAAACCGGCAGGAAAAGGGGGCTGCGGAAGGGGAATGTGCGCGGCCACAGAATCAAAACCCTTCGCACATCCCAGCGTCAAAGAAAGCCCAGCACCAAGAATCTTGTATCCACGACACCGCCGTAGCGGCTAACAAGTATCTGCTGCCCGGCTACTAGGGCAAAAGTATTTCCAGGCAGTTGCAGAGCAAAGAGTCTCAAGACCCTTCAGAATCTACAACAGCCACCGTATTTATAAATCCTTGAACTAGACACTTTTGACACGAGATTCCAGCCCCTCTTTATTCCACGTGGATAGCAGCCACCCATTCCAGCTCCTCGAGCTTCGCTGAAGCCATCCTCCCTTCCCTGCAAGAGATACTGCTTACCAGTAAGGAGGGGAAAAAAAACAGAAAGAGGAAAAAAAAGAAAAAGGTTTATAACCTCACCCTTCTTTGCTTACTTGTAAAACTCTCTAATTACTGGGATTGATCCTATTACATATTAAATCTCTAAGGAAGGTACTAAGCTGAAACACAAAGATGGAATGACTTAGGATTTCTAGCCTTGATAAGCCAAGAGCAGAGCATCGCACTGCCTTCATCCATACGCTACGTCTTGAACTCCACCACGGAGTTTATGGAGCCATCTACATGGGCTTTAAACACAGAATGGTCCAATTTTTCTTAAAGTTTTCTGGGCCATTCATTTTTGTGACTAAACACCTCTTGAGACGTTGCAAGCCTCGTAATGTTATTAACGCCGCATGACACACAGAAAAGAGGAATTAATTTGACATAATCGTGGCTTAAAGAAAATAAAGACAACCTCATGTGGAATGCTGAACTGCATATCTAAAAAGCAAAGTGTTAAATGAGAATAAGATGAGAATAGAATTCAGTATTTTGCTCTATTGTAGTGTTTTTCTGAATATAAGCTTCACCTTCCCTTAATCTGAAGAACAGACTTGCTTTGAAATACTTAAATTAAAAACTTCTTTAAAGTGGGATTTCAAGGCCTGTTAAATTTGAGTTTCTGCTTTTTAAAATGAAAACGACCTTGATGATTACGTTGTTTTAGAAGTACATCATGCATATGCTTAGAAAAGTTGGGTTTCCTTTTGTTTTGGTTTGTGTTTTGGTTTTTTTTTTTTTTTACTGCAGATTAAACAAACACATTAAAAAACGGCAGTCGCTTTCTGTGCTTTTTTCGATGCCTTAACGGTACCTTTCCATACGTGTCCCAGGACTGGCTGGGGAGGGAAACAAGGGGGTCAGGAAGTGAAACATGGAAAGCAAAGAGGAGGAAACGTGACTGCATATATATATATATATATGAACTAGACTGTTGCTGTCTTTTGCATCTAAGGCCGTCCTGAGCCAACCCATGATTTGCTTCTCCCCGTATCCCCCCCTGTAAAAAAAAAAAACCAACCCAAAGTCTTCAGAAGATGCTAAAAACACAGTCATGGAGGTGGTTTCCATGTCTACATGTTCTTAACAAAATTAACCTTTCCTAAACAAAAGCTTGTATCAGTTGTGGTTTTTTTCTATAAGCAGTCACAAAGCACATAAGAAGTAAAAAAAAAAAAAAAAGCATCCTACTTGTGGATGCGTTAAACTGTCACAATACAGTCTTGAGAATTCTTCTGCCAAGAAAGCCCTGGTGATCATACGAGAAGCAGACACACGACTGACACGGTCTGTGACTAGCAAAATTGCTGGAACTACAATATTGCCTGAAGTACAACACGGAGGGCACAAAATTTATCCATTCCCAAAAGAAACGCAACAAAATGCCCTTCCTCGACTCACGCTTCAAGCAAGCAAATTTCTATTTACCTACACATGGCATTCAAAGAAGAAGAAGAAGAAGAAAAAAAAAATCTCTTGCTGCAGCAAGGTTGAAAAATCTTATTTAAGCACAACATCTCATTCTGAAGGAAACGTTCTGAGGCGACATAGGAATGATAATATAAAGCCAATGATCCAACGGCACGGAAAGACATGACAATATTTCCCAGAGTGGTGGCTCAGCCTACAGTTCTAGCTCTCCGCAGCCATCCTGCTCACCCCTGCTCAGCATTTACTACCAACCTTAAAGAGAAGTCTTCCACCACCACCACAAATAGGATAGCTTGCACACTAAAGAGGTTACAACATCTCTGCATTTGGGCAGGTGGGGAAGAAGGGATGTTCCCGGAATCCAACCCACCCCGTGCTGGCAAAAATCAGTTCAAAACCTTCCTTCGGCCACAATTTAGGGGAGGAGAGAAGAAAGAGGGATGAGCTTGTCACCAACAGTGTTTCCCAGCCACAGGTGGGTGGATGTTAGAGCACCATAATTCTAATAATGTCCTTAAACTTAATTACCCATGTGATTGCTTACTAGGAGGATTAGGATGGCAGAGCAGATGAAAGCAGAAAAAGGGGATAAATACAGGCTGCTGGAAAAGAGCAGGAAAACAGCCCACAAAGCCATAGGGTTAGAAAGCCTGAAAGCCAGGGATGGGAAGGCAGGAGAAGTCTCTCTTCTGCACCTACAGCCCCCTTTCTCCCCCGCCTAACAAGGAATGAACCCCACTCTCTCTTTTGTCCTTTTTGATATGGGAATCATCCTCCACTTTTATCTACACTGAGAAAGTAAGATGCATCTGGAGGGCACGGAAGGGGGGAGATCTGTCTTCCATGTAAGACTTCACCCCTGCTGCCATGAATAAATTCCAAGAAAGTTTCAGCGGAGAACAGACTGATCACTTGTTCCACGCAGGGGAAAAAAAAAAAAAAAAAAGATGTAGAGAAGCATAAAAGTACAGTTGGCAAAGAACAGATTGTTGATTGGCACATCGGGGTGGAACAGAATCTCTGCTCAGAGAGGGCAAAAGTCAGAGTGAACCAGCAGCACCACCATCTCCTGCTTCTGAGAGGCTCAACTGATCTTTTACAAACACTGCACGTATACCGAAGAAGAGCGAGGCAGCCCTAAGCTACAGCACACAGGCGTTTTCTACGACCCCCAAAACAGCAGCAGAGAGTAATCCCATCTGTGATATTAAATGGGAAAGCTACTATTCCCTCTTGCTGTCCCGTTCCCGTATCTGCAACAAGACTACAAATCAGAGCACTGAGGTGAAAACTGTCTGGGTCTTGTACACAGTTCTACCTACAGATGACCAGGTATCTTGGGGAAAAAAAAAGAACCCAACAAAACCAAAACCAACTCTCAAGAGAAGTTTCAACACAATTAAAACATCATCCCCTGTCCTCGCAGGCAGTTTTCTGCCTCCAGCCAACTCATCGCCAGTCCTGCCACAAATTCCACTCACTCTCTTTAGTCCTGAAGGAAATTCCCTTTGTCACCGGTAGCCTTCACAGCCTCTGTTCAACCTCCAAGCTCCCTGCTAGCTTCTTCTTGACCTACGGCTTCTGGAACCATTCTGCGCCTGTGTTTTGCCAAGAACAAAACATATACTGCTCGCAAAGTTCATGAAGCACCTTCACGCCAACTTTATAGGGAAATTTTGCCTACTGCTTTAATCCAATCCCTTCCCACCAGAAAAAAAACCAAAAACAACCCCGTCCCCAACCTTCCCCCCGCCCAATTCCTCCCCTCATAAGACAACAAGGGCTGCCCATTACTGGTTCACCCAAGTTCTAAGGTGGAACGTGCATAGATTATCTGTCAGTGCTCAGAAACACCCTGGAATTACGTTTAGACCTGCCAACTTGGCTTGCAGGATAGAGATGGACAGGGAGGTCCACCACTTGATTGCTACAAGTTTTAGCCTGAAGCTAAAGCATTACACTTGCATTACACATGCCTCAAGAGTATGTAAGCAGCAACGCATTTTATTTTGCTTTTTGCCTTAAGCCAAGCGAATTGAATCCTGAAACAGTACCCACTTAATGCAGGAATACACTCTGCTTATCTGACGAAACATTCCCATGGTCCTTCTGTAAGTGAAAGGAGCCAGAGGAACCCCTACCGTGTTCTCTTCAGTAAGTAAGAGCAACCTGATTGGCAGAAAACATCCTCAAATTACTTTTTCATTTCTATTTAAGAGATTTTTATCTAGACTTTTCCCATAGCAAGTCTTTGGTAAGAGCTGCTAAGTGCTCCGAATGACATTTATAAAGCAGGGCTGGCCGCCAGACAAGAACCCAATTTTGTGACAAAGTGAAGCACTCAGACATTTGTCTTCTTTCTACATTAGAAAGGAAGAAATGCCTTTCAGAGCATAAATAAAAAGCAGCAAAGCACTTCCAGGAGAATTGAGTTCCAGTCCCTGTTCCAAATCAAGCCAGCTTCAATGTTAGCATCCCATATGGATGGCAAAGGCTCTAGACACCGAGCAACTAGCGACTCGGAATTCTCCGAAGGGCAAGAAATTCCCCACTGAAGCTAACAAACCTTCATTGAAATGTGCCCCAAATATACCCTTGGAGGAAACTCTTCCAAGAAGCAGACGTTGCTCAGTAAGAGCGAAGAGGTAAAGGCAAACACAAAAACCTCCCTAAATTCAATACATCTCCCTTCATCGCCTTCAAAGCCCAGGGTACCATTCAGTTCTGAAGGTCATCAAATTCGAGCTTTGGAAAACAAGAGTCTATTCTGGGGAAAAAAAAAAAAAAAAAAGAATAAAAAAAGTGACTCAAAAAGACATCACTGCCCAGGCTCGCACCATAGGATAACCGTGATCTAAGGGCATCAAGAAACTGCTGCGATGTCAAGACTGCAGTCGTAGTCTACAGCTGCCAAGTATGACATTCTGAAGTTTGCAGATATGACATACATCCCAAAACAAGCTCTCTTTTTTAAGATCTATGAGATTTTAAGATCTTGCTATTTATCTACTGCACAGGCATAGTAGCAATACTAGGAGAAAAAAACCCCACTGCACTTCCCCATCATCACTCCAAAACTTAAGATTCCTAGTCCTCAGGAGGAAGAGAATACATCCTTTCCTCCTCCTCCTCAGTTTTCAATCATCTTTTACATACATTTATTACTGTAACAGCTGCAGACTTCACTTGTCCTATTAAAACACCTGTTCTAATAGCCTTTGTATTTTACACCAAGCTAATCACATTTTCCCTTTGGTAAAATAACATACCAAATACAAAGAAAACAGACAGAACAAACAATCTGGAAAAGGCTAGGTAGTTAGGAAGGCAAGGAAAAACAGCAAACTCAAAGCAGCATCCAATGGTTAAGCAAGGAATGAAGAGGCTTTCAGGTGGCTGCCAACACTTGCAATTCACAGGGGTTTCTAGAATCACAGGATATTCAGGTAGCTCTCTGAATTCCCAACAGACAGCAGCGTGTGGACCAGGCATGTTTACCACAATTTTCTTAGTTCATATTCCCTTCACAGAATCACAGAATGGTTGAGGGTTGGAAGGGACCTCTAGAAGTCATCTTGTCCAACCCCTCTTGCTCAAGCAGGGCCACCTAGAACCAGGTGTCCAGGACCACATCCAGATGGCTTTTGAGCATCTATGGGCCCTGCAGACTTGTATCCAAGCGCAGAGACTATTTCTTACATTTCTCAGTTCCTTTTCTATAAATACTGTTACTTAAAATTTCATCATGATGGAAAAGCTGAACTGAAGGAAACAAGGAGACATGGGCGCTTTTCTAAAATATAAACAGTTTCCAATATTCTGAAATAACAGAACTTAAAGTAACTGCTTGCTATCTTTGATTTTAAGCAATTGCAGTAAATCCCTCCTTTTTTGAATATAGAAGTCAGGCAGAGGACCCACTTCTCTGTAGAAATTTCCAGCCACAACCGACTTTCTCCCTTCCATCACGTATGAGCACAGTTCAACCTAACACCCAGGGGGAAGGATTCCATAAGTAGAAATTTTGTGTCTGCCACAAGAGTAGAAATCTCATGCTCTTCACTGAATGCAAGTTTTGCTCCTACACTCACCAGTTGCTTTTTTTTTTTTTTAAAGCAGTGTATCCACATCCTTACCTACGTGTGTGATTCCCCATTGAAAAGTGATTCCCTCATTGAAAAACAAGATTACCAAAAATGAAATGAAGCGGATTCTGTATAGAAAAAGTTATATTTACACTTTTATTTAGCAGAGTTAAAGAGCAAACAATTTTAACACTGTTGTTGAAAAGTGTTTTTACCCAAAGTTGCCAAGATCTAATAAGTTATTGAACAGAAATATTGGGCGTAAGGCAATAAATCCTGACCAGCCCACGAGAGATCACCCCATCCCCAAAGAGCAGAGCTGATAAAGGCGGTAGAAAATTTAGACTGTGATTGACTCAATTTCCAAAAATTAGACAGAGATGATGAAAATAGGGTTCCACTCTTGAGTATATCTTTAACATCTGCAGATGAAGGAATTCCTAAAGCACGCAAAATGCAAAGACAATTCCTGTTTCCAAGGGAACATTCAGTGCTTTGAATCCAAGAACGCTATGTCCACACACAGTGGTCAGTACATGACTATGGCAACACATAGATGGTAAAAGATTAAAAACAGAATTAGAATTTTTTCCATTCCATGTCATCAGGAGGATTTACTTCGACCTTCCTTTTCCCAACATCAGACCAGTTGGTGCTCAGAACTGTGCCTCCAGACTCCATCTGCAATACAAGAGAAAGCTTGTTTAGTTTGCTAGAAGAATTCTAGCAACATAAAAGCCACATTTCTTATAGCAGATTAACAAATTCTGAAGAGAAGTGAAGAATTTAGCTTCACGTAGAAGCAGGTTACACAGAGATTCTGTGTATATATAGAATAAAATCTGACAAAGCCATCATTCAATAATCTGCAGCCCAACAACACTTTTATCAGTACTGGACACAATGATATGTTACTTCCTTGACTAGAAGCTTTTAAAAGGTCAGTCAGGTTCTTGCATTTAAGAGCTACAAATAAAAGGAACCAGATATAAACAATTAAAAGGAATTTGATCCTTTCACTCATGGCAACTCTTCAAGCTTTGGATGAGCCAAAAACTGCATTTCCTTTGATAACACTGATCGAAACAAAGAGACCATTGACAAAGCATGAGCTTCACTGAGGCACAAACTTGGGATTTACAGAGTCACATTCGTTAGCGTACAACATCGTAGCTTTCAGCGAGACTCGTTATACCAATACCTCTGACAGAATCACTGCCACTCATTATAGGCCCAAGGTTTTGGTAGCCAGAGGCTTCCTGGTTCATGCAAAAGCTTAGTAAATTGTTTCAGTGTGCAGTTACACGTTTCTTCAGAGAAAAAGAATGAAGACTTACAAACGATTTGTTCATGGCACGTTTCACTTCATCTGTACCATCTGAATAAATTTGCTGGAAGAGTTTATTTAAAGCAGCATCTCCTTCTAACTTCTCATTCTTCTCCTCTTCTTTGATTTCAACTACCAGTTTGTCCCAGTTCCTCGTATAGTGAGAGGATGACGGATATAAGTGCTGGGTATCTGAAAACAGAAGTGTTAGTTAACTAAGCACTTTCTCACGACTTTCATAGCAGCAGAGAACACACACACACATATATGTATATGATGAATCAGATACAATAAGAGAACATGAATCTGAAAATGCAAATGGATTCCTCCTTATTGATATAAGCATTGCAGTAACAAAAATAAAGGCAACTAAGAAATGCCAGAGATGACATTCAGCAGCTGCAAAAGTTTACATTTAAGTACAGAGTTACATAATTTAGTTATCCAACACAGTGCTGCGTAATAGCGACACAAATAATTGAAGTCAAAACAAGGAAGATGATACTGGCTGACAGTAAGAAAAAAAAAAAGGCAGTGAGCAGCCTAGAGCTATAGGAAAATTTGAGCTAAATTTTAAATTTCAAAAGATATCTGAAATCAATAAACCAGGAAGTTCAGATTCTCTCAAGGATAAACTGTTAATCTGTCTTGAAAAACTGCAAAAGTATTACTTTCCAAGAGAGATGAAATACTGAAGTAAATAATAATTAATTATTAAGCAACAATAGAGGTGTAACAATGCACAGAACTGCAAAACGGTGACCAAAACAGTCAAACAGATAAGCTCAGAGGAATTAATGACAAGCGTATATCCTTAACGATCCATCAGATTAATGGAAGTTATGACTAAATTTAATACTTAAGCTTTAGTAATGCCCTGCAGGCTTTTACTGTCAATTCTTGGCAGTAAAAACAAGACTATTAAGCTTTTCATTGTAAACATGAAGCTGTGATTTTACTAACAATATTTAAAACAAAAAATATCATTAATAACTGCAAGTAACTTAATACAAATAAGCCATTTAACACTTAATAGTTCAGAGAACAAACCTGGTGTAAATTGCTTTAACTTAGGAGAATCTCCCTGCCCCTCCAGCTTCTCCCATCTTACAGCCTCTGGCTTCTTCATCTTTATCTCAATCTATAGAACACAAGACAAAGAACAAATTAATCCAGATGGCAAAGAGTTCTGCCAAACAGGCTTGAATTAGTGGGATCCTGTAGCAATAGGAAAATGAATTTTCTTTCAGAAACACAGACTCGAATATGGAGCCTGTATTTTTACAAAATTTACCTACTTTACAACATGAAGTTACGTGACTTCAACTCACAGGTCAACTAAGCTCTTATGTGGCTGCAAAGCTCTCGTAGCAGACTTTTACCCTTTTGTTTAGTACCACTTACTTGCTTTTGCTTAGCATTCACTTGGTTCTTCTTGTAAATTATGGTATCCCAAAAGTAACGATCGGGCCCAACATCTCTACGCTGCCAGACACCAAGGTATTATCTTTCAGGCACCCCTTTCTTGCCAGTCAGCTCTAATAATTAAATAGTACTTTCGAAGGACTGCAAAATCCAACTTTATCTAGGTTTACATTTCATCCACCAAAAAACCTCATATTTTATGTGCAGTACATAAGCCAGAGAAACATCCTGGGACCATGCAGCTCTTCCCACTGGAGAAATTCAGAAGCTGTACTCATTTGGTTCAATGAACACACACTGCTACAGAGAAAACTGTCTAGTATTCATTGACAAAACTGGCAATTAAAAATGGATATGGTTGCAATTATCATAGGAGAAACAAAATTAAGTGAAGTATGTCATGCCCTATTCACAGCTACACATAATCCCCTTAGACAACCATATTGAAATGTTTTTTTGTAATTAACCTTATCCTTTGGTTGCAGGGTTACAAAGTTGCAAAACAATGTCTGCAAAACAAGGACCGTCTAATGTCACTGCAAACAACAAATTCACTTAAGAAAATGTCACAAAGTCCGTATGATGCTATTAATTAACTGAAATCAGTGCTTCCTAAACTTCAGCAGTTCCTTATTTGTGAACAGCTCAGCAGAAGCAAGTTCTTCGTTCTACCTAAAGCCACTATAACCTGGGGATCCCTGCAGACCCGAGAACAAAGGCACCACTGTAAAAGCTAACCCCAGGGATCCTCACAGCAAGCTCCTTGCACAGCATCATGTTGATCCGAAATTTGAACTTTATTTAATCCATTCTTCAAATCAGTCACTGGTAAGCAACAGGCTGAGATACCTTAAGATACCTTACAACAACAAAAAGTTTAAGAAATGAGGCATGGAATGCCCTTCAAGGCAGGGGAGAGTTTCAGTAAGTTTCTAAGCCCAGCACCCACACTTCCCACTCCCCACGTCTGTTGGATTTCCAGTGTTTTTAGCAACTCCACAAGTAACAAATTAAGCATCAGGGTATCAGATTTTAAAATACTGCAAGTCACAGAACCAAAAATAACCAAATAAAATACTGTATTACTCTAGTTGCTCAACCCCCTGTCCCTAAAGAAGGCCTGTATTCCAGAGTTTAACGTCGCAATCTGTAAGGATGCGGAGATTTCTGCTGAACCTATGCAAAAGCAGCATTCAAACTGTGCCAATGATTAGTCTTCAGTAGAACTAAAGAAGCCAGCAAAGGTTCCTTCACTGAACTCTTCTAAAAACACTTTGGAAATTACAACCTTAAAGTTCATTTTTGAACACCTACACACATAAATCTAATGCTCTGCAATTAGCTTAAGGAAGTTAAAATATTTGTATATCTACATATAAGACAAACACATAGTTCCATGTGTGCCAGAACTATCAGGGTTGGGTGGTTGTTTGGGTTTTTTTTTTTTCTAATGGATTTGGATCTCCTGAGTCAACATGTAAGTAAATTAGCCACTTGCAAAGGCACTCATTAGTTATAAGTGAAAGTTGAGCATTAATTTACAACAACTTGTCTCTCCTCTTTTCCTATATAACTCATCTCAATCTAAAGAAACCATATTATCAATTCAGTTGCACATTTAAGTTGAGGCAGCCTTAATTTTAAGATTTTATACTCTGCTTATGAGTACATTCCCCTATATGATCTATTAAAAAAAAAAAAAAAGAAGAGTAAATGTTTGATACTGAGACTGCTCAACCCTATGCTTCAATTTCTCTTCTGTTTGTTTCTTCCTTCACTATCTCCTCTTACCCTTAACACTTCAGGCTTTCCACCAGCATCCTCTAGTATCTCAAATACAGACTACTTCATCCACCCCAAGAATGACCCCTAATGTAATACATTGCTTGATCTGAGCTACTAAACATGGACTTTTTTTCTTCTCGGAACACAACCCTCCTCAAAGAACCTTTATAAAGAACCTTTGGCTGTTCATCAGAGTACTCTGCCCACACATAAAAAGAAGGAAAAAAAAAAAAAGGAAGATCTTTATTTTTGCTGCTCCAGTAATCCCCCTCTCCTTTTTTAATCTGCTAGTTCTTACATTTTCCTCTCTCACACTGTCCCTAAGCTGGTACTAGATGACAAACATCCCTAAGGAAAAGGAAACGCTACAAACTAATTCCCAGTACAAGATGCAGATTTCTTAAATCTCAACCATTTCAACCCTGCCAAGCTAGAAGTACAGACAGCTGAAGAATTGAGACAGAATGTATTTATGACATGATTAAACCTCTCCCCATCTACTCCATCCACTTCAATTGAAGCTACTCATTAGACAAAGTGGCAGGCAGGAGCAAAACTAGGGAAATCATTAGCAGTATACCATTATACAACCACATTTTCCAAAAATATAAAGCTATGAAATTCTGCTTGTGAAGGCACATATTTCTTCAACTTGAGAGCTTTATTTGATCTGAGGAGAAACAAGTTAGTGAGTCCCAATTACATGCGCAAATGGCAATAAATGCATTTTAATGAACATTTTAAAGCAGATACTGATAGCTATCACACAGACAAGTAACATATCAGCACGGACATTTGTGTCATATCTAACACATTAGTTAGATATGTTAGCTTTTTCCTCTCCTTTGAAAAAAAAAAATTCAGTACTCAGGCAAGAGAAATACATCAACACTTCGCCAACTACTTTGATTTAACATTTATATTTCATAAAACGTATGCCTGTGTGCCTCACGCCAACTTCAGAATAAAAGACAGGAAAATTTCATTGCAAATTAAATGCTTTGCATGCCAGTTAAGGACAAGCTTAATTCCTCAGCCTTTCCTTGTAGCTCCTATCGTGCAGCCACCTGCCCACCTCTGCAGCCTTCCATTAGGACTTGCCCACGTTAGTGCCCTTCTTGCACCGGGAAGCCCCAAACTGGACCCAAGTACTCCAGATGTATGAAAACTTCCAACGCAGAAATAATCCACCTTCTGTCGTAATTTTTAAGTTCCTGGTATCCTGGGCTCAAAGTGAGCAAAGCAAAAAGGAAAAGAAACATGGAATTTTGAGTGAGTAATTCATGCAGAATTCATTTGAAATACCATCTTAGGAGAAACCCACCTCTCTAAGAAGAGGGTCGAATGGGGGATTCATCATCTAGAACAAACTCCATCCACAGTGAAAGGATTCTTCACTTCACAGTGAAGTTTCTAGTCACAGAATTTTCTAGTCATAGAAGTAACCGATTGTTTAAAATCCATCGGAGATTTACACAAGTTTGTTTGCAGCTTAATCCAAGTGCTAGCTATCAGACAAGATGCCACAGTGTTATGCTCAGAAGCTATTCTAAACTATTCAATTGGTCGTACAAGAACACGAAATCCCCTTACCTTAAAATGACTGGCATAAAGGAGCATTTAATCTATTTTTAAGAAAGAATTTCTCCCCTTAGCTACAGATAAATACAACGCTAGTTAGCCAACATTAATTTTCTAGATAGAAGTCTACTGTTAAAAAGTCTAAATCTTTGATGAACTAGATTTCATTTGAACTTATGTTCTGGGACAGACATTGCCAGTTTAACTGAGAAACATTAAACAAGGGAAAGAATTTTTATCTTCCTCCCTAGAAGAAGATTCTGGTACACACTGACAAGTTTCAGCATTCTTTTTTCCTAATTTCTACTGTGGTTTATATTTCACAGTCCACGCTAAGGGAAAGTTCACTTACCACTGGCAAATTTCTGTCAAGCTCCAATCAGATGGATGAAGGAAATCAGAACTGGCAAAGCTTAAGCAGTAGTTCAGCCTTTAATTTTAAGATGCATCAAAAAATACCCTTTTAAATTGCAATGTTTTGCTATATCAAAGACATGAAAATGAGAATTCAGGGTTTCCAGTAAACTACTTGGTTATTTACTGAACTACTGACTGCTTTGTCTGAGTTGTAAATTTTAAGTGTTTAGAGTTGCAATTTTGCAATCACCTCATGTATTTTGTAATTTAAATTTAAGAGTAGGACAAAATAGCACTATCTTCTAAAAATGTATGACCTATTCAAACTGACCTCTAAGATCATATGCACATACAGTTTTGGGATCCTAGTTATTCAAAGACCTTTTATACATTGCTTATATTCTGAATTCCAAGGTCTTTGGTCCATAACTTTAAACAAAATATACTGAGACGAAAATAACTCTACAGTGTTATCACAAATAAATGAACATTAAGAAATGTATTCAGTAGCGAATATATTGCAACAGAAGGGATTTAATGTGCACCTTTCAGGTTCTTTGTCAGCTATGTTCTGTGGAGAATCGAGTCCAAAGAGGTCAAACTTTCCTTCTCACTGACATTACACAGCAACAACTTGTTAAAATTCTGAATTTTAGAGAATGAGCTAGCAATACAGATCACTTTGGTATCCTAATGCCCCTTCTCACTGCATCCTCAATGCAAACCACTGCTATTTCAATTGTTCTTAAATCTATCTTAAGACAGAAAAAACCCCTAATGCAGAGTTTTCCTGTATGTATTTATATAATGCACAGGCACCGACTTTTATGATTGTTTAAAATATAGTTCTCAGAATATTTACAAGTTTAAATATGCCCCACACCCATCTACATTCATAAAAAAAAGAGGTGAAAAAAACCCAAAAAAAGGACAAACTTCTTTTGAGCCAGGTAAATATCATGCCAATCATTGGGAAAGTTTCTTTACAGTCTAGCCAGAAAATTGCTCCAACCAGCCCTGCCTAAGAGATGCAAGAAATTTCAGAAAAGTTATCCAACTCATCTCTTAAATATCAATTTATCATTTACAGAAAACACTCCAAAACATATACAGGAGATATGAATCTGCATGAAAGCATCACAGAGAAAACAAGTACATGAGAGCAGGGAAATCTGCATTCAAGTGTCTGCGAGCAATTTAATGAAAATATCCTAAATGAGAAAGTATCTTTTAAGGATAAGATTGTAATGGCAAGAACCAACTTCAGTTAAAATAAATGTGTTCCTCTGTTTATCTATTTGTGTACATTTGCCTCTGAATAGAGGCTCTGATGACCGTCCAAGAGTGTGTGAAACAGTTTCACTCTGCCTCTTCCCAGAGTTTGCAAGGCGAAATGTTGGTCTGAGGAAAAGAAACATTCCACTGATGCACACTACCATATCCCTGGCATGAAACTGCTGAGAGCGTGCTTCTACCTCAGACATCTCTATTAAGTAACAAATGTCAACTATAAAATGTTCTGTAAAAGAGGCTGAGGATTTCTAATGCCTCCCCTGTCTGCGACACAAGTTTACCCCAGAACCGTCCTTGAATTTGAGATCAAAGAAAGTACTTTTTACCACTTTTTCAAATGGCCTTAAATTGCTGCAAGTCCTCACTTGCAAAAAGCCAAACCACTGAAACCCAAAAACTCACAGTAATTGCCCCCAGACTATTTGTAGATGCAAGAGCAGAGGGGAAGAAAAAGAGAAAGCTCAAGTTTCCTCCAAGTTCCTAAGTACACGTGCTAAAAAGCACACACTCATCCTCACGCTCCTCTTCTAGGTCTAAGGAGAAGAAAACTGAGAATCAGCTAGAACACAAGAGAAGACCTAGAGGAACTGCTCACGTTACACAAGTTTCCAACAGAACATGGCAGAATATTCCCATGGAATCCCAAATACACTGACTGATAGGAGGGAAAAGAAAGCGAAGCTGATTGTGCACAAAGAACCATTTCAGAACATTAGAAATCCTTATACTATTTGCACTATATTTGCATTTATAGTTTCCTGCTGTATTTTCTGGACAGAGACAGATCAGACAGTTTTGTTTCAAACATATTTAATCATTCATTTTAAGTTTTTATGCCTTTTTTTCCTTTTAAGAAGGGACCATGATGGTATTACACACCCTGAGCTAGAGGATAACTGCACACAGGCAACTTCCTAAGAGCAAACTTGCTCCAGCCTTTACATTTTGGCTCCCTCTTCTGGAAAGAAGTAAAAAAACAACAATAAAATCTAAATAGCATCACTAAGACGTACGTTCCTCCTGTTAAACAGTTTTCATGGTGGCACAGTTTTCCCCCCACTTCACCTGACCACCAAACCACACAAAATTCTACCTATTGTGTGCAAAGTCATGCTACATACAAAGACAAAAGACAGCTTCCATTTTTAAGACATAAATCTCAAATTAATACGTTGCTTTTCGGAGCTGCTGTTAACTTTTTGCTTGATCAGATCACTACAGTCAGATGCCTTTGACACGAGAGGTATAACCAGTAAGGTTATGCAAGTTATGATCTATCAACTATGCTGTTCACGTACAAGAAAAAAAATGCTATGTATATATAGCAATTCCCTCAAGAGAAGGGCTCAATACAGTTGTATTCAGAATCTTCTCACATGGACATTAAATTAAGGCCTTAGATCATGAGAATTATATGCTGAACAACGTGGGGTAATTCTAAGCAACTCATGAATAAAAACGAACAGGAACCATAATCAACTCAAAGCTGAATTTGCAAGTACTGTTATGTATTAAATAGCAAATTTCGAATGAGGTAAATATTTTGAATTAAGTAAAGAAACATCTCCAAGAATGGCAGTAATACATACAGCCATGATTTAAGGCAGTCTGTATCACCTGCAAAACTGTTGACAATTAGAGAAAATATAATATCAGAATGCATAAAGATTTTATTTCAAAACCAGACTTCACCCACACATTATGCTGTTCTTGAGTCAGACTCAAGTGTTTTACCTTTTCTAACTCACAGCTTGAAGTCAGAAGTCAAAAGCAGATTATGAACACTAATTTATTTCTGCTCATATAGAAACCTTTCAAACACCTCCGAACATTTACCTCTGAAGACTTGCTACCTCTGTACCCTTTGCCAGTTCTGTTCTTTTCCAGAGACTTTGTATCTCAGAGCTAGCCACAGCATGGATTTATTGAAAGCTATAATTTCTATTTCATTGCCAGGAAAGAAACAATTCTTAAGGTATCAATTGCATTTTTCACTACTGTTAACATTCTCTGAAAGAACCAATCCCAGAGCCTGTACGGTCTGTCTGCTCTTTGCAGTTATTTTAGAATTTGTAATTCTGCAAATACCATAGAAGGTATTTTCTCCTCCTGAATTTGCATCTTTACCTTTATGCCTTCGCATTTGTCAAGTGATGCTGAATTTCAACCAGTATCGAGAAATCCCTCTCCGGCTTCTCTTAGTTACCAAAACACACAAGATCATTCTAATATCTGCCAGTTCTGTTGTTTCACCCTCTATCCGTTATATTTATTATTTTTATTAAATTAATGGGAAACCTGAACTATCCACCACATAACCTGCCCATATGTTTGACTCTGGTTCCCCATATCTTTCCTCATATAATTGGAAAAGAAAGACTGGACCCTCCATTGCCCAGTGAAGACTACACAACACTAATGGCAACGTGGCTCACACGTTCAAAGGGGCAATACAAAATAAAGCACTGTGAACACATGAAGTTATTCTTATCTGAAATTGTTAATCCACAGCTGTGGAAACACAATTTCTTTAGGAGTGCGTAGTAAAAAATTCATACAATTAGGAAAATAATGAGACCATATCTTTCTTTCCAACTCCTTATAAAAGGTTTTCATGTAAATGGTAGAAAATAATTTGTAAAGGGTTTGAGAAGTTCTAAGTGATAAGAGTTTATTTTTTAATATTATTAATACATTATTAATACTAGTATCTGTATATATTATATTATTATTACTTTTAATGTTATTAATTCTATTTCAAAGTAATAACTGTGTATTTTCCACACCGCTTGTAAGAACAAAGTACATACACAAAAATGCTGAAAAGAAATCTGAATTTCTAGTATTCAAACACTAAGGCCGCTCTATTACCTTAAAGCGCTTAATGTTTTTCAAAGTAAAATATNTAAAACGAAACATGAGAACACAAAGGAATTTCCAAAAGCTCTGCAGAACCGCTGCTGAAATAGAAGGAAAGAATCAATAATACATTTCTGCTTCAGAGATTCAGGTTTGGCTCTAGTGACAAAGCATAAGTCTGTCTATGCGTTATCCCAACAATATGTGGTATGCCAGACTATAGTCCCTTTCTTATTTTTCTATACCTGTAATGTAGAAGAAACAAAACACCTGGACAAAAGCATGCTTTCTCACGCCATGCAATTTTCAAGTGTCTCCAAGCAAGCACTATTTCCAGGAACAGCACAGAGTACACCCTCTTGAAAAGCCAAGAGTTAACTGTATGGCTAACCGGTACCAGCAAGAAAAGGTCATGAATGAGTAAAGAATTATTTCAACACTGAAATCCTCAAAGCCTGACTTTCATTTCTTGGGCACACAAAGATAACAATGTTTCAAAAGGCAGTATTGGCTCCTAAAAGTTTAGTAAAAGGGTGCTCATACTTTCCCAATACCCGAATTGTCAGAGTGAAGACCACAGTCTTCTTTCTATAGCAACAAGTAAAAGCATCCTCAACAGAACTGTCATTTGCGCTTCAGCGAGCACCATCATATTACTATTTCTGATATTTGCACAAGTTTAGAAAGCCTCCCACTGGCTGAAAGGCACCTTGAAGAAAGAAAAAGTAATTCTATAGGAAAAGCAAGATATTATGACTGTTGCAGAGAGACGAGACAACAGAGCAGAAGCGTTTTCAACATCAGGGACAGTTAAAGAAATAATTTACGCTTTAAGAAGCTTACCTTTGTTGAAAGCACTTTAAATGTACTTTGCTCTGGCACTATAGAATGGAGAAGAACAAGCTTTAAGTTGTAGTCTTCACCTGATGGAAGTCTCACTGATGCATTCATCTGTTAACAGTTGAAAACACGTCTCTGGTCATCTTTGAGAGCAGTTTTCCATTTCCAAGTAAAGGATTGTCATTTGGCACCAAGATTAAGTGATTAAATTAATGACCCTTCACTAGGGCACTTAAAGCATCAGGTGTCAGAATTTCAGATGCCGCCATTACATTACTGCATTATTGAATAAGGTGTTTCTAAAGTACACTAGAAGATGAACAGGAGATTTCAATTCTTAGCCAGCAAGCACTCAAAAAGCCTATTATCTTGTCAGATTGATCTGCATTCTTTGGCTCAAGAATTATACGGCAAATGAAGTCTCAACACATTAATAATGGAACACGAAAACAATTTGAGACTTCCCCTCTAATCCACACAAAATACATGGCAAGTTCTGACACAATTTTAACAATCTAAAGCAGACAGTAAAAATAAACTACTTTTGGTAGCTCATGAAGTACCAAGTTAGTTGAGAATAAGAACTTAACTCTTCATCATTCTCAGCGAAATTAAAACATGAACATCATTGGTACTGCCATACAGTATACAATAAAGATACTACTGCACTTCCTTGAAATATATATTTTGGTGCCATTAATAATTGTAATAATGCCAAAACAAAAAAAAAAAAAATCCACCCACCAATATTCATTCTTTTTCTGTAATTGTCATAAAGCAAGATATTACTCCTTCATATATATTTTTAGAATATCGTGCTTCTGTCCATTCCTACTCCAGATGTATGCACACTCAAACATTTTAAGTCCAGATCACTTTCTCCCCTACCCCTCCAAACAAACAGGCAGCCCCAAACCCAGATGTTCCCTTTGCAGCATGCACACCATACTACCACTTGGGTATAAATCCCATGGACACTGCTGTGACAATAGATCCCAGTTCACTTGACTGGGTGTACACACATCTACAGCATAACTATATACAAAAAAGGACCTCTCACACCAATGTTTTTTATGCTATCACGGCCGATAATGTTCACTGGTTTAATTATTAAGTCTTAGGGAATCTAGGGATGCATATCAGTAATCTACACAAATCACCTCTTTCTCTGAGAACTGCACGCTGACGTCATCCTTCTGTGCGTTCTTGATCATTATTGTCACAATTACTTGAGATTCTGTTTGGTACCAGTCATATCTGAAAAGAAAAAAAAAGTGAGAGAGGAAAATCTGACTGCAAGGAGATGTACAAAAGAATACCAAAAGCTGGAAAAGTACATTGTGTAGTTTAATGGG
This sequence comes from Tringa tobata, assembly GCA_033628505.1. NCBI lineage: Eukaryota > Metazoa > Chordata > Aves > Charadriiformes > Scolopacidae > Tringa > Tringa tobata. The sequence goes on from JAHREE010000279.1 coordinate 34,746,625, forward strand.
GAAGTGAAGACATAGAAAATTAGATTTCTTCCCCTTTCTCTAACAAAGCAGTTGCAGAATTAACAAGATAAGTAGTTAAAGAACAAAGAATCAATTTTAATTGAGAAGCATATCAAAATTGGGTCACTTTCTTAACCAAGTCACAATATTGTTTGCCTTCTATAAATTAAAGGGCACTTTTTCGTTCAGTGTCTTAAAAGCATCTCAAAAACGTTACCTATGCTAGGCACAATGGGCCAGTCTTTGAATTAAGCTTGGCATGAGAATCAGAAACAGAAGCCAGAACGCTTACTCCATTCCCCACTCTACCACTGAGGCATAGTCTCCTGAAAGTACAATTCAGTCTGAACAGAAGCAGTAACACTGTTTAAGAAACATTTCACTTAGACTGCCACGTTCTCAAGCTACAGAAAAAGAATTATCTTCCTTCTCCAATCCCCCAGTTAAAGAATAGTTACATGTCAATTATTTTAATTCCCACAGTAAAGCTAAAGTCAACTTACTTGATCTTTGGTGGCAGAGGTTGCTGCTGTGTGTTCTAGTTGAAGCATGTTCCATTGGAAAGAAAGTTACACCAGCGTAAGTGAAAATATACCATGAAATACTTTGCAAAGACACAAATTATTTTCATACTGATTGCTCCCCTTTCCTGATTTATTCATGAGCTTTAACTTAGAGGTGAAGCTCTTCACTGTTCTCCTAGCCATTTATGCCAGATTAAGAATTAAAAAGTTTAAATTTACATTAAACTTGTCAGTCTAAAATGCAGAATATATTGGTCAGACATTTTATAAATAGCAGTAAGTTCAGCTTTAACTCATTTTCTTCCTGGATAAGAAGTATATCAGAAAGACACACAGTGGCTATGTTGCTAATCTAAAAGCCATGAAGGAAACCTGAAATAGATCTGAGAACTTAGGATATAACTTTTAAACATAAAACGCTTTGAACTGTAAGATTTGTCTTTACATATATCCACCATATTTTCTGTACACTTTCCTCTTCTATCCTATTCCTAAAATGTGAAAAATGGAAATTATTATGAAAGAAGGAGCAGAACATCCAATGCAAATTCCCATTTTTATCTCAAAAAAAAAAAAAGGGGGTCAATTTCAACATTTCTTCTGAAGATTTCCAATAAAAAAGAAAACTGAAAGCTGAACAAGTTATGGCAGAAAATTTCTGCACAAACTGCTTGCAAGCTACTGGAAAAAGAAGTTACTTTCTGGCAGTCAGAAGCAAGTCAGTATCGACAAGACGAGCTGGTTAATTTGTAGAATTAAGAAGCAAGAAAGTTAAAATTGATGTTAATGGGTGCACTGTTATTGCCAGATTTATATGCCATTCCTATGAGTTTTGAAGGCTCAAATTTTCCAACCTTGGTCTCAAACAAAAGAACATGTTTAGAAGAAAAGTTAACTGCATGAAACAGAAAAGATTATTTTTAAAGCCTAAAAGTTGCAAGAAGCCACTGAAATCAAGAAAAATGCTCTGGCTTAACAAAGAAAATGAAACTGTAAACGTACTCAAGAAAACATCTTACCATTTCTGTCTGTGATGCTGCAGAAAGAAAGAAAAGTTGCACTTTCAGAAAAAGATATATTGAACTTCCATGGCATATACTTATTCTAGCTTTTCTCAGTTACTCCAAACATTCTGCATTTATTCCAGTCTCAGCAGTAGAAGAGTTAAAAACATGTCAGTTCTACCTCTAGCATTTTGCTTTTATGACAATCTACTTTTTAATCAGACTTCAATCAGCAACTTGTGCAAAGAAACAACTGTAATATAGACTATGTTCTGATTAACTGAAAGAACAAACTTCTTACTACTTTCTGATGCTTATCAGCAATGAAAGTAACATCACAGCAAAGAAAAGTTTTTAAAAAGCAAGTCTGTCCTAAATTTATCATCCATCCATAAGTATATCACAAAGTTCTCATCAGATCTGTATCTCATGCCAGGCCAATGCAGTTGGGAAATGAGATGGAAACCTGGCACAAAAATTCATTTATACAGCCTTAATAATACTGTAATACTTGGATCTAAACTATAGCTCAGTATTTCCTCTTCTAAATACCTTTTCATAAAATATTTCATATTAAATATGTTTGAAGAGAACCGAACCTTCCCTTTGCTTCTTTACAATGTGTACTGCTTAAACAACATAAAGATTTATAAAACAGAACATTAAGTTGCAATTTAGAAGTTGAGGTTTTGGGGTTGTTTTTTTTTTTTTGGTTTCTTCTTTTTCTTTCTTTCATCTCCTTTTTACATGGAGTCACATGGAAAAGATGAGGGGTAATGGGTACAAGTTACACCTGGGGAGATTCCAATTAGACACAAGAGGAACATTTTTAACCATGAGAACAATCAGCCATTGGAATAATCTCCCCAGGAAAGCAGTGGATTCCCCAACATTGGGCACTTTTAGGATTCAGCTGGACAGAGTGCTGGGCTATCTTGTCTGGACCATACTTTTGCCAAGAAAGGTTGGAAGAGATGATCCTTCAGAGGACCAGAGGTCCCTTCCAACATGCTATTCATGATTCTATGATTTTAGGTGTGTTTTTTTTCCGGAGTATCAGAAAATTGAGATAATGGCTCAAAAAGAAAGGAAAGGAACGAATATTCAAGATGAAACAGCACAACCGAGTTGAACCACACAAAAACACTGCAAAAAGTAACGACGACATTAGAGAAAAATGTTTATTCTAACCTTTTTCATTGAGAGGGCAAAGAAAGCTGTCAACCAAGATAACTCTTTGCAAATAAGACCGTGCACGCCAATCACTTATCTAATTTCTCCAACTGAAAATAAACCTGGCAAAAACGTCTAATGAAGCCCAAATTTGTTCATTCCTACATAACACAGATGGGTTCTCCTCTATTTGGTTTTCAGTCAAGAGGTTGACATGAACTTCTATTATTTCTACTGCCCCATTCTTCAGTGAGCACCACCAAGAGGGGGAAGTCACAACAGGCAAAGGAAAAAATGAAATCAATTACTGTGTTGTACCTCATTAAAATCCACAGGCAATTTAAGTATGGCAGAGGAGTTCACTGCCAGGGGTGTCAGTTTGTAGGAAGCTATGAAAAGAAACTACACTCACTGACTACCACGGGTAAGACACCGCAGCAGCAATTAGCACCTGACTATGACACTCTCTACATGGAAGCAGAGTAAAATCCCCAAATTTACAACTATTTCCAACTTTAGGTTCTGCAAGATTTAAAAACTGATTTTGATGCTAGTTTTGGATAGAAAGTTGATACATACTTCCACAGTTAAAATTAGCTAGCAGTTGTATATGAAAGCAAGTTAAAATTAATTACGATGGTCTCAACTTTAAATAGATACACTTCTGTAACAGCTAATTATACATTAAAAAGCCAGTATTTGTGTTCCTTTAAATCTGAGGCATAGAAGTGTTCAGGATGTATACTCTGGGAGAAACAAAAGATAAGAAAAAGCGACTTTTTTTTTTTAAACACAAATTTCTTTTGTTCTAAGTAAGAGAGAAGCTGTAAATCTTTGAAAAACATGATGCAGCTTTAAAGCACAGGGTATATCAAATCCCTTACAACTAAGTGGTTCTTTTCTTACCGTTTAGTGTTTCTTCACATCTTTTAATCCAAACAGTAAAGGTATCATCTACATCTAGAAGAGATCAAACACAGTAACATTAAAACTCTTCAAGCACTAGATGTATTGTATAAAGAACAATTCCTCACACTTGCCAGCTGGAGAAAATTCATCACAAACTCGCATCAATTTACTAAAAAACCAGTATTATTTCCTAGTATCTTCTTGTAACCTCTGTCATTCTAGTTAAGCTTTAAGTATTTTTATACAACTCTACTATTTAACGCTGTTACATTTAATTAACTTCAAATTAATTTGTAGGACACTCAATTTTGTTTGAACTGACCCAAATACACTATTGCTTTCCAGCCTGCTCAACCTCTATATAACTGTTGGAAAGCAAGAAGTACAGTTTTACACATTTTTCCATTATTCTTAAAATTATTTTTTCAAACACTCAGCCACATGCTTCCTCTCTAGAGGAATATCAGAAGAAACAGTCTGTTCTTAGGACAAAGCTGCACAAGTTTTCACAAACACAGACTTTATAAAAACATCTGCAGTTTCAGGGATGTTAGGAATGCATAGGTGCCCATTTCACTATATGAACCGAAATCACAGAAAAGTTTAGTAGGACCTTAATATTCTAGAAAACAAGCTCCTCAGGTAGAAATGAATTCACTGGAAAATAGCTGAAAAAGTAGTGGTGTAAGGACATAGATTTTTCTGGGAATTTTGTTGAAATAAGATGATTACTTTCACAGACAGGAAAATAAAAAGTGGCAATGTTACTGACCATCTACTAGGAATAGCTAAGCTTTTGATCTTTTTACAGTAGAGAGAATTCACACTGCGGGAGTTCACGCAGTCAACTATCCAGCAGAGGGCTTGAAGAGGCTCAAAAGAAAGAAGGGTTCCCAGCAGACATGCACGTAACTGTGACTCCACTGCAGTTATGAGAAGTATTCATCCCAATCCCTTCAAATATAAAATGTACATCAATTTTAAGGTGTGCCGTAGGTCTTAAAATTGCTATCCCACTCCTCAAGCCATTTCTTCTTCCTTTTCTTCTGCCATCCCCACCAGGAATCTTAAAAGTTACCTATATTTTAAGCTATATAACATTTATGTAACCTCTCAGTTGCTGCTAGGAAAAGATAACAATTCAAATAAGATTGCTGTTTTGACATCACAATACAATCGGTCAAGGACTGCAGCAATCCTAGCAAATCTTGGAAAGAAGATTCCTATTTTCAGATGAAGTTAACCAAAGTAAACTGTCAAAGGGCTCTGTTGGGGTATCCAAGGGCTGTCTTCAATTACTTAATGTACACTTAAGGTATTCAAGATGACCGATGGCTGACTGCCCTCAGAAGTATATCAGGAAAAGAAGTGAGGCAAAGGACTCAAGATGCTGCAGTTCTGATCAGATAAGGAAAATTCTTTACTAAAAGAGTGGTCAAACCCTGGAGCAGCTTGCTCAAAGAGGCTGTAGAATCTTCAGCCTTGCAGATGCTTGGAAATCAACAGTAGAAGGACCTGAGTAAACACACGCAAGGTCAAAGTTAACACTGCCTTTGGCCAGGGCACGAAATTAGATGAGCTCCAGAACTTCCCCGCAACGTGAATTAATCTATAGCTTTAAAACTTAACACCCATACCATAAAAAGACTTCCAAGTTTTGCAGCTGGGAAGGAAGTTTATTAATCAAAAGGGAAATTAAATAAAGAAGGTTCAGGAGTCTAAGCAAAGAGAAAGTGAGTCAAGTCTCCACTGATCCAGCCTCTGACTTTCAGCAGCAGGTGAAGAATTCTCTTTTCAACTATGGCCTATACAATAAACTTTAGAAGAAAGTTCTGGTGTTATCTGCCCTATTTTCCTAGAAGATCCTCCTCACCAGCCACTGCCTCTTTCGCTGAATCTCAGCACATTTTATAATTTGAGGCAAAAGAATATTTATTTACTTATTGTGCTCTATAATTGCTTTATCCTCCCAAAGAACTTACCAACAATTTCTATTAATAATATTAAAATTTCTAGTTCAGAAAACCTAACTGGGTCTTCACTTACCAGTCATCTACTAACTGTTAGAATACAAGAAAAGTATCTACTAAGATTCTTCTTTAAAAGAATGACACGTTCCACCTTGACTAATGTCATTAGGTAGTCACAGCAAAAAAACCCAAGAAAGTTCGAGTGTAATTGTCCTAAATCCACATAACATAATGAAAAGTAACAGATCACACTGCTTTTTCAATCTAAGGCAAATTAATGAACACCAAAAATCCACATGTGTCTAGTTTCATGGTTGATTGAAAGAAATCTTACTTCCTAATGTTATTTTATAAATTAAAGAAACATTGCACATTCAACAATTCATCACGTCAAGCCCTACTTAGATATCACTGTAGGTGGGTAATGGGAAGCTTGCTGTAGTACCCTGGCCCTGTCAGTCCTATCAGTAATGAGCACAAGCAGGAAGCTCATCATTGTTAGCATCCCAGATGAAGATTTAAAACACACCTTACATCAGTAATGAACAGAAAAACACACCGGTGTACTTCTGCCCCCTCCTTGCAAGGCAAAGAAACCAGCCTTGCAGCAAAGAATTCCCCAACGCGGCAATTTGCTCTGAGGCAGGAACAGCTAAAGTCTTCTCTCTTTATCACCTGCTTGGCCGTATGTGGCAAATTTTCCCTCTGCGCTGTGTTCATTTTGCACTAGCTGCACTTAACTGGAAGTTAATTGTTCTGCCAAAATGCTTATGCTCACAATTGTTTTCACCTGGGATCCATCAAACATTCCACAGAAACGCAAAGACAAATTCTGTTACTGACATAAACTTGCCAGCAGATTAGGTAATATATGGAAGAGAATCAACCAGAAAAAAAAAAATCTGTATTTTTAAAAAGGCCTTCAGGAGACTCCTCATCTCACAGCAGGTCACAGAATTTTGTAACGAGATATAAGAAGCACAGCAGAAGCCATCTTCAGATGAGAGGGTAATCAGGAAGGACTGGGAAGCTTCAGAAATACTTCAACTGGATAAGAAGCAAAACAACAGCAAATTAAATTCAAACAGGTAGAAGTCAAGCAATTCAACACAGGAAAAGGTTGTGCTGCATTTCAGGGATTCTGAGTTAGCTAAGAGGGTCCTGGTATTCACTGACTTATCTAGAGGTATCTGCAGCTCTGTGTGCTGTTGCACCCTACAACATAAGTAGGACGAGAGGTTAAACAGAATGAAAAAACAGCGATGCTCTGCCTGACATGTTTTGTATAATATGTATTTAGAACAACTTCAACTGACAAACTAGAAAGGTGACAAAATTTGATGCACATGAAGCCTCAAACTGACAGTGGTTGCTTGGGGTGGGGCAAGAATATGAAAAAAAAAAACAGATTAATCATTAAATTAAATTCAGGAGTGGTGAGTTTGGAGATGTATGAAAACTTACCCATCAAGCAAGGAAAGATACAGAAGCCTGGAAGGAATCACTTCCTTTCACATGAAGATATTATATAGACAACTTGGCTAGACTGCAAAGACACACAAGTCTGTTTACTGCACAAACTACCAAAGACTATCTAGTTATCCACACGGAAAATAAGGTGGTGATTGGTGACAGCCAACATGGCCTCACTAATGGCAAATTGTGCCTAACAAATTTGATGGCCTTCTATGGCAGCATTTACAGCATTGGTAGATAACGGAAGACCAACTGACATCATCTACTTGGACTTGTGCAAAGTATTTGACACTGTCCCACACAACATCCTTGTCTCTAAACTGCAAAGACAGACCACTCAGTGGATAAGGACTTGGCTGGATGGCTACACTCAAAGAATTGCAGTCAATGGCTCAATGTCCAAGTGGAGACCACTAGCAAGTGACATTCCTCGGGGGTTGGTACTTGCTGCCCAGAAAGCCAACCACATCCTGGGCTGCATCAAAAGAAGAGCAGCCAGCAGGTCCAGGGAGGTGATTCTGTCCCTCTACTGTGCTCTGGTGTGAGTACTGCATCTACCTCTGGGGCCCCCAACATAAGAAGGACATGGACCTGTTGGAGCAGTCCAGAGGAAGGCCATGAAGATGATCAGAGGGCTGGAGCACCTCTCCTATGAAGACAGGCTGAGACAATTCGGGTTGTTCAGCCTGGAGAAGAGAAGGCTCCAGGGAGACCTTACAACAGCCTTCCAGTACCTAAGGGGGGGCCCTACAGGAGAGATAGGGAAGGACTCTTGATCAGGGAATGTAGGGATAGGATGAGGGCTGATGATTTTAAACTAAAAGAGGGGAGATTTAGATTAGATATCAGGAAGAAATTCTTTACTGTGAGAGTGATGAGACACTGGAACAGGCTGCCCAGAGAAGCTGTGGATGCCCCATCCCTGGAAGCATTCAAGACCAGGCTGGATGGGGCTTGGAGTAACCTGGTCTAAGGGGAGGTGTCCCTGCTCACAGCAAGGGAGTTGGAACTAGATGATCTTTAAGGTCCAACCTAAACCATTCTATGATTCCATGATCTTGCAAATGCTTTGCTGTATGCTTCCCTGTATCTTCTACCAAAGACTTCTGTATTGATATACTCCTTTCCTGCTTCCAGAAAAAAAAATAAATCAGATTTTGAAAAAAGCTCTAATTCTCCGCAAACTAAAACATGCGTGAGTCCAGCTGAGACACCAACACTTTAAGAAGACAGAGATAATAACTATGCTTCTGTAGTTAAGTGATACTTAATGTGAGTAAAAAATCCATTTTATAATTTTGAACACCCATCAAGGTGCATGTCCTTCCTGAAGGCCAGTCTATCAAATGGTTTAACAACTATGAAATTCCAGCTAGATTCAAGGAACCTTTTCTGTTCAGAAGTTTTGTACTTGACATTGCCACCGTTTATTTGTGACCTCCGGGAAGCAGAGAAACAGCTCTCATTTTATAAAGAAAAAAAAATAAATTCATATACCACTTGATAATAACTTTGATACACACTTTTAGGCAGTTTTACTCTTTAATGCAGTAATTGCAAAAACCTCCCCAAAAGCTAGACATTTCAAATCAGGCACCAAATTCATTAGCCACCTAAAGAAAAGAAAGCTTTGATCTTTACTTTCGGCTAACACATTAGAAAAAGGTTTTTTCTCATTAGCAATGGAGGACTGTGCACACAAGAAACTTTAATACTTACTGTCCAACCTCTGTCCCTCTCTGAAAGACTCTAAAGCAGATGCGTAGTTTTTGATATGATATTCACCTAACCTGACATGAACAAAGGAAAACACAAGAAACAGTAATTACTTTTCAATCTAATCTGCATTCTGAAGTCACAACATCCTTAGTTTACACACTATATTGGTTAAAATTACACATGCAAGAATTTACATTGCTGAAGAGGTGTGTTTTTGAAAAGGCCTGGATGTCAAGATCATCACCCCAAACTAAATCACTTCTCACAACCACAGGGTTATTATGGATGGGTTGCAAGCAGTATGGCATTAAATTTATTCATTCATAGCATTGCAAAAAGCTTGTATAGAGCCGTAATCCAAATACCAGTATTACAGATCATCACAATATTCCCAAAGCACAGCATATGACACATACCCTTTTCTAAGGAGAGCTACAGCATTACTGGGGTTGAGTTGTAGGGACTTCTTTGCATCTGCAACTGCATCTGTTGAAAGTCAGTTTAAAGGTGAGGAACGTAATAGCATGTTATAAAAAGCAGCAAACTGTGAGTCATTTAGTAATCAAAAGGAAAAATAGATCAAATCTTAAGTTATTCAGTTAATCTTTTTCCCAGGCATTATGCAGTTATCACATTCCTACCACGACAGGATTCAGTCTCTATCCAAAACATAAGGATGGAAGATGCTTACAACACAAAACTTAAAATCTGCCTAAGAACTCTTCTTAAAAAAGAAAGGTTGCCAAGATAACGGTACGCTAAAATCAAACGGAAAGCTGGGACTGCAGAGAACCAAATTCATTGCAATTTTGCAGAAACAGGACAATCAAAGAAAACTGTAAAATTATGCCCTAACTGTAGAATCAGCATATTAAGTTACAAATAACACTTTCTGTTATTACTATATTTGGCTGCAGATTGAAGATATCTTCTGTAAAGAATGTGTCATAATACACTTGTAAAAGGATTCTCAGTGTTGTCTGAAGATGTTACCAGCATATTTCTGTAGAAGGATATGAGCATAAGCTCGTTGACAGTAACATTCGGCATCATCTGGATTCTTCTCCAAAGCTGTTGTCAGTTCCTGTAAAGACACACAGAAAAACATGAAATGGCACCTCAGAAGTCCCCACAAAAATACAGTGCCAAACTCTGACAATTAAGACATCTCTGAGAAGAAAATATCCTAACTGGAATGACTGTTTACCTGTTGCTCAGTTCTCATCCACAAAGCTTAAACATCAGATCTTGAAGTACAAAGAATCTGCCAATTCTATTAAACATAGGGAGCCTATCTCTTACTGAGAAGGAAACAGAACTTGAAATTGCCTTAAACATGAAGTTTAAGGCACAGGTGATCCTCCATAATCCAAAGACCTTCCTACAATTCTCAGCATTTTTGTACAGAGGTCTGCTGGATTTGAGGAAACACCACAGTATTGGAAACGTGGAAATAAACAAGCAGTATGTCAAAACACTTACGTGGGGATAACGTGCTCAAAGTATTGTAACATATCATGAAATACCACATTACACGATATTACTGAGCATAGGAAATTGTTCTGATTTATGGCCCACACAAAAGCAGGAGAACAAGAGACTTAACGCAGCAAAAGGGCTCGCGGGAAGTATCGTTGCACAATGGAAATAAGCATAAAGTAGTCCCTTGGTAAGGGAATCATTGGGTATACAGACTGAAATAATAATACTATACGCTCGCTGTGAGAAAAGTTTGCAACTTTTGCACAACAGAATAAAATCACAATGACTCAACGCACATGCCTGGAAAGAGCATCTGCAATACTCCCCTTATTAGGGAGAGAAGTTCTTCTATTTGCTAGAAAACAGTAGGTCTTCCAAAGCCATTTAGAATCATAGAATCATCTAGGTTGGAAGGGACCTTCAGGATCATCTAGTCCAACCATCAATCTAACTCTGATAAAAATCATCACTAAACTATGTCCCCCAGCACCATGTCAACCCGTCTTTTGAACACCTCCAGGGATGGTGCCTCAACCACCTCCCTGGGCAGCCCATTTCAATGCTTGATAACCCTTTCAGTGTAAAAATTTTTCCTAATATCCAATCTGAACCTCCCCTGGCACAACTTGAGGCCGTTTCCTCTAGTCCTGTCGCCTGTGACTTGGGAGAAGAGACTGACCCCCACCTCTCTACACCCTCCTT
>JAHREE010000279.1:34762409-34791142 GCA_033628505.1 Tringa tobata
GGGAAGGGGTTCATGACCCTAGGGGCGGGCCGCCCGGGTTTGCCTGAAGGGCCGACGCCGCTTCTCGCCTCAGCCTGACGGGTGGCGGCCCCCGCCGCGGTCAACGCGCCTCAGCGAGCGCCTCCGGCCGCCTGGCACCTCCCTCCCGGCCGGCTGGCAGCCTGAGGCCTACCTGCCTCCCTCCTCCTCCTCCTGGGGCTGCCTTCCGTCAAACGCCTCAGACCGAAAAAAAAAAAAAAAAGGCTTTTTTTTTTCCCTCCTTAACAGCCTCACAGGCCTGCAGAATAGAACGGCGGCCTCATTTCTTTTTTTTTTTCTTCCTGAGTCAGCAGCGGCTGGGATTTGCGGTGGCAGGTTGTGTTTGGCTGCTGCCACAGGCACAAAGGCAGCTGCGAGCGGGGAGGAATTGCCCTCGCTCCACTTCATGATTTATTCCAGCTTCTCCCCTCCTTTGCCACACCAAGGAGAAAAGCCTTTTTAGAGCAGAAGTCTTACGAGGAGCGGCTGAGGGCTGGGGTTGGTCAGCCTGGAGAAATGGAGACTGAGGGGAGACCTTATGGCTCTCTACAACTCCCTGAAAGGAGGGTGTAGAGAGGTGGGGGTCGGTCTCTTCTCCCGAGTCACAGGCGATAGGACAAGAAGAACCAGCCTCAAGTTGCACCAGGGGAGGTTTAGATTGGATATTGGGAAAAATTTCTACACCAAAAGGGTTAGCGCTAAGCACTGGAACAGGCTGCCCAGGGAAGTGGGGGAATCCTCATCCCTGGAGGTATTTAAAAGACGGGTAGATGTAGTGCTTAGGGATGTGGTGGTGTGATGGGTTTTGTCAGTGTTAGGTTGATGGTTGGACTCGATCTGAAAGGTCCCTTCCAACCTAGACAGTTCTATAATCCTGAGGAGAGCTGGAAGTACAGATACACCTGGCTGGTTGTGGTGTTCCCAGAATGGAACCTAAGGGACATGGGAAGGGAGTGATTTTCATTTACTGTTGGTTACACAACGGAGTTTGCCGTGGGAGACACTGTTACTGCTGTCTGCTGGAGATTTTCTGTGCTTCTCCAACTCACACGCACTAAGGTGACAAGTAATTTTTCGTTTGTAATAGTTGCATCTATGGCAAGAGGTTTTGTTGGCAAAGTTGTAACCTTAAGGAGTGATTTTTATATTTTTTTTTCATGTTTCCAGTAAATCGGCAGAAAAACATCCCTGCTTTTCAAAATGTCCGTTGAGTGTTATTACATCTTGTTTCCTAGTATTATGAAATACTTGTACTACAGGAAAAAGACCCTATTTTAGTCTGATTAAAAAAAAAACAAACCTAGCCTCCCTTTTCCAGTGCTTTCTTCAATCTAAAATAGCCCTCAGGATGAGAGCCGTATCGGATAAGCACCCTTTATGCTTATCCACATTCCTAGCAATATTGCCAGCCCTCCCCAGCTGCGGGGGAGCGCTGCCAGATAAACAACCACCGGTCAAGCTGGCAGCTTTGTTATGGGTATGGTCAGCGTTCCTGAAAATGGGGTGAGGCGAGTGGGATTTGCAAGTGGAAACCTTGGCTGTATGGGAATCAGAGGGAAGAAACCGTGAATTAAACTGTTCAATTGCCAAGAAATGGGGTGGGTGGCTGTGGCAGAGAACTGCTGGTTCCATACAGTTTGTACAGTTCTGTTCGACCAGACCAAACTATCTCTACCACAGTTCTGTTCACATCAGTTTTTTCTAGTACTCATGTGCTTATCTTTAACCTTACGAACCAATCAATGAAACTCCTACGTTAATTCAGTCATAGAAATTCATATTTCCTCTAATTTTACGTTCCACTAATCTTACCAGGTATCCTGTTTATTTTTAATTCACTTTCTGTTGAAACATTGCAATATGCGAGGTTTTGAAGCCCCAGGAGTTTGGGCCAACGGTTGTGTTACAGCAGCTACAAAGACCTTTGCAATGAACGGCACCCCAGAATTGCACTCAAAAGCTTTGGGTTGTCTGTAACGTATTGGGAAGTGATGGAAAAGGAGAAGTTTATTGGATTTCCTTCCTCCTAAATCCATTCTTGGATTTAGCTGAACTTTCATTTGAGCTATAAAACCGTATTTCAAATGATACCCACAGTACGTTGAGTGCGTTCCGGTCTGTTCAGAAGTGATTCACGAATTGCTCGTGCCCCACCACAGACCCACACTGATTAATCACAACGTCCTTTTTCTCAGTGTATTTTGGTTATTTATGATGATTGTCAAAATGATCGTATATTATAATGATTATATGTCGTAATAAACAATTATATATTATAATAATATAAAAACACTTCAGGGTAAATACAGAAAAATGTTTTTCCACTTGATTTATTTTCATAATAAACCAATTAAAAATACAAAAGACAAGGACCCAAGGTTCAGGGGCTCCATCATTTAAAAATTTGTCTTTAAATACAAATTCACTCTGTAATATGAATACATATAACATTAGACCTCTAAACATAATGATCTTATTTGCATCTATCAAAAATTTGTATGGAAACAAATTAGCTGAAAAAAACTTCCTTGTGACATTGAATGTACATTATTTACAATCAAAAAAAGAACTCTTAGCAGTATTAATCTCCAAATATCTGCATAAATTTATATTTCATTTCCCTCCCCCCTTACAAAATAATCTGAAGTAGAAAGCAAGATTGTTAAGCTTCATAGTCGCAAAATGGCATGAAACGCTTGCACCTGTAGTGATGCTGTTAGCTTCTGTAATTAAATATATCTGCTGTTTTCATATAAAATACAGACATGGCGTTGTCCATTACTGGAATAAATGTTTCTTGTACTCTCAATAGGAGTGTATATTCCATTTTGCACACACAAAGAGCTTGTGCTGCAAAAAAAAAAATAATATGCAAGAGGATACCTGGTTATCAAAGTCTAAACCTGGTGTAATTCACCAGTACGAAACAGATACTGGATCATAAAAATTCCTACACATGGAATGAAAATGTCGCACTAAAAGTAACTGTTGCTTCAAAAGTTAAGTGATACACGTACAGATTAAACAGAAAAAGGTTATAATAACGTTACTGCAATGTAAATCGGCAACAGGCTGAAAAGATACAGTAAGAAGTTTGAAACTTTGGCCAACAACCTCAGAAGAAAGTCTTCATAGCATAAAAAGCATGTTCCTTCACGCCTGTATTTTGAAAGATGAGTAATATATCATTTCATTCGTATGATAACATTTAGCAATTAATAGAAAATCAAAATCCATTCTAAAGCATGAATTCTAACAATTAACTGCAGAAATTAAGTAGCTTCGCAACATCTTGCTTCAGAATCAAATCGTATATACATAACTGAAAAGGTCCCATCACATTTATGAAAATAATCATCCACAGGGTCTTTTTTTTTTTTTTTTAAATTTATTAATACGAATTGGGTTCCAATGGCTCATTTTCTTGCTTCACTTGCACGTTAGATGGGAAACCATTCGAACCGGACACTACCATCACGAACGGTTGCTGCTGGAATCCCTGCTCCGACTGCTCGGCGTCATCTAATTTGTCACTCTCCTCTTTCACCTCCACTTGCGCCCCGATCTGTTTGGTTTCAGGTGCTTTGATAACTGAAGTGATGACCGTGCCCGAGGGATGAGCCACCACCTGTGAGCTGCTGGGCGAAAACGTCACCACGGGGGTAGTGGCACTGAAGGATGGAGACGAGGCCATGTTGACTGTTCCATTGCAAATTGTCTGCACGCTGCTGGTGAGCACCTGCTGAACTTGCGCTGGGCTCAGCACGATGGAGGAAGGAGGCGAGACTGGCTTCTGAGACTGCAGCATGACGTTCTCTTTCAGAACCGTCATGGGTTGTGAAGTAGGAATGGCTTGTAAAATGAATTTTTGGGGCGTCGTTGCTGAGGCTGGATCCGTGCTGGCTATCACTGTAGTAAGAGGCACTGTCTGGAGTGTTACAGTGTGCAGCTGCTGATTCCCAGGAGAAACAACCACTGGAACTTGAGTTGGAGTCTGTAAAGTCCTATTGAGATTAGAAAAGATTATCAAGTCAGAACACTTCCGCGCCTGAAAAATAATTACACATTTAGTCTTGCAAAATCGCTTGTCATCATAAACATTTCATTTACCAAAAGGTTCCAGAAGAGGCAGCAGTCGCTCGCCTGAAAAAACAAGAACTGGACCTGACCCCTGAATTCAGCAACACAGTTCCCAAAGCAAAGGTACCCTGCACGAGAGATACTGCCATTGCCAAACTGAACAGCCTGCCTTTGACACGTTCCATAGTTCAGCAGAAAACCTGGGAATCACAGCTAAGATCTCCTTCTCAAGCATCAACCAGCATCATGAGCGTAATCCACTACACGCTTGCCATCCACTTCATGAGGTAATTCCTAAATCACGAGCCTATATAATTCTTAAGTCAGGCCGCAATTCTCCTGACATCTGTATATACATTTACCTATATGCAAAAGTATCTGCACTGGAACAGTGAGCCTGGTCAGGACCTTCTCAGACTCCCATGGTTCTCTGTCTGCTAGGCTTGTACGCACCTTCTGGTAAAGCAACTGAACAGAATTTGCTCCCAAAAGATCAGTTTAAATCGGGAGTGACTCCATCAGTTGCAGGCTCGCAGACTTGGCTACCACGTTACTTTCTACCTCTGTACAGCTGAGAGGACAGCGTTAGAGAATTAACAGCCATCTTGCTGAAGCACACAACTGCTACAGTGGAAGATGGTGACTCAGAGATGTGGCTGAAACGCATACGCTCCAGTCACGCTAATAAAAGCAAAGCAAGCAAACAAAACAAAAAAAAAACCCAAACCACAACATAGTCCTGGTGAAGCAAATGATTTCCAGGGGAGGGAAAGAGGAAGGGAAGGGTAACTGCTTCCACACCCTCCCATGGCTTGCTGCACCCCACCATGCCACGCTGCCTCCAACAATCTTTTTCTTTTCTTCTACCTGCCCTGCAAAGTTCTCTCCAGCCTTCCGTGCTTCTCTTTAGTGGCAACAGGCACAAGCTGGAACACAGGAAATTCCATCTCAACATGAGGAAAAGCTTCTTTCCTTTGAGGGTGACAGAGCACTGGAACAGGCTGTCCGGAGAGGCGGTGGAGTCTCCTTCTCTGGAGATATTCAAAGCCCACCTGGATGCATTCCTGTCCAGCTTGCTCCAGGTGACCCTGCTTTGGCAGGGGGGTCCCTTTCAACCCCACCATTGTGTGATTCTGTTTTCTCCTGCCTACCCTCCTCCCCTTTTTCAGTCTTAAGCTCTCCCCTGTGTTTTCTTGAACATGCTTGACACTCACTAAAACCAAAAATAACTGTCTCCCCCCCCCCCCCCCAGCTTATTTCTACCCCTGCTGAAATCCCTTTACGTGGAAAGCCATTTACTGTCAACATTTGTACTACCAAGTCCATGCATGCTCTTCCTTCTGAAGCCTGGTCCTCAGATGTGCTGTAAAGGTTGCCTACTATACATCTACCATGGAATGTCCTCCTTTCTGTAGTCCTTCTACCAATGTAGTACCTATTTTTTAAAGCTCTGTGAAATCCTGCTTGCCAGTGTTTAGCCATTGACCAGTCAAATCAGACTGACCATATTGAAAACTTCAATTTAAGCCCGTGCTCTGGCTATCACCATTACAGCAAAAAGCTTACCAAAGCAGGACTTGGGAGCTGCTGAAGCTATGGGGCAACGTGGATGCAGATGCTGCCGCTGGCGGCAGTCCAACTGCACTCCCCCTTCCCTTAGTGCATCAGCAGAGACAAGTCAAGGAGTATTTGTAGAGGATTTCCCAGGTCCTTCTCAGCTCAGTCCTCTGGGAAAAGCCTCTAGCTGAGCTCCACAGATTGTGCCAGCAAGAGGAGCTCCAGTAACCCAGCTGGTATCAGGCCCAGAGGACATCAGTACGCCCTGTGCATCCTCCAGCTGCCAGTCCTTGCTGCAGGCAATCTTTTCCCCACCTCCTATGTGGCTTGGTAATACAAGGAACAAAATCTGCACCTGGAGCTTTATCTAACTCACGAGAAAGAAGGTTGCAGTACCCAGGAATGCTGCTACAGCAAAACAACTCCAAATCCTTGCCTGTGAGGGCTCTCACGCAGGTCTCAACACAGAGGCCATAATAACCAGGACACAAAAATCGATGCAACACCACCAGAGTCAATCTTGAGCTCCTGTTTCACACAACTGGAGACAGCCCAAGGAAGAAGGCTCATGGAAATGGGGGCTGGCTGGAGGTGAAGCACCAGCTAAAGCAATCGCTTCTTTCTTTCCAACTTCTGGAGAACTTGGTGCTCCACAGCAAATACTGACAACCAAGCTTAAAGCGCAAAGCTCAGAATGACAGCACCAAGGTTCACACTAAGTCTGCTAATGGTTATCAGTGCTCTTGGTTTTTGTTTTAACCCCAGCAATTCCCCTGGGAGCTTGACAGAAAAGTGACAAATGTCTGCATCAGAAGTAGTAACAGGATGAAGGCACCCACGAGCTTTTTAAACAAAAAACAAACAAACAAAAAAACTACCTACAATTAAACAAACATGCAGTAAAATCAAAATGTCACATAGAAACAGCTCAACCCAGGAAAGCCTACAGGAAACAGCAATGCAAGTGGAACAACTAAGAAAGAAAGGCAACTGACACTCGCCATCCGGAAAGCATTAAAAGTACCCGAGTAGATACCAAGCCAACTCTTTAATCCATGAAGAAACTTACTTGACCCTGAAGGATTAAGATAAACTCAATAGTTGCAGTTTTGAAAGCAGCAGCTGAAGCTGCTGGCCTGTGCTGGTCTGCCATCCAAGTGTTACTGTTAAGCTACTTTCTTGTTCTTTAGCTGTTTTAAAACAAAATGGTAAAAATAAAAGCTTCTAGCTGCTAAATGGCTGTGAAGAACAACCTCGAAAAGTGTGAACTGGATCTAATCCATGCAGAAGGTGTTCTGCAAAGCAGTAGGAGCAACAGCTCCGAGAGGACCCAACCAGACCGTTTGTCTCACCAGGCTATAATTAGCATTTGCATATTGACGTTAAGCCATTTTATTTCTCCCGAAAGCAAGTCCCATACCTGTACATCGTACTGGGACTAACAGTTTACTCCAGATGCTCTATCTTCTCCATCAGTCGAGATCCATATATATGATATCACATATATAAACATGTATATGCACAGACACAGAATGTGAACTTGCTACAGGGACAGCCCTCAGCAGGTGTCTGTACAAGCACAGGGTTCAGTGGCACACAGCACCACGCACCACTAATGGTGGCCAAGCAAGACATTTGCTTCAATTGGTAAGACTGCAGACAACCGTGTCTGTTTGCAAACCAAAAATCCATCTGCTCAAACTATTTGCCTTGAATATAACTGAAAACAATACAGGTTTGGTTAATTGTTTTGCCTGTTTAAAAAAAAACAAAACCAACAACCCAAAACCACATTACTTACGATCTGTTAGCACCAGACTACATTATTTTAGATGCTTTGAACTGTGTATTTTGCTATGCTTCTGAAGTTCACTGTCAATTTGCTCCCACTCTTCTCACTCTAAGAGACACATGTACTGGGTGATTACTTTAAAAGTTCCTGCTGAGGTTACAAAAAGAACAAGAACGTTGAGCAACAGCGATGAAAAGGAAATGCTGCCATAAAACATTCTGGTTACAACTGAGAAAAGAATGACAAAAATTCTGAAGCCATTTTAGCTTGGCAGAAAACGATCATCTATTTCTTGGTCAACTCAGTACTGTTAACAGCCTAGAATTTTGCAATACGGTATCAGCTCATCAAGAGGTAACTCATGATAAAGCAAACAATAAGGGACAGGCAGGAAAAACAACTTTATTCATTGTAATTTATGTGACATTTATGAAATGGAGAAAGGGAGAAGATACCAAAAAAAATGTACTGAAACTGCAAGCCAAGGTAAACAACTTATTTCACAGCACAATAAGAAAACGAAACAGGGCAATATTAGGTAACAGAGGAGAATTCTCTCTCCAATGTAATGGCATTGTTCAACCTACAGCTATAGGGGAAATGATGGCCTTGAGATAAACAGGCGAATCTCCAGGGACTTTCCCCCTTTGTTCAACTAACTGATTGCAAAAAACTCAGTCAGGAGTTGTGTGGAAGAGGGAGGGAGTTGAAGGGGTGGGACGTGCTTGTTAGAACCACTTCAGATGCCTGAGTCGAGAGGCAATCTCTTCTGAATGACTAAGGGAAGCATCAGCCACAACTCAGGAGCTCTGCTGCCACCGTTCCACAGCCACACTCCGTACATCAGCCTCAAAGTTGTCAACAATCTTGTCGATACCACACCCCAGTGTACTGCTGTCATGGCCAATGGCCCTTTTACAGCACAAGCCACACCGACAGGAGCCCCTAAGCAGTCTAGGGGGAGATGTCCATGCGAGGTAGAATGGCACTTGATGCCTTCACGCCCAGTCTGAACACAGGCTCCTCCAAAGGGAGGGCAGAACTTGCCTCTTCTTGTCTAACTCCTTGCCTGGACAAGATAATCTCTTACGTCGTGAAGTCAGAGGGCTCAACTCTCAAGTCTAGTGTCCTTTTTACCAACCCACAGAGTCTTACAGTCTTCTTTCCAGAATTTTTCAGAACTGCATGCTCACCTGAATTAAAACTCAGAAACTTTGCTACTAACAGAGACCTGCAGAAACCCCACCTCTTTCGACAGTGACAAAGGCATGTAAAGAGAGCTCCTGTGGGTAACTTCTCATTGTGCAGAAAGAGGATTAATCTGTCTAGATGACTCAGAAGTCCCTTTTGTCATAAGCAGCCTTGTTCCTCCCTACCACAGAAATTAAATCAGAAATGGACTTAAGAAAAGGCCTTCTCAGCTGCAGGAAAATCAAATCAAAATGTCTGGTTATAACCAAAGTCTTTGCTGTGATGGAAGTTGCCCCTATTGTAAATGTGTTCTGAGAAACACACCCTGTTGTAAGCTAAGTGAGAGTTTCTTTTAGAAGCCCACTGAGATCACATCAGCCTATTTCTGACCAACACCTCCCTCAGGAAGGGCATTTTCCTCACCATCCTCATACCTGAGATGCAGTCAAGCCTTCACTTGAGAGATGACAGAAATCAACTCTGCAACAATCACCTTCTTCCCTACTTTTGGGGAAGGCTACGGCAGTGGTGGGCCAGATCCAACAGTATCTGCTGGTCAGTGTGTTGGAGAACTACTGCAGGCAGGAAACCCAACCTGTCCACTGATGGAAAACTACTGTCTGACTGCAAACAGAACCAAAGCATGTGCACCGGTGCTGGCTGATGAAAGTAAGGCTTTCCAAACGTCAGCCATGAGTTGTTTTCAACTATCCAGAAGTCCTTAGCTGGCATCGTGTTCCTTCACTCACGTTCCTCATCAAGGCAGCCCTAGTGAGCTCTTTACTGAGACTGACACCTGTGATGGTTTCTATTCAGCGTACCTACAGGAACGGCAGAGGAGTGAGGGGCTACAACATCAGTTGACATCCTGCAGGTTTGACTGTCATTCTTATCCAGGGAAAGAGGACTGAAAACAGAGGGTCAATGCAAAATCTCCGTAGGACGGTGCCAGATTGCCTTCCTGTGTCTCTTATGCAAGCTCGAGCAAACCCAATAGAGATAGGGTATACAAGTATGATTACAGAGCATAATGATGACATTCACTGCACAACTATAACGTCTATACATGGCACAAGATGAAGACACTTCATTTGAAATAGCAGCTGTAATCACGTTTTCAGAGTTAATAAACTGAGGCTGGCCAAATCTGTCTATTTTTCAGCATCAGCATAGCTGCAGTCAGACCCCCAATACACCACAGCCTGGACACAGAAACAGACTATGGAACAACAGCAGAAGACATCTGTGTTTGCTTGGGGTAGATGTGATTTCCAAAGGTAATTCCCTTTCCTTATCGGGACAATCCCCTGTGTTGGCATATTGTTGGCTTCATCACTGTTCTCACCCAGAAAGCACCCGCCCAGAAAAAAAAGCACAATTAACCTTCAGCTTCTTCCTTCTCCTCTTGAATGAGGATCTTGCCACTGTGGTCCATGCTTGTGTCACCTTCAGGATGTATTATTGCAACATTTTCTACCCCAAAGGTTGCAAAAAGGTCAAGCTGAAAGCTGTGGCTGATTCATCACGTAGTGGTTCTCCAGTTCAGAAGTAAACACACAGAACATATCCCACTGGTCCTCTGTGGACCCCAGCTACAGAACAGAGTCGGGATACCGGTCTTCTAACATGCTCTGTCCCAGCTATAAAAATGACAACTTGAAAAATACAGAAAAGGTATTACTCACAGGTAATTAATGACAGAACGAGACAGAATGGCTTCAAGCTCCGACAGGGTAGGTTTAGACTGAACATTAGGAAAGAATTCTTCACAGAAAGAGTGGTCGGGCATTGGAATAGGCTGCCCAGGGAGGTGGTTGAGTCACCATCCCTGGATGTGTTTAAGAGCCATTTAGATGCGGTGCTGAGGGATATGGTGTAGGGGAGGACTTTGTAGAGTAGGGTAGGTGGTTGGACTCGATGATCCCAAGGGTCTTTTCCAACTTAGAAGATTCTATGATTCTATGAAAAGAAACAATACACTGAATCTTGATAGAAATGCTGGGTTTGAAACTTGAAGTCTGCTAAAGCGTTGCACGGGATCTCTCAGCGGTCAGCTAATTGCCAGCTTCTTGGTGCACAGAGCTGCCAGGGAGAAGATTCAGCTACGTCCCGTAGAGTCAATAGGAAATAGAGACATATAATTTTAAATTACACACAATATGATCTTCTCTGAACCGTAAGTAACATGAGAAGCTCTTTTCACTCCATCACTACTACTCTAGATTAAAGGTAAATGAAAATGCCTGTCTCCACCTGTGGCCATAGTTATTTAAGGGAGCAATTTAATTGCCCAAATGCAGGCACCTTAGAGCCCTGTACGATGTCCTAGGCTCTCCATGACAAGGTAAGTCCCTACCCTTATAGGAGATGTACGCTTTCTGGAGCTACAGAAAGGATGCCATTTATGCTCAGAATGACCTGATGAACATGAAGCTGAATCCAAGGCCTACTTCAGTGCCTCAGAATGCCTGGAAATTGAACTCTGAATTATTACTCCAAGAAACCAGATATTCTGGTCAACCTGTATCAGTTATTCTAGAACAATTTTACAAGCGCTTTTCTTAAAAAAAGCTGGCTCATTGTAAAAAGTCAGAAATAAATCATCTCATCCACAGAGGTATTTTAATTTTTGTCCGATCACCAGAAACACGTGGTAGCAAATTCAGCTCCCAGTTACACAACTGGAGACTCCAGTAACGCTGCTTGCATCCACCGAGCCAGAGTGGTTAGACCTGCAGAACAGCAGCGAGTTTGCAATTCCGAATATTCCCACTGGGGATACCAGATGTCTCCCCTGGTCTGCGAAACCCCGTTTGCATGACCTGACCCTGCTCCTGCCCCGTTTCCCAAGCCTGGGTTAGCACCACTGAATTTCACTGAATATTTTAGAGTTGGGAGGGACCATAGAGAACATCTAGTCCAACTCCCCACACCACAGCCTTTTTGTTTAAGCACTAGCACTGAAGAAGAGTCACATTCCCCCGACCACTTCTTGTCTCCTGCACACTGCAGCACCGAAACTTGTATAAAAAGCCCCTCAAAAGCCATCCAGAAGTCAAGACCTTTCCACTTCCGAGTAGGACACGACCCTCCCCTCAAAGTACACAAAACTCCACATGAGCTTTGTGCAGCTATAAATGAAGTCACTGCCTGTCTCCTGCAAAGAACCAACCCCTGATTTTCACCGTCGGTTTCTTTGAGAAACACAAAAAGGCCCTGGGGAACGGCGGCCACCCTCGCCCAGCGACGCTCTGGGTGTAGACTTTACCAGGCAATGCCACCCAGCACAGGGGAGGGATGGTGACACGAGCCCTATACCACATTCCTCAGATACAATCTTTTCCAAGTTCCTCAGCAGAGAAGACGCATGTTCAGACTTCTCCTATGAAGGATATGGTTAAGTGTTAAGAAGCCAATTGTTCTGACCTCAAAAATCCTCAATGTTTTCTCTATAGCATGTGGTTAATCACATAATTTTTTTTCTTCTCACAACACAACAGAAGCAAATTGCTGCAGAGAGAAGAACATTTATTTCCATGAAGAAGAGGGAAGAACATTTATATTAATGAAACTTTAGAAGCTACATTGCGTCAAGACAAATTAGATGGGTCCAAGATGTTCACGCTTCAAGGCAGAGCCCAACCACTAACCAGTATGCGTCAGAAAAACTTCTGAGGATCGTTCCCAAACCCTGGTTGCCCTTTCTCCAAAACAACCTTGACTATCCACATGCTCCAACCTCTGGAGAGAAACTGGCAACCGATGTTGCTATTTGTTCTCATGCTTCCTTGTAAAACTGCTATAAAGTGACTCCAACCACAACCCTACAGAGAGTGTGTGTACATCAGAGGGTTTGTCAGCTCTTGCGCTATAATGGCCATCGTACGTGCTGTACATTTTCAAATCATGTAGACCATTCATTCCATCCCTTATGGAAGCCCCACTGCAGCGATTCAGACCATGTACACAAACACGTTCAACTGCCAGAGATTTATGGCTGCTTGAACAAACCAACCCAAAATCCAGTTCCTTTGTTTTAGCCTTATTATAAAACAAGACCTAAAACATACGCTCTAAAAAATGCTCAGTGTGTCCTTCTACCTCACCAAACTATTCCAAGTCTGCATTTTGAAACTAAGCAGAAATGTATCTGCCATAAACTGTATTTTTAGAGTTTGGAATGGGCAGTAACTACTGCACAGGACTCATCACCACCTTGGTTTGCAGCTTGGCCCATCCTGGTTAAAAGCACACCAAAAAAATCTGGGGCGTGGTTTTTATTTTCAACTGTAACTGCTCAAACACCTTAGTACATTCTTTCTTAATTAGCAATACTTCTATACCATCCAGTAATTACACACTGTACTGAAAAGATCCAATGGGTCTTTTTGGTTTTTTTTTCCCCTTCATCTGAGACACTTTGTCATCTTGGCTAAGAAAAGTGCAGTTGAAGACTTCATGGAATAATGTTTTAAATTACAAACACGGGATTAAAACCAATGCAATACAGAGGCTTTTACTTCACTGGAACTTCACACATCTAGCACCTCCACTACTTTTTTCCCCTTAGTTTATTGCCCAAGGTCTGATTGTGAAATGCCGTTAACGCAATAATTAGATGTCATAATGTCACTGAGCAACTTGCCAAATGTTTGCCTGCACTTCTTGCCTGCCTGCCTTATTAGGTCTTACAGACACTTCTGTTTGTTGTTACCATTTTTTAATACCATCTATACTATTGATATTGGTTTTGATATATAATCTAGTATAGGTCTAGCCTAGAGCTATTTAACACTGTAAATTGCAGAACCTTCCCCCATTAATGTTTAATAGCTTTATTCTACTGACTTAAATGATACTGTATAGCTTCAATTATGTCTGTACTTGTTTCCTTTCACTGTTATTGCCCTAGTCAATTTTTACAAGTAATTCAATCCTTCGTCAACCCTGAAATCATAGGATTGCACTGTACAGTGCAGCTTCATGCCTAAGCTTTAAAAACTGACACCACCTTGATGCAGACTGCTATTGATTTTCTAAATGAATGCCAAGACTGTTTCTTTTTTTTTGTTTTCTTTGGTCAAATTTTTCATAATTACCTTTCACGTAAACTTCTAAACAAATATAACCTTTCCCTCCACTATGTGCATCTTGAACTAATTCTAGTTGGTTAGAACAATAAACAAAACACAATTTGATTTCAAATAATACATTTTAGAATTAAAAGACAAATGAAAAGGGCTATTGTTTACTTAAAAATGGTAACTCTTTCCACTTTGTTTTACAGCGCCTTCCAGTAACTACGGAAAATATTTTTGCTTTCATGGCCCCATGTATTTATTTCCACGCAGCCTTTACTAACCAATGAATTTCTCTTTTCAGTGTGAATTTTTCATATTGCAGCGTGAATTAAAACACTTCATAATTTTTAAGTAATCTAAAAACAAACCAGGATTCAAACTAGGAAGACCAGGGATAATTATAAAGTTTGGGGTTTTTGTACCCCAAGGAAAGAAGAGAGAGCATAACTTTTTTTCTTGATTGAAGCTGCCGTCTTGGTTTATCACTTCCTGTATATGAATCTTCAGCTTCCTCAGCTACTTGGTTATCTCCTAAAGCACTTCTTATTGATTCTATTATATCAGTCACTGGAGGCTGATCTAAACAGTTTCAGTTGCTCTTTCAGTTCTTCTGAAAAACCCAGCTGTCACTGCTCATCTGGATTTTCCTTTTATGTAAGTGGAGTTTTAATAACTGAGTAGCTTTTACAGCATCCCTCTACTAGCAGAGATGAGAGAGCAACACTTATTCTTTGGAAACGAAGAAATTATCTGGTCTCATTACTTACTTCTCTCTTGACAAAACTGCATGGTTAGCCCCAGATAGTCAGTACCACTCCAAACCTATCGGTGGCTCTGGGTGTAATTTTCAAAGGAAAGCATAGAAGAAGGGAACAGGAAATAGCGTTATTGCCATTTTGCAGCACAAAATGATAATCACTGTAACGGTGAGGTTAACAGAGAAAATCTCAAAAAAATGTGATGTTCGTAATTCATTAAGAATGTGCCGCTCCTGAATTACATCCTGAAGCTTTCCCGAAACAATTTTAAAGTCTGGAATCACCACATGTAACTCTGACATTCCTGTGAGGGGCCTAGATTACAAGAACATTTATTTGGTTTAGGTCTTTTTTAGTCAGTGGAACTGAAATAACCATCAGGGGATGCCCTCAGGCTAGGGTAAAACCAGGCTTAAGTGATGGTTTTTGAAGCCTTTTCAATTAGGATGCTGCTACTAAGGAGTAGGTGGAAAGGAATCCCACTTAAACCCTGTGTAGGGTTAGCCAGTTGACTTACAAATCAAGCATGGAAGCATGACTGTCTCCCAAAATAGTCTGCAGACACCCAGCTCCCAGGAGATTATTCTGTTAATTGTTTTCAAAAATCAAAAGAACATGCTCTTGTAACAGCAGCAAAATGCTAGAATAGATAACACCGAGCTTTCCCCTGTTGTAATGGGGGACAATACAAAAGATGAAAGAGATGACAAAAAATTCTTAGGAGGAAAAATTAAGAAGCAAGAAGGAAAATCTGTTTGAAGGGATCATACAGACACACCACGTATAACTCAAAAGCGAAGACACGGAACAGTCAGTGAAACAGCAGAACCGTGAAATTGCTGCCTCTGCTGGGGGACAGAACTGACGACACCAATTTTAAAGGGAAGTTGTGTATTTTTCTTCTCTAAAGGATTTGCATCAGGCCTAATACTGCAGGAAAGATGCACTTCCCTCCACCAAAGGCAGAGCAGAGTGTACGTGTTGCAGTATGCTGTAGAAACTCCCAATTCCTAGGATCAGCCACAAAGACACCGCTTCGCTTCAACCAAACCGTTAGATGAGCATTTTTTGGAAGCACCACCAAGAGTCTAGTCTATCTAGCCATCACCCAGTGAATTTGTTATTATTCATACACTGATTTTCTGTACCTTTTCTTACCTTATATTCTGAACTGAGGGATTTAACGTTTCATCCGAAACATTACTGGCTACAGCTGCATGTCCTTCCGTGAGGGACTGCAATGGCTGCATTACGTGAACTGTCCGAAAAAGCTGAGTGGGATGTACTGGCTGCGGAGATTGCATTGTCCTCAAAACTTCTGAAGTCAAGCCAGGTGTCTGCTGCTGCTGCACAACCTCTACGTGCTCCTTCAGCTTAGCAGGCTTGGAGTTTCCTGTTTTTAGCACTGCGGTCGATCCTCCCTTTGTCCCCGCGTTCGCAGACGCTCTAGATCTGCTCGACTGGTTTCTGTTGGCCACAGGGGTTGAGAGCAGACTTGAATCTGATGATTCAGTGCTAGGGCTCGCATCTTCATCATCTATATAGACGAGATCTTTTGGCATTTCTTTAAATTGGTATACTAGGCGCTGACCTTCTACTTTAGCCAGTATTCCTCTTTGGTAATAGTATCTGTTTAAAGCGTACACACATCAAGTTACACGGTGTTTTTTGCCAAAAAACAAGCAAGAACAAACAAAAAAAGGCAACAACCCCCCAGAAAATAAGACTAGCAGCAACAAGTAAGCAATATTTTAAGTGGCTAGTTTCTTCATTATGAAAGAGTGGCTAATTTTTTATCTCAAACAACTTTCTTTTACTGGTATTTCTTGTCACCTTTTAATTTCAACCTCAGATGAGTCTGAGGAGTAAGAGAAGAGCCCCATGACTTGGCAGCTCTGCTATCAACTCACACTCTTTAAAAGCTGCATGAAACTTGTAACTCTCCTCTTGACTCATATAATTGTTTCAGTTACCTGAACTGATGCTTATTCACCAGTGAGTAGAAGCAGACATTTAAAATGGCACACGCCGAGGTGAGGGGTGAAAGGAAATGAAAAGAAATACATAGCTGCTCAGTTGGACAATTATCAATCAGCAGGTAAGACTGAAGCTTCACAGATGTCTTTATTTCGTAGAGTCTTTTATGTGTGAGAAAAATCCCAGCCCAATAGGCAGAGGCATGTGACAGGGTGTTTTAAAACTGTACACACAAGTTCAGGGATGCGCAATCAGCCCTGAATTCTAGAACTGTAACTTCCTCTGGAAATGGGATCATTTGCAAACAAGTAGAAATCATTTCATTAATACACCTGAATTTAGGATTTTTTGGAGAAAAGACATTCAAATTTTATGTAAAAAGGTTTGCCCCACTTGGAATCTTCAGTCTCTTTATCTGTGAAGATGCAGTTTTTGCAGCAGCACTGAAAATGTCTGAGCTGAGACTGAAGGTGACCGATTCAGGGTTGAGGTGAGTAAGGGTTACTTTTAGTAAGCTAATTCATTTTGCTGAAATAACTTCATTTCCCACATGGATAAAATACTAACTCTTTACTGTTATTACACAAATTAGATGAGGCATTTAATGCATGTAAACGCTAAGGCAACAAAACCAGTCTATTATTAAAAATGCACATACCTGAGAGCTCTACCCATTGTTTCGTAATTCATGTCAGGTTTGTTTTTGTGTTTTCCCCACAACCTGGACACAGCCTTGGAATCTACCAGTTTGAAAATGCCCTTCTCTCTTTGAGTCCATTTGATATATTTAGGACATGTAGCTTTGTCCTGGAGCAGCGCTAGTAAGAACTCCCAGAGATAAATTGTATTTCCTAAAATAAAAGCATTTCAGGACACAGAAAAAAAAATAATAAAATTAGTTGACCATATTTTATTAGTGATGTAAATAGTCTAAAAATTAAGAAGTTGGTATTTTTACAAATACACTGTAATACACCATCAAGACTAGGAAACAGTGAAGGAAGAGCATGGGAAGAGATTCTTGTTAGCTATTATAACCTGAGTGCCCAAACACCTTTGCCACTGTCTGTAACCCACAGAGCCAGGTACCAGTCAACCTACAGTCACCCTGTTCCAACCACCAGTGTCAGAGAGCATCAGTCACCTACAGGGACACTTCCCTCTGGCCTAATCCAGTCACAGAAGCCGTCACTATTGCTTTACCTCAAATGGGAAGGTGTTCAGGTCCATCCTCTGAAAATACCAGAAATTAAGCCCTTGATTAAATACTTTGCTGAATTGAGATGATTGTTATAATCCTTTGAAAGGCTAAACAAAATCCTTACTCTTAATAATTAGATTTATATGGGGGAATCAGTGGCATATGCTGAGGTAGGCAAACCTTCCAGAATAAAATTCAGAAAAAGATTATTTCTCTTTAATCCAGTGAGCGCTTGCACTTGCTGGTAGACAACATTCAAATTTCATTTTACAAACAAAAAAATTACAAACAAGCATTTTACAAACACTTATACATGAAAATCCATCACATCTGTTTGGTGTTTACCACATATAAAGAAACAGTATTAAAATCACAGATTGTGAATACTTATAACCACTACAAAATTTGCATATTCTTTTTTTCTGAAAGCACATTTAAGGAGTCTAAACTCATGTAATTAACAGTACCCTTTTTCTTGCTTTTTTTAAGGCTTTTTTGGTGTCTGATGTTCTTTTGGATGCTAGAAGCTGCACATAAGCTTCTTAGTGATATCCTGTTAGTCTGAGACAGGGAGAAAAAACTTCTTGTATGAAAGTATCACCTCCCACAAGTAGCCGTGCAAAAACACAGCAAGGAGAGCGTGCGCAGATTTCTTAAGTTTCACAAAAAAACCCCGATGCCCAGTGCATCAGAAGGATGCAAGGCAGGATCTCTTTTGTTAGCTTCAATTTAAGCTGGCCGTTTTTTCCACTTTAATAACCACCAGTCTGAACTTTTTTCAACAAGAGGAGGTGTCTTATAAATTAAAACTCCCATACTACCGTACTATATCTTGCAAATATTCAGCAAAGTAATCAGCCCTGGCAGTACAAAAGGTTAGCAACTCCTTCGGCAGGTGGAAACTTGAAAAGTGAGCACCCCTAGAGAAAAAACACTGCCTTTGCAACAAATATCTCCCAGCTTATATAAAAACAATCAGCCTGTTTGCCTTCAGGTACCCCCAAGGCAAAGGTTAAGGCTGCTTGGGCAAGACACAAAGTCAGCCAGGAGCGAGAGCATTCCCAGCCACTTTATCATCTAATCCTGGCTGCTTTTGTTGTAGTCCAGACTAAAAATGCTCAGCTGCACCCAGTCACTGCTCAGCTGCTGAAAAATCACTGTGAAGAGGACCGTCCACAAAAACCATGTCTGCTTTACTCACAGGCAGAATTTTTAACCTCCTCTGGGTCACAGCATAAGAAGAAACATGTACAAAACTCAGTTTTGTCCATGCATCACATCAAATAATTATATGGAGGGCTTGGTATTTTTGTGTACAAGTTCCCCTTAAGGAAACACTGTGGATACTGAGACAGGCAACTCTCATGATTTTCCAGCTGCTTCCTTGCCATGGCCAGTTATATTAATACCCCTTTTACCTCAACTCTATGTTCCTCAAAATGCAAAACAAATGCTTTTGTCGTAGCTTTTTTCATAACAGGCAGTGGTTTCAGGCAACAAGTTCCTTTTTCATTCCTTCTGACATAGCAATTTTGTAAGAATGGACAAATGTGAAATACGGTGTGTCCTTGCTATCAGACAGAAGATTAGATGACTCCGCCTTTTAATTTTGTGGCTAGCTGCTTTAATAGTTTCTGTTATTTCCTTTGAGCTCTACTTGGATGTTCCTCTGATACTTTTCTTTCATTTTTACGTAAAAATCAGGTTTTAATTTAAAAGTAAAAAAATTAAAATAAAAAAGGCAACAATAAATACTCAAAATTGCTGGTAATAACCTATTTATTGTTTGTCAACAGTTCTTTTTCCCTATTATTGCAGAAAATCCCTCTTCAAAAGAAAAAAACCCAAACAAATAACATACACAATTTGTCAGTGTAGGGATTTTTCTGATTTCAAGAGAGTCTGACATTCTTACGCCACCACCTTCCAGGTTTGGCTGGGATTCTGTCCTGGCAAGTACGGCATGCATGCAGGCATCCCTAGGCGTGGGACTGCCAGCTGGAGTAGGGAAGTGATGGTGCCTCTGTACTCAGCACTGGTGAGGCCTCACCTCGAGTACTGTGTTCAGTTCTGGGCCCCTCACTACAAGAAGGACATTGAAGTGCTGGAGCATGTCCAGAAGAGAGCCACCAAGCTGGTGAGGGGTCTAGAGAACAAGTCCTATGAGGAGAGGCTGAGGGAACTGGGCATTGTTTATTTTGGAGGAGGCTGAGGGTAGACCTCATTGCCCTCTACAACTACCTGAAAGGAGGTTGTAGAGAGGTGGGGGTTGGCCTCTTCTCCCAAGTGAATAATGACAGGACCAGAGGAAATGGTCTGAAGTTGCGGCAGGGAGGTTTAGACTAGATATTAGGAAGAATGACTTTACTGAGAGAGTGGTCAGGCAGTGGAACAGCCTGCCCAGGGAGGTGGTGGAGTCACCATCCCTGGAGGTATTTAAGAAACATGTAGACATGGCTCTTCAGGGCATGCTCTAGTGCCTGAGATTGTAGGGGTGTTTCGTGTATGCATGGCTGGACTTGGTGATCTCAGAGGTCCTTTCCAACCATGACGATTCTGGGTGCAGGCACTTGTGGGGACATGGGAGAGGGTCATTTCCAGCTCCCACCCCAGCCCAGCAAAACTTGGTGAGGGCTGGGGCACCAGGCTGCCACCCAAACACCAGCCCAACAGCCAAGCAACCGAGCTGTTGACAAAAGTGACAGTCAGTTCCGAACAGTTCTGTCTGGAGGAAATGATTTATTGTATCAGTTATGTGGTATTTATTTTCTTACTTCCTTTTAAACACAGGAGGAATGAAAGAAGTATCGAAAACCCAAGTCTTTCTGCCCAAGTCTTCAAGCTGTGTTACAACTTTACTCAGAATTCAGGGCTTAGTGCTTCCTGGTGCCAACTGGCAGCCCCGATTAGCTCCTCATGCAGAATTAGACACACACAGATGGAAAACGTTTTCAAAGATCATCTGTCAAAATAACCACAGCCCAAGAAACACTAATACAATGCAAAGCGCTCCCCACGACTTCACTCAAAACACAGCAGCTTCTGCAGGGGGTTTGAAGAGTTTCCAAGAACCCTCGCAACTGAAGTGACAAATACGTTATTCTCCCTAGAAACTTCACCAAAAAATCTCGTGTGCTAACTTTTTTACTTGCCTTAAGATGAGATGTTCACCAACCCTAAGCATAAGACCTGGTTTTACATGACAAGAGAACTAGTGAAATTTTTCCTTTACAGGTTGCTCAGAAACAATGTTCTTTTAAAAATGTCAGTGACAACTCCTTGCCTTACCTTTTCCATCTTTGTTTTTCTTTTTCACAGATATATTTGGAGTTGTAGTAGGGGACTCGGGACGAGATGGTTTCGGCTTCTTCCCTGAAATAAACCACCAATAAGTCAACTGCATCTTGAAAAAAAAAAAGGAAGTAAAAAAGAGGAAGGACCTAAAAAGGGAAGAGAATTGTTTCCCAATTCAGAGAGGATTTAATTTCTAGTAAGTTAGGAGCTCAGGTCTGTGCTGAGCATTTTCAATTTCTACAGCAGGACTGGACCCCCTATGCTCTTGGTGAACTTCTAGTACAGATTATGCTGACTTTTCCAAAGTCGATGTACCTTGGAAATTTCTGTGGCTTTTTAGGTACTCTTAAGGGCACTTAAAACAGATGAGATTAGAAGAATAAGCTGTTAACTGTGGGCAAGAGTTTAAACAGGAAAAGCTAGATAAAATACAGAGCACTATCTTGTTCAGTCACCACCAAAAGGGAATTTAGGGATAAAAGAAGAGTGCCTGCTTGTTTAATAGACTGGAAGTCTCCACTGACAGCAGCCAACTACACTGTCACATGAAGAAAACATTTTTCAATCCTACTGTCTTCTACACCATTCTCAACAGTGGCAACAGTCACTTGTTTGTTTATTAAGACCAGCAGAACCAGTAACGGGCACTGAAAAAACACCAATTTTTGAAGTCATAAGCATGGTGGCTGTATCCGGTGAAGAAGACTGGAAAGAAGTAGTTAGTTACAACCGATGACAAGAATGAAAAGCATTCATTTGAAAATGTTGAGAAATCAACTACCTAAACATAAGTGGAGTAAAAAAATGTAAGTCATGCAAGTATTTTTCAATATAAAACCTTGAAGCTATTCCTTTATTAGTTCTCATTCCCTGCAATGACAGCTTTTACGGGTAATGTAATTAATCAGAAACCTTCAGAACTTTCTTATGAAATAAACATTTCTCTTTGGTGGTTTTGCAGTGACCCCTTAGTAGACTGACAATACCTAAATTATTCACATACTACTTTTACTCTTTTGAGATGCAGAATAGACCAAGCAAACACAGGACTCGGGGAAACATATTTCTAGTCCCAATAGCATATTGTCATAATTAAAGATCTAAAGAAAAATATTTTTCTTTTTCTCTATTTATTGCATTTCCAAAGAGCTTGCCTCCTTAGGACAAAAGACCAATAGACCTGTGCAATCCCATACAGTATGATGTTCCACTTTTGGTTTTGTTTTAAAGGGCTGTTTTAGAGAGGAAACGACTCTGCTGCAGAGTAAGAGTGAGGGATTTTCACTAGCTCTGAAAAAAAGTGCTCAGTGCCAGCCTGCACTGTCTGCTTTGTGCTAGACTTCCAGCTATCTATAAAGAAGTCATAAGAAACACTGGCTTGAGCTCTCACCTTTTGACATGAACAGTCTTGCTAAGCCCAACTTTGGACCTTTTCCTTTCTGTCTCTTTTGACAGGGCACAGGGGAGGAGGAATAGCTATTTGAGAGAGCTACAGTGAGGAAACTCTAGTAATGCCTGAAGTCCTCTAATTTTCTTGCTTCTGTTCAGACAGAACTCATGACTGACGATGGGACACAAAGTTCAGCCATCACCTTGGCCAGTAACGTCTTCCTTGATTTGAATGAAGATGGGAGGGAGGAAATCCTACAATATTGTTTTTTTTTCATATATCACGATAGGAAAGGATAAAGAACTACTGAAGAATATTTTTAGCAGCTTTGTTCCACTCACCATTTTTGTTTGCAGAAATGTCTGTTTTCCCTAAAATGTCTAGATAAAGTCACTCTTCCATAGATGAGCTTCTACTGCATAAGTCGTCCCTCATGGTAACTTTGACTATGTGCTTTTCTCCCCTTAGAGTTGTGTCATGGGAGGACTCTGTTGGGTGTTCATCCCCTCTTGTAAAGGTGTAAATGTACACCATGAAGCAGTGGGGAGTGTTATTTCGATGTCATTAATTACCTCGTGTCAAAATGAGATCAGGTCTTAAAAGAAAATTAAGTGGATGAGGGTTCAAGTAGGTCATGACTGAACATCAGCTGGTCAACTTCAGGAAACATAAATATTTATCACATATAATTTGAGCACTTCTGATTAGGGATAACCTGGCCAACTAAATATGAATACTACTGCTACAGCAACCCTAGGCTCTCTTACTTCTGCCTAGACTACTTCAGGACATCCTACTTGGACAATCCTCCATCCGAAATCCATCCAAAATTAGAAATCGGTGAAGAATGTGAAACTCATTTACAGAAAGGTATTGAAGTTACTGCTCTATATCTGGGCTAGAGATAGTGAAGATAATGGTTTTAGACTATACTGTGAGCTATCATCTCCAGGCGCTCACTGATACCATCAGAAGCACACTTAACAGACACACACAAGATATGTTTCCTTTGTTTAAAAGAAGATATTTTCTGAAAGCACATTAAGCATTAGCACGCTTCCTCCTTTGGTTCAATAGAGCATGAGTTTGTTACTTTTCAGAGTACAACACTAAATTCCTTTTTAGGAGAGAATTTTACAAAGAGGAAGGATGAAGAACGTGCAAGAGCTAAGCCTTTTGGGGGCTACCATAATTTTGTATAGCTAACCAAATTCGTAATTGGTATTTTCACTTTCCTATTTCCATGGTTGCAAAACCACTTAAGGTTATGAATTCGTGCTACAAATAAATGTGATATTTAGACAGCGAGATGTTCATCCTGATTAAATAATTTATCCCACACCAAAAAGAGTTCAATACATTTTCTTGCACTGTTTTCAGTGGGTTTTGTTTAAAATGATGTGCATGTAACTTATGTGACCGCTTACTGCCAGAAACTTTCTGTAGCAAAAACGGGACTGAAGGTATTAGTATAGCAAATTTCCAAGTTTCTTTCTCTGACATCCCTTTGTTTTTCCCATCTTTCTGACCCTGAGCTTGGCAGCTCAGTGCTCAGACATTCATGAGTACAAACATCATGCTGAACGCGGGTCTGGAGTTGAGCAGATGGGTGGATACAGCTCTCCCGCTGCAGGCAAAAAGGCCCACAAGGAAAGGAAGTGAAATCACCCCAATCACTTCTGGAGAACATTTTCTTGGAGGAGCTCTACGTGGCAGTGCCATTCTGGCTCAGTGAGCTGGCAACGCTCTGCACAATGCAACCCTGTAAGATTAGCCCATGGGTTATACATGCTAGAAGGCTATAAAATCATGAGTGGTATGGATAGAGCAAAATGGCCATGGTCCTTTTTGCTGTGACACAAAACTGACCAACACTGCACTTTAAAAAAATAAAATAATAAAAAAAAAAACCCAAACCCCAAACAAACAATAGAACCCCACTCCCACACTGCACATCCTCCTAAAGTGCACTGCAAAATCAATAACATTTTGCAGCCATTGTTGTACGCCAATGCACTGCAAATCCCTGGACATTTCAAAGTAACACTCCTACATCACTCAGACCACACCATCTACCTCATGAAGCCTCCACCTCATTGAAAGCGAGCAGTTAATGAAACACTACACTGATGCACCTCTTCTAGTATTTTTTCTATCCGATGTAACTGTCAAAACCAAACACATGCCTTTGCTGCAAAGCAACTGGTTTTCTAAACTACAGCTAGGGAGGAGGAAGGAGTGGGAGTAAGCAGAAGCACACCACCAAAGAGGGTATGAAAGCATCAAGCCAAAGAGGTTAAATATCTGCCAGGCAGCGGCTCCTTGTTTTGACACACATAGCAGCCAACATTAAAAAGAAGAAGATAAGAAGAGAACAAAACCAAAAAAAAAAGAAAGAAAACCAGTTTAAAATCCTCTTACGGTTGGTTATCTCACAGCAGTGCACCCAGCACGGTAGTTTCCCCAGCAGCACTCTCGGGGCAGCTGCTGGTAAAGCTCTCCTCCACAGCAGTTTCAGTTCAGCTTTCTTAAGCGAAGCGGAGACTTCCTGACCCACACCCGTCCCTACCAAACCTTGTGACACACACGGGGCTCGGGAGGGTTCCCCAAGATCTCCACAGGCCGATATGCCCTGACAGATAGTGACTCCTAACATTTGGAAACGGCAGCAGAAGTAGCAGCAGAAGTAGCAGCAGAAACGCTCTCAATTCAACAGAAGTATGGCTGGGTAGCAGGAGCCCTGTTCTGGAAGGCTTTTATTTCACAGATGAACCTGACAAAGTCCTAATGCTCGGATTCAGCCCTACAATTAGTTCCAGAAGTAGAACTCTCTTGATTTATTTTTTTTATTTTTTTTTTTTTTTAAATTTGTTGCCTGCACTGCACGACTCTCTTCCATTGTAGACATCAGCTTCAGGACCCCTGACAGTGTCCATGCTGAAGCAGGGTGGGAAACCAGGAGCAGAAGGTCTGGCTAGAACACCATTTCATTACTCTTTGGCACAGCACTGACTCAAATGGAAAACCCCTCAGTGGACACTGTGTAAATGTTATCTACTGCAAATGGGACTTACCCTTCTACTATAGCATGCAGATATTTAAAAATAAAATAAAATAAACCATTTATAATTTAGAAAAGCCAAAAAACCTTTGGCATTCTTATCCCATACTCTGAAGAGATCAAGTATCTTTAGTTGAAGCTAAGTAAGAGCTAATGAAAGTGCTTCAGGATTCACAGTAACAAAAGCTCTATAACTTGTATTGCAATTCTGCTCTGAAGAAAGAAACTTTACATAGGAACAAGCAGAGACTTGTGTTTCCTGTGGGATAAGCCATCACTGCTACCTCTCCAACATCATTAGTATCTAAGCACCACTACCTGTGCTCATACTCCACAGTAAGAAAATGCCTTTTCTAGCTGAGCCCACTCAGTTGTTTTGACCTGACACCCAGAATGGTTCCAGACACCCACAGGTGTCCAAGCACACCACCCACTGCTCTCCTACTCCACGCTGCTGTTCTCCAGTAGCATCTTACCTTTTTTCTTCTTTGGTTGTTCAAATTCTGGAGTTTCTGGTGATTCAGCGTAAGGGTCTGGGGCTTGGTGAACTTCCACCACCTCAGGGATCCCATCAAGCGTGACTGACACATGTGTAATAGGAGGCACCATATCATCATCTTCAGTTGAGCCAAACATTGTTGCTTAAGAGAAAGGGACAATAGGAATATTTTCACGCAGACACAAGGACTTCTAAAAGCTTTTTTCTTTTCGTTCAGAAAAAAATTAAACACAGAATAAAACTATGACACTTAAGACCTTCATGGGAGAGAACACTAGTTCATAATGCAATACACACGCCAATAACATTTTACACAAGCAGAAGCACTATTAGAATAGAACAGTTTAATGATACAACCCCACTCCTCCAAAAAGCACGATTATTTGGTGATAACACATTTTTATTCATATTTAAGGCAATCTCCAGATATAAGTGTATATTCTTTTATCTTGGTAACATAAACAGACTAATCCTCTATCAGCCAAACAAACCACTGCAATCTAAACCACCCAACTTCACTCACACCTTCCCTCTGTAATTTCTGATTCTTTCCTTACTTGTTCAACTCTGGCACAGCAACAAAATCCTTCATTGCATACAACACTGGATTTCTGATATCCAAACTATGTACCTAAAGGCCACCCAGAAGCAAAATAATCTTACCAATTCCATGCAGCCATGCTGCACTGAATCCCTCCTCCTTTCACAAATAAACAGGGCAAATACAGATTGGATTTGCTTCCATAAAAAAACACTTACTTATTCTTTTTTCATCCAACATAGGACCAGGGGAGTCCATATTGAGAAGCGCTTCAGCAGCCTCGATTGTTTCCATTGTTTCATCCCCATTATGACAAGATGCTTCAACTAAAAGCAAGAGAGTAAAATTAGTTCTTAACAAGCTACAAACTAGACTCAAAGCTTACCATGATATTTATTGCTATTTAATTTCTAGAAAAAAAGGGGGGGTTAAACATGGTCTTCTACTAGATGGCTAGTAACAGGTTAGCTGGGGAGAAAATGCCCACTGCAATAATTTCATTTATTTAATACACTACCTATTTTAGATTGTATGTATTAAAGAAAACCCACAAAAACAATACAAACCCTTTATTTCTCCCTCATTCCTCTCTCTGCTGATCAAGCACATGCAGTAAAACACAACACCCGTGAACCTCAAGAAATATCACTACCACAAACAATATTCCAGACAGTATCCTTTAAAAAAAAATAATTATGGAAGTGAATTCCATAATTAAGTGATGCTCACCAAAAATATCCTGCCATTTAGCCTGGAGGACAGACAAGAAAATATTCCACAACTTCTATTAGAGTGTGTAATCTAAAGGTGTAACTGAATCCTAAATGGTTCAAATCCATAGGGATTACAGGTAGGACAAACAGTGCAGGCTCCAGGAACACATTGGAAAGAAAACACACATAAAGTGATACAGAGGGTTGGCAAACTTTTAAAAAATTTTGACTACTAGATAGTCCCTCATCAATCTCAAGAGCGTGGTCACCAGACAAATCCAAAGTTCTTGGGCACTAATTTATAATTAAGGTCACCTGAAGCTACACACCAAAAAAAAAAAAAATCAAGTAAAATATAATTTTACAAAATAACAGCTATCCAAGAAGATAGCACTGGTTTGACTGGAGGAGTACCTTACCAGAGGACTTTTTTCAAAATAATTGTAACATTGCAAATAAGTTATAAGTTAGTTCCAGTACCCGGTACCATAAACCTTTAGAACTGTTAAACACATTTTTTTTAGAAATTACTCTTTGTCAGATGGAAAGGCACAAGAGAGGCTTCCTTATCCTTTGCCATGAATTTGAAACTGCTTTGGAGAAAACACTTGCATTTCTCCAAGGGGTACAAAGGGCTGTACCGGTACAAAGTATTCCCCTCCCTAGGACGCCAATGAACCTCAGTTACTTTCTCAGCCCGGTAATGAGTCAGCTTCTCTCCCTGTTTAGCTTTGAGGAATTTTGGGTGGAGCAGTGACACACACACAAATAAAAAAAAAAAAAAGGAGACAGACTGACTGACAGAGCAAGCAAAAATGAACCATAAAACACAATGCAATGACCTTGGAACATTTCTTCTTTGTATAAAAAGCAAGAGGTTTATGCCAGAATTTCTATACTTAAAAAAAAATAAATAAATCACAGTAACAACAAAGCACCCAGCTCACTAGCACTAAACAATCACACAATTAAAAACAAACCCAACCAAACAAAAAAACCCCAGTTTCACCCTAAATATTTACAGCTTCAGTAATCATATCATTAGGAGAGGGCAAAGATGAATGCAGATATTTACGCATAAGCCCTACCTCTTCCACCCAGCTCTGATTTATAGGCATCATAAGAAGCTCAGGAGAAGCCTTCTTACCTTCTGGATTTATTTTTTTTCTTGACCTTAGTCCTACCAAGCCCAAGTCAGAGATGAGGCTAAGACAGAATAAAGTAGATGGGCACTGGGAACCCCTGACTCGTGCAGCAACTCACCCTCTTGTCTACAGGACCCCCTTCACCCCACATCTCACGCAGACATTCAGACAGTTATGGATCTGCACCTTCTGGCTGATATCTCCAAGCAGGATTAAGGAATGAGAAACACAGAGTTGGGGAGGACAGAGTGAAGAGAAAAGCTAGTATGGACTGGCTTGTAAAACCACAGAAATTAAACTTTTTTTTGCTGACTTCATCCCCTCTGGTTCTAAGTCTCATCTGGATGGGAACTTCCCATACCATCCACCAGCACAACGAAGACCACAGTAAGGATGTCACCCTAAATATGGGCAGACAGCACTGCCAAAGCAGCT
>JAHREE010000279.1:34791542-34818846 GCA_033628505.1 Tringa tobata
AAGTCCTGCTTTCCCTACTCCTGCCTAGTATCTGTTTTGAAAGCTTTTGGAGCTTTTGAAAGCTTTTGACACCAATTTTGGAGATTCCGTCCCGCTCCTGTTGCTCCCTTGGTGGCCAGCAGCTCTGGAGAGTGGACAACGTGTGTCCTTTGGCCAGGCCAAGACACAGGCTGTGCTAGTCACAGCTGTGTTTAAATTCACTGCTGGTTTTACTACAGACAAAAACAGGGGCTGAGCCTCAAAATAACGTTGGAAGAAATCTAAAGTTGCTAAAAGTGGAATTAAACATGGAGAGAGCCCCCTCCCGCAGAACAGCTGGCTGTTAAATTTAAGTGGTTGCTTTTTAGTATCAACTCTGAGCTGATTGTTAACTGACACTGGAAAACTGAATTTAAGAACACAGGTATTTCAGAGGCCTACAAAACAGCCTTCATTTTCTCTTTTAAATAAGGCTTTACAATTTGCAAAGAAAATTATTTCATTGGGGAGCTATAAAAAAACAAACCCTCACTGGTTTTAACCAGATGGTAAGTCCAGCAGTGAATAATCTCTCTGCAAAGTAACTGAAACCATACCTGTTTGTGTTTGCTTTTTTTTTTTTTTTTTTTTACAACTGGCACCTTGTCAACTCAAAATCCTCATGGATTAACACTATGAAGTTCACTTTCCACCTCACTACTCCTTTGGATTTCTCTGAAGCGTCATAAACGATCGCTGAAGATGCTGGGTTCGTGCAGGTCTGCTCTTCCTAACATCTCTTTGCCTCCATTCTCCAACCTGACCAGCTTGGCTTCTGCCACGAAAGCTACAGCTTCATCAAATGTACAAGCCAATTGCTGTAAAATAACTTCTGAACTGGTTATTAAGTACCATTATCGATCTATGAAAACGCACACTTCCCTGCTCCCTCTTCAGGCCAGGGCCCAGGGCATC
This sequence comes from Tringa tobata, assembly GCA_033628505.1. Classification (NCBI taxonomy): domain Eukaryota; kingdom Metazoa; phylum Chordata; class Aves; order Charadriiformes; family Scolopacidae; genus Tringa; species Tringa tobata. Next base: position 34,792,476 of record JAHREE010000279.1, read on the forward strand.
TAAACTCAAATTTTACGTCCCTCCTCTCCCATCCCCCAAAACTATCTCAAATGCAGCGTAAGCATTCATGTAACCAAAAAGTTGGGTTTTAGCCACCTTTTGGCTGGGTTTCGTGTGAAACAGATGCTGTTCTCACAGTTTTCTGCAGGGTACAATTTTCTACTTGAGGTAAGTAATCACCAGTGTGCGGTAGCTGTGGGTTTGAAGGGGCTGAAGCTACATCCTACAGATGGAAAAACCTACCAGCATCCATCATTCTGCAGATAGATCCCTAAAAATGAATCGCTTCAGTTTCAGGAGACCTACTGCTAATTTCTGTTAGTTTAGGAGAAAAGACAAGCTTAACATATGACAGAGTCATTAAACAAATACTAAAAAACTGGTAACAAGAAAAACCCAAACCATATAATGCATATTAAGCAGCCATTTCTCAGTAACGTTTTGTCACAAACGGTGGCGGTTTCAGTTTCGTTTTGCTGCGAACTTCAGTCTTATGAATATTTTAGTGTGGAATTAGTACAGTCTTTGTAACGTCTGATCCTCTCTCAAAGGTGTAACGTGGATGTGACTGGAAAGACTGGTACAAACTTCCAGGAGCAAAATGACCCATTTCACTGCTGAGACCAAACAAACCCCCTGAAAAAAAATAAATCAAGAAAGGAACTTCACAGAAGGGGGGGGAAGCAGCCAAAAAATAGTGTAGGTGGGAAATTTCAGTTACCATTAGCCCCATTTGAGAGGCAGCCTACAGGAAGCTGTGCTTGAACTGGATTCTCCTCCATGGCATCCTTGCAGTTCATCCATGGGCAGCTGCGGCCACAACCGCATCTTGCCTGCGGCGGGCAGGGAGGTGACAGGGAGGACAACTCCTCCAATGTCCTCTCCTCACCTCCTGCGGGGTGCCTTCGCACCCCTGGGCCTCCCAGTTCTGCCCACCAGACTCAGGCTGCCAGAAACCAGGGGGTTGAGGTGCCAGCAGTGCCCACTTTGCATCCTGAGCAGGAGCTTTCAGCAGCGGTGCTGGTCCCTGCCCGGTCTGGGCTCAACCGCTTTCCGCTCCAAGGAAAACCACACCACACACAGTAGCAGGCGGGATGGAGAGTGTGAATCACAGAATCACAGAATGATACGGGGTTGGAAGGGACCTCTGGAGATCATCTAGTCCAACCCCCCTGCCAAAGCAGGTCCACCTAGAGCAGGTTGCACAGGAAGGTGTCCAGGCGGGTTTTGAATGTCTCCAGAGGAGACTCCACCACCTCCCTGGGCAGCCTGTTCCAGTGCTCTGCCACCCTCAAAGCAAAGAAGTTCCTCCTCATGTTTAGATGGAACTTCTTATGTTCAAGTTTGTACCCATTTCCTCCTGTCCTGTCAGAAACAGATAATTAGTTAACATCTCCTTCACAACATAATCTCTGCAAAGTGGCAGCTCCAGTTTTCTAAGGACTTTGCCTGTAAAGAAAAGCAGATTGCTTGAACTACAATGGATGATGGGAACAATACCGTACTTGTTTGCCTCCAGAATATCCCAGAAACCCTTGGACACCATCGGTTACAAGGATTACATATTTTCAGTCCCTGGCAGCAATTCGCAAACCCTTCTCATGTGACCAGCAACAGAAAAAAAAAAAAAAAAAAACCACCCAAACTTTAACAAGAGCATTCACAGGAGTGGAGTTTCACAATTACTCATACGCCAGTAAAAATTCACACACAATACACTACAGTGAATATATATTCATAGAAACGATCTGTTCTGAAAAATTTGCACAGCCGCATGAAGCGGTGCTTAAAGTAACACGCTGAGGAAATGCCAGTTGCAGTGTGAATAATTAATATGAATAGTAAGTGAATAGTTGGCAAGAGGTCTCAAATTGAAATAACGTTTAAGTATGTAAAACCTTCTTGAATAATCAGCTAACTTATTTGTACGGTCACAGTCTGTTCACAGATAATTCACTACTAGAAATAAAGAAAGGAGCCATTTTTATCAGCTAAAACCATTTACTGAGAATAGCTCGTGTCAATTTACTCTGTGAACTGTTCCTCATGTCAAGTTTTGGTGAGTTTTTGGTTTGCTTTTGGTGGTTAAAAGACTGTATCAGAGTCGGCCTTTGGAAATAATGTCAAAAGCATGACTGAAACCAGCAAGCTGTCTCCAGCCCCAGAGACAGTCCAGGTGTGGAGCCCAACGGCTGAAAGAAGAGGCAGAAACAGATCTGCTCTCTGTGAAGTATCTACTCCACCTTTCAGGCTTGTTCTGCAAAACCTCTTCCATTTGTATGCATCCAGTGAAGGGTTCTTTTTTTTTTTAAAAAAAAGTGACATATTTTTGAGCTTTCCTCTTGAAAACTGTTTTCTCCTTGGGGCTACCTTTTCTAACTGAATTTACACAGAACACCTGTATTTTAGGTGTTAATCATTATTAGCAATCCAAAATGAATACTATGCTGAGCATCCTTATGCCAGTAAGTCCCACTAACGTGCATGTTTTAGCTAATTGTATACCTGTGAGAAGCTAAAAACACCACATCTACATGAGCTGCATATTCCTGCTTTCTTGTATGTACGTTTACTTAGTTACGTACCAACCATTAAATAAGAGCAAATAAATCTTATGAAGAGCAAAGAAAAATCTTGTTGGTACTCTGAGCAGGACTCTGTCTTAATCTGTGTCGATGGATTAAACTCTTCACCATTATCATCTGTGCAGCTGGGATTGCAAGCCACCAGCTAACAGTATTAATGCCATTTTCTCCACCTTGTACAGAATTAACAGTATTCAAAACTACTATAATTTTGTTTCCTGTTGGTTTTTGTCATTAAGCATTTTTCCACTGTTATCCGCAGCCATCTTGGTGCAAAAACATGGCACAAAAACGTTTTTATCACCAACCTGTGAGTGTGATATCATCATCTTCTATGATTTGCTCTTCTGCCACATCCAGAGAGCTCTCAGTGATCATGTCACTAGGTTCATCCACGCAGGTTAAGCCAGAGTAGTTATGGAGGAGGTCTGCGCTGGGAACGTGCTCCACGATGACAGCAGGGAAAATAGACGGATCACCAAGCTGGGGGAAGGAAAAATGAAAATTAAAAGAATAGTATTTAGTGTACATCCAATCTAACCACTTACTGATTAACTCTTCAACAGACCTACATCCCTCGAATATTAGACAGTCAGGAGGGAATACCAAAGGAAGACAATTTTTAGCACACAAAACCAAGTAGCAGCAGTGTCCCACTACACGCCAGAGGCTGAGTATCACTGTAGTATCTAATATATTGACTTTACTCCAGTAGATAATACCAAACTCCCACGACACTAATTTGCAGCATAAAAGCTGACAAGACAGAGGAGTGGCAGAGCAGAGCAAACGCTAAACTTTGCTGGCGATAACACCAGCAAAGCAGCTTGCTGCGAGCACCTTAATCCTTTGCTCTTCCCATCAAGCTGGGGATGGAGGAGTCCTGTGGCTGTCGGGACTGGACAAAATTCCCACAAGCACCAAGTTTCCCCATGAGACACCAGCTGAAGATCTCTCTTTTAGGAGACACTTGCTACAAAAGCAAAGGGTGTAACAGAGAGTGCTTAACATACACGCTGTAACACTTCCCCTCTCTAATTCTTAGTGCTTTAGTCACTTGATGTTACTTCCCCTCTGCTTTCTTCCTAAGTCCGCTTTCAGACATCATTTTTCTGCCTCAAAAGTTATTTTGCATCAGATACAGAAAAGAGACAGCTGGGAAAACAGAGATCGAGCTGACTGGTAATAAGATGCACACTCTCTAAAAAAGCAACCTTTCAACAGGAAGAGGTTTTCAGAAAATACCATTTACTACAGACACAGTATTTTCCAAAGTGAGTCTTTTAAAATGTCATTTGCAGGAAGAAAGCCATAGCTGATGATAACAGAGCAGGCTCAAAGAAAGTCTGGTGTAACTAAGGCTCTCTCACTATAAAAATAAATGACATTATAAATGTGGCAACCTTAAAAACAAACAAACAAACAAAAAACCACAACAAAAAACCTCAACAAACCAAAAAGTTGCTAAAACACATTTCTGAGAAAACCAGTATACGTACATTTGGTCTCACCCTCCAGAGAAGAGTGCAGATATGCACAGATCAAGCAGGTTTTTTATTTAACCACACAAGGCAAACCCCCCCCCCAATCATACGATTATGAACATATTTAGGGATTGCTTAGGTCAGGATTTCACCACTAGACACATCCCCACTAACGGAAAAGGGTATCAGAGATACTGGCTCAACACAGGCAAGGGCTACGGGAGTAAAACCTCTCCTAGGGAAGAGTCTACAACCCAAGTACTGAAAGTAGAAAGTGCAATTAGGAGTTTTAAAAGGCAGTAATTACCACTTCAAATTGCCCTGTGTGTCTCAGCAACAACTGTGGCAAAGGGCAATCAGGAAAAAAGGGAGAAGAAACAAAACTAGTAATTCTATAGGCTTCTATCACGGACAGACAAAAAACCTCAACAAAACTAAAAGAAAAAACTCAACAAATAACCTACCTACTTTACCAAACATAAGCTTCAAAACAGAGTAACATGGTAGGAGCTCAATAAAAATTAACAAAGCCCCCTTGCGCAATCACATTGCCAGATGATCCAGTCAAGCAATGGGACAGCTTCTACCCCACACCTTTGTGGCCACCTCTATCCAAGGCTGCATCTCACCAGAGCTGAGAAACCAGGAATCATTGGTGGCCAAGAGGTCCCTGCTTTTCCTCAAAATTAATCGTGTTCACATTGTGCATCCTGTTTGTTTACTGACCCCAACATCCCTGACCCTATTTCTTCCAGGCAAGAATAAACAAATAGATTTGATTAAATGAAAGCACCATAAATAAAAAAAGATAAGGACTATAAAGAGAGAAGAAAAATAAAATACTGTACGCATTAAAAAAAAGGGTTTGTTTTCAACAATATGTTCTATTGAGTAGAAGGAAGATGGCCTGTTACAGCCTCATTAGTTAGGTACAATTCATGCACTAAAAATAGTTTGATACCTCAATTGCAGTAATATGCCACAGTATGTAACTTTCGAGATATGTTACATATTTTGTGCACGCATGTATGTAACAACATTTTTTAAAAACTTAAAAAAGGATTATATACAACACTCCATTCAGGGTCCTGTCACCTGCAAGCAAGAAGAGCACGTACTTTGCAAGTACCTGTTCAGTATTCTACCGAGCAGGTAAAAACTATGGGTTTTAGGTAGGGAAGATGCAAGTAAGAAGACTTCAGTCTTCTCATCCTGCTCTATTTCACAGACAGGAAGAGTGAAGTTCATCTCACTGAACTTCAGACAGCTGTGGTGCAGGCATTTGGACTTAAACTGGGAACCCTTGAAAGCCAACAGGGAGAAATAGGTATTTCCAGGGCACAATTTCTCTGCCCAGTTCTAGGCTCCTGTGCTACGACAGGGTGAACCATGCCCTAAAAACACCTATTCCTCTCTGTTGACTATAAAAGGGAGGTGGTGTTGGGGTGTCTATTTCTGATGGAGGCATCCATCTTGCTCATCAGGAAATGGCCAGCCACTTCCCCACCACTTCAAAGCGAGGGTGCTCCTTCCTCTCTGCTTCTGCCGTGGCACCAGCTCGATAAGCTGCAGCATCTACAACAACATACCGAGTTGCCTGTGCCTCACCTTAACTACTTCTGGGTAAAAAAAACATTACTTTGGCTCAGCCCCATCCTTCTCTAATGACTGACCCTCACGTCACTGACTTGGCCTCCGAGAGGCGAAACCAGCTCCAGCGCTGCTGTTATTCTTCAGTGGGGTCAAGTCCTAAAGAACTGTTTCAGAATGACAAATGAAACACAGGTAAAACCAACCGATTGTCACACGTTTTCAGCTCAGTTTCTCAAAGCCCTATTTACATCACACCTTACTCATCACCCTGCTGCAAAACCTAACTACAAAAGCCCAATCTTCCACATGCTACTGAAACACGCTTCACCGCTGATGGGTATTTTTTCTGGTGGTAATGAATAGTGCTGCTGCCACCCATTTTGGCAGCAGTTGGTTTGATCCGTATGACCAAATGTGATCTGCTCTGCAAGGTTAAACTGCATTTTGACCATGTCTAGAAACATTCATCACACACATACTCCGACACAGTCACCGTGCCTGTCTACAGGCAGAGAAACCCCCATGGCATTGGGGTACCTGGTCGCTTGAACCATCCGAGGAGCTTCCTGACACACTACGCCTCTGAAGGACAAGAGATGAGCAGAAAAGCATTCACTCATGGTAAGACACTTTAATTGTGGCTTTCTTTAAATTAATAACAGTTTTGAGCTGGGAAAACCAGAGTAAATATCACTTCTCAGGCCTTTTATTTAAAAACTGTTGTTACACCTGCATCCAATTCATACCTTACGGAGGTACAAAGTATGGATATTCTTTCCTGCCATGGTTCATTTTGCTCTCCACAACTAGAGACCTTATTGCTCTCTACAACTAGAGACCTTATTGCTCTCTACAACTAGAGACCTTATTGCTCTCTACAACTACCTGAAAGGAGGCTGTAGAGAGGTGGAGGTCGGTCTCTTCTCCCAAGTCAGAGGCGATAGGACTAGAGGAAACGGCCTCAAATTGCACCAGGGGAAGTTCAGGCTGGATATTAGGAAAAATTTTTTCACTGAAAGGGTTATCAAGCATTGGAATGGGCTGCCCAGGGAGGTGGTTGAGACACCATCCCTGGAGGTGTTCAAAAGACAGGTTGATGTGGTGCTGGGAGATATGGTTTAGTGATGGTGTTGCTTTTTGTTTGTTGTGGGTGTTTATTTTTTGTCAGAATTAGGTTGACGGTTGGACAAGATGATCTTTAAGTCCCTTCCAACCTAGAAGATTCTGTGACTCTGAAAAGGAAGGGCTGGAACAAATATATAATATGCTTTCAGAAAGAAAAGCAGTCATGCAACTGCAAACAAATCTAATTTGAAACACATTTTTGCAGAAACCATCACCACTTTTTTCACAATTGGTTATGATTTCCTTAACAAGCATTTTACTCAGTTTTAAATTACGCAGTTTTAAAAGCTACTGCTAATCTACGCTGATGTTTACATGACTGTTGAGAGGTAAAAATCTCACCTTGGTGCCTCTAAAATGTCCTTGAATTCATTGAAAGCACCTGGATCCCAAGCTAAAACTTCCTTTAGGCTCTGTTGTTGCACAACACAGAAATAACTTTGTATGCATTCAGAGCTGCAGAAGAGCCCAGGTTCACTACAGGTCCCTTTGATGCTAGTGTGTAATGAGAATTTCACACAGGGAAAACAACATGAAGTTAAGGAGTAGAAAGTAGTGACTGAATTAAGACAAACTGAATTACCTCTCTAATAGCAAGATCACAAAATAATTTATTTCCAATGCAAAGGTGGTTCTACATGCACTAACACAAAGGGAGAGTGCAAAATATCCCAAAAATCTAAAAACCAGTCCCAAATTAAAGTGTCAGCAATGATTTTCAAGAAATCAATATATAAATCCATAGAAAAACAATTTGTGTATTTTTTTCTTTTGCTTACTTCTGCTGCTTCATCTTTCTCATGCAAAATATCTCATTAAAATATGACACATTAGCTCATCTCCCACATCTGCTGGACACATAAAGGAGTTGAGCTACTGCTTGAAACCTTCCCAAGTCTTAGACACCAAATTTTTCACTGTGGTTTACCTACAAATCAGTCCAGCAGACTGACCTTTAACGATCTGGAGGAGCGCAAAGCTTCAGACAGATGTTGAAGTCCATGGAAGGTCCCATGGAGCAGGTCCCTGAAAACTGGACCCTGCCCTCATCCAGGGGTCAAAGGCAGCAACCTTCCTTCCTGCTCTCGATTCTTCCCGGGTGTTTGACATGCTGACAAGGTGCTTCTTTTTCTTTTTTTTTTTTCTCTGAGAGTTTTCTCATGGGCTACCACCAACTGACAGAAGATCTAAACACCACCCTGGTTGTGGAAATGGAAAATAAGGAAGGGGATTTCTTCTGGTTTGGAGGTACCATCTTCTCATACTACAAGTCCTCCAAGGAAGAAAACTTGTCCCAGGAATAGGTGACTGGCTTTTAACTGGTGCAGAATAAATTTTATGTGAGCGAGCGATGGGTGGGAAGAAAGGCATGCGATAGACAGAAGCAGGGAAAAGCTACACAGAAAAAAAAAAAAAGAAAAAAAAAAGAAAAAAAAGAAACCTCAGTGAAAAAAACCTGGCTTTTTGACAGAGCAACAGAATTCAGACTTGCAATGCAGCTGACCACTTATTTAAAAAAAAAAAAAAAACCAAAAAACAACCACTAAATGAAACTAGGCAAAGTGACCTTGCTGACTAGAAAATAGGCTTGGGTTTTATCTTGCTGAAGTTCTGCCAACAGCAGAGGCAGCCTCTTGACTTTAAAGGCATTCCCACAGCCAGCATCTGAGAAATTACTGAGTTCCACAGAGGGATGCTGGAAGCAGATAACTGCCACTTGCTTTCCTGGGGAGATAACCTCATTATGGATCTTACAATCATTTCCTGAAAGTCTTCATAAAACTGCAAGTGGATAAGGGGGAAACTTTCTGCAGTAGCTGGAAATAGCCAGAAAAAGTAGACCTTGGCCTTGACCAGGTGACTCAATGTTTCAGAATGTTTCCCATGGCAATGGAGAAGAGCAAGCCAAGGCATGAGAAGCTGGTGCAGAATTCACAGCCCAGCCTAAGGGCTTGGAATCCTCTTCCTCAGAAGAAGGGAAGAGAGAAACATCCCTCAAGAGACAAAGAAGGTGTCTTCAGGCACAGGTTACTACATGTGTCAGAGCCACTTGAGGGAGCACCTGCTGGCACGGAGCAGTCATGCTGGGGACCCTGCTACCAGTTTAATGGTTGCAATTATTCAACATGTCCCTGGCACCATTTAGACCTTCCTAGTATGAACCCAGCCTCCGTGGCTGCTTTTGGTCAGCTTTTAAAATCAGGAATGCCTTAATCAAGTATCACAGTAACTGTAAGTTACCGAAGGGCTAAATGAAAAGACATTGAGAGGAGAAGTTGCAGACAAGCAGGTTTAGGCAGTGGCACTGACTCAGCCAAAGCCTGTAGCTCCTGCCCAGTTTTACATGTGCAGTGTCTCTCTCTCCAAAAAAAAAAAAAAAAAAAAAAAGAAAAAAGAGGAAGAAAAGAGATTTAAAAAAAAAAAAAAAAAGGCAAACGGTCTATTTAACCAGGCCCTCTGACACACAGCAGTAGCCAGTCAGGTTATCAGCAGCATTACTGCAAGCTGCTGGTTCCCTTCCCAAAATTACGAGGACATTTTCATCCCATTTCTTCCTCCCCGTATATACACAATGCGATAAATGAACCCTCCAAGAAAAAAAAAAAAAATTAAGAAAAAAATTAATTCTTTTCTAAACTGAAAAGGACAGAGCTGATAACAGAGATCCTTTCCTTTTCACACGGGGCCACGTGATGGAGTCCCTCCCACTGGCGCCTGCCACTGGCCCAATGCTTACATTTGCAAATGGGCTGTTCGTAATTTATGGTTGTTTAACCAAGACCTTAAAAAAAAAAATTAAAAAAAAATAACTATGAATTATGACTTCCCTGAAAAACTGAGTGTAGCTGCCATCTAGACCCCGAACCTCTCTGCGCAGCTGTTCCATGTCCTGACAGCTCTTGGCACAACAGGGCTCCAGGCAAAGCTTTGACAAGAAGAAAATTACCAAAGTTCTTTCAATGTCAGCTTTTGGGAGCATCGCAAAAAGAGTCATCCAAAGACCAGCTAACTGACACCCTTGTACAAAGACATCACCTTTTGCATACTGATGAAGCTCAAAAAATACTTTTGACCAACACGAGCAATTCCAGAGCTAAAATTTTTGCAAAGTACACAAATCATGTTATCTATCCCTAAATACAATTTATCTCTGCAGAACTGAAAAACTTCAAAAGTAGCAAAAGCAATAGCTCTTATGTTGTAAGAAGTTCAACGAGGTATACACATAATCAGTCTGTTTGGGTTAATGTTATAGCATAAATCTTTCCCTGAGCTAAATCTTGCTCCAGCTTCCCAGATCTTTCCCCGTGCAGGATTCTTTTTCTACAACCGAGTATTTAAGAGCTATCTTTGTGCAGCCAGCTGGCTGGCTACCTGCACCTTTGATATCTGAACCAAGGTAACCCAGTGATCCAAGAGGAGCTTGCATCCGACTTTTTGCAGTGATGGACCTTCTGCTATGCTCTCTCTCTCTTTGGCATTTCTCATTTTTGATTTCACCACCCTTACGAGACGCTACAGGACACCCTCTTTCTTTACGCTTCATTTGGAGTAGGATTTATTGGGGTTATGAGAGAAATGCCAAGGTTGAGTTTGTTCTGGGGCCAGTGAAAGCTCTGTTAAGGGAGGTTTTACTGCCCTATTGAGTGCTCTTTAATATTTTTAAAGTTTTTTACAGTCAGCATCTGAAGAAGTTGCAAGAGACAGAACTGAACAAAACGATGTTTGCTTACATTATCCTTTCCAGAAACCGCACTGAAGTAGCCCTCCCCATCTCAACTCTCCCCTCTCCCATTCCCTTGTAAAGTAAAACCAGCAACGAACAACAAACAGAGGTAATGAATAAGGTTCGTTTTCCACTATGTTTGTGCAATTCCCATATCTAAATCCCCAGGCTACCACAAGCTCTGGAAAAAATACAGGGAAGGAAGTTACGTTACTAGTTCCACCCAAAACTGAGTTAGCTCTTCAGACAGACAACACTCAGTTCATTGAAATGATCGTATGATTCTGACAGCAGAAACAGGCCACTGACCCAGCCAGACATTAGGCCATGCAGAAACCCAACAGACAAAATTATAAAGCCACCAGTATTTTTTCAAAGAGAGGAGGATAAATGCTTTTCACATTCACAGAAAAGGGAAGAGTTTGTCGTGGCACTTCACAGCCTTTTAAGAACTGGCTCTCCACACAGTACCCAGACACCTAATTTCTTGTTAACAAATGCAAAATCCTACTATTAACCACCACCTACAGAGGTGCTGCCTGATTTTTTACAATAGGAATCCTTCACTGAAGCCTCAGGACTCACAGGATGTGGTTTAGATAATCAACACCTAACTGAGCCTCCTCAAATAGTGAGAGAGAGACACATATTTTCGCTGCAGTGTGAAAGAAACCAATTTAAAACTACTTTGAAGCTTATTTCTGAATAGCCAACATGAAGTAACACAATTAAGAAACCAGTCTATAAAAAGCAGTGAGCAGGTACCTGCTGCTCCTTCTAGTCATCTGCAGTGTGGCCATTACCTTTATTCATAATTTTATCCTAGAACAGTAAGAAAGTTAAAGCTACTGTCAAATAGCAGAATTTGGAGAATTCTGCATCACAAACGGATGGATTCTACTGGCACAAATCAGGGACACAGGAAAAACATGCAATACTGCAGATGTACTAACATTTCAACCAATTTCTGTTCTGCCCATGCGAGTTACAGGAAGCAACAGGAAGCTTTTGAAACAGCACAAAGATCTGCTGCAACAATAATGACCTCCGCGTTTGCTTTTTTTTGGTGTTTTACACCACATTTTTTCCTCATGTTTTCCTAATATTCCTAGCATCAACTTGTAGGAGTATGTTTTTTTACACCCTCCCGTACCTGCTGCTCATCCTCCATGACGTTGCTGGCGAATTCAAACACAAGCTCATTCTGCTGTACAACTGCTGCCATAATAACGCATTCCCAGGTCTCAGCTCCACATACGAAGAAAGATGATTCTCGGAGGGGAAAAACCAGCGAGAGTCGCCGAGGTCCAGCTGGGCAGAAAGGCAGGATCACAAAATGAATCAAGTATCAGCGTTTGTATTTCTCAGATCATCAGTGTTCCCGGATTCTCCTCTTCTTGAAGGGAAACAAACCAAGGGCAATCCTTTCCTGAGTTGTTCTTCCCACCTCGATAGCTTTTTAACACTGTGGAGGGAAAAAAATTAAAAAGTTATAATTAAGAAAAGATTGCTTTAGCTGAGTGGACTAGTAGCAGTAACGACAAAAGCTTGCTCCAAACTATAACTGTTCAATCTAGCTCCAAGGGAGTCAGACACCTTTGTATCTTCAGAGGTATTACATTTACTGACTAATACATGCAAATTTTCATCCCCTTAAAAATAAAACCGTTTCAGGAAGTAAGCCGTCAGTTTCAAAGTGTTTAATATTACAGGCATGAGACTGGAAAAAAAGTTATGAAAGTTATCAGAAAGAAAATCCGTCTTTTAATTTGATTAATATACACCGTTTTCCCATTCATTAGTAACTCTCATCTTTAAGGTACACTCAAAGTAACAATACAAAGCCCAGACTGACCTACTCAGCTGTAGGATCTCTCAAGTATATCACCTTTCTTCTTCCCACTGTTCAAATTTAGCAATGCTGTTATTTTGCAAGTAAGATGCTCTAGATCTTGATTCCCACGGTGTCAAACAGATGAAATAAATTCTTTGTACAATCCAGAGAGTCCCCGAGTTCATACACGAAGCAGATCTTCAGCTTCTTGTTAAAAATGCACTGTAAACGTATCCTTATCTCTACCCCAGGCTCACAAGCAGCCGGAAGGAAACAGCACTGACCACGTCATGGCAAATTAGAACAAGCAAAAAAAAAACTGCACAGCACAATAGCAAAGAAAAAAAAAATAATATCCCAAACTACGGAATGTAAACAGCTTCACTGGAGGGATGCGTGCTTCCAGCTCCCACATTTTCATTTACTCATCAGTGCCAAAGGTAAACATGGTTGACATGAGGTTATGAAGAGATGGGCTGTTATCACCCCCGGGGGAAAAGGCGAGTGCAAAATGTAACCTTTTTATACAACAAAGGTGACCAATGCATTAATAAAAAAAAAAAAAAAAAAAAATAAATATTACTGTTTCAAAAGAGTAACAGAAACAGGTGTCTAAAATTAGGAGCTTATGGGAGTATCTTGGTGCCTAGGAGTTTAACTCAGTATGTCTTAAAGTAAGCAAAATGTGTGTTGCCTAGGGTTTCGATCAAAATTATTTAAACTGCCTTTGATTAAGGGTTGCTGTGATAAGGGGCAGAGGTCTAACACGTACCCATCCAGACTGAGAGCTCCAAGAAAGCCTCTGGGCAACTTCAGTGCCATTGGCAAGGATTAACATCTGCCTTTGTACAGGAGGCTTAACTTTGCCTTGTTTTTGCAGTAGGCTGAAACTCAAAAAAAATGAAGGGCATCTTCCTCTCCCCAATGCCAAGCAATTTAATTATGGAGGATCATGTCACAGGGTTATACTCCCTCACTCTAGGAAATGTAACAGCTGGTTTTCCCATATAGATTGTGGTATTCCAAAATTCCTAAGCAGTGACGGCAGAGCACTCAAGCATTTAAGTTACTAGATCCTACCCTTCTAAGAAATCAGGAAACCCAAGATTATGCAAACAGGAGAACCTCCCCAACTTCCAAAGCCAGCTTTAATTAGCTGTTAAAAGGTTCATAAGAGTAGCCACAAGCCTAACTAGAGAATATTTACACTAATGAGAGCTACATGCATGAACAGAAAAGGATGTGCTTTGGGAACCATGACTGTTCAACCTCAGCCCTGGAACTATTCAAGGCATCCTGCAGAACAGCAAGGGCTTTCTCCATACTTCAGCAAGGCTACAGCAGTGAAAACATTACACGCAACCATATAATCTTGGGTAACTTCCCTAAATTTAATTAGTTGGCCTCGCCTTTGAGAAGATAAGAATGCTATTAAAAAGTTACACACATGCCAGCACAGCGGGACTAACACCATCCCATCCCAGACTCTTACCAGCTTTGTATGCCAGCCTCAAAGTATATAAATCCTACAGTGATTGAAACAGGTCGGTATATGTAATAGGGACACACCAGCTCTTTCAGAAGAGAGGACAAGTATGGAAATTTATTTAAATACTACTTCTATTTGGGTTACTGCCTAGAAATAAATTATAACTCTCCAACAAGATGAAATAATAATAACTGAAGTCACTCCCTCTAATCAGTGAAAAGTAATTCCAAAAGATCACCAGGCAAGTACGAGAACCTCCTCAAGCTTCCAAATGGAGACTTAATTTAAAACGAGGGTTAACCTAATTGTCCAGGGAGAAGGAGAGCTGGAATACAGCAAGGGCTTATAGTGTAATCTTCATTACACTAATTGAAGCCACATGTATGAACAAACAGTACAAGTTCTTAAGGTCCAGTAACTTTCTAAGGTCAATAACAATTAACAGTGTCAATGTAAAGTCGGGATAAATGAAGTGTCAGAGACACAGGCTACCTAGTAAACTCATGAGGCGTAAGGAAAACTGGAGGTATAGCCACCATAAGGCAAATTTTAAAAGTTCCCTGCGTGCACTGAAAACTGGCATATTCTTCCATTAGTGCAAGATCATTATTCTGAAAATATGAATATTTTACAGTACATACTACAATACCAAGATCCACAAGAGCCAAAAAGCTGTAGCAGCAAACTCAGTAAAAGCCATAGAGATTTTTTTTTTACTTTTTTTTTTTGTTAAAAGCTAACAAAACCGTCAATGCAAAATTAATCATCATGATTTAATATCATTTAAGAGACTGCAGCAGTGCCACACATTTGATCCTGAAAGGATCCACATAACCACTACTTAGAATAGTCACACTTTTTTACTTTTTTGATGTCCCTAATCATCAAATACTGTTGCAGAAAAAGATACTGTAAAGCTGTTTTATGCATTTTGCACCAGGATGATACAGTGACTGTTCCTTCCCCTCGCATCCCCCATCCCCCCCCAAAAAACCACCAAGGAATCAATAACTGAAGTAGAATGATAGCTTCTTACAAGAAAAGAGCCATCTAACCGCAACATTATGACCAAAGTCAAAGACAAGTGAGACAACGGGCCTTAGTGGGCTTTTATATCTAACCTTACAAAGGTTAGGCACTCAAACTTATTTTTTACAGGAAATTTTTCATTACCTCTTTAGCGGCACGTAGTAACAGCAAGTGATCTATTGGGCAGTAACAGCACACCAAAATAATGCAAAAGTACTTTCTTTTACCCCATACCACGTTCTATGGCACATAGAAAACAAACACAGTTTTTCACAGCAGCCAGCACAATTCTAAACCAGCGACATTTTCCTCCACATCCATCTTTATAAACTGTGCTTTCATTATTCCAAGTATCACAGGACCCTGCTGTCTATAGGCTAACACAAACATGACTATTGTTTTTGATATATAATGCCACTTATCTCCCTGCCTGGTTTTATGTACATCTGTGAATAGAAAATTAATTATTTGCAAACAGCACAAAATGTGTAAATTGTATTTGCGCACACAATAAGCTTGACTACATACAAACAGTCCTAGGAGAAAGGGAACCCAGTATATATTACCATAAAATTTACATCGGATTTTCAGAACTACAGAATAAGTAAGGTTTTGCTTTTATTTTTACTAATTGTTGTACAAAAGCTATATTAAGACACGGCAGTTATATATAAACTTCTTCATTTTGCTTAATCCTTGAAACTGAACATACAAATAAATTACTTCAATCCCTCTTGGAAATTCCCCTCCTCTACTGATTTCGAAATCTAGAAACAACCTCCTCAACCAGGCTGTCAAAAAGCACGTTCAGCCAGCTTAACCCTTAGTACACTGCTGTGCTGGTATCCCAGAAAATACGTTGTAGGACTCCTTCCAGCCAGAAATCACGTTGTTTTTCCCCACCACTCTTCACCATATATACCCTGCACTTCAATCTAGCCCTACTTAGCCAGTTCAACAAAACTCAGGACAAGCAGGACAATGGAAATGGCCTCAAGCTGTGCCAGGAGAGGTTCAGATTGGATATTAGGAAAAATTTTTATACTGAAAGGGTTATTAAGCATTGGAATGGGCTGCCCAGGGAAGTGGTTGAGGCACTACCCCTGGGTGTATTTAAAAGGTGGATTGACATAGCACTTAATGACATGGTTTAGTCACAGGTTTTTATCAGAGTTAGATTCATGGTTGGACTAGATGATCTCAAAGGTCCCTTCCAACCAAGACAATTCTATGATTCTATAAATACTTCCAGAACCAACGTTTTTCGGTGCCAATGGTGAAGTTGCAATACTGCAACTAGACTCCAACTGGGAAGAAACAAATCCACAAGTTCTCCTTCAACTCCTGACAACAGGGGCCGGTATAACCCATATTGCCTTAGCACTCAAGCACTGTCATGAAGAACACTGAAACAACACAGCAGCACCACACCAGAGGAGGTACCAGGCATCACAGTGCTAAGGCACAAACCCAAACATGTGCTGAAGAAGCTCAGCTGTAAACTAGGAAGGCTCAGATCTTGGTACGGAGGGCAGCCCAGCTAAGCTGAAAGATGCCTCCAGCCAGGTCCTGCATCCAGTCCCATTTAGGGTTATTAAAGATGACTATAATCATCCCGCACTGCCTTTTTTTGTGAAATTAGTAAGATCATTCGCACATTTAAAATTAAGAACCAGCTTAGCTACTTTAAGATTCAAATGCAGATCTGAATCCTGAGCTCAAGTCGTTGAGCAGGGGGACAAATGACTTGGGACTGAAATATCCCAATGATTTTCTAAGACATTAGAAAAGAGCATTAGCTCTAGCCTAGAAGTGTGAAAGTTATGACTTAACAGAAATGCAAAGCTGAACCCCTATCTCAACACCATCTTGGATGCTGCTGGAAGAGGGGAGTGAACCATTCCATGATTCTATGAACATGAGGAAAGAGAAGAATAAAGACATCACCTGGAAATTTTGGACTGAAGGACTGAAAACCATCCTGGATGAGGTGAAACGCATGGAGCACTTCACTCAAGTTTCTAACTCCCTTCTACCAGTGGAGGTTAAGGACGCATCAAGGACGCATCAAGCCAGAGCCAGTCCACCCTCTGAAAAGCATCTTTTTAAGATGCTGTGCAAGAAACACATCATAGAGTCTGGTTTTCTTCAAAAGGGAGGAAAAGCTGAATGATATCACCGTTCTCGTAATGCAGAAATCCTAAACCCGTGATGATCTTCTTTATGGATGGTTCACACTGAACATAAATGCTAGCAATATAGTCTGCTCTGGCATTCTTCGCAGATTGATTATTTCTATTCAGCAATATTAAGAAATTGCGCAGAACAGGAGCTTTGAACCATGTCCTCAGACACAGGGCATCTGTAGTCGGCAAAATAACAAGCAAGAAGAACATGTTAATATATGTTACTTGGCAAAAGGAGTTTCTGAAGGTTCAGTATTTCAAATGCTCACACGAATTAAAGGAGATAGGAAAACAACATGGTAAGAGGGTATCGCCGAGGAAGGAAAGAAACAACGTTAAGGAACAGCCTGAAATCTTCTGAAAGCATCAGCACTGCCCAGGGGAAACTGTGCAAAAAGCAGCTGACATAATGAAAGTCAACAGAGTGACCTTCGCAGAGCCTTCGTTAAGGACAAAGAAATCATGGGTATCAATAAATCCCTGTTTTGCAGCCAGGCTAGAAACCAGCCTGTGTCACCACAGGGTCTCAGTGCATATACAGCAAGGAGGACAGAGAGTAAGAGGGTTCATCTGTTAAATATAAACAGGCATAAAAGTAAAAAGAATAGGCACACAATTCGGTCAGTACAAAGCAAGTTAAATGAAACCTCTCCTTCCCTAAATCCCATCTAAAAGCATATGTTTACTCTAAAGAGAGCAGAAAGCACAAACATAAGCAACAAGCTGCTCTTTGCTGTCACCAAAAAAAAAGAAAAAAAGTCACATTTTCAACAAGTATCTTCTATCTTCTTTGGCAACTACTTGTTTTAGCCTGAACATTTAAAAGGAGGCAAGATTCTTTTCTGGACTATTAACAGTAACAACTCCAGCGCTGTTTACAGACTCCCCCACCCCTGAAAACCTTCCTCTTCCTATCTCCCATGTTCCCCGATAACTTTTTAAGTCCCTTTTATTTAGCACATTTATATAACACAGCTGTTGTACACAAACCCAGCAACCAGGCGGAGCGCTGCTGGGAAATCTGAAGAAAATTACAGCGTGGTTGAGGCTTTTTTTCCCCCTCTCTATCCTCTCCCACCAGCACGCTCGATGCTTAAAGGTAGCCCCCCAAAATCAGCGTAGCTGTGTAGACGTAGAGCACTGTAAATAATTCATTTATGCTGCAGCAACAAAAGGGCAGACTATCACCGCCAGGCCAGTCCTAAACAGCAAGCTAAAAGATGTTGTGGCAAGGAAGGCTCTCTCCCCAGTTCTACAGCTGAAGCTGTTGAGCTCTGAATAAAGCATTCCAGCATCTGCTAAAATAAAGGGCAAACCTCCCTAATCTGATCAGGCAAGAGAAAGGCCAGGCTGGGTTTTAGTCACCTCTGGGCAAAGTGTTTGCTCTTGCCCAGTAGAGCCAAGAAACAGGATAAATTAGCTGTAATTTGCCCTAAAGCAAGGGAGCGAGGTCACTCCAGGGGGATGCAAGGGTCCCAGTCCTCTCCCTGCTTCCCCATTCACCTGAGAAGAACCGAATTTTGCATTTCAATAGGTTGGGTGCAAGAAGAAGAGAGAAATGGGACATCACAACAGCAGCTCTCCCTTCCTCCCCAAATCATGCCAGAGATTAGAACTACTTCCCTCCCTGCCCGCGCCCTCCCCATATCAAAACTGCCTAGTGGATTCAAACAGTATTTTGCAGCTGCCCAAATTGCACTTTTTTGGCACATTAGACACATAAAAGAGGAGAAGAGGTTAAATTTTCAGAAGTGGTTATATGAGCGAGCAGCCTTAGCTATCTGTAGGGCTTTCAAACTATTCAGATTGAATGTTGGTTACTAAAGCCTCAGCTCCCAGATAAGCTGCATTACTTCAACTACAGTTAGATAAAAGCCACATAATGTTGCTTCAATGCATAGCACCTACCCCAAATGCTTACATGGATTCATGCATACACGTATCAGTTGCAGTTACACACTTTATCCCTATTTTTTTGTGTGTATGTATACACTCAACAGAAGAAGAACACAGACCTGTTGGAGCGAGTGCAGAGGAGGGCCACAAAGATGATCAGAGGGCTGGAGCACCTCTCCTGTGAGGACAGGCTGAGAGAGTTGGGGTTGTTCAGCCTGGAGAAGGCTCCGGAGAGACCTTATAGCGGCCCTCCAGTATCTGAAGGGGGCCTACAGGAAAGATGGGGAGAGACTTTTTACAAGGGCATGCAGTGAAAGGACAAGTGGTAACAGTTTTGAACTAAGAGACAGTAGATTTAGATTAGACATTAGGAAGAAATTCTTCACTCTGAGACTGGTGCGACACTGGAACAGGTTGCCCAGAGAAGCTGTGGATGCCCCATCCCTGGAAGTGTTGAAGCCCAGGCTGGATGGGGCTTTGAGCAACCTGCTCTAGTGGGAGGTGGTCCCTGCCCGTGGCAGGAACGTTGGAACTACATGATCTTTGGGGTCCCTTCCAACTCAAACTACTCCTTGATTCTATATGAAATGTATGCCCTTCTGCTGACTTGACTTTTTGCTTCTGGAATAGCTGTTTTGGCCACAGAAGAAGCAAAACCCCCACAACCTCCCACATCCCTATGCAACAAGGGGATATGCAGAAGTGCTCCTTCTCTGTTTCCAGTTCAGTCACCTCCACCCATTGCTGCTCACCACCACCTCAGTTCCACTGGGAGGCTATTTCGCTTGATCTTCCCCTCATCCACTGAAGGCCAAACAAATGAGATTAACTGGATCCTCCCCCCCAAAAAAGGACAGTGTCCCCCCCAGGCAGTGCACAGGGAGCTCGCACAGTCTGCCAAGCCTGCGAGAACTCAGCAGTCAGTCTGCAAGCCTGGGGAACAGTCACACCTCAGTCTTGCAAAGATAACATCTGTCTGTAGCTACTGTCAAAAAGGGGACAAGAGTATGGGCAGGTCAAGCCTTCACCACCTGAAGAACATAGGCCACAAGCACACGAAGCTTCCTGGCGACTGACAGCATGACTACCAGTCTTTCTAAGAATTCAGTGATGAGCTATCTAGAGTTCTCTTATCCTACCAACCATCAGGTTTTGTTATGAAGAATGTTTCTGAAAGTGCGGCCTCGTTTAGCAATCTAATATGGTTCCAAGGACCGGCTTCAAACAGTAACATTCAGAGCAAAGACCTGCTTCTCTTCTTGCTACTGCACAATGGTACACGTGCATGCTGATCTCCAGGAAAGGCAGAGTGCAGTTTGCTGGTCCAAAACTCTTGGGAATTGCTAACATGGCCTGTCCTTTGATTCTGCCTTTGCAGGTAATTCATCACTATTGGTAAAGAGAAGGAACAAATCAGGTGCTCCTATCTCCTAGATGATAAAATGAGAACAAGGAGACCTTCCATTAAGTCAAGAAGCAACTAGTTTTGAAAGGATAAAAGGAAAGCAATTAAAAATGCATCAGCCTAGATGTACTTGCTCAAACTCCTTGCTGCAGACGTGACAGAAGTTAAAAGCTTAGGAAAATTACAAAATGTTTTAAAACCAGCTCAACGTAATCAGAACAAATCAGCTTCATTACAAAAGGATTTCTTTTTAAACAGAATGGAAAAGACCTGTCATAGCACAAGGCAAACCTCCAGTAATGCAGACTGCAACCACACAACTCTACAGGCAAGATTTTGCTGTAATTTTTTTTCCTCTGTAACCGCTCACTTCTGGACTCACTTATTCTCCACCAGAAGAAAAAGAATACATTAAACACTCCAAAAACATAATAGATGGACTACAAGTCTAATATGACACTGCAAGTGTCCGCACAGTCCAGCTCATCAAGAGGTAAGTGATACTAACTATGGAGAGAAAGGAAAACAAAAGATCTCTCATTACTTCCTCTCCTACAACACACTGTATGTGCTATTTCATCCAACAGAGAATTTGCAGAGACAGGATTGGTTTATGTGTTGTCATAGGATAACTAAATCACCAGCATTAATAAATAACATTAGTATCAAACATATCTTAATATTTTGTACATTGCAGAAAATCTCAAAAGGCTGGTTAAAAAAGATACCAAGAAAACTGTAAATTGATAAAATCCCAAATCCGGTTCAGAAATTTCTGCAAACAAGATGAATTATTCCAGTGATACAGAAAACATGCTTTAAAAGACACCCTCAGGCAGTTTCTGGCTTTTAATAGCACCTTTTAAGGAGTATTCAGACCATGATCCTATAAGCAACTATAACTGCAGAGAGCTGCAGAGAAGTCAAATCTCACTGATTTCAAAGGGAAAGGGTCTCAGCACAGAGACATCCAAAGGGCTGAGCTCCAGGACAGCTAAAACAGGAGATGAGAAAACTTGTAAAAGAGGGTGGAGGCGGGGAAAACTGCTTGACCCCGAGAGGTTTTGCTCTTTTGATTAACACACAGGCACAGGAGAATGAAGAGGAGGTGGCAGTGGGAGGAAAAAGGATTGGGGGAAACTAACCATAATTGCGTTGGCTAGGTGCCAAACTTCACAAATTACCAGTTGCCAGTCTGTACCCAATACTGATATAAAACTGTCAACCGTTCTCTAAAAATTACTTTGCCCACAAATTAGTAACACAGTCATTATTTTTAAATCACCTGCAAGTAAGTTAAGTTTACCAAAGAAAAATCTGCTGGCCAAACACCTGGAATTTTTTTTCGGTGTGTTTTTTTTTTTTTTTTAAACTTCAATATAAATGCTCACAAAATATTTACATTAAAGGGGGAAAGTGAAAAAAGGCCAGCGGAGATCAGGTTCAAGTCAAATGTTTCTTATTCCAGGTGATCTTTTCCAGCCGAGCAACAGTAATTCTAGATCAGAGAGTTAAACTCCCGCAGGACTTTTTCAGCATTCTGCAGAGGATGCTACAAGACCAAGCTCAGTAAAAATCCCAGTTACAACTTCTGCAACACGTATTTTTAGCGTTCTGTGGCTTTCCTTTTGCAATTAATTAATTTTTAAACTTTTCCAACTGGACTGTCAAGCACAATGAACAAAACATTTTCTAAAAGTTCAAAATTACTTTCTGTTGTAGCCATAGAAATACTGCATGATTTGCATTTCTTGTTTGAGTATCTGAGCAGTTTCAGAAGCCTGAATTTGATGTAACTGATGTGCACCAACTAGAAAGAGGCACAAACTAATCGACACAGAACTTGCTGAAGCCTCCCCTTTCCCAAACACACACAGGCACAGACTTCAAGACTCATTTTACTCCCGTCGACGATGTGTATGTTCAAGGCCACATTCAGCAACTCCGCCGGGTTGAGAAACGTTAAAAGGTCTTACCTTTGCAGCGTCTTTAAAGAATCTGTATGAATATAGAGCAGATTAGGCAACGTTTCTGTTGTTTGCCTCTCATTTGCTGTCAGCTGTCAGCAGTATGAACAGTCAAAACCCTCTGGAGCAGGCTGGTATTAGTCAGCTAGACTTGAATTTCCAGTTCTTTTACATTGCTCTCTATTTTCCTTCATTAAGTTGTGCTGTCCTACCCTGGGATCAGATTACACGGAGCCAACATTTATAGCACCTTGCAAAACAGTCAAACATATCACATACCAAAGTCTGCCTATACCTGTTGCCCTCAATGTTTAACCCTTGCTACCAACGGGAAAATCTTTTATTCTAGAACGTACCACCTAAAAAAAACATCTGCAGCAGAGGAGTCATTTTTCCTTCTTACCTGAGGGCGAGAGGACGGCGTGAGATTTCATTTCACAAACTGGAGGACACGGGCTGGCTACACCAAGAACAGCGGCTCCGAGACGCCCACAAGAACAAACACGGAGACCCAGCAGCAGAAAGAGTTCTCCTACCTCTGATAAGAACCATGGCCAGGAAGCACTTCCGCAGGTCTCAGAAACCCCAAACGGCTCGTTCTGGGTTCAAGATCATCTAATTACGCTAATTTCTCGCCTCCCTTCGGACCCCGCTGACCAGCACGGCATGAGCCGATGGTGTTTCCAGCCCACGGCTCTCCCAGCGCTGCCAGCTCCCCTCTGCCTGTCCAGGACGTGGTGGTGCCCTGGGCTTGGCTCTTCCACCTTCTCCCTGACAGCTTTTAGCCCACCTTCACCTTCTGGAGGGTATGCTGCTAATTTCCACAATCTAGGGTCTGCAGTCTAGACAGCAGTGAGTTAAACCCTACAATGCTGGGAAAAAAGGTGCCAGTGATTTCTCTCTTTATGCAAGATCTGTGGCTATCCCTATGAACATCAGCCATCGTGGTGATACTTCAGAGGACTACACAAGGTATTTTATGTGTTCTTGTATGACATGTACCATAGCTTTCCTACACGCACGTAGAATCGTTAGAGTTAGAAGAGACCTTAAAGACAATGTAGTTCCAACCCCCCTGCCATGGGCAGGGACACCTCTCACTAGACCAGGTTGTTGGTTATGAATGGGTTACCCCATGTGAAAGGAGGCCATAAAAGGCATGCAATCAACTTGCTAGTGGATGTTCAGGAGCTGGCTGAAAACAAGACACTGGGAGGTGGCAACCACTGGAGACAACAAGCCACGTTCTTTCCTTGTCTCCAGCTGCTAGTGTTGAGAAGATCCATAAAATACAAGGAAATCCACAACACACTTCAAAACCAGCAAATCTGTGTGTTTCCCTGTGATTTCATCTCAGCCTTACTCTGCTGCTGTGAACACGGGCACTAAGTTGCATGCCTCGGTCCATGGGTGTGCAACTCCACACCTCACCAGGATCCCACCTCTGCAGCACACACTTCAGCAGCCTCCTAAGATCATACACCTTGGAATTAAACTTAACCAATAAATATATATTCTTACTACAACTCACCCAGGGCTCTCCAGGCAGCCTCCTTCTTGGGACAATTGGTCCATTTTGCTAAAGCTTGAAAATACAAGGTGATACTGACACCATTACATTCATACAAGCGAGCGAACTGGGAGAGCACAGATGAAACACACAAGAAGAGTTTTATTCCCGTGCTGCTTCAACCTAAATCTTTACTTAAGTAACTTTTTAACCCTTCAGAAAAGAATTACAGGCTCAATCAAAGCAAAGCGAAAAAATAAATGGCTAAGAGGGCTTGTGTCGAGAAACACGACAGCTCATACCACAAAGCACCGCAGCCATAAGCTGCTTTCTTAACACAGCATTAAACAAGGGTTTCAGTCTTTGAGAGGTTCTAGCTCTGGATTTAGAAGATCTCTTACATTTATTTTTAAGTTAGTATCGTGGTTAACAATGACGTGTGGGTAAAATATAGATAGAAGCACCAGATTTTCAGTCTCTCTCATTTGTAAAGCTTATCAGTTAAAACACATTTGTGCAAACACTGTGCCTGAACCTTTTTAATCTATTTGTCACAAAGATCCTCATTTAACTGTACCCACAAATATAAGAAAGCACAGAATCATCTAGGTTGGAAGGGACCTTCAAGATCATCTAGTCCAACCATCAACCTAACTCTGATAAAAAAAAACATCGCTACACCGTGTCCCCCAGCACCATGTCAAGCCGCCGTTTGAACACCTCCAGGGATGGTGCCTCAACCACTGTCCTGGGCAGCCCATTCGAAGTAATCAGAATAAAATCAGAGTAATCGAAGTCCTCAGACACGCGTTTCCAATGGTTGTACCACAGCGGGGTTCTTCACACCAGGCAAGAGGTGACCTGCTCTCTCCAGCCTGCGGTCAGACACAGCACGGCGCCCCTAGGGTGGCCCCAACACACACCTTCCTTATACATCCCCAAGGGTCCACTTTGTCACCCGTTCACAGCCACGGCCATTGAGATTACTTCTTCTTGCAAGTTCTTTCTGAAATAGTTTGATGAGGGTTCTAAAACAAGTACTACTGTGAATTTTTTATTTTTAAGAGCGTGGAGAGTTCAATACTATTACTAACACATCCAGGGAGTTCTTTATGAGGTTGGGACAGGAGAGACAAATCTCTGTCAGTAGATCTCTCAGAAAAATTAAGACAAATCTCCTACTTCGTCACAATCACAAAGCTGATGTTTGCATTAAGCTTTTGTACAGATTCCAAAAAAAAAAACACCCCAAAAGCAACAAAAAAGCCCAACCCAACAGTGAGTGACACCACCTCCTAACATTTCACAAGCAGAAATACTTGATTCAAAAAAGCCTGTAGAAACAGGAATGCAAGGTCATATAAGAGGTGCAAAGTACCAAACCGTACCTACAGTCGGGCAGACTGACAAGGAACAGTTGCACACAGGGATGTCAGAGATGTCAGTCAGACTTTAGGAGCACCCTCCCACTAACCTACAGGACTGATGAATCTGAGGTGGTTGTTGTTTTTTTTTTCCCCTCACTGTTTGTCTTTTGTAATGTAACTGGGTCTTTTTAGCCTGAGTGCACTGAACTTTATTTTTGGCTTAATCGGGTTCTTTCGCTCAGAGCGTTCATGTAAACAGAATTCATGTGGGCCATCAAAGTCTTGTTCTCCTAAACAGGACACCAAAACAAACTCCATACCTTCAAAACAGCCTCCCAAATCAAGGCGTGGGGTTTGCTACTCCTTTCTGAGAGGAACTCTTCTGCCTGATTTCTAGCTTATTGTATTTTACAGATCAAAGCAGCTGCAACTCGCGTATCATCTATAGGCCTAACAAAAAAAAAAAAAGAATCTTTAAATTTATTGACAACAGTAGAATGAGGGAGCTAAGCTTTTAAACGCACAGGCAGAAAGGCTAAGGCTCATTTAGGATAGAAGGCTGTAACTGTACATTTTCCCTCAGCACAAGAAGTCACAGCTCTGAACTGGTACGTGCTTTCTGCATGGGTCGTTCACACCGGCGTTCCTGGTCACAGCTCACCACGGAGAAAGGCAAGAAGCAACAACATACCCCAGATATGCTCAAGTAAACACGATTAGTAAGTTCTCCTGTGGCATGCAGGAAAGGGAGGAAAGTCACCCGCCAACCAGTTTGCTCTGAACTCAAGGAGCACTCTCAAAACGTTAAGTTTAAAACTGAACTTGAGAGTGGAAACAACTTTATGAAAGCACCAACACACACACACACACACAGACACAAGGAGGGAGGGACGTGGCCTTGGTTAGAAAAGGTGAGCATTACATAGCCAGAGGGACTTCAAAAAACAAAACAAAGTTTAAAAAAAAAAAAGAAAAAAAAAAATCACACACCAAACCCTAGGTTCTGGCTGTAACTTGTTTGGTACACAAACCACCCTGTTACTAGACAGCTAGCTACTTATGGGTGTGGAGCACACAGCACAAAGAGCTCTACATACAGGTTATCCCAATATCTCGTCTAATGGAGACACACTGAATATACCTCCATCGTACCCGGAAAAAGGAACAGAATTGT
>JAHREE010000279.1:34819098-34832731 GCA_033628505.1 Tringa tobata
AAATCACACACCAAACCCTAGGTTCTGGCTGTAACTTGTTTGGTACACAAACCACCCCGTTACTAGACAGCTAGCTACTTATGGGTGTGGAGCACACAGCACAAAGAGCTCTACATACAGGTTATCCCAATATCTCGTCTAATGGAGACACACTGAATATACCTCCATCGTACCCGGAAAAAGGAACAGAATTGTTTCATCTCTAAACCCTCCTGAGATGACTTCTTCATCCCTGCAGAGAGAGACCGTAGGTTTGGGTTTTTTCATCCCCAGCCTTTGTCATCATCTTTCCTTCTTTCTCCTATTAGCATCTTCAGCATTAACTCACTTGATATGAATATTGTTCTGAGGGGCAAATACTTCTGTTTCTCTTGTTTCCCTCTTGGATAAGTTTGTCTCATTTCAGCCAGCTTTTTGAAATGTATTCATCTACATCCAGGTTCCAGGTGTTTGCCAAGTCACACGTTCACTGAGCAGCTGTCCTGTTTTCACAGAATCACAGAATGGTTGGGGTTGGAAGAGACCTTTAAAGATCATCTAGTCTGACCCCCCTGCCATGGGCAGAAACATCTTCAACTAGAGCAGGTTGCTCAGAGCCCTGTACAACCTGACCTTGAATGTTTCCAGGGATGGGACATCCACCAGCCCCTCTGGGCAAGCTGTTCCAGTGTTTCACCACCCTCACAGTAAATAATTTCTTCCTGATATCTAATCTAAATCTCCCCTATTTCAGTATAAAACCATTACCCCTTGTCCTGTCACAACAGTACCTGCTAAAAAGTTTGTCCCTATCTTTCTTACGAGCCCCATTTAAGTACTGAAATGGGTCTCCCCAAAGCCATCTCTCCAGGCTGAACAACCCCAACTCTCTCAGCCTGTCTTCATAGGAGAGGTACTCCAGCCCTCTGATCATCTTCATGGCCCTCCACTGGACCCGTTCCAACAGGTCCATGCCCTTCCTGTGTTGAGGACTCCAAAGCTGGACACAGTACTCCAGGTGGGGTCTCACCAGAGCAGAGGGGCATAATTACCTCCCTGGACCTGCTGGCCACGCTTCTTTTGACACAGGCCAGGATACGGCTGGCTTTCTGGGTTGTTCTGGTTCATGTCCAGTTTTTCATCCACTGGTACCCTCAAGTCCAAGGACATGGAATACCTTGGTACCTTTCCCTTTGAAGCCTACATAGCAAGAGTGGTCATCTCCTCAACTGACAAGCTGCCTTTTTTAAAATGATGCCCTTCACCTGCTTGTATTACCCTTCCCCAAAAGCCGCTGCTGGGTTAAATCACTGTGGTGCTGAAGGCTGTCTAAACTAGAGAAGGAGCATTAACAGTATGAAAAGTCCAGGTATTTCTGCTGTACTGAACATAACACGCAACAGATCTGATGAACTTAAATGTCTGCAGAAAAAAAAAACCTTAAGAACCAGAGAATACTGCATCTAAAACCATGCCTTAAATCTCTACAAGGTGAGAGACCATTTACACAGTTACAGTGGAGAAGAACATTCACTCAAGCCATAATTAAAAGTTAAGTAATACTTTTTAAGCTGCCAATTTTAATGCGCTCTAAAATGCAATGTATTCACTCAGATTATTCTGAAAATGCGTGTGCTTCATGATGCTTAGTGTAATTGCAATAACAAATACATTAACTTGCAGCTATGTAGGATAAGACAGAAACTAATATTCCCATGCCATTTGTACATTTTTCTTCTTACAGATCAGCGTAGCTTAAATTTTATGTTCTAAAGTATTTGCATAGGGTGGGATTAAGAAGGGAGACTATTTGTCTGGGGAATTTCAAACTAGTGAACTCGGCTATTAAGAGAATATAAATTATCTCCTGACTTGTTGCTAGACTAACAATTCCCACCGTGGGGTTTCAAACAATGATGAAACACAAGTTAAAGACCAACAAGATTAACACAAAAAAAGCAAAAAGATTTCTCTGAAGAGTGATGTGGAAAAGGAGCGGGGTCTGCAAAGGTCCCTCCAGGGAAGCCAACGTCTGGACAGGCCAGTATTTCTCATTTCGTAACGTCTGGGGAAATGTTCACACTGAAGCCAAAGTCACTCTCGTATGAGCACGCACCTGCTCCTGGGAGGAATTCACTGCTAATGAACTAGACGCAGAATTTATGAGTGCTGCATGAAAAGACCTACAATATCAGGGTGTTCTGGAAAGTTTCAGAGCCCCTACAAAGCAGGTGTACAGCTCACCTCTTCCTCATTTCATCATTCAAGTTCCTGTGTCTTTTGCAGAACTAAATCTGGCATCGGAGGTGGCTGCTGTGCTGGCTGCAGCCGTGGCCCCCACCGCAGGGCTCCACAAGTCAGCCTCACTCCCCAGCTGCAGGGGGAAGCAAGGCAGCAGGGCTGGGGGGGGAAATCAAATCACCTGGGGAAAACACAAAATCCCCCGGTCGCTTTGGGCTGAGCTGTGTGTCCAACTTGGTCTCATCCCGCAACAGAAATCAGCACAGCCTTGCTGGAGTCACGGGCTCACAATTCTGGAGATCCCCTTCTACCTCCCCTTGGCTCTGCAGAACAAATAATTGAGATATTACAGCACCCAGGTTCATACCGATTTTCATACGGAGCTTGTTGACTCAGGAGGTGTCGGCTCTTGCTTTGTAGGCTTCAAAGGCAAAGGCACCACCATACCCTATGTCCTTATTCAAGCAGGCAAACTCGTGCCCATGCACACACGTACACTTGCCCGCTCTCTCAGGCCCTGTCCAACAGGGCTGTTGCACAAGTCCACCCATGCCTCCCAAAAGAGAAACCCCGATGGCGTCATACACAGGAGAAGGGTTGAGCAGACATGCACCCACGCACCTTCTACCATCCAGAAACAATTTTCTCCTAGGACAGCTTTTCCACCTTTGACCCGCAAAAGTAGGATTTTTCCTGACAATCAAGTCCTCTAATTGATTGATTCTTAGAATCTCAAACATCTCTATAAGAAAAGACTTTAGTTGCTCAGAGTTCTCCCTACAATCAATGGGAGGAAAGGTAGACTGCATCTCCTGGGCTTGAAAGGCCCTTCCTTGAGTCGCTTATTTGAGTTGCCTAAATTATCAAGACTTGATCCAGGCCTCAATTCATAGAATGGCTTGGGTTGGAAAGGACCTTCAAAAATCATCCAGTCCAACCCCCCCTCCCATGGGATGTCCCTCCCATGGGCAGGGACATCTTTCATTAAATCAGAATCACAGAATCATCATGGTTGGAAAGGACCTCTGAGATCACTGAGTCAGGTTGGTCAAAGTCCCATCCACCCTGACCTTGAACACTTCCAGGGATAGGGCATCCACAACTTCGCTGGGCAACCTGTGCCAGTGTCTCACCACCCTCACAATAAACAATTTCTTCCTTATGTCCAAACAAAATCTACTATCTTGCAGTTTAAAACCATGGTCCCTTTTCCTGTCACTGCAGGCCTTGGAAAAACATCTTTCTCGATCTGTCTTATGAGCCCAATCTATATATTGAAAGGCCACAATAAGGTTTCCCTGAAGCCTTCTCTTCTCCAGGCTGAAAAACACCAACTCTCTCAGGCTGTCTTCACAGAAGAGACGTTCCAGCCCTCTGACCATTTTCATTTAGGTCTCTGGGAAAACAAGCATACAGTGTGTCTGAAGCAAGCGCTCCAGCCTCTCTCACAGCACAACAGCCTCATCATGCAAGAAGCTCCTCAGCAGACATCTGCTTTTTTATGAAAACTTGCAAATTATCACAGAAACCAGAGATAAAAAAAAAAACAAAAACATTTTATCTACCACTTCTACCCTAACCTTTCCTCCCCCAGCATGACATTCAACCTGTACACAGTTAGGAGAACAAAAGAAAACAAAAACCAAGGGAAAGCTGAGGTTAAAGTGGAAGATTAACTAGTACCATAAACAAGGCAATGCGGGGAGAGGTTGTTTTAAATAGTTTCTAATCCATCCCTTCATTTATCCTCCAGCCTCCTTTCTTTTTCTTCTTTTCTGTTCCCTATCATTTCATCTACTTCTGTGAAGTCTCAGTGGTTTGCTGTGATCACAGATACAATAAATTATTATCAGAATTGTGGGTGGGTAGGGAAAAGGAAATAATACTGTGCCTTTTTTCAAGATTCCATAGACTTCAAGCACAACCCCGAGGGTTGTGCCACATTTGTACCTTTCCTCTCTCAAACAAGACAGTGCTAAGAAAAACGATGCTTAAAACTGAAAGGAAAAAAGGTCAGCAGAAGCATCCTCTCGCTGTGAAAGGCTTCCAGTGCAGCTATGTTAGAAATGCAAGAGCTGGTGCCTTTCACAGAGGTAAAATGCAGAGTTTTGCCCTTGTGGTGCCGGCTCCTGGCCCTGCAGAAACCCAGGGGGATCAGGAGCTGCTCCCTCGGGGTCAAGGCATCGCTGAGAGACACGCGTGGTGCCTGCTCTGTGAGAGCAACTCTTCTGCCGAGCGCAGGACATCTCCTCCCCACTTCTCATGCAAGATGCAATCCACGGTGCTCCATAACCCAGGAGAACTCAGGTGAAAAAAAAAATCCCAACAAAGAAAAAAAACTCAAACAAACCCAAACCCCTTCCCCATCCAATCTCACTACCTTGACAACCTTTCTACTCTTCCCCACCCAGAGGATGTGCCCCTCAGGCTGAGAGCCTCTCTTTTACAGAGCATGAAGTACGGAAACGTTTTGTCACGCGGCAAAGACATCTCTGCTCAATGCTGGTTAGTCAACAAATAAACAGTTTAAGGGGAAAAAAAAAACAATATTCTGGGAGTTAGGCTGTCACATGAGGAAGAAAAAAAAACAACCAACCATCAAATTGGGCAAAAAAGCTGAAATGAATTCATACAGTTTCAGTTCTAACCTAATTTTGATGCGCCGAGTACTCGGTTCTCTAAAATCTGATGCTGGGGAAGATATTATTAGAGTTGTAGCTTCAATAAATTAACTACGTTGTAATAACATGCATATCTTCACAAATCATGAGACCTACTTGAAAACCACTACATCTTTTAGAGTAGAAGGTTTTCTGTGCTTTTTCTGTGCGCTTGTAACAAGTTGCTTAACTGAAAGCCACAGTTGCTTCAGAAGCATAAAGATCCACAACGGGATTAAAATGAAAAAAAATTATAATAATTCAAAAAAAATTAAAAATAATCACTCCAGAGATCACAGAATCTTAAAATAAATCTCACCGGGTCAAGTAATGAGGCAATTTTCTGCCCAGAAAGATATTAATGAAATTGCGTGACTTAATGCTCAATCTGTCCGTTTCTCACACGCATTTACAGACTCCTAGGGTGGTAGAGTGGAAAAAGAAACAGCAGAGCCCAGCTCTCGGGGCATCAGGGTAACTCCCACGGTTACTCTTTTACGGTCCGTGCTTCAAGAGCTCAAGCACTGCTTTCTGTTGAGCTAATTAAATTCCCATCTTTACTCTCAGGTATCTAAATAAGGGTCTCGGAGGCATAACAAAGTCAAAAGCAGATGGGCAGGAGGACCCTCTTGAGAAGACAGTGTGTTACTCAATGGCTGCCCTGGGGCAGACAGAGGAGTTGACATCTCTGGGTGCATCTGCTCCCCGGCTCGTGGTTTAACTGACAGGAAGCACAGACGAAGATACCAAGCACCCAGCGACGAGTGTTTCCTGCCAGCACCTCCACGTGTGTCGTGTCCCTCACCCCCCAGGGCCACAGCCTCCCACGAGGGGGAGAAACTCTGCGACAACTTTTTTTTAAAACAAAACAAAACACCACAAAAAACCAGAAAGATTTTAAATAAAGTTAAGCCCACGCACAGAAAGCCAGCCAGGCTGATGGGTGGAAAGTAATGAGGTCAAGCACGTTGAAATGTCACCCCAGAAGGCCACCAAAGCAGGGTATGGGATGCTGGTGGCGTGTTCCTGTCCGGCATGGCCTAGGAGACCACGCAAGCCATCTCTGGAGGTTTTTGAGTCTGGCTTTCCTCAAACTGGCTTGTACACCACTGAGAAACCAAGCTACCTGACTTAACAGATGAAGAAGCAAACAAGCAGAAATCTTCAAAAATGAACCACAACCAGTGGTAGAAACCACGCTGCCAAATAAGGCACCAGCACGCCTACTTAACGGGACCGCCCCATCCCAGAGAAGGGGACAAGTTAGATGACCTGTGGGGCTTTTCTACCACTAATACCTAGAGTAACACCTGTTAAGTCTGCCACAAAACTCAAGTGCTGAGGAAGCACTCAGCACCAACAGGATACGCAACAAGAATTAATATAGCTTAAGTAAGCAAAGAATCAACTGCTAGACAAAGCAAAATCTCAGTGAAAAGCAGAAACTCCAGCACAGCTGTAATTCCTACACCATCTACATGCAAAGCTGCACTCAGCCCCTCTTCTAAGCAGTCTTCTCCATAGGTCACCCCATAATGTCACCTGTCAGAAAACATCCTCTCCTCAGCCAGCCTAAAAACTGTGCTTCCAGGTAGGATGAGAAATTATTAAGATGGCCTCCTACCCTTTCTCCACCCAGGGTCAACTGGTGGTATAAAACTGAGGAAAACCAATTTTGAGCTGTATCTGTAGGGCTGCCAACTAAAGCAACAGAAGACACGTCACTCACGTAATTAAGTTGGGAAATATATCAGCCAGTAGATATCTGGTAGATTTAACACTATCATCGACTGCTATAGGCTAGGAACATTTTCTGCATAAACTTAAAAGCAGTAAAAAAGCCTTCATCGGATTTCATGGGGTTTCTGCCACATTGTACTCTTTATGGAACTGAGGGTCTCCATCCTAACGTGCTCTCCCATCCCAGGGTGCTCTCCATCCCCATCCCAGAACAGCTGGGAATAAAAATGCCTTCACATGGTGACTGGCACTGCTAGTAGAACACCCATCTCAGAGTCAGGGGTCTGTAATTTCCTGAAAATGACCAGGCTCCAAATTCTCCTAATTTCTAGTTACTAGAAACCTGTTCTGTAGCTAGGTTCCTCCAACAGAGCATGCTTTGTCCCCAGCTTTCACGTGCTCCCATCCGAGCTCTGTGACCATCTGGGTTATCCCAGAGAGCCACAACTGTCCAGTGCTTCAACAGACAAGACTATGTCCCTCCATGTCACTGGGTACTCGACCACTTCACGCCTTGAAAGTCAGAAGAAAAGCCCTAAATCGGGACCCATCAGACACTAATATGAAGCCAGTGGACAAACTTCTAGCAGGAACTCACTTCTGCAGCATTTCTGAGGTCCACTCAAGACACAAGTCCCACCCTTGACAAATACTCAAATAACCTCAAGCAGCCAAGAAATTAAAAAAAGATACAAAGTAATGGTTGCTCGAAAGCTTTTCTGAACAAAAAAGCCTCGCAGCATGATCTGAACCTTACTAAATTTTGCTGGATTGGCAAAAGGACTTAGAAGAGAACTGGAAAAAAAAAAAAAGTATTTTCCATCTCAGATTCCAACAATACTATGTAGCCAACAGCATTTTGTAGATTTGCTTCTTAGTTTGTAAGTCACGTTGGTCATATCTTGCAACATGTACTGGCAGGATTCAATGTTTTCCTAAGAAAACTGGGGTGGCAGATGCTGACACCGATCCAGAAAGGGTTTACTCTCAAGCTGGAGATTCTTTTTAACCCTGAAACTTCAGCTGTGTCCTGCTAATGAACTACAGATTGTATTGCAGCAAACATTTCAAAATTCTCCCATGTATTCATTTTTGTGGTGCATTATTATTGTACTAGCTCTAAGCATAACACCAAAAAAAGTTGTATTTACAAGCATAATCATCTCTATTGTATTGATTAGACACTAATAAATTAGCCAAAAAAATTAACATAACATGAGCATAGGGCTAAAATGAGAGTGGGGGTGTTCTTTTAGAAACGATTTTGAGGCACCTGAGGATGGTCTAAGTTTTCAAAGCTCTGTATATTTTAAGCAAGAATGGAAAGGTAAACGTTGTGGTACTTATAAAAACAAAACAAAAAAATCAGGATGTCTCAGTTCTTACAAAAATTAAAAGGCTGCTGCTACGTGGCATCAGCGAGGGCACCCTCGTGCCCCGAACCGCCTGCCCCCTGCGTGCCTGCCTCCGGCTGGGTTACAGCTAACAGGGGAGGAGTGGGCTCCACAAAACTGCTTTTCCCTCAGAACGGCTACGAGTCAATTTGTCTCACATCTCTGCAACTGGCAGCCGAGCTCCCTCGCAAGCCGCTGCGTTTTTGGGGGGAGGCAGGCGCTGAAGAGCCCCAGAGGGAGAGGAGCAAAAGCGAACCCGAGGTGCTCGGCACACGCCGACGGGGCTCCCCGCAACAGCAAGAAAGAAAAACGCCTTCCCAGATTTCTGTCTGCTACAACCAGCTGCAACAGAGGGGAAACACACCTTTCGATCCTACTGTATCCCTTTAAAAAACACCCCAAAGAAGACATTTTCCAGATAACCAAGGAATTTTTTACAGTGTTGACTTACCAAGCAGAGCACAATAACCAGCTACTCTGTTTGCACTACGAGGCAGTACAGTGCAATGAGTTAATAATTTATCACGGCATTGCTCTTGGCAACTGACCACAATCAACTTTTAAAATTCTTCCTCATTCTTACATTTTTAGCCTCAGCAACAACATGGCATCCTCAGAGCTTCAGCTCTATCTGAACATTTTCAAGGCAAGAGGTTTAATCTTCCCAAACACCTGCTTTCTCCCTGTGCTGTTTCAGGCTCAGAGCAAAGGTCATCATTTCATTTCAATAACCTGATTTAGCAGACAGGAATAACTAGAATATTTTTAACAAAGCAAGAAGCCAAAACTATTCTTTCAGAAAGCAACGGCCGTGCAGTTCTCATCCCTGCGCTTCCTTCCCCCTCTTCTCCCAGAAGGGAAAAGAACAAAAAAGCCCAAGCTTCTCCCTCCACCAAAAGCTTTTATTTGCACGTCCCCCAGCCAACAAGCAATGACATTTTCCTCCCGTTTTGTATTATCAAGACTTATGCCTCTACATAATTTTGGGCAAAACCTAATTTATTAGTTAACACACTCTTCCTCTCGATCAGAAGGATCTAGCTGTGGTGGTTCAGACAGCTCACTTGGAAAACAAGTTTCCAAGAGAGTTTAGACGTGACACAGAGAAGAGTCTTAAATGTCCTAATTATTATTTTGTTGAAGCTTCGGCCATGGACAACAGTCCTCTTCCAAGGACAACTGTCCTACTTTGTCCTCTCCCTTATTTCTCAACCCCAGCTCTTACAAACTCCCCAGCTCCACCAGTCTGAAATCTATCCCTAACCTGGTTCAGTCAACCAGCCCAGCAACTTCCCATGGCGTGGACACCTGACTTGCCAACTTGGCTCATCTTGGCTGAACCAGATAAGGGGTTGCTCACACAAACGGTTGGGATTGTGGGTGAGAGGGGAGGGCAACAAAAACCCAGGAAAAAACCCTATGCTGTCAGCTAGGAAATATGAGGGTGGCACCCCTCAAGCAGCACTGAGGAGCTGGATGAGTACTCCTGCCATGGAAACATCTCACAACGATCATGCCCACCTCTAACTGTTTCACTAAGGGTACGCTTTAAATTAAATTTGACTGGTGCAAGTTTGTACGCTCACAAAAATGTACGTCTAGAGTTTAAATCGCAACTTTAGCTCAACTAGTTCAGCTTACTGTTGAGTCAAGAACCTAAGGGCAAGCTAAGGGCCTGGGCAGATGGTAAATGAGCCATTTAAGGATTTACAACCCATTGCCTCCAGGACAGTTCATTACCCGAGTAAAACTTGCTTGGTCCAAACCTCCCTTTGGTGCTTCAGGGCCTACCCAGGTAAACCATTGCCGCCGCGTGGGTTTAACGGGGTGGTTACACACCCAGCCTGAGCTGATGAGTGAAAACGAGCAGCTGGGGTGAGGCTGAAGCACCTTCAGTCTGCACGTAAGCTGGGTCAGCAACATGGAGTCTGGAGGTTCCAGAGACACGAGCATCATTCCCCCATCTAAGTCAGTAAGTACCAGTCTTGCTCACACCAGACAGCATAGCAGGTTCTTCCAAGGCAGCCTCTGTCAGAAAGCAAGCTACTTTCCCCACACAGTCTTCTTTTTTTCTGATTTCACCCCACTTAAAGGTCCTCATGTCAGGTGGCAAAAATGAACCCACAAAACTTCCCACGGATTTTATTTTATTTATTGATTCCAGACATGCTGCATCCACGCAGTACATATGGATCACCGGTTCTGGGTCTCTTCTCTCAGGGCAGCAGCTATTCTATCCAGCTAGCTATTTGTAACTAATAACTGCTACCATCTATCCCCTTAAATGCACACATTTTAAAACGTAGTATATCAACAAAACGTCATCACGACTCTTTTGCTTATGAAGCCTGGCAGTTCAAAGGTCTCAGGTCCACCTGAACGCCGCAAGAGAAGCTTTAAACATATGGAACATCCAGGAATCCAGCCACAAAACCTACCCTTTCTAACTACATGGCTTCAAAAGTATTAATCCTTTTCTGCAAATATGCCTAATATTTTTAAACAAAGCATTTGCAAGACCGAGCCCTTATCTTGTAGTTTGGCAAAAGTTTTCTGACATTTCTTACTGTTGAGAATCATTTCTAATCCATTGTCACTGAAACAACACTTAATACAAGACTGTATGAAAAGACAATTCTTTTTTTATGAAAACAAATGGTAGAATGTAATTAGACATACATCTTCCAGAAGTGTACATTTAGGAAATTAGTCTACCAATGGTAACCAATTCTTCTTGGTTTTCTTCTCAGGAAATCCCCCCAGAGCCCATTTTTAAATGGTCTAAATTAACGACTTTCAACATTACGGCCCTATCAGACAAATTAAAATTGTATTTCACTTAGTTGCTTCAAAAGCAACTTATTTAATTGTTGATTTTAGCTGATACTAAAAGAAATATATTTTTTCCAAATAGAAAAGGGCCAGTATTTTTAAAAATTCTGCAAGCCACCCCTGGCAGTCAAACTTGAGATTGTTTCTCAACACAGAAAGTTTCGTTTTCATTCATAGGTCTAAACCACCTTTGTAAAGAAAAAAAAGCCCCCAAACAGACACTTCCTCACTACAGTTCCTTCTTTTCTCTTTTTGAAATAAACAAAAGTTGGTTGGTTTTGTTGAAAAAACAACAGGATGAGAGCCTATCAGTAGCACACCACCAAGGGCACCTCGAGCCCCTTTGCTGGGCTCACAGGGCTCTCGACAACCTGGTTCAGAGCCGGAGAAGTAAATTCTTGCAGTTTGAGCAGGCTTGAGACCCTTTGCACTCCAGGGCACGTAAACTTCATATTTATTTTTTGATAGCTAATACCTTCCTTCGCATGCTTAACTTACAGGCACCATGAAAAAAGCTTGGGTAGCTACAGAGAGTAAATAGTTTACAGAGGTTCTGGAGAGGGGGGAAAATAACAGCACAAAACAGCAAACGTCCCAAGAGAATGGGAGTGGAAAACGTAACCATCACCCCCGAGGACGTCGTCAGAACTAATTCTGCCTTCAATAGACAACGTGCAAGCCCTGGTGCCTTCAAGATATAGTTTTCATGAAAGGTCTTCCTAAGAGGGTCACCTTCTGGTAGGAAAGACAGCCTCCACTAAAAACAAACCATGCCATCGCATCCTTGGGAAACTAATCTTCTTAGCTCCAAAATTACCTAGTGCAGCACATGTAGCATGCACAAAGAGGAGAAAACTAACAGTATCTTTGTCAACTTGCTTTTAACTTGAAATTGAGTCTGGTTGGAAGAGCAAGTTAAACATTAATTTTCTGACAGTGGTCAGCCCTGGGTATCAGAAGTCGTAACCGTAGTTTCACAATCAGGTTTTGCTGCTTCTTTCCCTCGCTGCAATATAAAACTGAACAAACACCCAGATAGCCGGGAACTGGAGAACAGCAGAAGTGACTTCATACAAAGCTCATAAAAGCAAGGTAGCTTTCTCCTAACCCATCAGAGCTTTACTAACTTTGTCAAAAGATCCCATGAACAACACTAGTAACTCTAGAGGAACATACAGCACTACAAAACAGTATATGCAGCCACAATATATATATATATTAACATGTGGGTTTTTTTCTCTCAACAGCAGACAACAACTTGAATCAACTAAGCACACCCCTTTCTTCTAATTCTGAAACCCAGTCTCGTGTGGGTTGACATTTATACCGAGCACACTTAAAGTTAAACCACTACCACGCAAGAAGGTAAGCGAGGCAAATGCGGAAGGAGCTTGCAAACGGAGCGATGAGACCGTTAGTACGCTAACGGTAACCATTTAAGAAACGCAGAACATCTCCCTCAAAATAAAACATATTCACACAGAAATGCTGACGATGAGTTAAATATAGGGTGTTCTAGAAATAGACTGAAATGTCTATTTATAGAAGCAGAGAGTGACATCCAATCCATCTAAAAAGAACCCTTTCCCACAGTTTCCAACCTATGTATTCAGTATGCCTATTCTTGGCACATTATCTTAACCACAATATTTTTCCCCCAAATAGAGAAAGAAGTAATTTTTACATGCAAGTTTAAGAATGAGAGGTTCTTCCCAGGCTAACGAAATGGCTATAATTTTCACGTTCAAACCTGAACTCAATACAAAGTCACACCTGACCCAAGATAACTGATCTCTTTAAGGACAAATAAACGACCTGAGCTCTAGCCATCCGATTCATCACTAAAGATAGCTGGCAGGTAGTTGAGGCCTAAAGCACATCAAGGTAAGAATGCATAAACTTCAGTCCCTATCTAATGGGATCCTTCTAGAACAAAG
This sequence comes from Tringa tobata, assembly GCA_033628505.1. Taxonomy (NCBI): domain Eukaryota; kingdom Metazoa; phylum Chordata; class Aves; order Charadriiformes; family Scolopacidae; genus Tringa; species Tringa tobata. The sequence continues at coordinate 34,831,882 of JAHREE010000279.1, forward strand.
GCTGACACAGTGGGAAGCTTTGCCCCAGGACAGGCCCACAGTGAAGAATAAACCATTTTTAACTCTACCCAGATTAGCCCCTTCAGGTCAGGAGAGCTGAGAACGTCTAGAGCCTTTCACATGGCTGCTGCAGACTTTTGATAAGCAAGAGACTTCAAATTTCGGTAAGCGTAGTCTCTGTCAACTACTTTATCTGTGAAGGAACATTTAAGGAAGATTTAAGAAAGCAACAATTAAATAAGATTTAAGGAAGCAAATAATCTCCAAAGCACATCAGTGGCATTAAAAGGATAAGCACAGTAAATCACTGGCACACAGTAGCAAAGTTTCAGCGCTTTACGGAACGGATGGTAACCAAGGCTGGAAACGTGAACTCCACCTTCTGCCACTCCTGTGCTGAATCACTCCGGCGGGGGAAAGTCCTTGCTGCTCCTCACACACCCAACAAAACTCCAGCGAGTTACCAAGACTGTCAGTGAAAACAACAAAATCTGCCAGCGAAAGCTGAGAAACTTTTGCTAACGCCTGCAAGAAGTGAAAGCTGTTTTGGAGATCAAAGCTTCTCCTCCGATACAGAGGGAAATCCCGCGTTTTTTGTACAAAGTCTTTTCTACCATCTCACCGAACGCAGTCCTACTGAAGTCTCCTCCCTTGGAGAAAGCTGGGCTGAAAAGACTGAAAAGGTTATACTTCTACACCTCCTGTATTGTTTTTTTATATATACAACAGAAGAGTGTCCCAAGAGTACTGCACACCACCGAAGTATGAGTTTGCAGCAATACTGAAACATCAGGCTATACCAGGCCAACAACATTCTTCAAATCTGGACGTTCACTGCTTTCCCCCCCCC
>JAHREE010000279.1:34837539-34849810 GCA_033628505.1 Tringa tobata
AAAAACCTGAAGCTACTTCTAGCAAACACACTGAAATAATTCCAAATACACCTAAGCGCAGCTTAAAACTATGAAACTATTACTAGCCCCCCTCCCAGTAATAATTAAACAGTAGTCCCACAAGTGGTTTGCTGAGCAAAACTCATCCTTTTACAGACATTAATATCTCCAGCTACTGGCTATGTTTAATAACCGAGAAGAAAATTTTGGGTTTACTTCCAAGTAATTCAGTCCCAATGTCCTTTATTCAATCCTATACCTGCATGGTGCTCAAAAGCAAAATTGGCTCCCAGTTTATTGTTTAAAGAGCAGTTATCCAGGTACGATTTTATTAGATACACTTTATCATGTTGTTTTGCGGCTTGCTTTAGCAGAAAATCAGAAAAAAAGAAGCAGCAGCATTTTTTTATGACCTACTGAGCAAAGGTATCAATTAAGTCACTACTAACGTAGCTTCACTACAGCTCTTTATTAAAATGTCTTCATTTGTATTTCTCGGTTGAAAGAAGACCACGTGGAGGAAACACCGCAATGTTATTTTAGTCACTGTATGTTTTCTACCTCTCGCAACAGATGTATTTTCCCTCTCCCCAACAACTTCATTCTAATCCAATGTTACATTTAAATGTATTTGTTTCTTGTGCTGCAAAGCCCTTTGGAAATCTTGGGGCATTGAGGGGAGAAATCTGACCCAGGCGCACAGGAAACTGTAACATGGGCACAGGGAGACTGCCATTTTAATTATTAAAGAAAGTCTAATAGTTATGTTTTACAGGCGAAAAAAACCAACAGAGTCTTATCCAGGCAATCAACTAAATTGAAAAATCATTCCGCGGTGACATATGAGCACAAGCTATGCAAACATTTCGCCGTTTCTAAGCTAAATCTGGAAGCAGTATTTTTTTAAAAGCATAAGTAAAATGTAAACATTTTTAGCGAGAGAGAATGCAGGTGGATGTTCATCCCTGGAACTGTATCGGGTTTCCTGCTAATTATTATTTTGGCTTAAAGAAGTGGCCTTTCCCATTGCTGGGACGAGTATCTCTACGAAACTTAGATCATCGTTTGCCCAAAAGACATAGCTAGACACTGACCAACAGCACGCCTTCAGCCAATTTAAACAGCTTTAGCCCTCCTCTCCGTCCCGACCGCACAGTCCTCGCACCGAGCTACTCCCCCCACTGTTTCCCAGTGCAAATATTTGTGCAGCCGCACAGGCCGGCAGAGGGTGGATACCCACCAACAGAAAAGTTAAGGCTGCACAAATAAATAAATAATGCATAATACAATTTTCACGTTGCCGTTGGCCCCGGCTCCCGGAGAAACGTATGACAAATGATACCCTGAGGGGAGCAGTGCAGCCGAGTGGGCCCCACGCTGGCTGGGGTGGCAGCTCCCACTTCTGCTGGCCTCACGTCTGACGCCAAGGAAGCCGTCTCTCTTTTCATGCCCTGGTTTGTAATCACTGTCCCTCCTCAATTGGCTTTGAAAGCTCCAGGTCTACAAGAGTGGGATGGGTTGGGATGCTCTGAAGCCATGCGAGGACGGACCAGAGAGATGTGCCCTGGAGGGTATGCTGCCCCACCTGAAAGACAGATACATTTTAGTCTCACAAAAATGGGTCAAAAGGGAGGTTTGTGACTGTGTTCAGTTTTTGGTTCTGGTTGGCAGTTGGGGAGGAGAAAATATTTTGACAAAGGGAGCAGAAACTTTAGATTTAAAATCTCTTTGTTTTTTATGTTCCTGCTATATTATACACAAGGTCACCACATGAGAAGCCTAGCAAGCTCCCATTTACGTGGGACCTTGTGGTGCCAATTCCTAAAGCAGCTCGAGATACTGTAATTCCTCTCTGCTATTGCAAGAGGAGATCCCACTATCCTGCTTCTCAGCTCAGGCTCACACCACCAACTCGCATAGGCTCAGGGCATCATCAAACCCTGGCTCAAGATAGGATAAAAATCCGATTTAAAGAACTTTTGGCTTGTATTTGTTTTTTTGTAGGATCCCAGTATCTCCAGTCCTCAGCCAAAGTCTTGAGTTAGCACCCAAACTCCTGCACCTTCTTTTCTCCTTGCATATAACACTAAGGAACAATAGTACACTGCTACAACCTTTTAATATAACATAATCTATCATTGTGTTACTGTCCTGGTACTCTGGATTTGTCAGTTGTCACCTCCCGCTGTGGTAGGTGCCGCATAAAACACAGACTGGAAGTATTGTGGGTTTCTAACACTGCCGGATGCATAATGACCTAAATATTTACACATGGAGAAATTGCATCAGGAGATAAGGTAACTTACTCCTAGCCCCACAGGAAGTCTCTGCTACAGGACATTAAGTATGGAAAAGTTCTCATCACTGTGCTATTTAAGAACCTAATCACAAATTCAGACTGTAGACTTCTGATAATCTTAAGACAATTGTTTGCTGTCTACAAACCTCCTGCATTTTCAGAGATTTCAGTAAAAAAGCATCTCAAAGGAGAAATGTGGAATCCAGGGTTTTGGATACCTGGAGTGGAGCCCACATAGCTATCAGTTCTTAATTTGCAATTTAAAGGTATGGTTCAGTGATGTTTTAGTGCACGCTGAGTACAGGCTGAAAGTAGAGCACAATGAATTTGAGAGAAAACGGCCGACTTTTTCCACTGTGCTGGTCTTCTGAACTTGAGTTGAATTGTAGGAAAGGAAAGGTGGTAGCAAACAAAGCGCGTATGAACAGGCCACTATTCTTTTCAGAAGCTGGGAAGGAAGGCATCTTGGCCGTCCTGTGTTTAATTGGAATCCTTCAGATAGTAAGTGTCTTCTTCTTTCAAAATACACAGGAGAGTCTTTTGCAAGCCTGTGGTCAGGAAACTCCCAGGCTTCCAGAAATTACGCCTTGGTAGCAGAAGGGGCGAGAGAGGTGTTTGAAACAAAATGGATTCACAGCTGAGCACCAGGCAGCTGTAACCTCATCCATTTTACGCTTCCAAGTTTGCCTCCAGTGTTTCCTAGTGAAGGCAGATTTGGCAAGGTGGCTGCCTTTGCCAGCAGCGCAGCAACATCCCACACAGCTACAAACCCCTGACCTCGTACAGCCTTGCACAAACTCGTCTTGGATCACCTCTAAGGTATTCCTAGGTCACATCCCAGAGGTGACAAGCCTCTAGGAAAATCTACTTATATAGTCACTTTTCCTCGCTCTTTTAAGTTCCTGCCTTCCTTCCTCCTTTTGTTATGGGTTTGCCTCTGTTGAGAAGTAGACTTCTCAATATTTCTGAGAATGATTTAAAATGTGGTTATACCCTCTTTCCTACTGACAAGCAGGCTTCAGAGGGAAAGAATTGCAAAAATCCAGGTAGTAAATACAGCTCCGACACAGGACAACCACTGATCCACTCTCAGCTAGAAGCTGCAGGCTCCATCTTCTCTCTGACACTTCTCTACCAACCCCGATCACACTTTTCTCTCCCCATCCTCTCCTTGCACTGGTTCTGGTTCATGCGGTACCTGTTAAACCTTCCACGGATCCCATTAAACACATTAACACGGCAGAAAGCTGACTGGGGTGGGTGGGGAGCACTGGCTGCTCTTAATCAGCTCTGCAAGGCTGTGATGAGTGTGGCCAGCAAAGGACATAGGACCTCCCTCTGTGGGTGGTAATGAACTTCTAGACCGGTCCAGCACTAAGGTAAATTTTCATTCTAAGACTTACATTGTGCAATAACTGGGGAAAAAAAAAAAAACACTACAACAACCCTCGAGGCGTGTTACCTGGGGGATGCTGCAGGCAGAGAGAAGGGACAAAGATGCAGCTTAACCCGTGGCTCTCAGACCTGTCCTAGTTCTGTTCCACCCTCCCTCCACACGCTACTTGCCTGTTTGTTTTGGAAAGTGCACTGAAAGTCATTTAACATCCTACAAACGCACCTGCCCGTAGGCGCGACAGAAGTCTCACTTGCAAAGCCACAGCTCTGAGACAGTCATACAAAGAAATCAAAATACGTATGGGAAAAATTTGTAGCCAGTACTACTTTACTCAGCAGGCTTTAGACCCATACTCCTCACCTCCCACCCCAGAAATCACAAACCAGAAAGAATTAAACCACGATCTGCAAATGTTTGTCAATCACACGCAATGTTTCCTGGCTTTCTGGGGTGACTGAGAGGAGAAATCCTGGTGCCTCACCTGATGTTATCACCAACCACATTCAGACAGGCAGTTAAGACTCCTGCATCCTGAAAAAACCCAACTCACTTATAAATTGCTGCTTCCCAGTCCTTCATTCGGGATCACTAAACCAAAAGTTTAGATGTAAGGGATGTTGGCCAAAAGATGTACATCTTTAAATATATCTTTAAATATAATCTCCAGATCCCTAAACAAATAAGGCAACTAATGGAAAGATTGGAGAGTAAACGAGCAGAGAAATGTGTTTTATACCAACAAAGGGGTAACTCTGGATTATTATTTTTTTTTCCATCTAGAAGAGCTTACTGCTTGAAAAGACAGCAACAGTCTCTGAAACAAGGCAGAAGATATTGTGGTTCTACTTAATGTTCAAGTAGAGCTATGCACTGTAATGGCAATGCTATTTTATGGACAGAACACCTCACTACCACGTATTTGCAACAAAGAAAGCCAAAATGACCTCATTTTTATATGGTAATAATTACTGGATATCCTTAGAACCAGCAAGGGCATAGCAACACAATGTTTTTATCCCAAATTCCTACATAATATATGTACCAGCCCTGAAAATTCTTTAAAAATATATTTTCGTATTATATAAGGCTATACAGTCCTGACTGCAGTAAGATTACACTAGACCCACAGCTTTCCAAAGGAAATTATCACCTGGGCATACAGCGTGTTTGAAAGACAAGCATTAGGTCGCTTATCTATTTCTATGGATTTGCACTCCAAACGAAGCTTTTAAGCAAATACAGGTTTCCCACTATTGTGGAAGAAAGACATAAAGGTGAGGGGATACTAGGCATGAAGTGGAATTAATAACCAGTGTTAAAATCTGAAAAAAACCCCACATACTTATGAAAGAAAAGGTTAGATTTTTTCCAAGAATAAGAAACAATCTTTCCAGAAAGAAAGTCAATGTTGATTTTTGAAGTAGATCAGTGCTGGACATCATCCCACAAAGTAAGCTTCTGATCCCCCACCATTATACTCCTTCAGAGCTGTGTTGCTTTAACAGGATGGTTATGTTTGCTCTGGAGTCCTTGCAAGGATAATTTTTAAGAATATAAGCTCAGTCTCAAACTATTAGAGATGTTACTATGCCACTAACAGTAAACTTAGCCTTTGGTCTTGTCCTTTCGAACAAAAAAAATAAAAAAACCTTCCAGAACTATTTGTAAACACGTTGTTCTGTGGTTTTCGTTTGTTTTTAATGTCAGAATGTCATCCCTGATACAAGACAGAAAAAAAAAAATAAACCGGGCAAATGAATGAATAAATATATATACCAAACGAAACTATGTTGCAAATGCACTCAGACGGAACATAAAGGCAAGGCCTGGGTGGTTTTTACACAGTCAAACAGTGGTTTCTTAACTGGGACACTTGTAGTCCACTGAGGAATCCTCATTAAAAAGCTATAACTGTATTTTTCCTCTTCTCATTCTGTGAGTCACTCATTACATTTTTGGATGTTGCAACACATTCATGAATAATAAACACATACTGGGAAGAGGGGGGGAAAAAATACCCAATGTTCACACTGGACTTTTTTTAAATGTCTATATTTATCAGGATAAAAGTCAAATCAAGAATGAAGCTGAGATTTGTAAAAGTCTGTATGCAAGGAATGCTATTAATCACAGATGAAGTATTTGGTATAGCTAGAGAGAAGCAGAGAGATATGCACAGAAGTTACAGCACAGCAATATTAGTATTGCTATTATTGTTTGGCCTTTATACAGAGCAAGAGGATAAGGGGAGGGATCATAATGTTCCCCATCAAACCCTCTCCTAAGGGAGAACCGCCAGGCACCGCCCTTAACTAAACAATTCTGGACCCAAAGCTGTACTTTTGCAGCTGGTTTTTTTTTTTTTTAATTTTTTTTTTTAAAGGTTAGGTTGCAGAGACTGCACAGCCCCAGAAAGTTAGTGGTGCTACAGGAAATTACTGTTGACATCTTGAAGAAATACCAGGGAATTATTTATTCTCATTTGTGCTTTAGACAACAACCAAGAGCATCTCACGTATGCACAAGCCGGGGTGGTGGCTGCAAGGTTTTCCACTGCTCCAGTCAGATGAAAAACTGTTTGCTTCTCTTCCAGTTTTTGTGGTCCTCGTAATCCCACCACCCCAGACAGGCCATATTGGCTGCCTCACACACTTCTGCGACTCCCTGTACAGATGCAGGCCAAATTTATGGAATTAAAGGAAATCCAGATAAACATCGTTTTTTAGAAAAATGTTGAGCTAGAGTTCCACAAATATTTTACAGAGAATGGAACAGAGTATTTCTGTACCACTCAGGATGTGAGCACAAAGGAAAGGAAAGTGTGTTTATTACTGTTCTTCCAGCTGCTCTAATTAAAGGAAAAAGATAAAAGTGCTAACTTGAAGAGGCAGGAGAAAAAAAAAAAAGTTTTGCAAAAAAAGTAAGCTCATGTGAATGCATCTATTTTCCATCACAACACATTCAGATAGAGAACTTTTATTAAAGAACAGTTAGCTAGAAAAACGACCTGATGACTTGCTCCTTCAGGAGACAATCAGCACGTTTAGTAGCAGGCTTACCCCATCCAAATTCATGCTATACCAACCAGTTGGTGAATACATAAATCACAGAGAAGAGAGAAGACAAAGACTGCAGGACACACCAAGGAGGGGTGTCGGGGAGCTTGGGACTGCAGGGGAGGTGAATGGGCTGCTAGAAGGCCAACATTTTGACTTCTCAGCTACATTTCAAGGTGCAAAAACCAGCAGTCTTGCATCTCCACGCTGATCTCCGTCCGGGTGAGCAGTCCTACTGGCAAATCTGGTGGGATTACAATCCTGTGGATCACTCCAAGAAACCAAACTCACGTCTACTGTGGTCACTTGGCCGTAAAAGCAAGGTACGGCAGTTGGACATATTCTAGAAGATACCACACGCAGAGAGGCTCAGTGCCAGAGAGAAGTGCTGCTACTGCAGTGTGTTGTCTAAAAGCCTCCCAGGAATCACCTTTCTTGACTCTGTGGTTTTTTAGGGAGCCCTGAAAACAAAATCAGTAGCCAAAGCCTAAGAGAATGAGAGGACATTATGGCAGGCACAGTTTCACAGATAAGACTTTTCTCCTGTTTTCCATTAACAGAGGTCATTTATTTCATGGAGGAAGCTAAATATTCTCCTCAAGTAACCTGTCATAATGACTTAGTATTCTCAATACTCCATTGAAAGTACCATGTATACATTTCTGCGTATTATTTTAGTCTAATATTGTCAATTTAGCATTTTAGTATATATGTTTAACCCTATAACCCATTTGGTCCTGCATTTACTGAGGGTCCATCAGCTTTAAAGATCTCTGTGCTCTGGAAAACATCCCCCTAGCCAGAGTGAAATGATTTCAACTCCCTCACACAGACCTAAATTTGAGGGTAGAGTGTTCACATTCTAAGATGGGAGCCTAAATTCAGTGGGTTTCACCCACTGCTTATCTATAACCAATTTTATTTTGCTCTTCCTTTTTAGCAAGACACATTAGAGATGTTTTCCAGCTTTGCATATCAGACAAAAATATACTACTTATGACTGTGGTCACAGAAATTTGCCTTGATTTCAATCACTATGAAAGAGTAACATCAAACTAATTTAATTTTAATATTTAGAATAAGAATAATTAAAATGGCTTTACTTAAGACAGATCTCAGGAAGGAGAAACAGTAAAGAAAATTACTTTTTTTTTTTTATGTGATTGCCCACATCCTCAGGTCTGTTGGTTTTATGATATGAGCCCTTGCCGCTCTGCACGCGCTCAGAGCAGTTTCTCCCTGCTTCTCTGTTCCATGAGAAAACTAATCCCCCTACCCTAAACAAGCATCTCTTCATTTCTTTTTAGCTAATCCATAATTGCATGCAGCAGGCTACTGCTTCACCAGAAGATCCTAAATGACCTATGTGAAGGTTTTGGTTCCAAGTGATTCTAACAGGGTTAGGTACATTCTTTCTACTTGCTTTCTGAAAATATAGTAATTTGCCTCCATCCTACTTAATTGAATGACATGATCCAGTGAGCATTTTCAAAGCCACATAGGTATATGATATGTGCACCATTCCGGCTGAAGTCAGACCTGGAGGTGCAGGAATCACACAACAAAATTATACAGCATGTTGGAAAATTCACTTATACCATGAAGCGCCAACCAGCAACACCAGGCAGGAAACAGGAAAGATACCACCTGCACCACCAGGAGATGCACATTTGCATTTTTGAGGTGACATGGCAGCTGGATGCCGTATAGGGAGAGAAACAGGGAGGAGGGAGCACCACGCTTTGGATGCAAATCCACAGGAAAAGAGCAGGCTGGAGATCTGCAGGCCAAAGTTAATACAGCAAAGAGCTTTTAATCCAAATAGACAAAACAAAACAGAAGAATGTGGAAAACATCATATAGTCGTTGAGCACTTAATTCGGCTCAAGGATTGTTTTCTTCTACGCTTCTGTATTCCTCAAAATGGGGGGATAAGCGGGTGGGGGTATGATATAAGGTGTAAACAGGCCTTCTCCTTCCTAGTTGTACTTAACTAAAGAAAATTATAACCAGGCTCCCACCCCTTTGCCCATCAGCCTTCCACCTTGCAGAACATCATTACTGGCGTAACCACACAAGTCTTAAAAACCAGGGAATGACATTTACTAACATGAGATCATTCCCCTTGGACCCGTAAAGGTTCAATTTTATGCAAATACTGTCAAATGGCAGTCCAAGAGATGCTTGAAAGAATAAAGCCAAAACCAGACTGTAACTGAAGAACAACACCCTCAAAATAATTTAAATGTGCTATTACAAAGCAAACAGAGAATTAAGCAGAACATAGTTAAGGTAGATGCAAATACACCATTATAAATTGGTTAACATTTTGACTCCCAAGTATCAAGACTTTTCCCAAAATCATGATATTTATAGAGAGTATACTTATATATATATGGTGCATATATACATATACTATATGACTGTATATACAATATAGTACACGGCAATATATATATACTATACAGCTTCCGGTGTGCTGGAAAGCGCATTCAGAAACACATCACAAAGGAATTATGAGGAGATCTGACTGACATCTCCCAGTTAATCCGAAATGCTACAGTTGGACACTTTTTGCGTCTGTTTTCCACCCCTCTACACATGTTGGTGCACTCAGGTTCCGTTTTGTTACGAAGCTCCTCTCTGACGCACCATCCAACATCACAGAATGGTTTGGGTTGGAAGGGACCTTCAAAGATCATCTAGTGCACCCTCTTACCATGGGCAGAGATACCTTGCACTAGACCAGGTTGCTCAAAGTCCCGTCTAACCTGACTTTGAACACTCATTCATCCACACCATCTCTCTGACTGAGCAGAGAAATACGCTTCTGCTAGCTGCGCTTGTACAAGCCCCCAAAAGATGTCTCCCCATCATCCATTTATTTTCATTCAACACCAAAGGTACAAAGACTTGAAATCCTCTGAAAAAAACCCAAACATCACTAGTGAGATAAAACGGAGCTGGTGGCAAGCTCCTCATTCATATACTCATTTCCCCTACATCCCTGATGGAGCCTTATTGCCAGTTTCTCCATCACTCTCCCCTTGGGTCTGACCACTGGTACCAATCCCAAGCTGAAACCAGCACCTGACTCCCCACAGAGTTGCTCGGGGCTTTCTGTATCTCCCTCCCTGTTTGCAAAGCACAGCAAAGTAAGCCCAGCCTGTCTAAAAGGAACTGGGAGATCTTGAGCTCTTGGTCATACCCAGCTGGGAAAGCTCTGGCACTTCACTGATGTCTACCGCTCACTTAAAAAATCCGGTCATTAATTAGGTAAAAAAACTGCCTGTGCACGCTTCATGCTCTTAATCTCCTCAAAACTGCATCACACCAACACAACGTTTGGGAGAGGAGGGGAAAGAAATCTAAGCTGTAACTACAGATGATTGTTCTTCAATGTTATTCGGTAGCAGCATTCAGGTTTGAGTCCATTTTCCTCACGTTTAGTGAAAGCTAACTTTTTTTTCTTAAAAAGGACCCCCCCAAAAAATCATTCAGTAAACAACGGTCCACACATTAAGTTGGGTGAGAGGAATTTCAATTTCTCACTATGGGTAGTGAATTCAACTCAACATTCTTCTGTATGCACTGATCTAGCTCCCAATTATTCTACAGCATTTTAAATTATCTCAGTTTTATCAGCAGGACTATTCAGAGTTTCTTCTGCATCTCATTTCCCTGGCTCATATCCTGCCAGTTAACAGGAGAAAACTACTTTGGATCTACCTCCTTCTACTTCCTTCCTTTTCTAATTTGCTTTACCTAATTTTCTTTCATCCCCAGCTCTGTTCCCTATTCCTCAAGTGTATGAACAAACACTCAAGATACATTTTGGAATAAAGGTGGACGAGTTTTATTGCAGGGGCTCCACAGAGCAGAAGCATAGAGATGTCTGGTTTTTAGGCCACCCAAGCTGTGACCCTGTTCCAGCCAGAATCCAGGTACGGTACTCATCTCCCCACCTGCACATCTGGCAGATAAAACAAGTAATCTCAAGAAAGGATTTTCCCCAGAATGCTGTAAAAAATACCTTTAGGACTTTTAGTTCTGCTTGTTCTCAGTTTACTAAAAAACTGAAGAGCGTTATTTAGAAACCTGACTAGCTAAGAAAGAGGGAGCACACATACAAAAAAAGTACCAGCGACAGCGTTCATAAAGCCACCTTTTCACATCAGTCCTCCAATTTCTTTAACACAGTATCCAAATTCAGTGGTTTTCCTAACCCTTCTCATTTAGAATAGCTTCCTCTGTTAAGATGCAGTCATTCTGCAGAAGTGAATGCAGTGCTATATAAAAGAACCAGAATTACGCATTTCCTCCCATAAACCACACCTGCACAAATACTTGTGCTGCTTGAAACACCTGTAATAAGATCACTGCTCAGTCTGATAATAATATATACAGAATGGAAACCTAAATCTGAACGTGTACATAACTGATCTTTCTCCACCTTAAAAAAAAGAAAAAAAGAAAAAAAAGTGTTTTTTTTTTTAATATGGTTGTCCACCACGTCTTAAACCAGAAGCTCCAATGAGCTATGCAGTCTCTAACTGCATTTAATGTCACTGCATGTCTTGACATCAATCCGAAACAAGAAAAGGAAGAGAGTTTTCTGAGTTAGAGAACTCAGAAACGCAAGCAATGTTCTTGACAGGTATTGAAGCAAAGACATAATACCTGGAACCTAGGCTGAGTCTTAAAGTATGTGAAGAAGTAAGCAGTATTTATCACTAACTCTCCACAAAGGCAATTCCCTGTCTAACTACCTTTTTTCTTCAGGAAAACATGAAAATGAGTCATTTTCTTTTACAAATGTGTACAGATTTGGGAAAAGACAAAACCCCCACACCTAGCTAGTGAAGATGATGAGGGGGCCTTGTACAGGAACAGCGTTGTGTATGACTTGACCTTCCAGCTGCTCGTCACACAGCAACAGTAAAACAGACACTATGAACCCCCATTTCTGACGAAGCTTTTGTTTCAGAGGGACAGAACACAACACCTACAAAAGTTAATGTATTGGTTTTCTCACAGAAAAAATACGGAGACCTCTTAAGCAAACAACATCCTGAAAAAGTGCTCTGACCGCTCAGCTGTCTGACCTCTGATTCAGACTGCCCCAGAAACCATGTCCAGGGGCAAAGCAAGCAGCTAGATCAGACTTTACGTAATATATTTGCAGTAATTCACCTTGAATGAGGTACAGAATGATGCAATCACCCTCCTCCCCTCCCGAAAGAGTACAGAAATGACAAAAATATACCAGGAAGTTTGAACACTGGAAATGAAAAATATTTAACGCCAATAGATGTATCGTGGAAAATTTTCACAAATACTCATTTGTCAAGAATATGAAAGTATATTCCTGGCTCTCATCATCTTGCCTGCAATATATTTATGGTCAGAAGCCAGTTCGTTCATTCATTAAAATATTATACCTGTAATGGCTGAAAGGTTTTACTACGCTGTAACATTTGAAAAGTTAATTTTGAAAAAGCCTTAGTAAAGTTTTTACAG
>JAHREE010000279.1:34859088-34884989 GCA_033628505.1 Tringa tobata
GAAGGGGGGCCGTGCCCGCCCCTCCGCCCCCCCCCCCCCGGCCCCCTCACACCGCCGCCTCCGCTGGGGCCTCCGGGCCCGGGGGAAGCGTGTGCGGGAAAAAGCCGCCGCGCTTCGGTTTTGCTGGCCCTGGCTCCCTCCTTTAATGAGAAAGTTTGTGTTAATGCTTGACCCCCCTGGGAGGGCCGGGGGTGGTAAAAATCCAAGCTCTTGTCTTTATGGAGTGAGAATGTCATATGATTGGCATTTCCTCGTTTCTGTTAATTTTCAAGATATCCTAATTTCCCTGCCAAAAAAAAAAAAAAAAAAAAAGTCAGAAATTTGAACCTGACCAAAATTACCTTTTCTGGGGGAAGTGTTTGATGGTTTGGTTGCGTCAGCCTGTCTTGCAGACTGGTACTTCATACAGCAGTGTTCTTAATTTTAGTTATTGCTAAAATTATACCTGAGCAGTTTCTTGACCCACTTTATGTTGCTGGTTTTTTTCCTCTCTCTTCTAATTCTTATCACATTCTTCCTGACGTAGCCCATATCCTTCTTCTGCATCTACAGCAGCAGACCTCTGCTCTCAGTAGATATCCTTGACTTCAGATACTTAACTTTTGAGGGCTGACTCAGGCAGTTCGCTTTAGGTTCCTTGTATAAGGAAGAAATACACACCTATAGAGTTCAATTTGCTTCTCAGATGCCTATTTAGAATAGAAGGAGCAGCGTTCAGGAGATGACACTCTCCATCTATTGAGATGGAGAACTTGGACAACTTGGTATCTCGCTTTTTAGACAACTGAAGTTAGGGGAGATGAGCTCTGTTGGAGCTCCATACGTGCGGAAGGCTGTCTGCCCTGATATTCTTGTGCATTCTTGTATATTGTTAAAAATATTTGTAGCGTTACCTTTCAAGTTACATAATTTACAATTTAGAAAAGAGATCTGGCAAAGCAGATCCATGCAAATGATCTTCAGCATCTATATAGGTCAGAGCGAGCAGCTTCTGCGGACTCTGCTGTCCACTCAAATTGTCTTGCAGGTTATTATGATTTGTGTGTTGTTCAGAGGGGGCTGATACAGTAACAAAAAGAAGCAGCCCCGCTCAGGTTGTAAATTGGAATTTGCAGAAGGATTGCAAAAAAACATAATTGACTTTGAAGGCCAGGAAACTAAACCACTCACAGAACTGCTCTGTTTAACATGGATGAAACTTCCATCCAGTACTACTCTGTAGGAGCCCACATACAGAGTGATGTGATACATTAGAAGGCCAACAAGCTAAGGTTAGGTAGGACAACCCCATGTACTCAGTGTGTCAGGGATGCTGTTTTCTTGAGCCTTTAATTTAAAACCCTTTTTTTTTAAAATAAAAATTAAGGGTATGTATCTAAGAAGAGGTTTGGGTGTGGGATTAGTGCACTATGAAGGAATGGAGTTGCTATGAATTATTTAGGAGCATGGGCTGCTAGGGCCATGGCACCAGGACCTACTTTGTGGTACAAGGAAACCTTTTCCTTTTAGGTCTTGATCCCTGCGGATTTTAGCATTGCATTCTTAGGTCTTACCAATGCTGGGGTATTTGAACTAGGACTAGCTGGTCTGGAATGACTTCCCATGTGTTATTTGGGACTGTTATTTTTCTTTAGAAGTACATAGTATTCCTAAATAGGATTTATTAGTATTTCTGAATACTGTCCTATTGAGTGGCTGTTACAGAATAGCTGCTCTGAATTCATTCCGTTCTGTAGTCAGGAACTCAGATCTGTGTATTACTTACTTCACACACCTGTATTCAAGAATATGACGCAGACACAGGCTCTTCTGTGCTCAAACCTGCAGAGAGCTGGAAGATACTAACTTTCTGTAAAGTCTTCAGAGGTTGTAGATATTAAAACCAAAGAAGACTGCTGAGCATATGTATGATGTTTTTTCCCCCTGCTACAGGCTTATAATTTGGACAAATATAACCCTAATACAACACCCCCGGCATCTCTGCCAAGTTTCGTGTCTGGTGTTTTAGAACAGAGCTGTACAAAGCAAGTGCTTCCAGATTTTGTTTATATGGCCAAATTATATATTTTTTTTCTTGTGTTCAGAACCACCTGAAACAGTTGTTCTTTTTTTTCCTATCCCTTTCAATTTCAGGCAGTATATGGTAGGAACAAAATCTTCCAGCCCAGTCTCAAAAGTAAAGTTTGGCAATGCTGTCTCAGCTGAAGATAGCTTTTTTTTTAATGAGGGTTCCTTAAGCTTCCCTATATAAGGAAACCTGACTGCTCCACCTGTTAAAACATTAATAAAACTGGAAGTTGTGAGGAGAAGCAGCTCACAGGTTGATGGTTTAAGGCCCTGGACCCCAATACTGCTGAAGTTACTCTGCAAGTGACTTTCTGAATATTGTCCACACATCCTGTCCCCTTGGTGAGCTCCCAAACGCGTGGTCCACGTGCAGTAGGAGCGCGGAACCCAGTCATTGCAGCATAAACTGCATGGCTCTCATCGGTCAAGAAAGAAACCTGAGTTTTGGAGTAAAAAACCCTGAGTTTTGGAGTTTTCTCTCCGAGTTTAAACCTTTTTTGTGTCTTTTGAGATGGCAAATGTGGCAAGTGCTGGTAATACAGAGTTGCTATTTGGTTTTCCCCATCTTCCCACTCCCTCTGAAGTTTTAAATGAATTTCAGAAATCTGAAAATGCTTTCAAGATTGTCGCTACTTGCACTTTACAGCTGTTTGCAGCAAAGAGTTTGTCATTTCACTAAAGTTTCGAGTAAACAGTTTGATGCTCACTCCCTCTTTATCCTTCTGTCCCTTTTAGTCCTCGGAACTGTTACACGTTCTGTTTCTGGGCGTTTTGACCAGTAGAAGTTGAAAGAAAATCAGTGTTCTTCAGGAGACAGGCATTTCTTGCAAGTTAGTACAGGATTTCCAGCTGTGGCTGAAAGTTTACGGCGGTTTGTCCAGAAGTTGCCCAGTATCTGTATCAGTGCTGCTCTGGTCCCTGGGTGCCAGGTA
This sequence comes from Tringa tobata, assembly GCA_033628505.1. Taxonomy (NCBI): domain Eukaryota; kingdom Metazoa; phylum Chordata; class Aves; order Charadriiformes; family Scolopacidae; genus Tringa; species Tringa tobata. Next base: position 34,862,088 of record JAHREE010000279.1, read on the forward strand.
GCAGGTTGCCAAACTGACTTGCTCAGCCAGCTCTGGAAAATGGGGCTCTGAGGGGACTTTGTCAGGACCCTTCTCAGGAGGTAGAGCTTCACAGTAAAACTTGCCCGCCTCTCAGGGTTGTTTGGACCACCGAGCTCCTGTTTGGATAGCCACGTCTGGGTAGATGTGTACAGAGCTGAAGCTTTGACCTTGCAAACCTGCACAAGCCAGACTTGATGCACTTTGGGCTGTCTCTTTGTTTTAGCAAAAGGGAGAAAGATTGCTGTAGTGGTGATGGCTAGCTGGTGGGCTTGCTGATCCTTTGCCAGTTGGCCCAGCTGTAAAGCTGAAAACAAGAATCAATCTTAACTTTACTGATGTAGGCACTGGCAGAAGATAAGGAGTCTTAAAAGCTGTACTGTTTTGACTTCAATGAATTTTTAAAATAACTCTGTTTCCCTTGATTTGTACACAATTATTCAAGTATAAAGGGCTTCTGTACTGCTTTAACAGCACCTCCTCTCAGGCCTCTGTTTGGCAGATTAATAAAATAGTTACATATTTAAACATTGTCATCGATCTGGATTAACTTTCAGGCTTGTGAAGCACGTGTAACATCTCACTGAAGTTTGGTCTCGGCTCTTTTCCAAACAATCCTCTTTGATTTACTCTCATTGCAGCACCTTTGGTTCATTGCAGGCTTCACCGTTGTTACTGTGGCAGGTATTATTCACTGGATATTTCAGCTGAGCTTCCTCTTTTATTGAGTGTTATGAACTTAAGTGGAAAATCTTCAAGAGAATTACTCGGCATATAACGCTACTCGTGCTCATAAGTCGCGGAATTGGGGCCATAATTTATACAATTATCTTCGTTAGTCACAAAATGCAGGGTTTAAGGTTGCCAGTATGTTGGGTCTTCTACACGGAGTACCATTTACGTTTATTTTATATGTAACACCAGAGAGCCAGCTCCAATCTTTATCAAAACCAATAGGAGATGAAGACAAAAGGCTTCTGTGGTCAAGACCTGAACTTGTATTTAAGCCCCAGGTGTGCCCTCAGGCTCCAGCACGATTACTCTCCATGTAGCTACAGAGCTTTGCAAAAGATGTGGCGTCCAGTAGCGCTTAGGAAAGAAATGGGTAGAAAATATAGCTGTGAAAATACAGCTCGTCACACTCTCGGGTCTTGACTTTTGGTAGGTGCAGCTGTACAGTCTTAATTTTAGCACTTACACTTGATTCCGTTGAAGAGAAGGAGCCAGCCCCGTTAGGTTAAACTTGGAAATACCCAGATGTTTTCACACCTCTGAAAAACACAGTGAGATTCTTTGACAAATTCTGTGTTTTCTGGCAGAACCAGTCCATTGCCTTAGGAAGGTTAACCCAGCTTTTAGCTGGAAATTTATCTTAGATGATGTCGAAGGATTTAGAGACAATTTAGGAGCTATAGCTCAAATAGGAAAAAGGGCCTTGAGATATTTCTGAGCTCTCCCTCCCACTCAGCTGGTTTTCCAGCCAGAGTGTTCAATTTCCCAGGCTTCAGCCCTAGGACGTTTTGATATATAAATCTCAAAAGCCTTTTAATTAAATGTGTGACTAAGTAATCACGCAGTTTTAAAGTACACCATTTAGGGATGAACGGATTTCTGTTTAAATCGGGGGAAGCCCAGCTGCTTTCTAGCTTTCCAGAAAATTGCTTGAAAAGCTGTGCATTGCTAACACACTGTTGCTTATAGGTTGATATATTTTTGCAGTGGATATCCTTTTTACTTTAAAATAATCATAGCCTTTTAGAAATTTCTTACAGTAAGCACTGGCAGGAGAGTGTATTTTGATATCTGCTTAAATTTTAAAGAGCTGAATCAATCGAGTCTGTTTCTTTTATGAAAGATTTGTTTACAGGTATCATAAGGTTTGAGGGTGCTATCGTTGTGCACGGAAAAGGTTTTGTGTTTGTTGAATAAAAATGTCAGGAAGTATTATAAGTACTTTCCTTGAACTCTGGACATTGATCTTCAGATGGAAGGCAGAGATACATTTTTTGGACTGATCTTTTTTAATGTTCTCAGTGTAATCTTGAATTGGTTTTGGTTTTGCCCCTCCTCCTTTTTCGTTTTAACTTAAAAGCATAAAAGTCTGTTGCTGGAATGTGTTCTGTTGAACCAAAGCACTGTATCTGTTGCTACAAGCCAATGAGAAATGGAATTATTTCTGCACAAGCCTCATCTGGCATTAGAAAGTGGGTTTTGATGAAGAAACAGCCATTGGAGGGGTTGTTTGTTTTACAGTTAAATGCTTTTATTTACTAACTTTTGAGCTCTGAAGAGTTTTCCCCAAGTTTCCTGACACATATGCAACTTATCTAAATTGCATGGTTCAGAAATACTCACATTTTTACTCAGAAACATCCAAACAATTTACTGCTGTGTCTGTGACCCCACAGGTCAGAATCTGTTCTCAGTAGCTCATATTGTCCAGAACTGCACCTTTGTGCAGTAGCTCATATTGTCCCCACAGTAGCTCATATTGTCCAGAACTGCACCTTTGTGCTGCTCAGCTCACTGTGTACAGTATCCCAAGTAGACTTCGACATTAAATCTAAAGTTTTACACTTAAAAATGTTCATTGTATGCATTTTTAATGAAAAATAGTGCAAGTTGCACTTTTCTGACAGTTCTTTGTTTAATTAGGCTATCTGGAGCTGCTTGTTTATCTCTAGCTTGCCTTGTCTTGTGTTTCTGGTTCTTACAGCATCGCCTCCATCGCCGCCGTAAAAAATTTGCAATCTTCAAGGGTCAGATGGGCACAGTCCCAATTCTGAGCTGTGCTTTAAGGGGGGCAGTAGTCAATATAGCTACTCTTGTTTGCTCCCCATACTTTGTTTAAAAAAAACCAAACAACAAAAACAAAAAAAAAAGGAAAAAAGAAAACCAAACTCTTAGCATTCAATCACCAAAGAAGGCTAAATTTAGTTTCTGAAGATATATATATATTTTTATATATATATAAACCTATGGCTGTGATTATTGTTTCAGATTATACATCATGTTTCTTTTCTCTCCCCAGGGCCGATTACTGGAAATCTCAGCCAAAAAAATTCTGCGATTACTGCAAGTGCTGGATAGCAGACAACAGACCTGTATGATGGTCTACCGTACAATGTTAATAATTCTGAAAGATTAGGAATTTTAATTACAGGCCTTTTTAACCTTACTTTTGATACAATTCTCTTGGTGCATGACATTTGTGGTTTTAAAATGCCTTTATAATACTTGTGATATTTAAAATGTATTACGTCAAGAGCCATATACTGCATACAGGATGGTTTGTGCTGTTCTACTTGGCAGTACAGATAAGAACTGAAATATCTGACCCTGCTTTTTCTTCAGCTTCTGTAACTTAACATTTGATCTGTCTTGAAACCTTGTCCATGCCTGTTCCTAAGCTTTGTATGCGAATAGAAAGCAAAACCTGGCCTATGTGCTGTTTATATCTGGTGGGCCTGGTACAGCCATTTAAGCATTTAAAGCAGGTTTCTTTCATTTCACGCAGCCCACAGAAACATTACTGGGTTACGGGAAAGGTGTTTCTGACTTGCAGATGCCTTTTGCACACTGCTAGACCCATTGGTTTCTCACTTATCTAAGTTCTGCATTCCTGACTGAATGCCAGGGGTGCTCCTGGAGCTGGGCTCATCTGGATTACAATTAGATAGATACCTGTAGTTCAGAATGACAATCGTGAGCTAATTGGTTTAGGTTTCTTCTTGTAGTTGACAAAAAGAAATGCATGTTAAAGGGGGAGGATTTGGCTAACATATCTCATTTAACTGTCTTTAAATGAGATGAATCATCCCCTGGATGTGCATCTTCTGCACATCGGTTTTTGCAAAGAAATTCTAGAGCTCCTAGGTCAGGCTTAGGCACCTAACATTTGAACACCTAAGGGAGCCCAGGTACGTTTTGTGAGAAGCACATGAGGATTTCCACTGTCGTACCTGTAGAGCTTCTGAACTCCTTCCAGTTCAGCTCCTACTGGCTTCAGTCTTTCTGGCAGCTTTATGGCTTGCAGATTGTTCTGTTGTCCTTGGTCACCCAACTCTCCACCATGCCTTTTCCTCTCTCAGATTTGTGGACCTGCAGACAAGTTTAAGTTTGTGGGATGTTTGTGGAGCATAGCATAAGCTAATTAGGAAGCATAGCTAATATTTGGAACTTTAAAAAAGCCACATGGTTTTTAAAAGTCTGTATGAAAACAGAGAGGATAAAAAAAAATTATCAAGGGATGATACTTGGAAGGATAGCGTGGAGAGGGAGCCCAGATTACCTATTATTTGTCTGTAATCTGCGTGCTGAATAGTATTATTTCAAAAATTTTAAATCTTATAAATACAGACTAAGAAATTTTATGATACCATTTTGGAGTGCTACTGATTTTTCATAATTTCTATGTTGAGTATTTCTTAGTGTTCCTGAATTCTTATATCCATTTTATAGTCATAGAATTTGCTGTATATGTTTTCAGAACAGGTTACATTTAGGGTTGTTCAACTAAGTTTAGTCTAACTAAATTTTAATTAACTAAAATTAACTATGTTAAAATTGTGTAATGTGTATTATTTTTCATGGGTTTTTTCTCGCTTTTAAGAGCATTGATTTTCATGAAAGAGGAAAGAATCATAAAGAAAATGTGGCAAAAAGAATTAGTGAGGTAACTCAAATATCTTATTTGCACAAATACTTATTTTTAATCTCTTTCCTTATCAGACTTGTTTTATTTATTCTTTTCGGGTTTTTTGTTTTGTTTTAGATTAAAAAGAAAAGCTTGGAAAAAGCAAAAGAAGAAGAAAACATGTCAAAAGAATTTGCAGCAATGGAGGAGGCTGCAATGAAAGCATATCAAGAGGACATGAAAAGGCTTGGAATTAAGCCAGGTAGTTCATATAGCTGCCAAGGGATTAAAGGCAGAATTGAAAGAATATTGAGTAGGAATGTATTTTCTTAAATTAGGTTTTAGGAACACGAGAGCAGGCCTCCCGGACTGTGTTTGCTCATAAAAAAACCCCAAAAAAACAAAACAAAAAAACCAACCAACCAAACAAAAAAACCCCACCCAAACCCAAAACAACAAGGAGTCTGCAAATTGCCAATAGTAGAAGTTACAGTACAGGATGTTTTTAGCTAGGGTGTCCTCTGGTCCATGGAACAATCCTATTTTGAGTAGAAAAATTAAACAATGCAGTAACAAAAAATAGGCTGTAGTTGGTGCTTTGAATCAGCAGTGCAGCTCCCCTTAGTTAATTTTATGTTTGATTTTTGCCATTTGGAGACAAAAGTTTCTATTGAGTAGGAGAGGTTGGATTCCCACTGGTGTCAAACGGTGGAGACAAGAATCTTCTGCTCAGCTTGCAAGTGCCTTTGTTCTGTCCGTGTGAAGACCTATTATCATTCAAAAAGAGTTTGTAGTTTCAAGCTCCTGGGGAAGCTATCTTTTTCATAACTTTTTTTAGTTTCTTTTTTGTTGTTGTTTAGTTAAAGCTCATTGATCCTTATGGTTTTTCTCTTTATGTTACTCATCTTTTGATATTTTGACTTTGTTATGATACTACAATATCACTATCATGCAAGGCTCTTTCAATATGATCTTTTAAGCTTACCTGCTATGAATGTAATACTAATGAGTGAAAGTCCTCATAAGAATGACATTTCCTATTTGATGTTCCTCAAGAGTGACTAATATTTAAGCTCAGATTATTACTCTTTTTTTAACAGAGAGTATTATTTTCTTTAAGATGAGGTAGGTCCCAGTTCGACACAGAGTAAACCACAGAGTAACACAGTGGAAACGAAAGAAAAGAAAGAGAAGAAGGAAAAGAAGGAAAAGAAAGAAAAGAAAAAAAAGACATCTCAGGACAACTCAAAAACTGAAACGAAGGAGTGGGTCCAAGGATTTTCTCCCGAAGGCTATACATATTACTACAACACAAAAACAGGAGGTAAAACCTAGTGAGAAGCAAATGCAGATATAGTTATTGGATATAAATGAGAAAAGACTACCTGCATTTCTTTACTCTTCTGCTCTCTCAGTAGTGAGCTAATTATTAATATGTGAACAATTTGATGGAGTTTTGATATTACATCCAAGGCTTAGGCATCTAGAACTTCAGACTGGTTTCGCTGTTCGTTAATAAATTGAGAATGCAGTAATTCCAGTTTCTGAAAAAGTTTAGCCTTTCAGAGGTTAAGTATACAAAAGACAGCTGTGTTCTTCCTAAAGAAGCTTTCTTATCAGGAATGTGAAGTAAATGAGAGTAAGTAAATGAGAGCTGTTATGGATTGCTGCCTGATTGTTTCTTTCCACATTTACAGGATTTATCTAAGTGACTGACTTCTGTTGAGGAGCTATATGTTATGATCTACTTCAGAGCATAAAAGCAACCTTCTTTTAGTTAGAATTAAAGAGACTGTTACAGACTATTTCTTATAAATTTAAGGATTGACGTTAGTATTTACCGTAGTCTTTCCTCATACAAGGTAACTTCCAGAAGGTGAAAATCTTGTGTGTTTAGTTTCCTCTGGCCTATGCTACCATTTGAAAAACAACACCTTTTTTTGTACCAAAATTCCAGTATCTGTGTATCAGTTGTTGGTCTCTGTAAAGCCAACTGTAATAATTATGATACTTGGGTTTATTGTTCATACCATGGTTTGACAAAGGACGATTCACATTCCAGTGAGGTGTATCTATGTTACTTGTTTGTATGTGTGCGCATAATAGTGCTGTACCCTTTAGATCTGTTTTTTCTAAATATTATTAAACTCAAACAGGATTGAATGATGGGTAAAACGTGTTTTTGCTTTTTTAGAATCACAGTGGGAGAAGCCTAAAGGATTCCAAGGCAACTCTCAAAACTCACAAACGGTAATCGAATACTGTTATTCATATATTTATTTATTTTTTTGTCCTTGTAAACACTTATCAGAAATAAGCTAGGCAGTTTGCAAGTCTTCTGATTATAGAAGATAAATTGTTTGCTCTTAGTAAACTTAGGAAAAGATAATTTGACTATACAGAATGTTTTATGATATACTTGATGAAAACTCACATTTTGCTATACAAACCTCTGTTGGCTAATTGGTTTATCAAGGGAAGAGAAGTGATAGTGGCAGTTGTATTTTTACAGAATGTGGTTTTTTGATGCTTCAGCCAATACAATTGAAAGCTTTTGGGAAATTCTGAATAAATTCTGTTCAACTTTTCGTGAATAAAATGTAATTTAAAAAAAATTAAAACTTATACATTTGAAGTAGTTAAGAGTCCTTTATTTTAGGAAACATTGAAATTGCATTGTCAGATAGGGAAAAAAAAGAATGCCTGTTTTTTGTGTTTAGTTTAGGATACAGTGATGTGATAGTTTGTCTTTTTGGAAATTATGTGCAAGCAACCTTTTAGAATATTACTTTATTTTCCTTATTTAAGGCACCAGAAAATTTGCCAAACAATCTAAAGAAAGAAAGATTTCTTATTACTATTAATGGCCTTACTGATACTTACCACTCCAGGACTTTTGTGCTTTACAACATTAAGAGTAGGATTTTTACAACAATCCTGTGATGTTATGTTTCTCCTTTTCAAGATAGGTGTCATAAGTACAGTATGATTTACAGTCAGCATTGCTTGTTAATGTTGGTTTTATGTTAGAGATCCAAAAAGCCTGTTTTTTTCAGAGCATTTGACATTCTGTAGCTCTATATTGTCGCATCTGAGAAGGTAACTTACGCTTGGTACTGGGTTACTTACAGCCAGAGGTTATAATGGTTATAATTGTGTATATTTTTAGGCGATTGAATCAATTCAAGAAACGTATATCAAGTTCTGTCTCTCTGCCATCTCCTGTTAAGGCAGTGTTTTATCTCAAAAATGCAGGCTTTTTCCATCCGGAGCTCATTCCCAAGAGACCGCACACTTGGTGTCAGAGCTGCCCATCACATGCTACTCTGGCTTTCTGATTCCTTTATCCTGTGCTTTTGCACAACTTGTTAACCAGCACTTCAACTTTTATCTTTTTAGCCAAGGCCTAGCTTGGCAATATTTATAAGCCAGTCTTACTGTAACCTTCCACTGGAAGAGGTGGTCCTGTGATTAATCTTGTATGGTCCTTGCTGTATCTTTGCCCTGACAGTGAACTTGTTTAGGGAGTGAGGATATCAGAGTTTAGTTTAGTGCTTTGTAGGCTCATGTCCTTGCATCAGCTCTCAGGGTAATCAGAGAAATGCCGGCGCGGGGAGAGCGGCCGGAGGAGAGAAGGAGCTGCCTTCTTGGCAACAATTTGAAGTTAGCTCATCTCAGCTATATCATAAACATGCACCTTCAGCCTCGGATATCTCCCTAATGCCACATGGCTGTATTTTGCCATTCCTCCCTCGCCCTCCTTGCTGACTTTGTGGTGTCTCGAGTTATTTTCGCTATTGCTAAAAACAAGCATTTGATTGCTCCCTTATTTAGTCTGAGCTAAAGATACTGGGAACGTTCCAGATCTCTAACAAGGACTCACACTGCCCAGAAATTAAAGGGCATGCTTGCACTTTTTTTGCAAAAAAAGTGAGCTTTACAGGCCCTCCTTGTTTTACAGCACCTTACCTTGCTGCTTAGACTTTGTGGTGAAAGAACAGCATAATGAAAAGGCATGTTGAAGGCTACCTACAACTTCAGTTAGATTGATGTCATTTGTGTAGTAAGATACTTGGTGTGCCTAATGCCAAGTATCTGCTGAAAACCTCTAAGAACCAGGTTTAAAATGTTTGGGATCTAATAAAAAGGATAGGTTATACTTAAGACTAGTCTTTTGCTCTCTTTCTGCTTACATAAAATAAACTTTCCTTTTGCTTCTTTTGTTGAAACTAGCTCACTGAAACTTTTGAGACAAAAACCTTGAGGAAACTTGCTCACTGACAGCTTTCTTGCTTTTTGCTCTCTGAACCTACTGATCTTATTTTTCTCTTTCATATATACCTTTCTACAGAGCAGGTGCGAGAACATCAACTCCTGATTTTGTTGTGTTTTAAAAATCCCCACAGTTTTAATAGAATATTAAGCAAATGTATAGATACATGTGTGCAGAAGCCTGTCTGGGGGTGTGTGTATATGTGTACACACAGACATTTATTCATGCAAAAGCCATGTATAGTGAAGCTGCATAGAAGTTCTGCCCTGTAGAGGGGAATGGGCAGTATTGGTACTTAAGGAGCAGTAAACTAGCGTATGTCTAAGCGTTGATGAAAATCAGGTTCTTAAGGAAGATGTTAAGCCAGGTGTAATGAGTGATTATCTAGCTGTGGCTGATCCTGCAAAACATCTTTATTTTAATTACACATCCACAGAGGCACACCAGCAACTTCTGCCCCATTTCATATTAATATATAGGGAAAACCAGTGCTTTGCTGAAATTGGTGCTTTACTGAATAAGTAAATTCACGGCATGCGAAGTTTGCTTCTTCAGTATTTTTGGTGAAGATCTATTTTGGAATAAATTTTAGAAGTTTTGGTTTTGTTTGCTTATGTTTAATTTGTGATAGCATTTATTGGTGCTGTTTTCCTGTAGCCCACACAAAACCCTGAGTCTTCCAGAGACATTTTTTCTTAGTCTCTACTTAAGACAACGACAAAACTGGGAAATGGTCAACTTCAGGTGTGAATAATTTGGAAAAGTAAAAAAAATGGCCTTTAATGACTTTTATCATCATTTGAACTGTATGACAACCTTTACTATACTGCCTCATACTAATTATCCACTGTTTGAACAAAATTGTCTATGTGCATATGTAGTACATTCAGTTAAGCAATCTCAAATATTTGAGTCAAAGGGAATACTTTCTAAAAACTTTAGGGGTTCAAGCTTTAAAACAGTAAAATTATCCTGAACAAAAAATCCTCAAGGGTTGAATTGTCTTACAAGTGATGCGTTGGCTGATCCTTAAAACTCTCTTTTTTTAATTAGCTCCTATGTCTTTTTCTTAGGGAGCAGAGTGGGTAGAAGGTGTGACTGAAGATGGCCATACCTATTACTATAACACACAAACAGGAGGTAAGGGGAGCTTGTTTTCCACTTAAACTCTGTTTCAGAAGAGAGGGTTTTCAGAGCAGCATTTTATTTTGCAAATAACTGCATTTTAAGGCCATCGCTAAGTTTTGTACTTTTCAAGCTGTTACCTTGGTTGAAATATACTTGTTGCTTAAGTCAATGCTGGCTTTATAGTTGTATTGTCAGTGTGTGTGTATTTGTGCTTCATAGGTTTTTTAGACATTCAACTTATAATTCTAAAATGTGGGTTCTTCTTCACGTATATATTGAAATTATTGTTTGGGAACCAGAAAGGGCAGGATTTTATGGGTTTTTTGACGGGTATGTAGAACTGAATAAGAATATCCTAAACTTTTCTTCTTGCTGACATAGTATTGATAAGAGAGTCCAGAATCTTACCTCCTACTTCTTTTCTCCATTTTTTTTCCCTACATGGGGAACTTTGTGGTTACTCCCCCAGAACAAGCATCTGTTTTCTAAATCTGTTTGAATCATTTTAAGGTCAATGATGCCTCTCTGGAGAGCATGTGATTTTATGCTGGCTATGAGTTTTCCTGCTGCTGTTGGGTATGAAGTGGCGTTCCTGATGATGCCAAGAATAGGACAAAAACAAACCTAAAACCTTTCAGTTTTTCAGCTCCACTCCCCTGCTCAAATGATTTGCAATTTTTTTTTTTTTTTTTTTGAAAGGGAAATGAGATGCTGGTTATTTTTAAACATTGCCTTCTAAGTTCAGATACATTTTATGCCTTTGGTTGTATCATTTTTTAAAGTCCTTCACACACACATGAAGCTCGTGAAGAATCTTTTTGTAACCATTGCATTTTGGTAAAATTTTGACTTGTGGGATTTTAAAGCGATTCCTTACTTTGATGTAGCTGTAAGTGTCTTGGAAATGCTTGAAAATTGCTTGTCAGTTTTAATGCTAATCCCATCCTCTGAAGACAAGACAAAGTGTTAACCGAGGGGAGTGATCTCAGTGTCTCATCTCAGGTATATAACTTAAGAGGCTGGTATCTATAGGCTTAGCTCCTGCTATAAGTCACGCTCTGGGAGGCTGCACCTTGCTCCACTGGCTGTTATGTGGCACCCGGGAAAATTAACTTTCCCAGTTACTGGTCTAAAGCTTCATGGCAGCAGTGCCCTTAAGAGACTGTTCATTCAAAGCCACTCATTGCCAGTTTGTCACAGCTTTACCTCTTCGAGATATATCTAGAAGCATACCTGTTAAGTGTTGCTTTCAGTTAGGGATTTCTTTGGAGATAGATAATTGGAAAAATAGTAGTTTTATTACATTTGAAAGCTTCGATAAAATTATAGATTGAAAGTTGGTGTACTTTTGCCTTATTGTTACTAAAAGCAGTTTTAACATCGAGTCAACTTTTCTTTAAATATTTCCTCTCAATATATTTGCTGGAATACTACCTTCTCATTGAAAATGAGGTCATACCCTGTAAATACTTTAATATCTTTTCAGAATAATGTTTTTATTTCCTTGTTTACTTTGCAGCTCTTTAATTAGAGACCTTATGTTACCAGGCCAAGTAGTACAGGGAAGGGGTTACAGAGCTGAGGCTCACAGTCAGCATTCTTTACTTTATCCTTTCTTTGTAATCAACGAGCAACTCAAATCAAATAGGCACCTCGAGAGGGCAATTTGTTTGTCCTGTGTTAGGATGAGAGGGACCACAGTCTTGTGGACCACAGTTTGCCGTGCATGATGTTTTTCTTAAACAAGCTCTATCAACAGTGAACTCAGCTGTCACGACAGTCTCTCTGCTGGGAAGTGAAATGTTATCTTTTTGATTATGTTTATTAAAACAAACATGCCTAACAAAGGCAAAAGCCTCGTGTTGAATTATTTGCTGTATTTTTGCATAAGGCAGCATTGCTTCTGAAGGGTAATGTCAAAGCAAGAACACATCAGAATTAGAAACATAAATAATGTGGTTATCCAAATATCTCGGGCAGTATCCACCTGGGAGAAACCAGCTGGTTTTGTTTCATCTTCAAAACATGACAAGGATTCTGAAGAGCTCGCAGAAACAGATTCCAAAGCGTCTGAATCGGACTCAGAAGATAGTGAAAACGAAGCACAGAGTTCAGAAAGAAATTTCAAGGTAAGTTCTCTCTTCGGATTTATTTTACATACAGCATTAATTTTCTAGCATAAGGTGATGTATCTTTTATCTCCTGTGATAGGCAGTACTCATTAAACCATATGACTGAAGTTAGAAGTTTGCATTTGCTCAAATAGTAAAATGAATCTTTATTCAGTTATTTGGCCCATTAGTGTCACTGTTCCAGAATAAGAAAGCACAATCTTTCCTTCAGCCCGCCAGAAGTAGATTGAATTCTGCCAGCAATGTGATATTCTCTGAGAAAGGTCACTCATCTCTTTGAAATAATCCACAAAATTATTTGGATTTCAGTGTGAGCATATGACTTCTAACCTTCTTGGTACATGTGACTGCCAAGAGATCTTCAGGGAATGCCTCTGACTGAAAATATATGGTTGTAGTTTCCTTATTAATTGAGAAAAACATGGGCAGTGCACAGTACAAAACCTGTATCAGTTACATATTTTTGTCTTCAGATTCGAAACTTAAGAGAAAAGGTTTGATTATGGCTCCAGTTAGGTCAGATGTTTTTTTCTGAAACTGGTAGTTCAGAACAGCAGAGACAGTTTAAATATCAAGTAGACAGGTGTTAATCCTAAAATACATATATTTGTATCACTGTGTATCATTATAAACTACTAGGTATTAGCTGTAAAGTGTGTGTATCTGCATGCACAGAAAGCTTTATGTGAATTTTGTCGCTCTTTTTTTTTTAAACACAATAAGCTTTGTTTTTAAATAAGTTTGTATTGGCTGCTCCTTGCTAACTTCAGCCTTGATAGGTAGGATTTTCCAACTTTAACTTTTTATAACATTTAAGATTTTTTTTTCACCTCTGTATGTGATGAAAGCTCAAGGAGAAAAATTTAAGGATTTTATTACAATATGAGTTAATTGTTTCGAGTTACTCTTGGTTGAAAAGTATATAAAAGATGTAAAATAAAGCTACATTGTGTTTTTATTTAGGCATTTTTGCTTAAGGTGGGTTTTTTCCTCTTTAGAGGAAAGGAGATAATGGTGAAGAATCAGAGGAAGGGAAAAAGTCTTCCAAAGCTAAAAAGTTAAGTCCTTATGGGAAATGGCGAGAAGTTAAGTCAGAAGAAGCAGCTGATAAAGAGGAGAGTTCATCAGCTTCCCAAGAAAGCTCTGGTGATGCACCTAACAAGACCAACCCTTACGGAAAATGGAAAGCGATTAAGCAAGAAGGAGAAGATGAAGAAGAAGAAGAAGGAGGGTGAGGATCTTTTTACTGTAGTTATTTTCATAATATTTGTTTCCAGAATACTTGTTTTCAGAACTGAAGCTTTTTTTTTCTGAATTCTGGCAGAATTAGCACAGCAGTGATTGGTAATGTAGCCGAAATACAATTATTTCTGCAGTGCTTATTTTAAGTAATAGCTCTCCATGGCAGATAGTGGTGGTGTTTTGGTTTTAATGTAGAAGTTCACCACAAGTACAAAGTAAATTTAAGTGATTTCAAGGATTATTGTCATCCATTATTTTTCTCATCCATCAGAGGCTGAGTATTAACTATTTAAATGTAGTTACTCTAAGCTTACGTTCCTTAACATTGTCTCCTTCAGCTGCCTCAGGAGCTCTTTTTCAACTCTTCCCAGCCTTGGAACAGCATGGGCAGCTTTCTCAGGGCCTCTCGCTTCCAGGCTAAATTACAGAATCACAGAATGATATGGGGTTGGAAGGGACCTCTGGAGATCATCTAGTCCAACCCCCCTGCCAAAGCAGGTCCACCTAGAGCAGGTTGCACAGGAAGGTGTCCAGGCAGGTTTTGAATGTCTCTAGAGACGGAGACTCCACCACCTCCCTGGGCAGCCTGTCCCAGTGCTCTACCACTCTCAAAGTGAAGAAGTTCATCCTCATGTTGAGGTGGAACTTCCTATGTTCAAGTTTGTGCCCCTTTCCTCTTGTCCTGTCACTGGGTACCACTGAAAAAAAGACTGGCCCCATCCTCTTGACACCCACCCTTTAAATATTTATAGGTGTTGATCATTTCCCCCCCTCAGTCTTCTCTTCTCCAGACTAAAAAGACCCAAGTCCCTCAGCCTTTCAAATTCTATTTCTTTCTGATGAGTAATTAGCTGGGCTAACTTTGCCCAGAGTTCAAGATCTATCTTGATCTTCTAGGGGCAGCAGCAACCTGATCTTGGTCATACTGGGTTAGTGTTGCTTTGAATTCCTTTCCTGTAAGATCAGTAGTTGCTGCCATAACGAGTATGCTCCCAGCAATTTCTGCCAAAGCCTGGTACCTTTGGCTGAGTTACTGCCACAAGCAGTATTATTTCTCACTTTGTGGCATTGTACTGACTCTAAACTGTTCACTTGAAGGACACGGCCTAAAACACACTTCAGATTTTTTGTCTGACTTTCACCCAGTGAAAGCAGTAACAGACTTCTGCTGGAACAGTTTCTTGTTCCCTAATTTCCCTCATTTCAAAACAAAGGTAAGCAAAACCAAACCAAAATCCACTACAGCCTTTTCTGCTGTCCCTATGGGTAAGTCCTGGAGCCTCTTAAAATGTGGAGGGAGACACTTTCTGTAATGACTTAAATAAGGAGATGAAAGACAAAACATGTGTAATCTGGTTATGCCAATTTTACATTCAGAAGCTCTCTTTCTCTCTCCCATGTCCAGCCGATGTACTCCAGATGTTTTCATGACATGCATCTGATCAGAAGCGGGGGGTTTGTTTTGTTTTACTGCATAATGCCTGAGATGGCTCATTTTCTTGTAAAGCATGCTGTCTTTTTTCTGGCCAGTTTCTTGTTACAGGGCCCTCTAGGAGTCTGGAAAAATTAGGTTTGGAAGAGTGAAATCAGTCTTTTCCCGCATACTGACCCCATTCTCCAGCACTATAGTTCTCAACTATTCAACAGATACACTGTTTGGACTAAATTAAGCACTGATACACTTCCTTGGAGATGGTAATGTCACTTGATCAGTTCATGTAGCACCTCCTGTATGGGACCAGCTAACTGCACGTTGACTCCAGAGCTGATATCTCATGGCTCTATTTTGGGTGCTTGAGCTGATCCGTGGATCATGGAAGCACAGGACCTGAAAGTAGGCATAGTACCCGTGCTGACATGGGGCTGGCACTCAGTGGTACTGAAAGGTTTCTTGCATGGATTGGCCAGGAGTATGATTATCTCTTTGCAGTGGTGTTATGCTGGTGTGATTCCTGATGGACTTGTGATTTAGATCGTTTTCTGGGAACTATTCAGTTACTCTCCATCGTATGTTTGTGCCGCAGGTTATTCTTGTAGGGCACACTGTTTTGCTGTTGACCTCTTAAAACCAACTGGTCATTTTTAGGTGATACTCTGATTTGTTCAGATCAGTATTAGCGGTGATTTTCTCTCCCAGAGCTGCTTTTCCCAACTTGGGGTCCTTGGCTGAGTTTGTAAGTCTGTTCTCTGTTCTGTCATGCAGACTCTCAAGGATGGACACTTGCAAAAAAATATTCAATAGCATTTTGGCAGTGAAATATTGCTAATTGGAAAAAAGTTTTACACTGAAAGTGTTATTAAACATTGGAATGGGCTGCCCAGGGAAGTGGTTGAGGCACTACCCTTGGAGGTATTTGAAAGATGGGTTGACATAGTGCTTAGTGACATGGTTTAGTGATGGGTTTTATCAGAGTTAGGTTGATGGTTGGACGAGATGATCTTAAAGGTCCCTTCCAACCTAGACAATTTTATGATTCTATGATGCTAATTACTCACTGACTGTTGACTTTCAACATTCTTACATTTACACACTGCAGTCCTGTTGTCTTTTACAGGACTATTTACGTGATGAGTTCTCGGGCCATTGTATCAGCTCTGTAGCGAATGAGGTCTTAGTTTTTTACTTTTCATACCAGCCCACATAGAAGAAACAAAGAACATGGGGTTTTTCCTTGCTTCCTGTCGTGATGATGATCTTGGCTAGAAAACGGCATCTAGCTCAAAGCTGCTTTGACAATTAATTTGGACATTTGACAGTTAAACATGAGAGTTCTGCGTCCAGCTGTGGAGCCCTCAGCACAGGAAAGACATGGACCTGTTGGAGCGGGTCCAGAGGAGGGCCACAGAAATTATCAGAGGGCTGGAGCACCTCTTCTGTGAGGACAAACTGAGGGAGTTGGGGGTGTTCAGCCTGGAGAAGAGATGGGAGACTTTGTTGCGGCCTTTCAGAACTTAAAGGTGGTTCATAAGAAAGATGGGGACAAACTTTTTAGCAGCGCCTGTCACGCTAGGAAAAGGGATAATGGTTTTAAACTAAAAGAGGGAAGATTTAGACTAGAAACAAGGAAGACATTTTTTACAGTGAGGATGGTGAAACAGTGGCACAGGTTGCCCAGAGAGGTGGCAGATGCCCCATCCCTGGATACATTCAAGGTCAGGTTGGACAGGGCTCTGAGCAACCTGATCTAGTTGAAGATGTCCCTGCTTATTGCAGGGGGGGTTGGACTAGATGATCTTTAAAGGTCCCTTCCAACCCAGGCTGTTCTGTGATTCTTTGTTACTGCCTGCAGTACACCATGTTGTTTTCTCCATGTAGATCAACCGTTTTATATTTTCCTCTCTTTTCTCAGTGAAAAAGTGGACCTGGAACTTCCTAGTACAGAGAGTGACAATATTCCACCACCAGTGCTAGATGTTGCAGAAGACGAGACAGTGATATTTAAAGAGAAGACAGTCACCTCCCTTGGAGACATGACAGAAGGGGTGCCAACTTTTAAGAAGAGGAAATTTGAAAATGGAAAATCTAGAAACTTAAGACAAAGACTAAGTGATCAGTAATAATTAACAAATCATTTTAGATTGTGTTTAAGCTAGAGTGAATCAAAAGTTTAATATTTTAAACAGGCTTTTATAAAGAAAATGTTGGATAGAAATTAAGGATTTATAGCTATTAAAACGTGTGAGTTGTAATATTTTTTTATTTTATTTTGATGTGATTGATTTTGGAGTGGAAGTTGGTGTTATCTTACTTATGCAATATTGTAAATACATTTATTTTTTATTTTAACCATGCCATCTAAGTTCGATTTGCTCTATGTATGCTGTTTTAAATACATTGTGTAAGGTTTTTTACTCCTTTTCTAAGTATGGGAGAATGTGGTAATCCTTAATCTGGCAAAAATGATGCAGACCTTTCCTTCTTACAGAGGAAATGGATCAACGGAACGTACTAGAGAGTAAGATCATCCCCCAAGTTTGTTTATATGGAGTAGTTTCCCAGTTAATGAGTAAAAATATTGTGATTACTAACCTTTGGCTAATCGCTTGCAAAAGAAGAGGTGGTGAGAGTGCCAACATTTTAAATAGGCCATTTGAAAGCTGCTTTTAGAGGAGTTAGTCACATCGGTGCCACTCATTTCAAGTAACATTCTGAAAGAAATGGGTTGTGTCCATGCATGATAAATGTACTAAACCTCTGCAGAAGATTTAAACCTGATGAATTCTTAACTTTTAGTAACAGCACCAGAGCCACCCCTGTTGGAGAAGATATTTCTGTGGTGTCTTCCTGTTGCATTTTGCTGTGTTGTTGTCTCTACTTGAATTTTTCTTCCTTTTTCACATCAAGTTTTCTTTTTTTTTGGTCTTGTTTTCTTTTTTTGTCTCTTTCCCTGCAAGAAAAAAAAAAAAAAACACAATTGCCTGATATTTTCAGGGAAAAAAATATTCCAAAAGCCTGGCCCTGCTACGACATCCAGCAGTCTTTTTGAGGCTGATGGGTTTTGTCTGTTGATAAGAGGAGTGTGTTGAACAGTGTTCACTAAGCTGAGAGGGCCTAAGTCTATCGAAGTTTTTAACAAAAGATGGATAAGCAGAGCTGACAGCTGTAACTGTCCAAGATGGCTTGGCCATTTTCTTAAGGATTGGAGGTTTGATTCCTTCACTTGGTGGGATTGGTCTGCGTTTAGCATCATCAAGATTCATTGCCTGCATAAGAATATCCTCATTGCTTCTCTAGGTATCGAACGGCGTACCGTAAGGGTTCATCCTTAAAAAAATGCATCTCCATTTCTAAAGCTCGCAGTGGTTTTGTCCTGGAGAGCCTCAGTCACAAACAGAGGGTGCAGCTGAGACAGTTGTCAGAGTCCAGCTACAGCAAAAGAGAGTCAGTAGCTGCTGGGCTTGAACGTCATTGAGAACACGTCTGTTCCTCTCTCAGATCAGCGCAGAAGAAGCGCAAGGCAGGGAATCCAGCTTATCGTGTGTGACAAAGGAAGCTGGAGTCCTTCTCTCTCTTCTGTGACATTTTCTCTGTGTGTAGAAGAGAATTAGTTATTGTATTTAATCCCCTGTGTTTCTTTGGCTTCGTCAGGGTTGTTGTATTTGTTCTGATGTTTCTTTTGAGTAATATGAAAGTTCCCTGCGGTATCTAGCCCTGGCTTGTCATTTAGGGGTGCAGGATGCTCTCACAGCCACAGATGCAGGAATGTATGACACGTACTGCACACGAGAGACCTCACGTGCAAGGCTAGAACACAAATGTGCTTTCTACTGACGAGAGGTTGTCAGGTTTGGTTTTTTTTTTTTTTTGAAAAGCAGATTTTTCAGGTTTTGCTCTTACTCTTATTTGAACGTTATTCCAGCAGCTGAGAGCCTGCTCTGACTTGAAGCCCCCGTGTGTTTGCACCCAGTTTGCACTCATTTCCTCCCAACTAACACAAGCCCTGCCCTTCAGCTAAGTAGCTTTTCTTCCTCTCGAATCCATCGCGTCTTTCCTGAGTCGCGTCAAGCGTCCTTGTGTGACAGGGCCTTCGGTGCTCCACCACCACGTCTCTTCATCCAGTCCAGCCTGAGTTCACCTAGGCTCTGCGCTCCAGGAAGATTAAGGCCACGCGTGATGTCACTAAGACTCCCTTAGCATCTTGGAAATAACTTCTGATAGGTCCCTAAACCCCATTTGCCTTTCACATGACTGCATCGTGGTGTCTGCGGGGGGGGCCCTGTGATTTACCAGCACAACTGGCTCTTTCTGCTCCTTTGCCGTGGCCAACTGCTGAGTTAACAGCTGATCAGGCTTTCCTTTCAAGCACAAGTTTTTATGGTGAACAAATCTGTTTTGTGCTGCTGTGCTCATCCTGCTGCTGTGACTCCCAGCCTGACGTCCGTTCATTTCTTTATGATCTCTGTAAAATGACAGTATTGTTTATTAGCACAGCTTTATATAGTAGCCTAAGGATTTTTTTTTGGTAGGCTCCACTTTTAATAGCCTCTGATGAGGACATCTTTCCTCTTTTAGGGAGTGCATCTTTCCTTAAAAGCGTTTTGTCGCGTTGAAGTGGTCATAGGCAGCGATTAATAAAAACTCATAACTGAATTGCTCCAGCAGATGTTGAAAAATACCTGAAAGCCAAAGTGTTTGAAACTTGTTTCCTTGAGGAGCTGCTGTTTGTTGTAACGTCAACCAAAGATCTTTGTCAAGTATTGTGTTTTAACAGACAGACCAAACCAAGTATTTACATTAGATGAAATGTTTTCTTGTTCGCTGATAGTAGAAGTGCTTTAAATACCATTCGCTTGCTTTTGCTGGTGGGACTCCTAAAGCCTCCATTTTATGAAAAAATCCAGCGCTTCGGTCCCCGCTACCTTTGAATATCAGTTTGAGGAGAGACCAGTTTATTCCTTAAGTGTAAATTATAATAAGGGCCAGTTGAATCCAACTTGACCTATCCAAAGCTGCTGTTTAATTTTGCACCATGCTGTCATTCCATTTCCTTCTTGTGGATCTAAACCAAATATTTTCTCTTCTGTACAAAATATGGTCTTGCCTGAGATTTAAGGCAGAGGCTGCTTTTCCAGGACATCTGTTCCGCGCAGACCTCTCTCCCTTCGGCCCTATCTCCCTGCAAAATTCTTCTGCCTTAGGAATTTGCCATAGGAATTACCACAGTTAGGCTCATCTGCTAATCCGTCCTTGGGCTGCGCTGGCTTTTGACAAAGGAACGTTCCTTTTACTGTTTCAGAAGAACAGTGTTTTCAGAGGGAGAGTGGTTTGTTCCTCTTTTCACCTGTCTTCTCTGTTTAGAAAGAGGTTTGCGGTACAGGATGCTTATCTTTGGGGAGGGGGTGTCTTTTTCCAGGAGGGCCTGCCTGAAGTTGGTGATGCTTTTATGAAGCAAATCTATTGCACAAATATACTGCACGTACTAAAAAAGAAAATTATTTTCTTGGGCATTTGTTATGCCAGGAGCTGTGCGGAGACCTGCTCAGTTTGACTCAGGTTACAGAATAACCCTAGTTCCTAACTAGGCTAAGCCAAGTTTTAGCCCTTCACCTGGGAATTTGTAGATTTAAATCCAGACTTTCCCAGTAGGGAATTTTTTGTTTGTTTGTTTGACCCTCGTAGACAAAATCGTTGCTGCAGCAACGTGTCAAAATTCAGATTTAGATCATGACATGGATCTCAGTCAAACTGATCAACCTGCGCATGGATAAAAACATAACATAAAAAGACGTTATTTCAGTGCATATTTTGGCATCTCAGAAAGGGAGTAAAAAACTACTTCACGCCGCTTGGTTTTCTTGATTTGCCTCTCGAGTTACGCCTCCTTGTTTTAGTACTTTTCTTATTATTGGTGTCTTTCCTCAAACCGTCTTCCTCCAGCGTTCCTTTCTATGCACGTCTCCGTGTCACCGCTGTGCCGCCTTTCCCGTGCCCGCCCTCACCTCGTGCCCTGCTCTCCTGAGATCTTCCCAAAGCCTCACGTTGTCTCAGGTCTGCCACCCCGTCCCCGGGTCCCAGCTGACGCCCGACCCTTTTTGCTGCCCGTTTGCGTCCTGCCCCGGAGAAGTACAACCTCACCCCTTTCCGAACAACACCCAAGCAGCTGTTTCGGGGACCGGCTACGTGTGCTCTTGGGATTTTTCTTGATGGTTTCCCCGAGAGAGATTTCGTTCCATTCCTCCTCCGGGGTTTTGCAGCCCTTCAATCCTTTCGCTTGTTGGTACAAGAGCTGTCTGCCTACCTTCTGCTCTCTGCTGCCACAACCCTTGGCTTCTCTTTCGGCAGCCATATCTCTTCGGTCTCCTATCTACCTCTGAAGTCCTCTCACCTTCTACCCGCTAAATTATTTAACCTAGAAATCATGTTAACCCTTTGGGTGATTAAACAAATCTACCTTCCTCCAACGTTTCGGGATAATCGCTTGACTAAAAAAAGTTCCTGCACGAAGCAAAGAGCGTTGCAGATAATAAGCTGGAAAAAGGCTAAATTTGCCCAAGAGGATTCCCGGAGAATGTTGGCAAACGTGGATTGGATTTCACTTGTAAAAGCAGAAATAGCCCCTGTTAAAAACCAGCAGACGGGCCGAGGACAGTGGGTTTTAATGGCTTGGTGGCATTAATGGCACCCCAATGGCGGTGCAGTGGGGAACAGCGGCGTGACCGAAAAGCGTTTGGTTTAGCTTCTAAGTATTGCCCAGAAAAGTTAAAGCAGCTGGTTTCTCCTCAGCAGCTTCTCTGTTGCAGTTACAAAATCCTGCAAGCTCTTGAAGTGGGACTTTGTCTGATAATACCGAATAAAGCTTTCATTTGAACCGTCTCTGTTACCGTCGTCCCATCTGTTGGAGGGTTTTAGGACAACCTGGGAGTTTTATGGGTGCGTGTTCTGGTAAAAATATAAACCAAAATAGGTATGTAAACACAGAAACGCTTCTTAAAAGAAACCTTTTTATTTTGTAGTCACCAAGAAGCATCTGGGTGCCTCCCAGCAGCATGTTAAGCAGTTACTGGAAATTGTTTTATTTTGTGCATCAGTTAGGAGTAACAAATGACCTGGGTTAAAATTGTTAAATGTTAAAATTCCCACCAGAGTTCTGGTAATGTTTGCTGTCCTTACTTTTTAGTAACGTTCAGAATGCCACTGAACATGTAAACTTTCTGGTGGTAACAGATTGTGATTCAGTAGTCTTCAAAGATACACACTTCCAAAAGGTGAGGAATGCATGTAGTTATTTCATAACATTTTTTCTGAAGAAAAATCTTATTGTCTGTGAGATCTTTTGGCAACTTTTTTCACAGAAAGTCAAAAAAAACCCTCTTCAGCTGGACCAAACAGCTAGAAAAACCTAAGTTAGGATCCAGGCAAACAGCTCCAGTGGATTAGGAAGTACGTTTTGTTGCTAACAAAGTTTGAGTATTTCTTCTTTTTAGCTAGAGGAGAGGAAGCAGCTCGCTGCTTCAAGTGAATAAATTCATTTGCAGTTCCAGGATTTCCGAGACGTTCCATCGATGATTAAACGGAAGCAATGGAGATGAGGTACCAGGGCTGTTCTTCCTATGCGGAGGGGAAGCGGAGGGTGACTTCCAGGCTTGGCTTTGGTCTGGCTTTCTCCTCTGCTGCCTGGGATGTGGCTGCTCCAGACCAAGGCAGGGGAACCAAAGAGATCCGGGAACTATGTTTTACATCAGCCACATGGAGCTAAAGAGAGATGAAGCTGGTTCCTGGCACCACCTGCAACGTCACATCCCTGTGCAAGGTCTGTCACACACGTGGGTGATCATGAGCAGGGGGTAATGGTTATAAACTGAAAGAGGGGAGATTTAGATTAAATACTAGGAAGAATTCTTTAGTGTGATGGTGGTGAGACACCAGAACAGGTTACCCAGAGCTGTGGCAGATGCCCTATCGCTGGAAACGTTCAAGGTCAGGTTGGATGGGGCTCTGAGCAACCTGCTCTAGTGGGAGGTGTGGGAGGTGT
>JAHREE010000279.1:34885101-34907222 GCA_033628505.1 Tringa tobata
GCCCCTCGTCCTGTCATTGCAGGCCTTTGTAAACAGATTCTCCCCAGCCTTCCTGTAGCCCCTCCTCAGGTACTGGAAGGCCACTATTAGGTGTCCCTGAAGCCTCCTCTTCTCCAGGCTGAACAACCCCAGCTCCCCCAGCCTGTCCTCGGAGCAGAGGTGCTCAGTTGTGAAATAATTCTTTTTCTGAAAATAACTGACATTTTCTCAGTCCTGTATCATTTGTGATTACAAAACAGCTGTGTAAATATAAATCAACCACAAGGTGTTGCTTAAATTGTAACAAAGTGATTCCTCACGTGCAGCAGACCCTGCAGAGCAGCATTATAGCACGGCCTGGGAAGAGCAGGGTAAGAAGAGCACGCCATGACCCAGCGGGTCGAGTCAACCCAGCTCAGCAGAGCCCTTGCATATTTTTGTGGAGCATGAAATATGTGGGTATTCCCCAATTGTTACATATGACCGCTGGCTGCCTACACACACAGGTGTGCTGGGCAGCATCCTGTGCAATGTGCACTTGGGTGAAAACATGAATGCAAGGTCCTGTTAAAGCCCAGCGTGCTTGAGAGATACTCATCTCCCTGTACTCGGCACTGGTGAGGCCCCATCTCCAGTACTGTGTCCAGTTTTGTGTCCCTCACTACAAGAAAACATTGAGGTCCTGGAGCGGGTCCAGAGAAGGGCAATGAAGCTGGTGAGGGGTCTGGAGCACAAGTCTTATGAGGAGAGGCTGAGGGAGCTGGGGTTGTTCAGCCTGGAGAAAAGAAGGCCGAGGGGAGACCTTATTGCTCTCTACAACTACCTGAAAGGAGGTTGTAGAGAGGAGGAGGTCAGTCTCTTCTCCCAAGTCACAGGAGATAGGACAAGAAGAAATGGCCTCAAGTTGCACCAGGGAAGGTTTAATTGGATATTGGGAAAGATTTCTACACCAAAAGGGTTGTCAAGCATCGGAACAGGCTGCCCGGGGAAGCGGTTGAGTCACCACCCCTGGAAATATTTAAAAGATGGGTGGTCATAGTGCTTACTGACATGGTTTAGTGGTGGGTTTGTCAGTGTTGGTACTTGATGATCTCAAAGTTCCCTTCCAACGGAGACAATTCTATCATTCTATATCTGGATCACCCTCAGAGACAGGCGCATGTTCCCAAAGACATCAAGGCAGAAGCTGAATTCCAGAGCTCCCCAATTTGCTAGAATGCAGCTACATTATGATCTTGTTTTCTCTGCCAGGAAGCAGGGAGCTGCCTGTTATCACTGCTGAACTCCTTCCAGAATCTCATCAACTTAATTAGAAACTAGAACACGCACTTTCACGCTCCACGGCAGCATGTGGTCCAGACCCACCCTAAACTGACCCAAGAATGGCTGGAAGAAAGCTTGACAGGCTTCCCCCTTAAGATTCTGGCCCCTTGCCTGACATCACTCCCTTTGCTTTTGTGTATTCACTCTAAAAAATAAAGCATTATAATACAGAGTGATCTTTACAGGACTACATTTAGGAAGCTCACCCAATCAATGGATAAAAATATGTATTATTCACAAGGCCAGATTCTAGAATATTAGGGGAGCTTATGTTCTTTCACCTGCAGAGGAACATCTCCCACCCCCAAACCAAAACGTGCACTACGTGGTATTTCTTCTTCATCACCAGGCTTCTGTATCTTTCCAGCTGAACATGGTCAAGAGAAGGACCGGTTTAACAAAGCCATGATGCCAAGACAGAAGGTATGTGCACACAGAACTCCAAGCTTGTTCTTTTCTTCTAGGGCTGCTGTAATAAACTCAATCCATTTGCACCAAAATATGGGAAAAAAAAAAGAGTAGTATCACACACTGAAAAACAGAGGCATGGATTTTAATCAATATATCATATAACAAACAAAACCATTTGCTGGAGAACACAGCATTTCTGCTTTAACTCTACACTTACTCTTTAACTCCACAACTCTAAGGTCTTCAGCAGCCTCCTCCTTCTAAAGCCTGCAGATTTTCTAGATATTCGGTGGCAGCCTCTATCTCCGCAAACTCCAGCAGTCTGTTGATCAGCTTATCCAGCGCTTCTTTCCCACTTAGAATTTCCTATGAAAAAAACCCAACACCGTAACACCAGACAAAAGCATGACTGACTGCACACAAGAATTATCCTGCAACACTGATGACTCAAACAAGGAGCTCCTGGAATGCACTTTGTCTTATCCCAGCGCATCCTGTAGCTGGTCTCTGCGGCTCCCTGTGTGACACCAACTGTGGTGTGCAGCCCCTGGGGGACTCCTGCTGCCCACCTGGGGACACCACACTGATTCTGGCAGCAACAAAAGGAGCTCTCCGTGCCTTCCTGCCGTGCTTTCATGGAACTCATGGGTTTACATGAAAATCGCCTGGCAAGACCAATCCAGGACTGAAGAACTTAATGCAAAACCTGTTGTTGATGCTAAGAACTAGTTTGTTTTGCAAGCAAAGCTTAACTAACTTTTATTAGGCAGTTGATGGTTTCAGTTTCACTCAAGAAAAGGAATAAGTTCCCAGCACTAAGCACCTGAAAAGCTGGACTAACAGAAGTAATTTTTATACAGTCCTGGATTGGTCTCCTCTACCACGGTATTTGCGTAGTTATTCCCTACTCCATGAAATATTCCATATTCCCCATCCCCTGTGCTCTCTGAAGTTACCCAGGATGGCTGTAGGTGCAATTCAAAAAGTGTTGCTTCTTATGCAACAGCAGTTACAGCAAACTGGGCACTTAAGCCAAAATACTGAAGGGTCACCCTAAACTTTGTCCTAAAATTCAAAACATTTTCGTAAATTTTATACAGAAAAATACACTACCGGGTATTTATTTCCCTATTAAAAAACCCAATAAACAACACTCAACCCATATGTAGATATTTACTCAAAAATAAGACATCACATAACCTTAAAATGAAAGCATTTGATTTTAACTGGGGCTTGTGAGGCAAACATAGATACAGGTTTTTCTTCAACTCATCATTAGAAGGAGGAGGAAAGAGGCTTAACGAAAAGGCTTAACAAAAAATAAGTCCTTTGAGTCAGCTTTTTCTTTTGGACATACTAAGCTTCAAGAACCTTAAATGTCACTTGCCCAGTTTGGCCAAGGGACTCATGGAGATCTCTGAGGGCTACACGCTATTTTTCACATATATAGTAGGAGAAAAATAGAGAAATAGGCCAGAGAGTTATATCCTGTGCCAGACATCTTCAACACTACCCTACAACAAGGCAGGAAAGGAAGTTTAAGCTTTCTGAATCGCAGAATCATAGAATGGTTAGAGTTGGAAGGAACTTTAAAGATCATCAAGTTCCAACCCCCTACCCATGAGCAGGAACACCTCCCACTAGAGCAGGTTGCCCAAAGCCCCATCCAGCCTGGCCTTGAACACTTCCGGGGATGGGGCATCCACAGCTTCCCTGGGCAACCTGTTCCAGTGTCGCACCAGCCTCAGAGTGAAGAATTTCTTCCTAATGTCTAATCTAAATCTCCCCTCTTTCAATTTAAAACCATTACCCCTTGTCCTGTCACTGCACTCCCTGATCAAGAGTCCCTTCCCATCTCTCCTGTAGGCCCCCTTCAGGTACTGGAAGGCCATTATAAGGTCTCCCTGGAGCCTTCTCTTCTCCAGGCTCAACAACCCCAGCTCCCTCAGCCTGTCAATCTACAATGTTCTGTCAGAGCACAACGGGCTATCTGCTTTCCTCAGATATATTAAATTGTTTTCACAAGGCTTAACTTCTCTTCACATGGTACACATAAGCGTTTAAGTTTTAAAAGTCTCCTGAGAAACCATTACCTTGATATTGCGCGCATCATACGAGATCCTGTGGTCGGTGACTCTGTCCTGGGTGAAGTTGTAAGTACGAATTCTCTCTGACTGGGCTCTTGTTCCCAACTGTAGTGAAGTAGCAAAAAATAAAAATATTCTACTCTATTGTGATAAAAAAATAATCAGCTACTACTCTAAATCAGAATAAACTTTAATGGATCAGCCTGTTTCACCTACAAACTTAATGGTCACTGACAACACTTTTTTTTTTTAAATATCATTGCATCACTAAAGTGTATTATTTGCAATTTTGCATCATAGACCAAATTTTTACATCTTCCAGTACATTCTCATTCCAGCTCTGTAGCTGCAAGAATTGCATAATTCTCAAAAGTCATGTAAGGCAAGAAATAAGTCTATATGTGTCCTTAGTTCAAAAATGTAAGTGTATTTTTTTTGCAGGGTGTGTGTAGGGGGGTGTTTAGCTCCCACAGCAGCTAATCAGAGGGGGCACCATTAACAACAGAAGCAGCAGAGTCAACGTTGTGGCCAAGCAGTTCCACTGACATTTGGCTGCCAGAAATTAGCCCTGAAAGAGGAGGATTAAATTGAGACTACAAAGAGTAGTCCTCTAGTGGCAAAGCGCAAGAGTGCACCCAATTCTAAAAGTTTTAAAACAGAGGTCTCAATGTAGCACTGTTATGCGGTCAAATGCTTTATTAAAATGGAGAATCAAATGTTAAAAACTGCTTAGAGATGTCTGCTTCAATGGGCTTTTTAAAAAATTTCATCTGCACCCACATGTATACTTCATAACAAGAAATGTTTTTAATATATTCTGAAAGAAAAGGTAATTTACTTTTGCCTGGGTTTCTGTAGTATTCATATAAACGTACATCTTAGTCCTTTATGCAGCTTTGAAGATTCTCAAGCTAATATTAATAACAAAAGAGAAACAGGTCACTGCTTACAACGACTGAGTTAATAATCTGCAGGAACAATACATTAAAATGCAACCTGAAATTAGTCATTGAAAAGCTAAGCTGGAACTTCTGGAGTACTGAATAATTTTGTAATTCTGAAGCATCTTTATTCCTGTTGATCACTGTTGAAGTTCGCACAACAAACGGGAAAATACTCAAAGAGTGGGAAAAGAGTGACAGCACGTTTCAAGAGAAAAGCACACTTTGCAGCATAACTTGAGGTAACTAAATCAAGGGGAGTCACTTCTTCCACAAAAGGTTACCTAAACCACAGCAATCAAACTGTTACCCAGCTGCGCAGTGCCAGGATTGTTTATACACTTGTTTCCTTCACAAGCTCTGCATGATCTTATCAAATACTTTGTTTTAGAAACAGGTTAAAATACAACTCTGAGAACTTCTGATCCTAGTTTACACGGGGAGTAACTCTTTACTGCTGCTTTAACTGTGTAACTCTGGACTTAATAGGGAGGTTCAATACATGACGTCGAGTGTTGCCTTTTGAATAAGTCCAGCTACAGTCTTTCGACTCTTTTCTTTCCAGCTACAGCTGAAGTTTCTTTTTCATCTCCTGCGAAGTCAACACTAGCATTGGCCTGGGATAAGTAAAAACCAGACATATTTAAAAGCAGATTCACCATCTTAATATGCAAGATTCACCCCTGTAAGCACACCTGGTTAGACACACGTGCTCATTCGTTCCATCCCTCTCCAAATTTCAACAGTCATGGCATGTTCTCACCTGCAGTTTTCTGGCGCTCTGCTCTTGACTTAGCTGTTTTTCAATGACCTGCTGGTACAGCTTAGCTCTCAGCGTCCGCAGAGCTAGTTCCTTGTTCAAAAGCTGGGATCTCTCCTGCTGGCACTCGACCACTAGTCCTTTACAGAGGGATTCAAGAGAGCTCAGATCAAAAGCCCATTATAGCAAGGAACAAACAAGCTAAATTAATTCTAACACATTAGGCAAACGAAGCCTTCCAGAGCGTTGGTTTGCAGGGCCTTTAAGCTGTGGGATAAAAAGTCATTTTAACACACTGGCCAGAACCTCTGGTATGTTTTTAAACTCCTCGTAGCTGCACCCACCAGGAGCTTTGTTCAGTGCTACAGAAAGTCAGGGATATTTTAAAATTTCATGAAGCAAATGAATTTCTGACATTGCCTTCAGAAAATGGGTTCACTCCAATTACCTATCACATGTTAAAAATGTAATTTGCACAGTTTACAGAAACATGTTTAAAACAGTGTAACACACGTTTTTAAAGTCTTAGTCTAGACAAGCTCTTGGAGATTGGAAAATCCAATATTCTAGCAGAGCAGGGTGTCTGAACAATACTGAAGAGTCTTCATCTTAATTATGAATAATGAAATAAAGTAAAATAAAGGTCTTTAAAACCTCATTTTGATGAGGTTTTACACCTCATTTTGATTTCTGAAATAAAAAGGCATATAGGAAACAGCTGTTTTCAGGTCACTATGGAATTTCCTGTGCCTAAGGAGATTCTACACAGATAGCAGCCCACTGAATTTCAATAAAGCCAAATCCTGAGAAGGATGGAGTGGTCCAGTATATACACTACCTTCCCGTTAGCATACATTTTCCCTCCTATTCAACATATGACAGCATTTGCCAGTAGTGAGCGAAAAATCTTCAAGTCTCCTTTTGTCTCAGTCTTGTAACTAGAGAGGTTCCAGCCAGGCAAAGTGCACCCCAGATTGCCAGAGGACGCTATTCCTGAAGGTACGGAGCACATGGCACGAATTATTTACATCTTCCCTCCCATCCCTGTCACCCTCCCTTTGTTCTTTCATCCTTCAAAGACAATCTATTCATTAAACACGTCCCTCTGAAGACAAAACTGGCATAATAGCAACGTGCTGACCATTGTGCCACTGATACGTACTCCTCACAGGGTGCCTTGCTTTTACCTCCTTTTTTTTTTGGTATAAAGTCCAACCCTACAAATTCACTCTAGGAGACAACTTGCAGGATCACAAGCTTTCTCTTCAGGTTTAGGCTTACTAGAATTACAAAATCCAGCCAGACTTACCCGTGGGAAGGTGTACAATTCTCACGGCACTATCGGTTTTGTTAACGTGTTGCCCTCCAGCTCCTTTGGCCCTGAACGTATCTATGCGCAAGTCTTTGGGATCCACTTTAACATCAACCTGGAATCAAAGAAAATTACTACTTTCTGCTCATTCTAAAAATATTTTTCATGTCTTTTCAATGGCGAAATAAAAAAATTCACTCCTCAAAAACCTACGCTTTTACAACTGTTCCTGAGTAACAGCTATAATTATTATACTTTACAAAAATGCCACGGTAAGTATCTCTGCAATGCAAGTGATGCTTTAAATATTTCACTTATTTTTTCAAACTCTTACCCCAGGTGCTTCACAAAACAAGGCACATGTGTGTGTGTGTGTAACAAAACAAAATCAACAACTTTTTGTAAAACCACTAGCTTTGGCAGGGAGACTAAGAAATAAGCAAATCATCAAAAATTGCTTCTAAACGGCAGTGCAAGGAACTTGTTCATGAGTCAAGCCAGAATGATTCTTGCAAGAGTTCTTAAAAACATCTAACTGAGGGAAAACTGGGTGTATCCAGATCCAAGCAAGGATTGCAGCATTGGAAACATGAGTCCATGGTGACCTGGACCATAGTTTGAGCTCAGTGGATGGGAAAGGAACATTCAGATCTGATCAATGTTGCAAGGAAAGCATTACAAGGAAGCAGGAGAACGTGCAGGGAAAGCCTACAGGATCTGGTTTTGTTTATTTTGTGTGTAAACTGCTGGTTTAAGTGAGAACTGTCGGTATCACCAAGACCTCAGAAACACCAGCCACCACACTCATTCAAATTCAAAGCAGAGCGTCCTTGATTTAACAGAGAAGGACAGCAATAATTTAAATAAAACAAAAAAAAAAAAAACCAAAAAGGACCTGCAGAATCATATTGCTATGCAACACTGAATATTTTCTTGGATAAATTCCCCGTCTTATTACATGACGTAATTTAAAACTGGCTTACTCATAGCAGTCAGCTTCATGAGTGTTGGGGCTGGAATACTTAGTGAAACAATCACTGATTTAGATGTCATTTCAGGCAATAGTAAATCTCTGCTAAGTTGCTTATGATGATCCATTTAAACACGTAAGGTACAGAGCCAAGGACTACTGCCTTCCAGAGTCAGAGAACTTGTGGTTCACTTGCTGAGACTTGCAAGGAGCACTTGGGCATCAATAAAATCCCAAACCAGTTACAGTAACATGGCTTTAAACACCACCTACTCCAGTCCCTAAATGGGTGACCAGGGATACAGCACCTCGTCACCCTGATTTACCTCCTCTGGCTGAGGGAGGACAATAACTGACATTGTCCCCGTGTGAATCCGCTGCATTCTTGATGACAGGCCCGTCTCGGGGATTCGCTGGACTCGATGAGTCCCTCCTTCGTACTTCAGATGCCTGTAGACATCATCTCCTGAAATATGAGCAGCGGCGTGATGCAACCCACCTAGAGAGACAAATAAGGGTGACAAATATAGCACAGAAACACAGCTTTTAATTTCATTGTCTCGGTGGAATGTCTGAAGAAGTGCTGTACCTATCTCAGCCGGCGTATAGTTCACAACGTCAAAGGTCCAACGTTTATAGTCTGCATAGTTCTGGTACATCTCAAACATTTCTTTAGTGAACTGTTGGCAGATGTCTCCTAAAAATATAAAAGCACTACAACATAAATAGCAGTTCACAAAATGGCAGCCACTGGTTTTTAGATTTAGTTGCAACTCTAACCATAGTCATTACATTGATACTCTTCTTTACAAAGTATTACTTTACACCATTAAAGTATAAAAAGGCATTAAGAATAACCCGTAAGAGGTTTAATGAACTTGGATAGAGGTTTTAAGTAATCTTTACTGCAGGAACTTCGCTGACCTCCAGTTGTTCTGCCAGCTGTCACTTCTAATATGACATGACTTCTATCGTATTTTTCCTTTGGCACCAGAAGCTGGAAAAGCTGCAAAGGAAAAAAGAAAACCACAGAACGTCATTATCTCCTTCATGACTCTGTATCTCCTTTTAATCATATTTACAGCCAGCCTTCACAATTGCCGCAGCCTGACCGCACACAACACTTATTTCTTTTGGCAAACTGGTAAGTAGGACTGAAAACTAGTCCTACGAGTTGCAACTAGTTGCAAGAGCTGCCACAACTCAGTGCAGCTGGAGTGGAAATGGGATATGGTGGTGTATCCACAGTAAAGCTAGCTGAAAATTCGATCCCGCAAAGTCAGGTGCCAGGTCACTCTCTCCAGCCCCAACTACCTATGAACACAAAGGTATTAGCTATAATCCAGCTAATCTTTACATTAATCTTATTTTTCAGAAAGTCCCGTTTCATATTATCTCAATCCGAACATAGAAATGGGCCCAAACATAGAGTTCTCCACTGAAATGTTTCAGCTTCTCCGCTTATAATTAATTCCCCCACTCATGGGCTGCTGTCAGCTGGAAAGAAAATGAAAGACTGCAAGTTCCAATCAGAAATCTTTCAAGAATTCATGCTCTGCTGCCACAAACAGTTACTAGGATGTCATGTCAGGTCTCAATAGCACAGACTCGCCATTTTTTTAATCCCCTTCAGCATCTGCAGATAGATAAGCAAGCAACCAAAAATGACTAAAATAATAAGCTCCTGAGACACAACTGTCAGTAAGAAGCTTACTAATAATTAATGTTGTCACTTCTTGGGTGACATCTTAGGAGAATAGAGAAGCTAGACTTCTGTTCCATTAAATGCAAGTGTCAGAATCTATTGGTAAGATCACAACAGAACATTTTTTTGACAACTTTATTTACCAAGCCATATAATTTTACCTCAGGCTCACCTTTCTACACAACATGTTGATTTTCTTATCCAGGGTTTCCTTCTCTTCTAGGGCAAGCTCTAGAAGTTGTTTCTCATCTCTGCTGTCTAGGTCTAAATTCAACAACAGGAATAGATGTTACCCAATGTCACTTAGCTCAGAGCAAAGAGTGATACAGCTGACCAAAGACAGGCACTGGGGCACATAAAAGCTTGCAGTTGCATTTTGCCAGCATGAAATACCAAATAAGAGCAGCCCAAGCCAGGATGCATATTGCTATTGCTAATGAAATGATCAGATTTTTCAGGTGTGCTGGAAGGAGTAGCGGATATCTTACCACTCAATCTCTACCTGATTGCTCAAATCTGCATCAAATAGATGCCACTCCCACCTCACAGTTACTCTCAGTGGTACTGACAGTTATGTCACACAGATTGACAGTCCAGGGGTAAATTCACAAAGAGATTTAACAAAATACATCAGAAACACGCCTGCACGCAAGAAGTGCCTCTGTTTCCCTTACTACAATTTTTCACGCAACAAAATGTTTTGTTTCTAGACTTGCCCAGAAACACCCATCTATTCTACAATTTGCAGGCAACTCATTAAGGTGAGCACTAAAATTAATGGTACAATGATAATAATGAGGTTTCTAACTTTCTGTCTCCTGCTATTCAAGAGATCACTGAAANATGATAATAATGAGGTTTCTAACTTTCTGTCTCCTGCTATTCAAGAGATCACTGAAATGTGGGAGTTATGGAAGCAAGCCATCATCACTTTGAATCTTTGCTTTGTTTAAGGAGATTCCCTTCCCCTCTCTTCTGCACGTGAGACCACAACCTGGAGTGCCGTGTCCAGGTTTGAGCTCCCCAGTACAAGAAAGGCCTGGAAATACTGGAGTGAGTCTAGTTCAGAACCACCAAGATGGTCAAGGGCTGGAGGAAAGGATGTTCAAGAAGAGGCTAAGAAAACTGTGTTTGTTCCCCCTTAAGAAATCAGGGGGAGGAGAGGTTTTATCGTTGTGTACAACTACCTAAGAGAAAGACATCCAAAAGATAGAGACAGACTCTGTATATCATGATAAAAGGAGACATAAGCTGGAATCTGGGAAATTCTGATTAGATATTAGAAAAACTATTTTCACCCTAAGGGTGGTCAGACACCTGGACAGGGGCTCAGAGAGGCTGTAGGATCTCTGTCCTTGGATATATTCCAAACTCAACCAGACAAGACCCTGGGCAACCTGCTCTAACTGGTCCAGACCAAATGACCTTTGGAGATTCCTTTCTAAATTAACTTAAACTAAACTAAATTATTTGATGATTCTGTCGTTAGATTGTCCCTTCCCACATTTTAGAGCTTACTACTACCAAACTAGGACACATTCTCAGGTAAAGCTAGCAGAAGCTCCAAATCTTTTCTGCCAGGGAGGCTCCAGTTTACAATAATTAAAGAAAACCTGCCACTGCCAAACCAGGGAGCACCCTCTCCTTTATATCCTTCTTGCCGCTGTTCTACCAGCCCAGTGGTGGCTCTGTCACTCATCAGAACGTAAAACAATTCAATCCATAGAAAGAAAATAACAGGTCTGGTAAAATAAATGCATGTATTTCACCATGCCAAGTTGAACTAGATTTCATTTACAACGGAACAAGTACCAGCACAAATGAACAGCTGGGAGGGAGAGTAAGGGAAGAAAGCACCAAAGAGGAGGAGAAAGCAAGCCCTATGCCTTCTGGCCAGCATGGAAACCACAGGTTTGCCTCAGATGCAGCAGAAAATCAGACACTCAATAGCCAAATGCATCTCCTTGCCCGGCATGACCAGGTGCCCGAGCTCTGGATTTTGCAGCAGGAATTGGGTATCTCAAAGGCAGACACAAGAACTGCAGGCTCCACGTCTCCGGGCATCTGGAGCCTGATTCCTGCTCACAGCAGCTACCACACACACGTTTACTGGTAGCCCCAGCAGCAGGTCTTAAGAACTAAACAGGCTGGGACGATGAACGAGCTTTGTATACTGGGCAAGGACAGCAGCAGCTCCTCCATATCACAGTTCTTAATTTACACTCTGGGTCTTTTTTCCTTAAATAAAAGATGGCAGATCAACATTTGAACCTGGCATCCCCTGTACATGAGACAAGAACTGTACAGATTTCCCTACCAGAATGTCACAAGTTCAACCCAAAGCTCATACTGAATCAAAGGTTTCTAGCTGGTCCAAAAAGCATCATTATTGATTAGTTAGATAAACAGTATCAAATTAACTACTGTCAGCAGAGATGAAAGAATGGTCTGGTGGTGACCAACGAGCTTGAGGTTCAAAGGACTGGTGTCCCTTTCCTACCTCCCTGCAAAGTTGACCTTTAAAAATTCACTTGATCTACCCCGTGGCTCACATCACCAGTGGCAAACCAGGAAATAACATTTTTCTGCTTCATTGAATGTTGCAAATATAAAATCCTACAGCAACTGTGAGGAATTCAGGTACTACAGAGAAGAGGGTCAGTTAGGCAGCTAAACAGAACACAAAGAGCAGTCAAACGAAGGGAACATCTGTGTTTTAAATTGGCCACACGATAAACAGTACAGACAGAGTAATTTAGTGTCATTTAATAAAATTCTTGGCTCTAATTTTCCTTCATTCTTTTTTCCCCTTCTTTCAACTAGAACTCACTCCATTCATCCACATCATAATTTATAGAATTAGAAAAACTCTTCATTATATTTACTTGATCCAAAAATGGCCTTTTTAAGTTGAAGTGTGAATTTTCCAGTGTTTTCTTAATATTTTCTAATTCTTCCAAGAGCATTTCTTTTTCAGCGTTAAGTTTTTGTCCCTCCTCACCTTCACTCCTTTTTTTTCCTCTTTCTCCAGTGCAGAACACTTGAGGGGGGACGGGGAATAAAACATTTTTAATAACCACCGTTTCGTCCAAAAGCACAAACATCTATTTCTTTTTAAAACTAAAGAACATAAATGTTTTCTACCTCTCTAAACATTTTACCATCTTTATTTCAATATGGCTTTTACTGTTTTGTCAACAACCCTTGGTTGTCTCCGAAAAACACCATGAACTTTCATTCTTTGCCATTTACAGCACTGGCTACCCATTTCTCCTGTCCTTTGCTCTCCCCTGGCTTCAGTTCTTTAATGTAAACCCCATTCTCTCCAGGCCAATGTTTCCCTCTCTTGGCTTAATACCTCCTCCCGTTGTTTAATACCATGTAGCAGAATGGATGACATTTTCTGTTTCCTACTGTGTCCACCCCCTTACACACCCAATATTGTTTTTTGTCAAAATGCTGCACTGTTACTTATTTTGTAAATTCTTTTACTCCTTGTGTACTTACTTATTCCTGAACAGCATCAAACCCAGCAACAATTTAAAATTATTTTTACCCCAACTTCTACTGTCGCAGAGTATTGAAAAGCAGAAGCTTCTTAGAAAACTATCAATTTTTATTCCTTGAAGGACTATTCAAATATTTTTCAAAGAAATATTAGCTTTTGCCATATAAACTGGAAACTAACAGTACATGTCATAATGAAAATTCATGTAATTTGCTCAATAAGTATCCATGAACTGGCTAGATGGGATACCATTTTAAATAACATGCATGAAGTCTGCATCTATCAAATGTATTAGGCTAGCTAAATTTTTTTCCTTCAGTTAACACTGCTCTCAATTCTATCAAAAAACAACCTTAAGACAAACATTTCCAAACTACTTCTGCTAGACAGACAGCCCTGAGACTCCAGACGATCCCAACACTCCCAGGTTGACTGTATTAAAATCTCAGACTGAAGTGAGGTGAGATGAAAAATGGACGGATGTGGTTGGATGCGGAAAGCCCTAGAAGCATGCAAGCTCTCAAGACAGGCAGGACCAGAGTGTTCCAGGGTTGGCTTAACTGAATTAAAAGCTTTCTTTAAAGGCTGGCCAATGAAGTTTATCACAAGCAAAGCTGCTGTTTTGAAACAAGTAAGTGGACATGTGCTCCTTACCTCTGCACATTGCTTCTAACTCCTCAACTTCCCTTTCAGCCGCTTTGATTTCTTCAAATGCCGCTGCAATGGGGGACAGATCGGCGCATCTCTTCCTCAGGGTTCTTTGCTCAAAGTCATTTATTGAGTCAGCATTTAACAGACGACTAACCTGCTGGTACTCTTTGCTTAGAGTCTCCAGATACTTCTGCACAGCCTCATGCTTCCACAACACTCGAGAATCCCGATGTGTTTTCCTATGCCGACCGGTAAAAGACAGAGTGAATCCAGCTGTGTCCAACAAAGATTTTGGCCTCCAAAATCCACAGTTGTGCAGTCCCACCACATAACTTAACTTCTTTGCAACAGGAGGGAGAAGACAGCTGTGAAGTTGACCATGACAGTAGCAATTGGCAAGCAGGCTCTTAAAAAGACAGACACTTTGGAAAGGTTTCATTTTGTTTCTTATTTTTCCACCACCTGAAATTAAAAGTGGACAGTACATGGACCATTGTTAATTCTCCAGAAAAACAGAGCATTCTATTCTAAAAAACAAACACAAAGCGAAACAAACACAAGAACTGTATCAGGCCCAAATCCTGTTTTGATTACACCAACACAAACGCAACTGTCATGGACAAAATTAATGGTTTAAAATAGAAACTCTTACTATTATACTGACTGAGCATTGGAAAAGGTCTCCTTTCTTACCTCTTCAGTTTATTTATGCCGTGGGAAAGCTACTGTAGATGTGGCTTTACAGACAACAGCTTCATTTTGCCATATGTCTAACTGAAAAAACCCAACCACTTCATGCCTTACCAGTGAAAGAAAAATGTTGCTCACAGAAGACAAATCTATACTAGAGGTGCAGAATTATATAGAGAGAATGTATGAAATGTGCAGAACTAACGTGCAAAATTATACCCACTACCACAATGAAAAATAACTTTGGGAGGAGAACATTAGGAACATCTAACTGACCTTGCAGCAGATAAGTCAACAGGACTACAATACACTTGCAAGAAATTACTCATGCATACATGTACTATGTAAGACATAAGCACAGTGCTTTAAGTCACACGTCCTCCTTCCCATGATATATTTACATATAAGTGTTTTAAACATTTTCTATCCAAAAAGTGAGTACTCTAAAATGCAACTCCTGTATTTTTCTGAGACACTTGGCCTGCAGTTTTACAGGACACAGCCTCTCCTCAGCATCACTGTGGCTCTAAGAAAGATCTTTTCATTTCAGATCATCAGCATTGCAAATTATGCTATGAATTCTTACTGTGCTCTAAAAATTTATATTGGAGTGCAAGGGTCTACCAAGAGGACTAAAGTGAAATCATTCTTATTCTACGACTACTCACACAGAAAAGGTTTAACAGATAAAGAAGTTCTCCTTAATATCTCTGTCAGTGTCACAATCACGTCTACTGATTTTTACAAAAAAAAAAAAAAGTGGATTCAGAGACAACGAGAGCATGAAACTTTGGCAACAGGATCCCCTTGAAACATACACTTCAGTTTTCTGACACAATTATTTTTACTCATCAGTGACAAGACCTTCTGTGCAACTTCAGGCATTTTATTAACAAATTACTGTGACATTCCAACTACTCAACTCGCCCATTACCCTCACCTATTTACTTTCAACCATTTGTCCACAATGACAAAAGAGCAATATGCAGTAATGCCAGCAGTACTGCATCTTGCTTGCCTGAATGTCTGTTTTACTACCTACAGAAGGAGGCAAGCACCTTTGTTGTACTTCTGCATCTTCCCCAGATTCCCCGGACAGCAGTGACTTAACCTGGATGTAGCAGAGGGATCGCGTTCCCTTCACCAGGGAAGGGAACAGCAAAAGGCACAAATCAGGCTCATCGTCTACAATCCTGGGCTTAGCTGCTCATGGGCACATATTGACTCAATTCCAAAAGACCTAATTTTGCTGATAACACTGGAGTGGCTCCAGGCCTGCATAGAATTACAGGATGGTTAGAGTTGGAAGGGACCTTAAAGATCACCCAGTTCCAACCCACCTGCCACGGGCAGGGACACCTCCCACTACAGCAGGTTGCTCAAAGCCCCATCCAACCTGACCTTGAACACCTCCAAGGATGAGGGTTTGGTCAAATGCTAACCACCATAAACTCATTTTTAAAATAATGATTTTATATTTTATTTTATTAATTAATTAAATATGTTAACAATTTTTACTGGTGTAGTTAAGAAGCAACATACTTGAGTAGTAACAGATCTGTACTATTGTTCTGCCTGAGCTCTCAAAAATAAAATTCTTGGGTTTTAATGCCTAAAAAGCCTAAGTAATGGCATGACAAGGAAATCAGAAATTGCAAAATAACTTTGCTATGTTAAATAAAAAAGGTATCTCCTTTTCAGAGAGATGTTGCTGCATTACACTTGTGCAGAAATAAGCACACATAAAACTTTTACAGAGCTATGACCAGTAGATGACCTATTAACTGCTTTCCAAACCAGATTCTAATAACTTTTTATGTGACAAAATTACCCCGTGCACATTCACAAATCAAAACCAGTAAGCAAAAGCGACAACTGTAATTGTCTTACTACAATATAACTTATGTTACTTAAATAACAACAAAAAAAATATTTCCAGACAAGAAACAGTTATCAATGCTGCGACCACTTTAAGAGGTTTAAAAAATCATTTCTAACAATCAAAGGCGCTATTAACCCCATGCAAATGAATTCAGGCACGTAAGGATATGTAGGTGCACAGAAGGAGCATGTCTTTCAAAGCACGCTGTAAGAGGAACAGCTCAAGGTACACCTCTGCCCCCCACCCTGAGCAAACCCCCCCGAAAGCTGTGCACCAGCACAGCAGCCTTTCCTCCTTGCAGGGGTTCCGGGTGGATGGGGAAGGCAGGAGCAGGCAGGAGCAGACAGAGGTGACGCAGCGGTGGCAGAGGGTGGCTACGGGGGGCTCCGCTCCCCAGCACCCACCGAGAAGCTTTGTGACTCACCGTCCACACACATCAGGGCCGGACGGATCCTACCTCAAAACAGGAGGCCATGGCAGCCGGGAAGTAGAGCGGAAAAACTCCCAGTCCCAGCATGCCTACTGAAAAACAGGACTCCCGGCATGCTCCGGCTTCGGCTCTGGCCCGCGTGGCCGGCCAGCCCTCCGCAGCACGGCCAGCCCGCGGGGGACACGGGGTACCCTCACCAAACTCCTGCCACCATCGCTCCAGCAACGCCGTCGGTAACGGCGGGCTTTGCCTGGCTTTGTGTAATGCGAGCCCCGAAATAAAAAACGGGGAACGCAACCATAAAAACAGCTCTTCATTTGCCTCCTCCCAGTAACACACCCCCCGACTTCAGCGCGCTTTGGAGGAAATGGCAAGAGTAACAGCAATCGGGAATATTTCACTTCTCTTTCCGACTTCTAAACTGTTCTGTTACATACACTTTTCCATGTATTTGCCCAAACCGTGGGCTGAAAACACACGCCATTTCAAATCTGGTTATTCAGAGGCTAATTTCAGAGAAGTTTGCATAAAACAACATTAAGTTCCACTTTATGTCAAAGCTCAGAATTCAATTATATTTAAAATGAATTATTACTATGCTACTAAAGAAAAACACCAGTTATAAAATATTAATAAGCATAACTGTTCAGATTACCATTACACTAATAGGCTGCCGCTTCCTAATGAGGCATTTTTTAAAACATACTATGTATATGCACATTTTCATAGCTAATATTAAACAGATTATACAACTACCTCCCTAATCATATTTGCATTTTAAAAAGACTTAAGTAACGTTGTTTTTCTTATGCCTATAATCACCCAAAATTTCACTTCACCTACTCTTTGCTATATATGCTATAGGAGGGAAATGTATTCAAACATCTAAAATGAAAAAATCTGCTGCTTGAGACTGTTTTCATGTTTCCCTTAGATGCCCTGCTTGGATTGAAAAGTCATTCTCTCTTCTGAAGTTTGCTTTATCCCACTAACTTTCCCCACCTCTTTTATATTAGAGCAAATCCAGTTCTGCTGTAAATTCTTGAAAACTCACTGTGCGCTGAGTTTCTTTCTTCCCAGCTACTGTCACTCAACAATTTTTAAAAGGTAAAAATTTGGTGTTTGGCACTTATAACGTCAGTAGGGTTTGGTGAGGTAAACATTCCAAAAGACTGAAAATGAGACGGATAGGAGGGATTGGGATCGAACCTCGTCAGCACACAACATGACAATTAATGGCTTGTCTAGATCCGAGGACATATTCCAGCTCTGCTCCATCCCCCAGGACAGAAGGCAAAGCAAACAAATTAAAAAGCTCTTCCAGAGAATAGGACCCACCCCAGAGCTGATCCAATCCACCAAGGGGCCACAGCAAACAGCAGCCTGAAACCTCCAAGGCGCTTCTCCAGGCCTGCCCCGTGTGACGCCACCGTCCCCACCACCCCTCGCTCTTCTGCCACTACGACTTAGGCCTCAGTCAAAGGAAATAATAAAATTAACCTTGCACTGGGACTCTAAATATGCAATCTGATACTTAAAAATCTTGGGAAGGTGATCTATGGGAGGACAACCGATAAGCTAATAAAAACATGAAAACTGTAAGCAGAGCACGCACACAAAAATTGATTTTAAAAGAAGAGGATAGGCCAAGGAAAATCAAATCAGCTTCTACTCCAGCCAGTAGTGGTTCTTACTTAAAGCCTCTGATTAAATGCAATCATGATTCAGTTTTTATTATGCCTTGACGGTCAGTTCTTTAATTTAACTCCGAATGTGAAAACAGAGACTGTAACAAACTCTCAGCCCTCCCGACCAGGCAGCAGACTGGGGAGGGACCGAATGGCCAAGACAAGGGCCGGACTCTGTGCTGTCAGCAGGGTTGCCAGATACATCATCTATCACAGGGCTTAGGCCATGCATCTCATATTCAAAACATACAAAATAACACTCCCCATATTTACCATATGCTTTTAGAATGCAATATGGGAATTGAGTAGGACGAAGGATGGGAAATCCCGTTGCCATCTGTACTTCCACCTCCCTCATGTTTTGCTTTGATGCCTTAAAACCTGCACGGCCGAAGCAGCTGCCTATGGAGCTGGTGAGAACCAGGGGTTCTGGGGATGGAGGCTGCTTGGGGCAGGGTGCCACTGCCCTCCTCAGCCACCACAGCAGCCCAAAGAGACATCTCTTTGGATGTCCCTGCAGAAGGGCAGAGTGACAGCAGAAACACAGCGAGGCTTCAGGGCTTTGGGACAGAAATGGAAGCCCTGTACTTTAAAATCTGGCAATCCTAAACTGCCAATTGCTTTAGAAACCGGAGGCAAAGAAATGGCTCATCAGACAAAACAGGCTCCTGGCCTTACAATCTGCTTGTCCCTGCCCACACGGAGGCCCTTTTCTGCTCAGGGGGCCCTAACTGGGTTTAGCGATCTGCAAGCATCATGCCACAACTTCCACGGACACCAAGTGATGTTGACAGGTCACGGAGTAAAGTGAGAGGCACGGCAAAACGACAAGCTTGTTATAATGTATGTATCACTTTAATATTGCTCCCCCCTTTCGACCCAAATAGTTTGTTGACTGACTTCTCAATTCTTTCTCTTTGAAGGAAAAACTGGTGACAGAATCATACGCGTCTGGAATACAGTCCTGTTTATTAACAAAGCCTGTAGAAAGATGTTTGTTTTGCCCAGCACAGGGGGATTAAATGACAAGAAGTTTTCTTGACTGCGCTCCCAAACCTCATTTTCAACTACAGCTCTGCCTCCCTCAAAGCTCCTTTCTTTGTTTATTCTCTCCCAGCTAGTCCACAAACGTTTCTTTTATTGCCTCCCTGCTTTCCTTTTCTTGCTGCTTTTAACACAGATTTTTAACGCAGACACATGTCTAAATGCAAATCGAACCCCTGCCTCTTATTTGCAATTTGTCTATTTGCAGACAGCATCCCTTCCAGTATTTGGACTAGCAGAAAACAGAGACCTTTAGCTGTCAAGAACAGCCTTACTGCTTGAGACCAAAGGTCCACCTAGCACGATATTTGCCTAATCATCTCGGAGATGCATCCGTTTATCACTCAACCCAACCAGAGGCATAACATGCCTTTTGCTAAGACAGAAAACTAGAGCTCATAAAGTCGAAGCTTCAGCTAGCTATAAACAGCGCCGAATACGCGCTGTGCTACAACCAGGCTCTGAAAACGACACAGCAGGGCAAAGTCAAGTGGGCCATCCTTGTCAACAGCACTCCTGCTTTGAAAATATCTGATACTGAACACAGCAGCAATTCCACCATGTAGCAGAAAGAACAGTGAACTGGTACAGCATGTGGAAAATACACATACTGCTGCCAGCGACCCAGGCGACTGACATCATTAGAAGTATGCTGGAACAAAACTGTGAGAAATAAACATAATAAAGATATCCCTGCTACAAAGAAACTTATACATCAAAACACCACCAATAACAACCACCATCCACAAAAACAGTGGCCATAAACTGATGCTTAGCTAAGAACCAGCAAAGCATACACTGGGCTTAATATTCTCCTCACCTTTGCTATTTTTACCTCATGAGGCTTCCAAAGTTTACCACATTTTTTCTTTTTCTAATTATTAGTCCTCAAGTTATCCAGGTTACTCTCTTCCAATAAATCGTCCACTCTCTTGTTCCCTCCTTTAGCCTAAAAGGAAAGCAGCTATCATGTCCGTCAGCTTCAGCAGGGCTCGTGCCAAGTCGAAGACAGACTGCTTGGGATCCTGTCACAGTCACATAGTCACCTACTTTTATGTGTAAACCAGTAAAATATGTTATGTACACAGCCTTTCTAACTGGCTTTTGTTATATACTATTTTCCACACACTTGCTTTATTGTGGGTATCTATCATGTTCATCATCTCCGATGGTAGGTGGATAACCACATTATTAAAAAATTAATATCCTTTTAAAACATACCAAAATATAATTAATATTTTTAAAGGGTAATTACATAAACACAGATTCTAACTGAAGCTAATTTTTTTTTCCGCTGTAAGATGGTCTTTTATAATTGCTTGTAACCTTGACGGTTTAACCAGTTTTCTTTCTAATTAAATGCCCCGGGCCATGTGTTTTCAGTGTTTCTGGTTGGTTATTTTTTGGCTTTTTTTAAAATTTTTGCAAAGATTCATTTAAAAATGATTTCTGGGAATAACGAGAAGAAAAATTTATCTCCAAAAGACCTTAAACCTCTTTTGGTGAAGCAGCCAAGCCACGAATAAACACTGTTCTAAAGAGGCACGATAGGGCTGGGAAGTTTTACATAACCAACTGCTGAAAAACGCATCAAATGCAATAGATGACATGCCCACTTGCTCAAAACCTGACTGCTGATTTTGCTGTTCTTCCCTTAAATTACCACCCGGGCACAGCAAGCCGGCAGCCGCTCAAAAAAGGCTCTGCAGTTTGTAGTTTTGCTCTCCTCCAGCAATACCTCCCAAGTCTTTCAGGCAGCCTGGCTCTCTAAAATAACCACTTTAAGCGAGCTGGCGGCCACCACCACTGGGTTACCAGAGGCAGAGAAACAGGGGATGGTGGCCACCACAACTGGGTTACCAGAGGCAGAGAAGCTGGGCAGCCACCACCACTGGGTTTCCAGAGGCAGAGAAGCTGGGCAGCCACCACCACTGGGTTACCAGAAG
Organism: Tringa tobata; assembly: GCA_033628505.1. Lineage (NCBI taxonomy): Eukaryota > Metazoa > Chordata > Aves > Charadriiformes > Scolopacidae > Tringa > Tringa tobata. The sequence continues at coordinate 34,906,429 of JAHREE010000279.1, forward strand.
CAGATAAACAGGGGATGGCGAGCACCACCACTGGGTATACCAGAGGCAGAGAAGCTGGGCAGCCACCACCACTGGGTTACCAGAGGCAGAGAAGCAGACAGCCACCACTACTGGGTTTCTGGAGGCAGAGGAGCTGGGCAGCCACCACCACCGGGTTACCAGAGGCAGAGAAGCAGGGCAGCCACCACACAAAGGAGACTTTCTGCGTCCCCCTCCCCTCCCAGCCGCGGCCGGCAGAGGCCAAACGCTGCAAAACCCCTTTCGCCTCGGAAACCACCGCGACCCGGGCGAGCAGGAGTCTCTATTTGTGACAAACCTCCGCGGGTGCCAGCCCCCTTCCTCCCCTTGGGGCCTTTCCGAGGGCTCTCCCCACCTCAGGCCCGCCAGCCCGACCCACGGCAGGTTAACTCCCCTCAGGGCCGACAAACAACGAGGCCGGGGAGTAAGAGGGGAAAAGAGAGCGAGGCGCCGCGGTAGACCCCCTCACTCGTCAGCCGACTCCTCTCTCAGTCCCCGACTCGTCACGGAGCAGGGTGTGTGCGTATCTGTATGTGTGAAGGGGGAAGCAGCGGGGGGCCGCCCGGCGGCGGTGCGCCTGCGCGGAGGGGACCCCGGCTGCCATTTTGCAGCGTCAGGCGGGCCGGCCAGGCCTCCCCTGGCAGCTGCGCAGAGGGGCCGCGCTCCCGCGCCGCGTCTGAGGGGAGCCGGCGGGGAGGGCGGTGCAGGCCAATGAGTTAAAGAGTCGCCGCCGCCGCTCGGGCAGGAGTCGCGCCGCCGAGTTCGGGGGTTTCCTT
>JAHREE010000279.1:34922043-34995823 GCA_033628505.1 Tringa tobata
AAAATGATACTAAGCATCTTATGTTAAGAAATAAATAAAAGATAGATGAATGGGAGAATTTGACCTTCCCCTGGAGAAGACTCCAAGTTTTGCTTCAACATAGGTTATTTCAGATAAAGATGTGGAAACTAGTTCTCATCTTAAAATTCTCAAAGTTTTTTGTTGCTGCTGTTTAAATGTTAATTGCCGTAATATAAATTATTTGCCTCCAATGGGAACTCCCTGGCCATCTTGCCAAAAGTCAGCCAGGCAGAGCAACCTGATCTAATATCAAGGTTAGCTCTCTTTGTTTTGAGGGGTGATTTAGGTGACCTCCAAAGGTTCCTGCTGACCTAAATTATTCTCTAATTTAATCTCCACTTATTCATGGTTAACTGCAAGTGTCTTGAGTTTCAGGCAACAAAGACTTAACAACTGTGGTTAAGCCCTTTCCCACAGGCTGGAGGAGGACCCTTGTTCTGGCACCTTAGCCAGTTGCCCAAGAGTGAGCATAGCCCTGTTTCTGTGCTGCTTGTACCCTGGGAAGCGATGGGATGATGTATTTATTATGCCTGCAAAGGAGTTACTACTCTTTGCATTAATTTAACGTAGACTTTACCTCTGTCCTGGAAGATTGATGGGGTGGGAATGGCCAGTTAAAGTGCTCAAGCAGGTAGCTGAAATGACATAATTTCTCCTGAGAACTGCCATCTAAATTACAGCAGGACAATACACCTTATTAAGTGAAAATGGTGCCAAGCTAAGCCCCTTGGTTTTTGTCCTTTAAGTTAAGAAACTTAAATGACTTTAAATCATTGTCATGCTTACTGATACAAGCGTGCCTTTAACTGGCTTTAATAAACTTATTTTAAAGTCATCAACTATAGTGATCAGTAACAGATTTAAATGATGAAGACCCTACAGACTTATTAACATCGGGTAGTGTCTTTCCAAAGAAGAAAAGGGACCCAGGTTCATGTGGTTGGTTTTTTCCCCTTGTGTTCCCACGGTTGAACTGCATTGTTTGCCAGTTTACCTAGTGACTAAGTAAATGGTACCCTAAATAAATCTAAAAGTAGCTCTTAGCTGTATTATTCCAGCTAGCCATTAGATTTTTTTTTTTTAAATTCCCAGGTAAATTCTGCCTCCCTGGGTGTCTACCTATAGATTTTTCAGGTTACAATAGGTCTATCCTACTTCATGGTTTCTCTCTTCCTCCCAAAAGTCTGCATAGGCAACAAGGATAGTCTTCTGTCTGAGGTTTCTTACTCTGGGAGGTCACTAGGCCAGCGAAATGGGATGTTGAAAGGAGTGTCTGTATGCTTTCAGGCTGTCTCTTCTCAAAAGAATTTCTGAATTGAAGTAGACACTCCTTCTTGCCTTCCTATTTTTGTTGAAAAGGAATTACTAACTTTCTACAAAAAGGAGACTGTGAGGTAGAGTCATTGGCTGCATGTAAATGAAGGCAGATGCTGTTCTGAACGCTGAAAGAAGGGAATGTAATATGAATAGTCATATTCAACTAGAACTCGTTAGTGACCTGATTACCATACCTTACTTAAGGAACTACTGCATTTGTACTCGTATGTTAAGGTACTCTGGTTTTAAATGCATTTCCGTGATTGTATTCCATCTTTTTTCCAGAAATGTTACGAACAAAAGCAGTACAAAAATGGACTCAAGTTCTGCAAGATGATCCTCTCTAACCCAAAATTCGCTGAACATGGAGGTAACTGCAGATTTAAAAGTTTGTTGTTTTTTTTTCTCCTGTCGCGAGTTTAAACGTATAATCGATCTATTCCATGCTACTGGGAAAGAAAGGAGCCAGTTGCTGGGTATTGTTCTGTCCTTATGACTGAATACTTACTCTGGATTTTCAGTCTTTGTGCATTCAGACTGAATTTCCACCCTAGCTCAGTTAGAAACACTTCTGTGTAGTGGAATGATGAAGATCAAGATACATATGGTAGAAGCACACTTCAGTGAAGCTTCCAAGTAAGCTGCCTTTCTAGGTTTCTGGGTCAGAATGCTGGTGTGGGATTTTCTTACATTCCTATTTAATAGCAAGCTCAGCCTTTTTTGAGAATCATAGAATCATAGAATCATAGAATCATAGAATCATAGAATCATAGAATCATAGAATCATAGAATCATAGAATCATAGAATCATAGAATCATCTAGGTTGGAAGAGACTCTTGGGATCATCGAGTCCAACCGTCTACCCTACTCTACAAAGTCCTCCCCTACACCATATCCCTCAGCACCGCATCTAATCGTCTCTTAAACACATCCAGGGATGGTGACTCAACCACCTCCCTGGGCAGCCTATTCCAATGCCCGACCACTCTTTCTGTGAAGAATTCTTTCCTAATGTTCAGTCTAAACCTACCCTGTTGCAGCTTGAAGCCATTCCCTCTCGTTCTGTCATTAATTACCTGTGAGAAGATACGAAGGTATTCTGCCAATTAATTAAAAATCTTGCTTTTGTTTAAGTGCATAAATTTTCTGTACTGCATACCAAATTTTTACTTATAAAGAGTGAAGTGTAATACTGTTGGTGCTAAGACGTGAAGCTGAGGACAGAATCTGGAGATCCTGTTCTGATAAATACTTCAGGAAACGGAACAGCAAAATGTTGCTTCTATTTACATCTGTCAGAACTTAATCCTCAGTAAGATACCGTAGTCTTACTGTATTACAGGGCTTCTGTTGCATGGTTCAGCCAATCTTTCCTTCTGATACAGTGAATCTTTCTTTGTCTGCTGTTGAAGTAGCCTAACGCTGAGTGTGCACGTACTTTGTCAGTAAAATTATTTTTTCTGTTTGACATTGTCAAATCTTGGCAAAATGTTCAACTAATCCTTTGCATGCTTCCATCAGTGTCTGCTATTTCTTCCTTGTCTTCATTACTTCCCCTAGAGATAAAAGTACAGTTTTTCTTGTTGCTTCAAAGCTAGAGTGGCTTCTCCAGCTCTGACCTAATGCATTTCTTTCTATTAGCAGTTGTGTTTTTATAACATCTCAGTATATATCTCTGTCTTTTCTGCTCTTGCTGCTTCTTAAACTTTTCCAGGACAACTCGCTGCCTTGGCAGTACACATACTACTTGGGCTCTGAGCCACTAATGGCTTTGAAGCTTGGGAGCAAAGCCTGGAATGAACAGCTGAAGCAGAACTAAGCCAGTGAAGTGATGTGATGGGAAGCTGCACTGTTGTCACACTTAGCTTCAGAGACAAGGAATTTGAAAAATGTAGTGAGAAGGTGACAAACAGATGGATTGCTGTGGCTGGACAGTTATCTCCCTGGTGTGGGAAGGTGAGGAGTAGCTTGCCCTCCTTCCCACAATGGGGATATACTTTTTCAAGCTTCCTGGTATCATTGGGAAGATATTATTCTAGTTTGTTTTGTTCTTTCACGTAGGACAATGTGAAAACAAAAGAAAAGCCTTGGCTCATTTTGGATCATCATTCCCTTTACATGTACTTTTACAGAACATGGAGTTAGACAGGTTGAGATGATGGGACGTTGCCATTAATACTGGGGAAAAGGTTTCAATTGGAGGAAAAACAGAATACTGTGGTGAAAATGTGACTAATAATCTTCTGGCAGGGACCAAAACTAAGCGCTCTCTTATTTAGCAAAATGTATCTGCAACACCTTTCAGGCATAGTGCATGCATTACATGCAAGGTATTTCCCACTTGAATAATGGGGGAAGAGTGGGGGAAATAGTAATACCCATGTATTATTTGGAATCTTGTGCCTCTTGCAATGTTGATTAAAATGCTGAGGCTTTGAGAAGGTCTTTTATCCCCAAAATAACTGTAGCAGGAAGTATACTTTTCTTAACTAGCGCTTTGTAAGCAACCTGTAATAGTGGAGCTGACTGGGACAGAGATCTGTTTCTTAGGGTATGACACAACCTAATGACTCTTTTTTCTTGTTCTGCCTACCTGGAACTTTAACACACATTGAGAAACTCTCTGAAATTGCTTTAGCTTATTGTTAACTCCCATAAAGCTGGTTAAATGTATTTATTAGTTAAAGTTTGTTTTGTCTGTGGTTGATCACATCTGTATGATATTTTTTAAGACTAATTTCAAGAAAGGAAATGCTTCCATATAACAGTCTTCAGCTGCTCTGGGCCGCTATCCTGATCTAAATTTATCGTTTAATGGGGAACTTCACTGTGTAGCAACTTCAAAGGGTGTCTGTGCTGTGAAACTGGCATATGGGAAGTCAGAAACATAAGTATATGGTATGTCTTACAGAGACGCTCGCGATGAAAGGACTGACCTTGAACTGCTTAGGGAAGAAGGAAGAAGCCTATGAATTTGTTCGTAAAGGACTTCGTAACGATGTAAAGAGTCATGTCTGTATCCTTTGTAATACAAAGCTTGATCTTCTTGCTTACGAGTTCTCACTTCTGCATGTTTGATTTTGTTGCTACCTGAGTAATACTTTTGAAGTACATAACGTGGTCTGTATAAAAACAGTCTAAAATAAGGTGTGTACGGTGAATATTAATTGGTAATCAAATACTTGAAATAAGGTTTTATTTTCCTTTCTACAATTTTGTAGGATTTTTAAGAAAAATACCTTTTAGGAAAAGATTGTCTGCGATGTTTACTTTCTGCAGAGAATAGGTATGGCTTGTAAAATCTGGGCTTTTCTAAAGTTCTCCCTTAAAGGTATAAGAAATCCAGTCTAGAGGTGCTCTGAAAATATCTATCTTTCCACTCAACTTTAGGTAATGGTTTAGGTTTACTGGCTTGGTGACTACTACTCTGTTCTAAACTTGTCTTTTAAAACTTTATACCTGTGAAATACTTAACAGCTACCCAAGAGCTTTGGGAGTGACTGTCTTCTGTTTAAGCCACAGGTAGGAGGCTACTTCAAATTTTCACAGAATGCCTCACTTGTTCTGTATGCACTTGAATTGCATGTTATGGGGCAAATTTCCCATTAAATAGTTAAGTTTTTAACAGTTCAACAAAAATCTATCTTTAGTATCACAGTTGAAAGAAACATTTTCTGATGGCCATCTAATTAAGACAAAGGGATGATTGTTTACACTGTTCCTATATTAAATGTTCAGGGAGCTTGAGATTTGGGAAAAACCTCTAAGTGTATGGAGGTTATCAGAGTTACTAGAGAACACAGAACTGTCAAAGATAATTTGTACCTTCTTGATCTTAAAAGCTGAGTAGCTAAGGAAAACCAAAGCAACTTCAATGTACATGTAAGAAATCTTGCACCTTAAATCAGGAAGCAAAGGAAGCTCTGCAAGTTAGTGGAGAGTTTGGGGGATTCTGATTCCTAAACAAAATTCCAGGGTGGAATTGATCAGCATCCTTAATTCTTGTCTGAAATTCATGCCGACTCTAAAACTGTCTAGAAGAGTTTCCTACAAATGCTAGAGGGATCTGTGCTTTTTCAGATCTAAATTAGGGGGTGGGGTGGTCAAAGGGATATATTTTTTTTGGCTATGAGTTTTAGTGGATTTTATCACTGTTTTACTGACTTGTCTTCTTAAGGTAAGTTTAACAAGTTTCTTTGTTTTCTGAATTTGAAGAAAGTGTGAACTCATAAATCCTGTTAGGCACAAATGTGGGTGGTGTTTTTTTTAAGTTGCATCCCTAGAACTAGCTCTGACAAAACAAGGAGTTCCAACTGTCTGCATTCAAGTGTATTGTTACAGCTCTTCAGAAAATCCCCTCGAGTAATCTGTGCACAACTACTTCTCTAGTGAGCACGAGCTCGCTGATACTGAATTAATTCCAGACTAAGCATCAGGTTCCAGTAGTCTCAGTTGTCATCTCTTGGCAAATTCTAAAGAAATAGCAAACCTCTTTTACTTCTACCATACTTCAGGCACACCTGATGTGCCATCATAATACTGCTATACCCAAATACCTGATGGTGGGGCTGCAGTACCTGGGAAGAGTCAACTAGGAGGACATATATCCTAGCCTGTGAGAAACAGATTTGAGGCTGAGCTGTTTATAATAGAGATTCCTCTACATAATTTGCAAAGGCTTGTGTCCAGCCATGAAGTTCTGTTGAAAGCTTGAAGGCTGTTGTTCCTCAGTGCTACCTAAGAAAAATTTGGGAGGTTCTCTAAAAATAATGTTTACATTTCCTGTTTTGTGTGAGCTTAATGCCTAGCGTTTGGTTTAAAGGGAGAGGTGGGGAGTTTCCACTAAAGTCATCTTGTTCCAGTAGCTGGTTTTGAGGAGGTGCAAGACATCTATGTGTTATTTTCTTCTGGTAACATTTGAACGTGCTTTAGGTGTATTTTGTCATCTGCTTTTTGGAAAGCACCTGGTGGAGGGTGTTTAAAGTACAGCTGGTCAGTTCAGTGTTTTGATCTTTAAGGAGGAGTAGAAGATTTTAATTCTTCTGCAGTTGAGTTTAGGGGGGGGAATGGCTGATGAAAAATTGCTTGGAAATCCAGAAATTTTCTGGTCAAACTACAAATGAATCCTGACCCATTTTTGGATGTAACTTGAGTAATGATCTGGCCAGATGTTTATACTTATTTCAAGAATAACTGTTTCAGATGGTGCCATGTTATACTCAGGACTCTATGGGAACACATGAAGACTGTCCAGAGCCGTTGACTATAATAAATTGGTAGCACTGTCCTTTATTGGCTGTTAAAATTTCTTAGGCTGCCTTGACTACTGTACCCGCATATTTCTGGATGGTTTTATGCTTTTCTTTATGTGACTGCTTGGTGAAGAATATGATTTATGAAAGATTAAGCCAGATTACCAATTGGATTCAGGAATGGTAATGATGCATGCGAAGTTACTTAAAGCATCATCTTAGTCTAAGTACACTGTTAAAGTGCACATAAACTCTTTTGGACTGAATTATCTTGCTCTAGGTGAGCAACTAAAATATCAGTAGTTCTGAGGCGGGTGCGTGAAGGTGCTACATTTAACTTTGATCCATGTCCTGGACACTTGAACTCAAATAGGAAAGGCAGGATGTGTAGAAAGGAGTTACAGTATTAGCCTGTATTAACTGCTGTAACTGTATCCAAAAGCACTTTGTCCCCCTTTCCCATTTAGTCTTACACTGTCACAGCAGCAATAGCAGCTCTGACTGGCAGCCTCAATGATGCATATAGAGTTTTTGTATGCTTCAGCTGGCTGAAATTCTTTTGGTGTTCCTGTAGAAATGCAAAACGGAGTGTCTTGCTTGCATATAGAACTTTCCTTCAGACTATTAACTTTAAGAAGTCTTTTCTTTCGTCTGAAGTCACATATCTTTTATTCTTTATGATTACAAATCTGCTTTGTGTCTTTGTATCTAGAACTTACTTCAGGACATGAATCTTTCTAAAAAAGAGGGAACTTAAAGTTCTGTTTCTTTAATTTGACCATGTTAACCCTTTGAATTTTCTATGTGCTTTCTCAACTTTTTGAGATAAATGATTTCTGAACTTTCTATCTTTGGAGGGAACAGTTGCTTCTGTTTCAATTAAGTATAATAATAACAACTCCCAAGTATTTTGGTTATTAGAACTGAGTTATTTGTGCCATCTTAATTGAAAGAAGGTGAAGGATGCATATACCGCTCCCCAAGATTTGTAGTGTTTTGCTGCTTCAAGGGCACGTGGGACAGCTGCTTGGGAGAACCTTTAAGCCACTTTTAATTGGAAAAGCAAAGTAAGCTCAGATTTACTGTTGTGGAAGATGCTGCCTCAATGAGCTGCTGGTAACCTGGAGTAGCAAAAGGTAGATTGTGTCGAGTAATCTTGCTTTTAATATGACTCTTGGAGACTGATGTAAACACACACAGTGTAATGCGTTGCTATAACATGCATTGGTTTCATGCTTTGACTTCAGAATCTTTCCAGGATAAAAAAAGGATGCTTGTGAGAGAAAAGTCTATTGACATGACACTAGTGATGGAAATCTGAGATGCTGAGAATGTGACAAAGACTTCTGACGCACAGAAATGCTAAGATTTCCTTTTGTCAATGAATAAAATGTAGCTGTGTTTTTTCCCTTGCTGTAAAATCTGGAGACTAATGGAGGTTCTAGATAGGCAAATGAGACACCAATTGTATTGTTAGAATGAATCACTTCTAGGAGTAAGAGTACTTACTGTAATTAGTTTTAAACAATACATCTCTAGAAAGAACTCCTCTGAAATTTGTAGAGTTTAGATCATTTAGTTTGTAAAACAGTGTTTTGGGAGGTTATGAATGTGACTTAGAAGATTTTTTTAAATGACTTGCTTATTGATGCATTTAATATTTTAAAAATGTGTTAGTAAAGTCTGCAGTAATCAAACTTAATTTATAAGGGTGCTGATTGTCAAGGAAGGTTGTTTGGTCTGTAATACAAACGTACTGCAGTTATTTTATGAAAACTGTGACTATCTTCCTTAACGTGCATTAGGTTGGCACGTCTATGGTCTTTTGCAACGTTCTGATAAGAAATACGATGAAGCCATCAAGTGTTATCGGAATGCACTCAAACTAGATAAAGATAATCTACAGATCTTGAGAGACCTCTCTCTGTTGCAGATTCAGATGAGGGATTTAGAAGGATATAGGGTAAGTATTTTCTTTGAATTACCACTTATAGCTGTTGGCATTATCTTGTTATTCTAGTCTACTAGAAAGACTTTTATTTGTAGTAATTCTATTGCTACTTTTTTTTGCTATTTCAAAAGTTTTAAGTTCTTGTTTGGGAAAGCATGAAAATGTATTGCAGCAGAGCTCTGTGTAATGTTGAGAACAGAACTAGATGTACAGTTATTCTGCATAATTTGACCTGTGGATCACTTTAAAACTCTAGTTCACAACCCATTTTTCACTAAAATAATGAAAAGGGTAAAACTTAAAGCTATCGTGCTATTGTGAAGTACTGCAAATGGTGTTTTGGACGTTTATACTGAAGGGTTTTTTTTGTAAGAAACACTGTCATGTTTCTTTGAGTATGTGGTAGAACTTGCCCCATGATGACTGATTTATTGAATTCCAATAGTGATTTTATCATAAATAAAACCTGAAAATCTATCTGAAAATGAGTTAATGGTTTCAAAATACCTGAATTGATTTGGCTGTGAAAGGGAAAAGTCCTGCTCTTCTTCAGTCCTCGATATCATGTGAAGTAGAGGACTGCGATTATGGACTTTGGCATTAGTTGGTCTCCTTCCTTGAGGATGTTGAATTGGCTAATGCAAGAAAAAGGAATAACTGACTTAGGGATGTGATTTGACTCAGGAGGAGGGTGTGAGAAGTATGAGTACCTCGTGCCTGGGCATGAGGAGAGTGGGACTGCTCCATCAGTGGCAGTGAGCTTATGCTTTCTAATGGAAACCCCTCTCTGAGATTTCAAAGCTCTGTTCTTGGAAATAATTTAGGCCCTTAAGAGGTACTCTTGAAAATAACACCTTTTGTGTACCAACAAATACACTTTGTGCTATGACTCCAATATTTAGAATGTAGCCTCCAGGTTTATGAGCATGCTGCTTTTCTCCATGCTGTTACAATTTCAAAAATTGCCTAGGGCTTTTAAAAGATCTTTTAAAAAATTAGCCATAGTGGTAGTAAATAATGACGAAGATGTAATAACTCTCTTTTTTAACATATCTGTAATTTTTAAATTGCTTTCTTTTTCACTGAAGGAGACGAGATACCAGCTACTTCAACTTCGCCCTACACAACGGGCTTCCTGGATTGGATATGCCATTGCATACCACTTATTAAAAGATTATGATATGGCCTTAAAGCTGCTTGAAGAGTTTAGGAAAACCCAACAGGTAGGACTTCCTATTGTGGAAAAAGAATGCTTTCTGTACAAGAGACACAATCTGAGGAATTAGTTCTTCGTAATTAGGAAGAACTAATTGGGAGCCAGTTAAGAATTAGGAAGAAATCTGTTACTTGTGGGGCTTTCTGCTATGAGCAAAATGATTTCCAGGACCTTAGCAGTTGATGCAAATTATAAAGGAATACTCCCCCCCCCCCCAATTAAGCTGCTAGGGTTGAGGATATAAGCATAGACTGATGCGGAGTAACTGAGCAACTTCATTGAAACTTGTAGCTAAAGAAAACCTGTGGTGATCCTGTCCCTTTATAGTGGGTAAAACTTAACCAAATACTGTTTAGTGTCTGGTGTGCTCATTTGCCCTCTCCTGCCATGGCCTGGATACCATTACATCTCTACAAAGCATGTGAAAAGAAACCCTTTGTTGCTTTGTATGTATCTCTATATTGTGCACTTCAAATCGGTGCTCGCTGGCAAAGGGACACGAAAGCATAGCTGAAAATTCGCTGTTCGGGAGGATTTTGTGTGATTGAAACTTCTTGGAGTAAATCAAATGGTACAATGCTAAAATCACTGAGCGTAATCTTTTTAAGAGAGACCATTCCCATGTTCTATTTTTGGTAACTCAGAACTGTGAAGTCTGAATTAACAGAACAGAATGGATGTGTTGATTATTCTGTAGCACAGAAAGAAAAAACTATGTTTATAGATGTGTTCAGCTTGGGAGGTGTGCTGGAATTATCATGGCCAGATAGTGAGATACCCCCAGACCTATAGATTGTGATTTTTTTTTTTTAAACAAAAATCTTGCATTCTTTCTGAGAGCTACATTTGAGATCTTATACAGCCAGAATGGGGCTAACTGTAAAAAAATAAATTAGTAATTGCTGGGAGGGAGCAGCGTTTGTGTCTTGGTCATGTATCACAGTCAAAGCGTGTTGCAAGCCAGGAGCATATAGCTTAGTATTTTAAAGAGCTGTAACTTCATTGTTGAATGAAAACAAGATTAAAATTAAATAATTTCTTATGGGTGTGTGACAGCCAAAAAGTCATGGCTCTTGAATGAGTCAGCAGAGCCCAATGTGAGTTCAGTGTCTAAATGACTGTTGGGATTAGAATATATAATAGATAGAAAAAACTGCAAATGAAGTGTAAGAAATTGGGGCTCTTTTAAGGACTAAGAGAGCTTAACACTGATGTTGACCACTTGGAGAGAATGGAAGTGATGCTGTTAATGTTGTCTTTTCTAAAAGGTTGTGTGTAAATATGCTTGTTGAGGGCAGTCATGATGATAGCTCTTTAATTACTAAGCCAGACTCAAATACCATCTGCCATAGATGAACATGTTAAATCAGTTGAGTCCACTGTGCAAGTTATCACAAGCTTAAATGTCACCCTAAAACAAGGAAATCATTAGAATATATCAGGCCCTAATGGCATTTAAAAAAAAAAAAAAACAAAAAAACAACTGGAAATACTTGGGAAGTTTCCGTAAGTAGGAAGATGGTTTGTACTTGAACAATATGAGCTGTTTAACTGTTGCTTAGCACAGTATTGGTCCCAGGCAAAGACCAATTTGCCCTCTCCTGCCATGGCCTGCATACCATTACATCTCTACAAAGCATGGAAAAAGAGTGGAAAAGCTGGTTAAGTGTTAAAGGACAGAAATATGCTAAAAATGTTGGACAACATGAGCTTATGGAAAACTAGTCACATCAAGTCTTTCCTCCTTTTTGAGATTGGTAGAGACAGTTAAGTGGTGTATTGTGTTTTCTCCCCCAAAACACTAAAAGTAAGGATCACCACATCGGTTTCATTTTTCCTGCAAATAGAGAGAGTCTTGTGCTTTGCTGTGGTAGCTCCCTGAGGAGTGCAGGCCCATGTAGAGCCCCAACCACTGGAAGAGAGAAGTCAATGTGTTGGGTCCAGAAGAGTCAGTAGAGGCCAAGCAAACTCACAGCTCAAATTTTGCTACTCCCTGGCTCTTCCATGATAGTCTCCAAATATACTAGCTGTGCCATCTCTATATATTGAACAGTCCTGTGCTTGAAATTGTTGAGTTCAGGACACTCCATTGATCTTTGAGGAGGTACACTTCTTGCTTGCTTTACTTTCCACATCTCCCTTCTTGCCCTCTCTTTTGTATTCACTCCAACTCCATAGGTGAACTTTTGATGATGACTTGATAGAATATTGTATGTGACTGTGGTAAAAGGGTGTTGTTCAAGGTTTAAAAGGAAGGTTGAAAGACTGAAGGCTTTCCAAGTCACTAGTGAATGGGAAGCTTCAAACTGGTGTTTTCAAGGAGTTCTATGGCAATCTGTATTAAGCCTGATATTGTTTACCGTTATTGTTAATGAATAAAGAAGCAAATGTGACATGTAAAACGCTGCTGTCGTCGTAACTGGTAAATAATGGTGATGTAGGGTGATCATATTAATTTACCTGGATTGCCCAGTCAGGTCTGTCCACTCAGATGTGAATTAACACAGCCAAAACTGAGCAGTAAAATTAAGAAAAAGATGAAGGAACTGTAGTGATTGTAGGTGAGTATTTAAAGATGCAGTATGACAAAATAACGGAGCTAATCTAACTACAAGCTGTTGCCAAAACCAGCAGTCTGACTCTTTCCTGTGTGCTCCCACTGCTTCCTTGTGCAGCACTGGTTGACTCGTGGAGGGCTGGTTCAGGAAGCCAAAGTGACAGAAAAATAATCACTCTTTTGAAGGATTGATTGGCTGAACTGAACAACCGTGAGGTGAGAGGGGAAAGAGGAAGGGGAATAATAGAGGGAAGTGAACTGCCTTTGTTGATTCAGGCTGCGGTTAAATTGACTTCGCTTATTGTAAAATTGCCTCTCGGTGCAGGCTTATGGGTGAAAAGCAAAAAAACACTCTTATTTCTGAGAAGAAGCAGGGATTTCCTCGATAGGGCACTGATTACTGCGAGATCAAGACTTACTGATGACCCTGTTTTTAAAAAGTTAGGAAATGAACAATATAGAAAGAAGAGGACTAGAGAAAACACTGTGTAGTGAAGGGCAGAGAGTCTTTGTTTACTGTAAGTGGAAAAAAACTAGGTGATTATAGTACAGATACTGGTTTTTGGAAGAATCATAGCAGAAAGATTGCTTAGTGGGGAAAAATAAAGGAGCCAGTAGTTGCAGGAAGTTGAGCAACAAATTCAAATGATAAATCACTACTTATCCCGGACAGTTTTATTCTAATGGCTAAGTTATCATTGGAAATGGTGAATTTTCTGTCTCTTAGTGTATCCAGATCAACGCTGCCTGTCATCTGAAAGCTGTAAATTAGCCAGATGCACAATATTTCAGTCAAACACGGGTTATGAGGCTGAATGCAGACATCAGTGCAGGAAATGTAACAGCCTGTGCTGTCCAAGTTTAAATCATTTGATTTAAGAGTCACTTCACAATTTAAATTTTGGGAACAAAGGTGTAAAACAACTATGCAATTTGTTTTACTGTTGTATGTCCCATTTTTCCTTTCTTCTTTTCCAGAATAAAACTTTTATTCTTAATTTTTATTTTATTCCTAATTTCTGCATCAGGCCCACAATTACAGATATGGACAGAAAACCTCTGGAGTTTTGGGGGTCTGCTCTTAGGTATGTTTTGGCTGCATCTTGTCACATTCTTTCAGTGACAGTTATGTTAGGGCATCTATGGTTGTAAAGTTGATTCTTTTTTTGGTCCAGGAGAGGACAAAACTTGTTCTGAAACAGCAGAACTGAGTTTAGGAGAAAGTTAGATGTATCTCATGTGGGAGAATCATAACTGTTCTCGAGGGGAGGGAGATGTATTGTGCAGCAATAACAACAGCGTGGAAAAAACTTAGAATATCTTACTCTTTGTGAGACAATTTGATTATATTCAGATTAAGTACTGAAGTTATAAGCTGCTTGCCTTCTGATGAATTGTACATTTAAATCATCATTAACCTGATGCAATTTCCAAATCTCTTTAAAAATGAACTTTTAAAACTACTTGTAAAATGGCTTTGGAAGTGACAGTAAGTGCAGTATCTTTCCGGTGGATTTGCCCTATGTGTAAGAGGGACTTAATCTGATTTTTTTTTTGACATCTCTTTTTTTTTTTTTTGTTAGTCCTACCAAGCCAGAAGAGCTACAAGAAGGTTAATTGACAGGTTTCTTTTGGGGTAGTCTGTTTTGAAGGCCTAAAACCAATTTGATGTGCCAAAAACTGTGGTACTTGTGGCATTTTAGCTATACATATTGGATGGGAGGATATTATTATGGGAGAAGTGAAGGAGAAAGAAGTAAATTGGTGCTGTGCAGTTTCAGTTCTTTGGTATTGTGGGAAGACGTGCTTAAACGCTTCACCCCTGTTGCATTTGCCAGTTCTGTGAAGCAAATGAAAAACGCTTTCCAGGTAACAAGTTATTATTAGCGACTTCCAGTGTTTAACGGAGATAAAAATTGAGCAAAGGTGGAAACAGAAATGGAGCTGCAGGCAGAGGAAACACACTTGAAGAAATGGGTAGGGCTTCATACTACCTGTTGACTCTAGTATATGCAAGGTCTAGTCTTGTTCAGTTAGCCATCATTGCTATAATATGTTAACAGTTACTTAAAAAGTACCTGAATGCTGCTGTTTTCAGCCCCAAAACTGATGTTCGTTATCAGATAAACACTTCTTTACAATATTGTAATTTAGTTATGCTGTCTTCAGAACACTTATAGTGAAAAGGAAATTTCCCTTCTACAAGCTCACATCTATAAAAGCTCCCTCTAAAAATTCAAAGAGCATAGAAACAGAAACATTAAATCTCATAAAATTGATCTATGCTTCAGGAAGGGCTGGAAGTAGTTATTTTGGACAAGATTCTTCTAATGTGAATGTTCGGTTCAACTGGTTTAATGTTTTGGGGTTTTTGTAGTTTATTAAATTACTTGGTTCTTTAAAGAAGACAGTTGAAAAGCTTTACTTGGGGAACAGAAAAGTAATAGTAAACAGTTTGGTGACCAGTGTGACTTCAAAGTGTTGCTTGCTCAGGCAGAAACAAAGTATGTACTGTCATGGGAAAGTCAGTCATTAACATTTATCAAGTTCAACTGCTTCTTATCCATTTTTAGTTAAAAAAAAACCATGTAGACTGTAACTGTCCTTTTACAGTTTCTGTTTAGGCAGTGTATGTCACATGCTAAACTGTTGTATAGATCTACTGGGCACTGTCTGGAGACCTCTGCATTTGGTCTCTGAAATTCTTGTGGTTTATTTGAAGTAGCTTCTGTGTATTAGTGAAGACTATTTCATATGGACTAATTACTGGAACTCTGGCAAGAGTTTTCATTGCCTAAATATGCTTTAAGGAGTTATCCCTAGAAAGGAATACTTTTGAACATCAGCCTCTGAAACAGGGTGACCTGTCACTGGAAGGCAGATGATCCACTAGTTTTATCTAGCCTGTAGGCAAAGTGCTAGGTACGCATCTGGCAGCAGACCTCAAAATAATTAGCTGTTGCTTGAAAACTCTCTTTGCATGCTTGTGTGCTGCATTTCCCAGAAATGCAGTGAAAAGAACACTTGGTTAGAGAGAAATAGTGAAAGTTTCCTATCTGAAAAACTCTAGTTGTCAAGCTATGGCCAGTATTTGGGTGGGTCATTGCTCTTGGAAATAGTTTGATCCAGAATTTTTGGTATGCTGGAAATGAGTATTGTGATGTCCCAGCAATCTCCTTTTACAACTTAGGTCAGAATTGTTGTGGAGTACATGAGTCCTTCAGAAGAAAATGATTACCGAGATCTTTGCAAATTTTACTGAACTGTATGAGAGAAGGCAGGGATTCTTTTTTCAATTAGCTCACCACAGTGATAGAGATAAGAGAAATACGTGAATTATTTTGAACTATTCTAGAAAAACATCCTGAATGAATCTAATTTAATTGTGAATAATGGGGAGTTCTAAATTTTGACTGTTTGGATGGGTGTGTAAATAAACCTGATACATTCTGTAGCCTGAATCTTGTGTTTTATAATACTGCATGTAGTTGAGGTACAGGTAAATGTTAACTAACCTATTGCTTTTTTCCCCCCCAGATTCCTCCTAATAAAATAGATTATGAATATAGTGAACTGATTTTATATCAAAATCAAGTGATGAGAGAGGCAGATCTATTTCAGGAGTCTTTAGAACATATAGAGACATATGAAAAGCAAATATGTGATAAATTAATAGTGGAAGAAATCAAAGGTAAGTCGTTCTTCTTCCCTCAGCCAATATTGTTCTAAACTTTTGCTACTGTCTTTTGGATATGATAAAGCAGTAAAAGAAAAAAAAGCATGTGAAATCTTTAATTGATTTGAAGCAATTACTATAAGGAAACTGGTAACACCTGATCTACAATTTTGTGCTTCAGTAACTCTCACTACCAAAGTGGGTAGTGGATGCAGTTTAACTTATATTGACATGGGAGCAGAGGAGATCTCAGAGGTGATTATATTGGTGTATATTAGAGGAGCCTTCTGTAAATCAGAGCTCGTATAACCCAGTTTTAATCTCATGAAGAATACTGTTTGTAGTACAAAAGCTGACTTTTTTTTTTCACTTGAAGTATCAGATTCTTGTTTCCTCCTTAAGCTTTCTAATGCACTTACTTGTATTGCCCTAATTAAGTCAATGCTAAAATTGACATTTTTGATTAAAAATAACTCACAATTGTTTGGGGATTTGAAATACCGAGTTCTGAATAAATGTGATCATATAGCATAATAGCATGTATTCTTCATCTGCTCCTTGCTTGCACAATTGTGGTGGGTTGACCCTGGCCAGCAGCTAAGCCCCATGCAGCTGCTTACTCCCTCGTCAGGACAGGAGAGAGGAAGAGCAAAAGGAAGAGAATTCATGGGTTGACATAAAGATTACTTGAGGGAAAGAAAATTAAAAAAACCCAGATTCCCCAGAAATGCAAAGGCGATCACTTGCCACCCCCCACAAGCAGACTGATGCCCAGCTAGTCTCCAAGCAATGTCCACATGCCCAACACTCCTTCCCCTCAATTTTTATTAATGACTATGACATTATATAGCATGAAATATCCCTTGGCCAGTTTGGGTGAGCTCTCCAGGTTGTGTCCCCTCCCAACTTACTCTCCACCACGACCTGCTTGCTGGGTAGCAGAGTTGGGGTAAGAAAAGAAAGCCTTGATGCTCCACGAGTACCGCTTCGCAGCAGGCAAAACTGGTGTGTTATCAGTGTTTAGTGACAAATCCCAAAACGCAGCACTGCACAGGCTGCTGTGAAGAAAATTAATTCCATGCAAGCCAGACCCAGTAGAACAATTTAGTTAGTAGCACACCAGTGTGATTTAACTGGCTAAAAACTGCTTAGTTGGTGTGAAAAGTATAGGTGTAGTTAAGTGAACAGCCTGGTAAGAAATGACATAGTCATGTGTTGGAGTCCTGGAAGGAAGAGTTGTTGCTTGTTTCTTTGATAATCAAAATAGCTATTTTAAAGACTCAAGGGCATTAAAATAATCTTTGTTTTCACAGGTGCCGAATGCCCCAAACTGTGTTGATCTGTGTGTTTGGTAGCTTTAAGTAGCACTTGTAATACCCATGAAATTCCTTTGGAAAACCAAAGCCTTTAAAAAGGCATCTACATATGATTAAGTCCAATTTTATGTATCTGTTTTTTTCAACTTTACTCCCAAGACATCAGTGTTTTCTCATGTAATTCATGGTTTACTGCATTATTTTTAGGAGAAATGTTACTGAAGTTGGGAAGACTGAAAGAAGCCGGTGAAGTGTACAAAGAGTTAATTGAGCGCAATGCAGAAAACTGGTATTATTATGAAGGCTTGGAAAAGGCCCTACAACCTAGTAAGTTAAGATACACAGATACATTGAAAATACATATTATATATGATATAGTTAAAACTCCTGTTTGTGTTACTGTTGTAAATTAAAAAGCTTTAATCAGCAGAAAACTATATACTTTCTAATCTTGAATATAATGTAGCTGTTTTTATCCATTTTTAAAAAAAGTTCACTCACAACTTTTATGTGTGAAAATGCCAACAGCAAGTCTTTCTCTTATTGGAGCTAAAGGTGCCATTTGCTAATGTGCTTACATGAAGAACATTTCCTTGCCACACATGAACTTGGAAGCCAAATTGCAATTCATTCCTGTCTTAGTAGTTTTTCATCAGACTACAATTGTACACCACAACATAAAATTGTCATTCTGAAACTTGTTTAGGTGGTACCACTTTCTATGGCCATGTAGAGAAATACTCAAATATCTGTTTCAGATGGCCTTGTAAGGATAGATTATCTGGAAAAAAAAATATCTTTAAGCTGACTGTTCTTTGGAGGAAAAGGTGATTACATGTGATAAAATATTTGTTATTCCAATGCCAGTTGACATTACTGCTATTCTGTCTTTCCAGGAAAATAGCTAGTGATTTATTTTTTTTTTTTAATTGCTGTATTGTAACAATCTATACTACAAGTGTTTTGCCATTGTAACTTTCCCAAGTGTTCACACAGGAATGGTTTCCTTGTATTTCACTGTTCACTAATAAGTGGAAGTTTTATTGGCATTACTCTGATGACATCATAAATCATAAGCCCACAAGGATGTTATGTGTAGATATTGTAGCTTTATTGTATTTCTTAACCAGCTTCTTTCTAGGCTGTTTTACAGTTGGTTTTCATAAGCTCTGGGAACGTGGCTTGTCATTGGGAAATGAAAATGATGGCATTTGTTACATTTATACAGAAAGTAACATTGCCCCTTGAATGGTTTTCTTAGTGTACCCATAGAGTTGAAGATGGTGATTGTCTCAGAAAATAAATTACCCAAGAACTTGATTAATCTTCTGTTTGATATAACATATGTTGATGAAAATGTGTAGTTCTTATCAAAGAAACAAACTAGTAGTTTATTTGACATATTGAAATCCTATGTAGATTAAACCTGTACTAATTTATAAAACTAATAATGCTACTTTATTTTTTAGGTGGTCTTAGGACTATTTCCTCCCCCATGGTAAGTTCTGGAGCTCCAACTTGTGACTTCAATTAGGGCTTTTATATGCTTTAGTTCCAATCCAAACACTATTTTAGTATAACTCTTAGAACTGTACTTCTCTTGGAGCCACTGGGTAACATATTCCCCCCCCTTCCCCAACATCTGAGCTCAGTGACAAGATAAATTGTTCTTCTTATGAAATTAAACCAGACATATTTATTAATTATATGTTGTGTCATAGTCTTGATCTGTACATTCAGTTTTATATAAATTGCTTGATCAATTTAAAAATATTTAAGCAAAATTGGTCTTAATTATGTGAAAATGGCATTTCAAAGCAACAGATTAGTTTTATTTAAGTTCTAACCACATTGGAGCTCCAAAGCATATTATGGGGGAAAGGGGAGGAGTGGGAAGAAACAAATTAACAGAAATAAAGCTATTTAAACATTAAGGTATAAAAAGTTCTGGTGCTCAGTACTTACACTGGCAGTGTTGTGCCATGTTTTTGCTGCCACCAGAGGACCTATAATAAAAGCAAGCTTGTATAGTATGCTATTTGTATGCCTATGATTTAGAAACACACATATGTTTCTCTGGATGCTTTAAGTATGTCTGAAACAGATGCATAGTGAAAAACAGTTAATTGAAGCTATGAATGTCAAACTATTGTTTGAATGGGTCTGCACAGCATGTAACTGAAAGAAACCAATCTCTAGTACTCTATGATTAAATGTGCAAGGTAATTATTCTGTTTGCAGTTTGTCGTTACAGTGATTAATGCTGGTAGTTGTGTATTGTACATACAGTTTGTTTTCAATACAGTTTCACACAGTAATGTTTATGATTAACTGGAAAAAATAGCTTGAAATGTGTAATCGTTGCAAATCCAAATTGTGTAAGAAGTCTAGCTAAATTAATTATCAACACTTAAACATTTAGAAGAATAGATTTTTATCTCTGTTACTTATGTCTATTATATTTACTGATAATAGGCACTTTAGAAGAGAGGCTTCAGATTTATGAAGAAGTTAGTAAAAGACATCCCAGAGCAGTTTCACCTAGAAGATTACCTTTAAACTTTGTTTCAGGTAACAAGTTGCATATCTGTTCTGTAATGCTTTCTTTGATTTCTTTTTTAAGCTTTCATCAGGCTATTGAACATGCATTTAATACGTATTTGTACATGTACATAAATCAAACCTGGGTATTTCTCTTGCAATAAAGAGAATTGTTTGTTGTTTTAGGAGTTCATAGAAAAAGCTCATGTGCTCTAATATGGTGGTACAAGCTATGTATTGATAAAACTACAGACCAGAATAGTATATAGACTGTAGGAATTCTTATATATAACCTTTCTGCATCATGGAAGTCAAGAATCTTAAGTTAAAAGGTAGAGGTTAATAGTACACTTTAATTCAAGGTATAGGGGTGTGTGTATATACACCCCCCCATATATTTAGGATACTTATAAACTAACATATTATTTATAAATGCTGAAAAATGTAAATTCTGAATAGGACTAATACATTTCCTAACAATTTTTGTACTGGTGATGTACCAAAAAGTGCCAAATCTTTTTGTGACTCTGAATATCTTACTGGGTGTACAACATTTTGTTGTAGAACCATTAGAACTTAAATCTTCAACATGAACTTTGTGCTGGTAATCTAATAAGAATAGGAACAAAAGCAGGTCATATAGCACAAATTATTTTATTTTTCATACTATAGCTAAATTGTTTTGGTGACTCTATCCTTTCAAAAGTGGTATTGAAATACGGTGCACAAACATCCTCGGTTCTGGAGAGAATACATACATACTGTTTAAAACAAAGCAATGATCTTGCAAAATGAAGGAGGTTAAATGAAATGATAAATCCCATAAAAATACATATTTTGTATGTAGCTGTCTAACTGCAGTAGCTCCAGTAGAAAACTTCTGGAAAGACATATAAAGTGTACAGGGTAAAAATTTTATGGCAACTAGATACATTGGGGATTTGCAGCTGAACATAGATATCTGCTCACACTTTCAATTTCCTGAAAATTAATTTTCAATTTAGCTCATTTACTGAGTGCTGCAGATGTGTACATTTAAATGCTACAGAGCTAGCTAGTCTACTGTTCTGTGTTTGCTCAGGAGTCTGTACCTATACCTTTCCTGTGTAAAATAGCAAGTTTTTTAACTGCTTCATAAAAGATTTAGACCCAAAGTTAACACTTGTGCCTTACTTAGCCCCAGGTATTTCAGTTTCTTTGAAGGGCAAACTTTAAGCCAGTTCAGCTGGATTTGAAAAGCTAGATGACAAGTAATTGTTTTTCTTTTGTAATAAAATTTGTTACGGTAATACATAACAAACAAGGAAATAACCTTCAAAATGCTTTTCCCTATCTTTATTAATAGTGTGTTTTGCTGTTGACTTCATTTTTTCCCTGTATGTTTTGCACTATGTTACTTTATCCCATCTGGCAGTGTAGTTCCACAGGTAATGTTCGTTTAAATAGAAATATGTTTGGTAATAAGGATTAATTATTCCTGCTGTAGCAATACTCTAAATGAAAAAAAATTATTAAATCATTCCAGAAAAAAAAAACCTCTCAGTAGATTACTTCATGCAGTGTTTCATAACAAATAAGAATTTTCTGAATTAAAACTTGTATTTCTATTAAAGTTGTATTGATCATGAATGTATGAGTGGTTTTGATTCCATAGAAATTGATCTGCTAGGTTTACATCTATTTACTGTTTTCTTGTGTTTATAAATAGAGCAGGTGAGACATCCTGTTGGCAAAAGTTAATGGTGAATGTGAAGGTGTAGAAACAAACTTTTTTTGCTGAAAGGTATTTGCAAATTTCAAGAGGATAGAATTTTTGGTTAAATGAGGCTGCTTGTTCTAGTGTGGTTACTGACCAGTTGCTTGCAACCAGCACTGGATGAGTCAGAATTGGCTTAAAAATACTTTGAAGTGCAGGCTTGTGCTAAGAGGGCAGCTCTTCCCAGACATTGTCATGCATTGCATCTTAATAACCTTGTATTTGGTACAAATCAGCTTTTTGATCCAACTGGAAACCACCTTTATGGAGAACGGCTGTTGCAATTAATTTCCAGTTTTAGATTTATTTATGCTGCTGTGGATTCACTGTTTCTGAGGTCAGGTCTTCTCTGTGCACCGGAGACTAAATTTTGAGCTTGACTTCATGTCGTAGGGGGGTGCCTAGTTGTATGGTTTACATATTTCAGACTTTGCTTTAAAGCTGTTCTGCTTTCTAAAAGATAAGTATGTATGTAATGGAAACTTGAATCTTGCTTTCCTAAATTCTGAATTACAATTATATAAATTAGAATAATTCAACAGAAGACATTGAGAAACTGAGACTGGTAATTTTTTTTTGTCATATAAGTGAGTTTCCTGTAGTGCAAGAAAACAAGTTTGAATTAATCCGTGTGTAATAAAAGATGTGTTTATAGTCCAGATATGGATCCCCATCCACAGGTAGTGGGAGTTTCCATGTACAGCAGTTTGGTTTTAGTACAGCTGGGGAAGAACATGAGGTACTTTTATTAAGTCTCAGTAAGAGTGCTGATGATAGTAAGGATAGGGAAATTGAGAACTCGTGGAAATACCTGAGACAGAATGTTATATACAAAGCAGTAGTATCTTCATTTTCTGAATATTTATGTGACACTCTTGATCAAATTTATTAACGCATTCTTCATGAATTGGAGTTCATTTCAACAGTTTTATGTGTATATGTTAGCATTATGTGAAGTGTACTGCATCCTTATTTAAAGGCTTAGAGAAGTCCACAACAGAGTAAGCAGTGAAGTGTGGCAACTTCATCCCTATACAAAGCAAACAAAACCAATAAAAATAAAAAAAAAGAATCACAACTGAAAACAATGACTCTTCATCATAGGAATACAAACATGAAAGCCAGCATGTTTTCAAGTCCTGCTTTTTTTCTTTAAATAGCATTTCTCAGAAAGGTAGCATACTGCAAGTACTGTGATTTTTACCTGAAAACATGATTAAATCACACCTGTAGCTTTCTGCCAATATATTTTGATTCTGATATGGTGCTTATCCTTCTGAAACCTAGTCTTTTATTCTGTTTCTGATTCCAGAAACAATCATATTATCATCGGAAGTCATGTCCTACTCATAAAAAAACAATAGGACTAGAAGAGAGGTAGAGGGTTCATTTCATCCATCCTTCTTCCTCAAAGCAGGATAATTTATATCTGCACTATTCCTAACACATATTTGTCTAACTTAATCATAAAAACTTCCAATGATGGAGCTTTTACAAGATCTCCAAGGTAATCCATTCAAGTGCTTAGTTATTCTTACCATGATAATTTTTCCAATGCTTGTTTAAATAGCCCTTGCTACATACTCTGTAGCCAGCGCTTAATGCTTTCTCTTTTTAGTAACTTTTACAGGTTTGAAGACTGTTACTATGTCTTCATCAGCAGTCTCTTAAGCACTAGCAATTTAAGCATCTTACTCTGTTGTTGTTTTTTAAATCCAGAGCATATTAGCATTTTATTATAGAATAACAGGAAAGATGAAAAACATTGATCACAGTTTCTCAGTTACTCTATTACCCAAAGTTGCACAGCGATTAGTGTTTATATTTCTATAGCACTTGTAATCACTGACATATAACCAAATGCACTTTTGTTTCTAGGTGAAAAATTTAGAGAACTAATGGATAAGTTCCTGAGGGTTAACTTCAGTAAAGGCTGCCCACCCTTGTTTACCACTTTGAAATCTTTATATTACAATCCAGAAAAGGTAAAATTTAGTATTTATTTGGTTTTAATGAAGTCTTCTATATTGAATGTCTAATGGATTCTCTAACTGGTTTTGTATAAATTTTTTTGTGACTTACCAATAACTGGTGCTCAACATTTTTTCTCCTTAATGTGTTGTTTTGTCCTATGTGAACGGTCTCACTTGATGATGCTTAATATGTATGAAACTTCACTTCTACAGACAGTTGATGTCAAAATATTTGAAGTTGGGTTGGTGCAGAATGCACTGAAGTTCTTGAAAAATTAAAAATAACCAATAACTTTATTTTTGTGTACTTTGAGTGCAAGTGTGTCAGGATTCTTTCAGCTTATGGTTTATGATGTCACCAGAAGTCATGATTTTAAAATACCACACAGATGGCAATTGTTCTACGTGTATTACTGAATTTCATGAACACATTATTTACCACAAAAGCTTGTTTCCCATTTCAGTCTTTGCCTGAAACTTCAGTGTTTAATTTTTGTGCTTCTAAACTCACCCAGTTTTGGCAAAATTGCGTCACGTTAGAGCTAGTGTTTCAAATGTAGTTCTTTGTTCCAAGCTTCTCAGTAAGGCATAGTAAAAATAAATTTTCAGACTAAAGCATGTTACTATCAGTCTATTCTGATGTTGCTATCTTTGCTACAAACAATAAAAACTCTGGGAATTCTAATCCATTCATGACTAGGTAAGAAGAGTTTTTGTAGCTGGAAAAACCCTAAATACATGGCACAGCTATTTAACCAGTCATTTAATTGGATTAAAATGACTCTTCTTTCAAAGAACCTCTTTTCTAGTTGTCTGAACATGAAGTTTTCAATACTCTTCAGTTTGGAGAATTTATTCTGTGCTGTGTCTTCATTGTTGACATAATTTTAGTAAATTCTGGTATTGTGTATAGCACAAGCTTTTCTACAGTGCCTACTGCTAATGCATGCTTTCCAGTGTGAAGTTTTGAAACTGGACTGACACACTTAAAATTCTGGTAGATTGACAAGACAGACAGTCAGTACTGTGGAAGTTTTACCTCTGCTATTTGAAATACGAAAATCCAGAATTTAAAAGACACAAATCTTTTCACAAGCCAAATGAGTTTTAGCACTTCATCTTTTTTACTCAAAAACAATTAGGGCTGTCCCAAAAAATAGTAGACATCTGGAAAGATACCTTGTTGCTAGTTATCTTCATTGTATCAAACCAGTGGTGCTCAGAACTGCCAGCTTAATACTAAAAAGTAATCAAAATTAAAATCGACAGCCTCACAACGTTCAAAGATGCTTGGTATTGTTTGCACTGCTGCCTTCTGCAAAAGATTTTCCTCTTCTTTCTTGTCCTTCTCTTCCTGAGAGAGAGTCTTTCACATTTCGCTTGGTTGGGTTTTTGTGTAACTATAGTGTAGTAGAAGGATATTTGAAAGTAAGAGAAATTTCAGTTTTAGTCTCTGACACTCAATATTAGAATTGGTAGAATTTAGGGGTTAGGTGGCAGAACATTGTGGCAAACTGTGTGCTCCACCTTTCAGGAGAATGTTAATACTTTGGTATCTAACTTGTCTAAATTGGTGCTTAATGCTAGCTTCTCGCAAATTACTGGGATATTTTGACTGAAAAGGGAAATAATTGTAGTCAGGATCATGTTATGTGTACTAGAAAATATCTAGGAAACTACTGAATTATCTACAAGTTGGGAATGAAGGGTTCCCCTTTTATTTCTTTGGAAACAGGTGTAATTTGGTGTAGTCAACTGCAGTTGTATTTTGAAGTGGCATAGATATGACTATTTTATGAAGAGCTGTTTTTTTTGTAAGCCTAGAGAGTTCCTTCTTTCTAGAAGTCCAGGTGGGCCCAGGATCTTTCACGAACCATGGCTTTGGGAAAAGATGAAATAAAATATTAATGGAAGTTTTCTATTTATATGTACTTAGACAAAAACAGTGCTGCAATATTTTATATGTAGGAAAGGAAAATGTAAATTAATTCAATACATGCATGAATACAGAGGAATAGTGGGGAAAAAATGTAGCTTTGCTTTCTCAGAGAAGATGGGGATTAAATTTCTCTGGAAGTATCTCTTAACACTTTGGTGTTAAGAACACCTTTTGTCCCTGAATGGGGAGACCAAAAGGTAATGTAAAAAGTAGCTGATTCTAGAGGAAAAAATATTGATGTCTCCACTCTGGAGAGGGGAGGAAAAAAGGTGGTTGTATAGAAAGTAAAAGTTTGTCAGATGTGTTCAGGAAAATGTTATCTAATCACTGTAAGTTGGTACTTCATACTAAAAGCTTTAAATAAAAATTGCTGGGATATTTTGATTTTTAAAACCAGATTCTAGTCTACTAACACTAGTGGGTTTGGGTGAAATCTAGCTTCAAGTACGTGGAGTTGCAAAACTCTGAGACTTGCCCAGATGAAAGTGAAGACTTTTCAGGAAGGGTTTAGAAACTCTTTGGTACTTACACTGCTTAGATTCCAAATACCAAGGTTATAGGATGGAAGTTATGTACTTTGTGTTTCAATACAGACACTGTTGTGATAAAGATCTGAACCTGATTTGCTGTACTTGTGGAAGTTGTAGAAATAAAATCAGAAAGTAAGTTGAGAGAAACTCTGACTTCTTTTTTTTGTCTATTTAAGGAGTTAAAGGTTAGCTGGGTTTTTGTGATGATTAACTAGCAGTGTTTTGGTATGTTAGCATTGACTTGATCAAAGATCTTTCAAGCAATTAAAAAGTTTGAAAGGTAAATTCCTCGAGTGAGTAATTGTATCAACCTGGAGTAACTTTTAATTTGCACATTGGCCAAACATCACATTTAAGGTTTTTTTTTTTCAGCTACGCTCATTTTTTGTTCTGAGAACTGTTTG
Organism: Tringa tobata; assembly: GCA_033628505.1. Taxonomy (NCBI): domain Eukaryota; kingdom Metazoa; phylum Chordata; class Aves; order Charadriiformes; family Scolopacidae; genus Tringa; species Tringa tobata. The sequence goes on from JAHREE010000279.1 coordinate 34,948,494, forward strand.
ACAAAATCCCTCTCTGGTACTATTTTTTACATACTTGTTACACTCAGTTGTTTTGGGGAGACTAGAAATGTGTTATTTGAAGATGTGATTTTTAAGGTTTTGGGCTGTTACACTAGTCTGATAGGTAGCTGTTCTTGCACTGTTGCTTTCTCAAGCCCCCTAGACTGTGGGGAGATATAAGTAGTAGAGACTGAAGGGTGAGAAGCTTGAAGAACTGGAGCTAACAATTTTCTTTTTTCCTAGAAAACGTACTGTCACTTAATCTGAATCAAATGTATTGTGCTGTGGATAGAGCTTTTGATTATTAAAATGCTGTATCATTAAAAATAATCATGCCAGCTGTTCAGTATCATGAGTATACATTCATACTATGCAGTAGTATAAAATCACTCCAATATTGAAATAAGAAAAAAAAGGGGTGTTGAATTGCAGGAGGAAATACTCGACAAAGGCCAACTGAAAAGGAGATGTTTGTTTTATCATTTTTCTATAATACCGGGAAATTATTTTTCTACAGGTAATCTACAAGTTTTTTCTGAGGTGATAATTGTTATTATGCTCCCTGTTTGCAGATACCAAAGGCATGCACTAATGGCTTCCTAACTTGCCACGTTGGTACACAGCCAGATTGTGTCTTTCCAACTGCAGAAATGATCACTTAGAGTGATGGAGACTGTCAGACTGAATATTACTGTATTTTCCAGAGTATCTCATTCAAAACAAGTTTTTAATACTATATGGAGTATGTTCAGTGGTATGTCACTGCTGATATTCAGTCGTAGATCGCTTGTTACCTACAACCTATTAGAGAAATCATTTGATGAAACACTATCTTGATGGCTTTGTTCTTATTTTAAAAAATATTTAATCAGAATAATGTTCATCACTGTATGTGTGGTTTTTAAGTTAAAAAACTTAGTCATGATGAAGTAGTATAAAGTGAATGTGGTTACATAAAAGACAAAGCTCACAAATGTAAAAACTACTGTACCAGGTTCTACTTACCTGTGAGGGTTGGAGAAAAGAAAGGAAATGACTGGTCTGAACAAGAGCTGAGACCTTCCTGTGCAGATTACTGGTGTTAAGGAGCAAACCTGCATTCTGAGCTCAGTATTTTTCTCAGCTGATCTTGTAATGTCTTGTAAGGACAGTGTGTTTGACTCGACGTGCCAAGTAGCTAACTATGAGTTGCTAAAACATCTAACGGACTTAAATACCGCTAAGAGGAACTCTTCACTTATGGAACAGGTGCAGGGAAATGTCTTTTACATGTAGCAAAAGTCACAAATAAAATGCAAAAAGAACTCTTCATATCTCTTCAGGAATATTAAAATTTAGGACAATTAAAATTCACCCACTTTCCTGCATAAGTTGTTACTGTAGCTGTGTGTGTTGGGCTGAGTTGATAGTGATTTCATTAGTGTGTGTTATAAAGCATGATTTTACCAAAATATGGATAAAAGAAGAATATCCTTGATGTTTTTGTGGTGTTTTTAGGTAGGAAAATCAGTCTTCAGAAGAACGTGCCTAATCTACATGAATAAAATTTTAATTGGTCATCTACGTTAATGTATGGCTGCTAATTTGAAGGAAGAAATGAAGATGGGGAAAATATGAGTATAGACTTGAGGTGTTTCTATAATTTCTTGAATATGGTTTCATGTATTAAAACAAATGCCAGCAACTTCAGGGGAGGTTCAGATTGGATATTAGGAAAAAATTTTACACTGAAAGGTTTATTAAGCATTGGAATGGGCTGCCCAGGGAAGTGGTTGAGGCACCATCCCTGTAGATATTCAAAAGACAGGTTGACATGTGCTTAGTGACATGGTTTAGTGATGGTGGCGTGTTCTTGTTTTTGTTTTTGCTTTTTAATCAGAGTTAGGTTGATGGTTGGACTAGATAATCTCAAAGGTCCCTTCCAACCTAGACAGTTCTATGATTCTAACTTCTGGTTGTCATCTTCACAAATCTGATTTTAAAATAGCTTTTAGAATCTGAAAGTATTACAGAGATTTCACAGTAAACACATGCACCTTGGCTATGAGTTCAGTCACCTTCTCAAATACCAGCCTGTGCCTGTTTGTGCAGTTCTTCTTTAAACACAATCTCGGTTCTGGCTGTTGCTCAAGACATCCAGAGGGAACCCTGTGAATGTCCTGTTGCTCTGCAAAAGTCTTCAAGTTCATTCCATATTTGTTTCTTGGGATTTTTTCCCCCTTGTTAACTTCATTTGGATAATTTCTATCACAAAATGGAAGAATCCTGGGGAAAGAGTTACCTGGAAAGGGAAGGCAGTCTGTGCTAAACGCCATTGTGGTGATGTTTAAACTGTGGATCAATTCCTAGAATTTCTTGTTTCTCCCTTCTCAGACCATTCATACAGGGGAAAAACAGGCACTTGTCACAGAATCTGCCATTTGGAAATGGATTAACTTCAAACACAGGTGAATTACTGCAGACTTGCCTTAGTATTTGGTTAAATGTGAGTACATGCATGGTTCACCACATGTCAAGTGAAGCATCTGTAATTACTGCTTCAGGGTTGACACTTTCCAAAAGACCAGGTTGTTTATTCAAGAGTGAAATGGGGTTAAGCCAAGGATGTTATCTTTATATATGAAGGGGTCTAATAATTGTTTCAGTATAGTCCTCCATCCATCACTCTTGATTTTAGAGCTCTCTAACCAGCCCATATGGCATCCCTGTTTATTTCTGCGATGTTCCACAGTGCAGATTCTAATAGAAAATGTAATAGTTGTGCATTTGGTGTTTTGTCAGTGATCATCTGCTTGTAGTCTCAAGAGAAGGAGCTGTATAAAGAATGCTTTGAACTTCCTAGAAATCAGCAGTCAGTTGGCCAAGCTGTTGATGTGGCTGTTCACTGAAGCTGAGTTTGCCTTCATCTAGTTGGCAAAGTAAAATTGGAGGAAGAGATACTGATTAAAATTTTTAGTAAAGTCATAATTGTGTCCAGGTTATTTCTCAGGTTAGGTAGCTCATGTTCAACTTGAGTACCTGCATGCTGATGGAAACAGTTTGGTGCAGCAAACCTGCTGATGTTTGTAATGTTATGCAGCAGGGACTATTGGGGGAACAGTGCCCAGAGAGGTGGTGGAGTCTTTTTTTAGTGGTGCCGTGTGACAGGACAAGACAAAACGGGCACAAACTTGAATATAAGAAGTTCCACCTCCTCCACATGAGGAGGAACCTCTTTACTTTGAGGGTGGCAGAGCACTGGAACAAGCTGCCCAGAGAGGTGGTGGAGTCTCCTTCTCTGGAGACATTCAAAACCTGGCTGGACATGTTCCTGTGCAACCTGCTTTAGGTGGACCTGCTTTGGCAGGGGGGTTGGACTAGATGGTCTCCAGAGGTCCCTTCCAACCCCGTTTCATTCTGTGATTCTGTAACAGTGGTGGGGTCAGTGTGCTGTGCTCTTCCTCCTGTCTTCCTGTGTTAATGCACAATTGTATACCATATTCTAGGCTTTAAATGAAATGCTGTATTTTGGAGACCAGCATTTAAATTTTTAGTGGTTGTTAACGTATACTCGCTATCCCAAGTACCTATTGCCTTCTTATACTCTACAGTAGCCTTTTGCCCTAAAATAGCCTGCTTTGAGAGGTGATAATACAACTTCCATGCTCTGTCATGTTCTTTTTGGAGTTCTGATTTATATAAATTCTGGGCCAGAAAAGTCCATGATCTTTGTGTACCCTGTGTGTTGAAGGCGAGAGTAACGGGCACAGAATTTGTAGGACTCCAGCAGATGATGCTACTCAGCAAACTGATGCATGAGTGTGTGTGTGTGTGTGTGTCATGCAATTCAGAATGGATCATCTAATGGCCCTGACTCGTGGACAGAGTGGTTCACGTTCCCAGTTGTCCATTCCACCCTCATCCTTTGGTTGCCAGTTTTCCTAAAAGAACAGCGCAGGTGCTTTAAGTACCAGTTTCTGAATCTGTACAGCTTTAAATTTGTACTAATTTTTGGCTCTCTTAGTATGTTGTGCCATTTAGCTAAAAGCGCAGCTGCTCAACAAACCATTTCTGCAGTGGCAATCTCTAAAAGATGGTTGGATTGAACATGTGAAAACTGAAAACGCTGGCTGTCCTCGCTTGAAAAATCCACCTGTGTGATTTACAAAAAAATTCACATGCTCAGAGAGAGGTGCTTGTGTGTAGTGGGGCCAATGGTCATAGTTTATTTTGAAGAACTGTAGTTATTTCTGGGAAAAGTAGTTTCTTTTAAGGATGTTGTTTAAAACATGTACTTGTGATGCTGCTTTAGGGGATTTATTCCCTTGATTTTCTTGATCTTGCCATTAAATACTAGACTTCTGTGACATCAATTCATAATCATACTGTGGAGGTAACTTGCCTTTTAAAGTGCATTTGTTGTCTTTGTCACTTTTAACCATGGACTAAGTAGTAAGAATTGTAGGTCACTAAAACAAGTGAATTCTAAGCAAGTGAGACACATGGGAGGATAGCAGGGGAGGCTATAATAAAAAAAGCAGCTTCACCCTGCATAAGGAAACTTATAGGTTTGTGTTTTGCAGATGTCCAGCTTTCCTCTAGAACTTTAAAATGTTATCTAAACAAAACTTGGCTTTAAACAATGTGAATATTGGGCAATTTTTTTACTTATGGTTGATACTTTTAAAATAGTATGAAATATTTCATTTTTGTGCTTGTGAAGCCACTTTACTGAAATAACCACTTTACTGCTGTGGAAATTAAAGTTTTTGAATTGTGGCTCAATATATGTTTTATTTACAAGTAAAGACACAACATTTACCAGGAAAATGTCTCAACACAATATAATATGTGTACATTAAATACTTAAATACTTTTTTCTGATATAGGAGTCTTACTATCTTACTACTAGGGGTTTCCTCTTTTATGCTCTGTTTTATAGTTTTTTTCTTTGCTTAGTGCTTTAGTTCTTGTAGTTGTCTTATTATTAAAAAATGGTTATCAGCAAAGTAGCCATTCTTGAGTTTTCTATAATGCTAAACCTTTAATTTAAAAAGCCTGCTATATAGCACAGAGGCTTACTAAATTTTATTCTTATCAGACTTCTTTTAATTTCTAAATAGCAAGTATACTTGGCTACTTAAATTACTTTTATCATGTTGATAAAATAATAAAATTCACACCGTTGGCACAACACATACTCCGTCAGGAAGAAGCTGTAGTCTTTTTTGAATATTCAAGAAGTAAAAAGTTATGTTTAGGAGTGCCACTGCATTGCTGTGAGTTGTTCCTGCAAAGTTACTGTTCAGGGTGAACGCAGCTGTGGCTCTTGGCAGAATGTTTCTGCTGGAAGCCAATAACCTGAAGTATAAGCAATTGTATGGGATATAGTAACGTTCACCTTCTGTAAGCTGCTGTCCAGATGTATTAGAAATAACTGTGAACACCTTTATTTCTTACTGTTCCTCACAAGAGAGGGATCTTGAAATGCTACCCCCACAGCCTCCCCAAAAAGTTCTTTGTTCTTGAGCAATATTCAGAAATACTCTTTGGTTCCCCGTACGTGCTGGTCTCTGTGCCCATGAGATGAAAAATCCAAAGAGTGAAGATCTTCAATTAGTCAACATCAAGGTTTGCGTCGATTGTGTTGCAGGTGCCTTGATTCCATTGAAGCTCGACATTAGTGCACATGTGCCCTTTTACTGAGTAACTAAAAACATGGAGACTGTGAGGAAATACTGGATGAGAGAAAATGTCTGGCTGGAAGAAACTTCAGAAACAACAGTTTCCAAAAAAGGTGTAAGACTGTCTACGCAGGAAGGTAGGCTGCCTCCAGTGAAGATCTTTCTTTAACCCTTTCAGCAAAGAAGGTGTTTTCCCTCCTTGGTGTGGAAAGGAATTTAAAGCAAGTTGCAACTGTTATAGTAGGTAGATGCCCTCTGTGACCTATTGGTGGATTACGTAAGGAAGTGAAAAACATTCCACTAGGACTCACTTTTAAGAAGAAATAATGCTGTAAGATCAACCAAGGACACCCTTTTGTTCATTTAAGTTTTAGGAAGTAGTGTCTCTGAGTTAAAATTCTGGGAGGGGGTATCTGGTAAGTGGAGGAAGGAGAAGGATGAGGAACTTCATTGTAGGTACTGGCAGGATAGGATGTTTCCACTCTCAAAATGGGTAGCGTGAAACACGTTGATGGCTGACGCTTTGGGTCTCTGAGGTAACATATAAGCCAAGAGCTTACCGATGTAGCAGCTGACTTAAAAACTGATTTCTCAGGAGAGCCTTTTCAGCCTGAGTGATCTACATTGGGAATAACTGCTCCAAGTACTCATCTGAAGACTCAGAAGAAATGCTGTCAACATCTCTGCTCATAGTTGCTCCTACTGATGCTCTGCTCATATGAAATTGTTTTCTCTTGTGCAGTCCCTAAACTTGTCCAGAAGCTTTCAAAAAAACAACTCATGAAATAAGTTGTGTGGTGACCACAGTGACATCTTAGTGTGTTGGTTTGCTCCGAACTTGTATTTTCACTACAAACTTGTTCTGCTGTTATTAACTTACTCCATTTTGTCAACAATTTTATGACCTGATTTTCCAGTCTTATTTTTATTCCTAGTGATCAGGTGCTGTAAAATGAAGAATACAGCTTTTCTGAATGTGTTTATATATTGTAAATAATGCAAACTTTTTGTTTGGCAGTTTTCTCATACACTGTGGCTTATATCGCATCTCACGAGTTATTAGTCTTGACACAGTACAATAAAGAGAGGAAGTATTATCTGTATTTCACACATTTAAAACAGGCGGTAAGATGTCAAGGTCAAATCCTGCAGGCATTGAGTGTATAGCTCAGGAGTTATGGTTTTGGGAATGTTGAGCTTCAGAAACATTCACTGAGCTCGGGTGAGGTGGAACGCTCAGCATGTTAGAAAATCTGGTTCTGGATGTTTTGAGGCAATAGGGAAACGAAAGCAAAAATCTGTTTCGTGTGTCAGTACTTTCACAGGAAGTTATCCCTTTTCTCTCCCATTTCATTCACTCTCTGGTGTATGTTAAATGAGTCAAAGGCTCTTCAGGAAAAAATGCATAAGAAAACACTTTGCACTGTGTTGTTTGGTATCTGTATTTCTGTCACTTCAGAGTGGCTCCTTGGTTTTGTACCTTGTGACCAGTTGTTTTCAGTGTTAGACTGCTGTTAGAACAGTAAGTCTAAGCTAACCAGTCATCTCTGAATTTTAGTATTGTTTTTCTTCTGCACTACACTCATATCAAGGAAGATGTGAGTTGTTTTAACTTATCAGACATTTGCAGTTCACTATTAACTGTAGATTAATTTGGGGTGGGGTAGAGTGAATTAAAAAAAAAAAAAATCTCAGTCTTCTGTATGAAGTGCTCTCCTAGCACAACTTTCCAATTTATTGCTATCAAATGGTAAAAGCATGTTTTATAAAGCTCTGTCATGTCTGTAACAGTATGTGTGTGGGGAAAATATTATCTCACAGTCTGTTTATCCTTTGGGGCTAATTCCTAGATAAAAGTTGTCTAATACATTTAAGCAATGTGCTTTTTCTAGAGGTCTGTCTTTGTGTAATTGAAAATAGCAGATAAATGAGTAGGCTTCTCTAAATATATGCAGGCTTCAGTAGTAGGCTGGCATGGCAAGTGTCTATAGCTTATTTTGAAAATGCAGTGAAAGATGAGCATTTAGAAGCATAAAAATCAGAAAAGAAATTTAAAAATCAAGCCTTTCATAGTCTTCTGTGTACTCCCTAGGTTTTAATTTTAATTATGTTGTACATTTTACAGCTTTACCCCTGTGGGAAAGTTTTCCTGGGACACTCTGTTCTGAGTGCGGAGTTGCTGTCCTGCTGAACACTGGGTTGCTGCACAAAAGTTGTCTAAATTGTGTAACTTCTCACTGACAGACTTGTTAACTGCTCACCTCTGTTAGCTTTCACTTCCAAAATAGATTTCTACATAGGATATCTTGTTATGAATATCATAGTCAAATTAGCTAATATTTATGATACAATGAACACTAAAGTTCATACTTTGAAGTGTTCTGTAGCTTTACTATAGGCAGTGTATTGGCTATAGGTGAGGCACATATACCTTTTCATTGAGGTCTCCTTGAGTTTTTGAAGGAAGTTAAACTTTGTTACATAGATAATGGAGCTAGATGTATAATTTGAGAAATTTTTTAATTACTCTAGTCATACTTTTATTTCAGAAGGGGAAGATGCTACATTTTATGGAAAAGATTTGAGCAATTCTGACAGTTCCCAGCAGTCTCAAAGTTAGGATCTCATTTCCAAGTCTGGCTGAACCTTATGTTTTTTTCCATCCCAAATAGATGCCTAACAGTTTGTTTATAAAGATTTTCAAGAATTACCGCTTTAAAAATAACTTTTAATGAGTTGTTTTAATATTCAACTTGTTACATTTGAAGCACTTAGAATTTATGGCTGTCTCTTGTATTTATAGTCATCCTACTTAAAGTTTTTGTTTAACATGAGACTTAATCTTGTACTTCTAATAGGGTTGCACAGTTCCAAAGGAGTTTGCACAGTTGCACTTTCAATGTGTAAATGTACACGTGCTAGGTCTTTCCAAAGCAGCAATAAATTCTTCAGTGAAGAATGTTCTTCTTGTGACTTGTTTGCCATTCTGCTTGAGTAGTCTGCTCTGTCCAAAGCTGGTGTTCTGAGCTGCTCCCTCCTAGCTGACAGTTCTATCCTCTGAGAGTTACTTGGAGGTGCAAAGCCTGATACATATCGGACAAAATACGTTTCCAGTGCAGATGTACAAGGCAAAACCTGCTTAATGCAGTCACATATGACTAGAAACATTGTGTGGTTCACTCAAAATTACAAAATAATAGCTATGTTTATCAAATGCTACTTGTACTATAATCTTTCCAGTTCATTATGCTTGAGCATAGCATGCCCTACAAAATAAAATAAGCTGTTTCAGCAGAGCAAATGTACAGAATAGCATGTTACAAGTTACTTTTTGAATGACAAATAAAAACTAAATGCTTTTAGATAAATGGAAGAAGTGGGTTTTTTTTCTTCTGGAAAAGAACCTGTGTGTTCATTGGCAGAGTTGACACAAGAAGAAAGTATCACTTGTATTTCGGGAGTAGTTGTTAGCAGTGCTAGCAGCAATGGGCAGCAAAGATAATCTTCACTTACACAGCAAGTTGGCATTATCTTGAATCATAGAATCATCTAGGTTGGAAAAGACCCTTGGGATCATCAAGTCCAACCATCTACCCTACTCTACAAAGTCCTTCCTTACACCATATCCCCCAACACCACATCTAATCGTCTCTTAAACTCATCCAAGGATGGTGACTCAACCACCTCCCTGGGTAAGCCTATTCTAGTGTCTGATCACTCTTTCTGTGAAGAATTTCTTCCTAATGTCCAGTCTAAACCTACCCTGTTGGAGGGGTTGAATGGCTTGAAGCCATTCCCTCTCGTTCTGTCATTAATTACCCGTGAGAAGAGACCAGCACCAACCTCTCTACAGTGTCCTTTCAAGTAGTTGTAGAGAGTGAGAATGTCTCCCCTCAGTCTCCTTTTCCTCAAACTAAACAGTTCCAGCTCCCTCAATCGTTCTTCATACGATTTATTCTCCAGGCCCTTTACCAGTTTGGTTGCCCTCCTCTGTACCTGCTCCAGCACCTCGATATCTCTCTTGTATTAAGGTGCCCAAAACTGGACATGATACTCACCAGTGCTGAGTACAGGGGGACAATCACCTCCCTACTTCTGCTGATCACACTATTTCTAATACAAGCCAGGATGCCATTGGTTTTCTTGGCCACCTGGACAAGATGCTAAATCAGAATAGGATTTGATGGTGTATATAGTCAAGTGCTTACAGATTACACACAAACTTACCGCAATGCGGCTGTACTGTTCAGGATGACATGCAGTTCACTAGCAATGACATGTATCATAAGGCACATCTCCAAATCTAATCCAGGGCAAAAAGGAGCCCTAGCTATGCTTGATTTTTCACAAGTTTTAAGTTCTGAACGTATCTGACACTGCATTGGATGTGTTCCATGTTTGAAAGTGATTACGAGTCATTAATGGAGGTGTTTAGTTGTAAGGAACTAAGCATAAAGAAAAATCTAAAAGCTAATAAAGCTCTTGTATCTCCATTTTTTTTGGATGAAAATATACAATAAATCAAAATGTGTGAATTTCCTCTGAGTGTAGACCAGCTCTAAAGAAACACATCTAATAGAAGGCTACTTTCTCTACTGCTTACAAGACATTTCACTGATTTCTTAAATGATCAGGGAACAAAGAAAATGTATAACTTTCCACAGTTGTTGGGTGGGTTAGTTTTTTTCTCTTTATTCTGTTATGTTTAAATACAGTACTACAGAGTGAATGCTTTGTGTCTAGCCTAGTCCTTATAAGCTGGTAGCTCTTTGGTGAAATTCCTGCAAATTATGTCTGCTTAGCACACACTGAGAAATGCTGAAGTTAGTGACTAACAGTGGTACCATGGGAATAGCTTTATACAATACTAAGTAATAACAAATTTCTATTAGCTAGGTCAAGATGCCCAGTTGCAAGCTGGCTGAGGAGGTGTTTTTACAGGTACTTGAAGCTGACTGTAGAATACCTAGGTTTCCACTGAAAGGGGCTGCAAGGTTCTGTGCTGCTGCTTGGCAAGCTAGATCAAGAAACAGATCTGACTGAAAACCCATTGATTTGGGGGAGGGAGGAGGGGCAGTTGACTCTCATTTAGGTCAATTTACAAAGGCTGTGGAACTTCCCTTTTAGATGTAGGTTTTACTGCCAGTGACAGATTCTTGTCTTGCCCTGTGTATGCATGAGCATACAAATACATTTCACAGTGCTTTTCTTAAGGAAGTGGGAGTGAGTATTGATGGCTCATTTGAATAAATTTAAACATAGATGCACCTACATCTGAACTGCTGTTAGCTTCAAAGCAACACTTCCATTGTGTCACACAAAATAGTGAAGCTTCTTGCAGAAACATACTTAGCACCTGTATATGTCAAAGATACCTAAGAAATTTAAGGAGACTTGGATTCAGTAGAAAGCTGTTTGTCACGTTTTCCTGTTTATAGTTCTATGGCATTAAGTGGTAAAACAATCTATAATGGATTGTGATATTTTTTTTTTATTGCATTCAGATGTTAGCCATACAGTAAAATGTAAGCAACAGAAATTTTCTGTATGATGCTGAATGGCCTTTCACAGTTGGAGTCATTTATTTGAATAGAATCATCTAGGTTGGAAGAGACCCTTGGGATCATCAAGTCCAACCATCTACCCTACTCTACAAAGACCTCCCCTACACCATATCCCCCAGCACCACATCTAAATGGCTCTTAAGCACATCCAGGGATGGTGACTCAACCACCTCCCTGGGCAGCCTATTCCAATGCCCGACCACTCTTTCCGTGAAGAATTCTCTCCTAATGTTCAGTCTAAACCTACCCTGTTGGAGCTTGAAGCCATTCCCTCTCGTTCTGTCTTTAATTACCTGTGAGAAGAGACCAGCACCAACCTCTCTACCGTGTCCTTTCAAGTAGTTGTAGAGAGTGATGAGGTCTCCCCTCAGCCTCCTCTTCCTCATTCTAAACAGTCCCAGCTCCTTCAGCCTCTTTTCATATGATTTGTTTTCCAGCCCCTTCACCAGTTTCGTTCCCCTCCTCTGCACTCGCTCCAGCACCTCCATATCTCTCTTGTATTGAGCTGCCCAAAACTGGACACAATAGTCTCTATGGGCTCATTCTGTGGTTCGTACCTTATGGGGTGGAGTAAACCTGTATAAGCTACACAACTAGTTGTGGAGCAGAAACTCTTCAACTGAGACTTTTTTTGTCTGAGAAGTTTTTGCAAGTAAGTTAGTGTATAGCTGCTGTAGTAAAAATGGAAATATTTGCTTATTTGCATACCCTGCAGCTTTTCCTTTTTACACTGATAAATCTGAGTGTCGATATCTTACATTTAAAGAAAGACACTTTTTTTAAATAATGGCAGAAAATTGCTTTAAAAAAACCCACAGAATCAACCAATGTGAGCCTTGCAGAAAAGGTGTTTTGGCTCTTCTGTGAGCTGTGTAAGTTCATAAATGTTGAGATCTTGGATATTCTTTTAGTTCAATTCATAGTAAGCCGTAGGAAACAGAACTTCTGTAGGTGGCTGCCCATATACACCTTCCTGCGTGGATACACTGGAAAAGCCTGAACTCAGACCTTTTGTGCAGTGCAGGTGTGCCAGCTGGCTCGCGTGTTTGGCATGCTCTCTTCTTTGCTGCCTTGATGAAAAGCACATCTCAATTTGTGCCAATCACTTCTTGGCTATAGACAAAGATGCTTTTTTGCTGCTTCTTGCCTTTGGTAGGCTGTAGTAAAACTTTTTGTCTAATGTAGCTGCCTGTTGTTTCCCATCTGTCCCTCCTCTCCCCCCCCATCCTCCTTGCTTTTTTCTCTGATATGGTTAATTGAATCTATGAGCTTTTTTCGTTTTGAGTCTATTGGAAGCTTCTTTCTTTGAAATTTCCTTCCTTTTTTCAGTATATCCATCCAGAAGGGTACAGTCAGAGTGCCCTGGATTGAAACATTGTTAATCATGTGATGGGGCTGTGCTAGATAGAATAGTTCATCAAAAGTGCCTCTGCTACCTCTCTTAATATTTTTCAGGCCTCAAAGTTCACATTTAAGTGTCTTCATCCGTAGAGATGGGGACTCCAGGTTGCAAATTCACCATGTGGGCAGAGCTGAACTGGCTCTGAACCCAGTATCCTTCTGGGCAGTGTTTCCAGTGTCCTAGAGAAGGTGGTACAGTTCCTAGTCAAGCTGTGTGCCTGTCTCTTCCATCACAAGTAGCCAAGTAACCCTGTTCAGGGAGGCTGTGAAGGCGCCTCTGTGAGCAAAGGGAGTTTTGAAACAGAATTTTTTTAAAAAAAAATGCTACTTTAGAAGATGTTCTTATTTGTGCCATCATTATATCAGAGCATTTTAGTGCTGTTTCTGGGGAAGGTTCTGTTCAGAATGGTGTGGAGAGCAGAGCATCAAAAGAAAAGCAAGGAACCAACTCTATAGGATCTCTCTTTGGTGGGTTCAGCTCCCTAGCTTTCAGCTCTGTGTTTGCTGGTTTTGTGTGTGTGTGAATGATTACCTCTGTCTCGGAAACGGACTGATAGTAGAGAGCACCCTAGAAAGGGGTGGTTTAGTACTGGTGCTGTGGGCCACAGACCAGCTGTGAGTCCTGTTCAAAATGTCATCATCAAAGGCTTTCTCCAGAACTTTGAGCCAGCAACTGCTTTCTGGTTTTTATTTAGCGTCTTAATTTATTTGGTACAACATCCATAAATATTCTTCAGGGTCCACTGATACCACCTCTGCATACTGTGAGCCCCTTCTTACCTCCTCCTTAGATAACGTCTCTTAAGGCTACAAGTCTTGACAGAGTGCTCTTATGGCTTCTTTTTTATTGTTGCTTCCTTATTTCCCATGAGGTGTTAGGGTATTGCTTCAGGGTATGTTCTGGGTACTTCTTTCTGTCTTGTGAAAGATACTTCTAATAATTTGGCCACAAAAACTTTATCTGTTAATGTCAACATGGCTTTCTTCTGGCCCAGGGAAAACATTTTGCCAGGGTTGCTGTTGAAAGGCTTAGTTTGTCATTCAGTCTTTAGGAATCCCATCTTGTCTAGATGATGACTTCTTTGAAGTAGCAGAACAGCTATTTCCTTTGGGTACTCTAGAAAATAAAATGTTTTCTAAATATATTGAAAAAGTACAACTATTTTTCAATTTCTCACACAGACGTAAGGATTCTTAGCAATTTTCTAGTGGATGCCTCTCATGCTATTCTGCAAAAGTGGCGTCACAAGCTCAACTACACCCCATTCTCCTGCATAAAAAATACTATTCTTGCTCAGGGACCCAGAAAGCTTTATTTAAGTACCACTACTTACAGTAGTGGCGGTAGGAAATACGGTCAAAATTCAATTGTTCTTTGTTTGTACTTGTACTCTTTGTTTTTTTCAGTCTAAATACTCATACTAGATGGTTTTTGAATGTAGAATGATCCTACCATGTCATCTTTCTCTTACAGTTTAATTTAAGAGCTTTCTGAGACAGATGAATCTTGAATAGGTGAGATTCTTGTGACAGTTCTATTTATTTTTTTTATATACCTATCTGCTGTAATTACTGAAAAGTAAATACCCAAAGTTTCTTAAGAGGAGCCTCACCTACTGGAAGCTGAAGAGCTGTTGGCTAATTTTTCTCCTCTAGCCCTTTGTGGAAGGTTATGAAAGGAATTAACTACTGTTTTCCCACATGGAAAAGTCTCCAGCTCTGTCATGGGCAGGGGGTGTGTGCTAAAACTTGTTGCATCCATTGAATTCTGTTTGAAGGACAAGGTACAATTTGAAAGCTTGTGGATTTGACACTGAGATGGGGTTGGACTATTTTCTGAGGCAGCAACTTCCTCTTAAAGACACCAGTGACTGTTTTGGAATGGGTTGCAGTGAACTGTGCAGCTGTTTGAAGGAGAAGAAAAAGTTACTCTCATTAAAGTAACTGAATAATTAAAATTGTTCTGGATGCAATACAAAACTGTGAATAGCTAGTCTTTGAAATTTTCAGTTCTCTTTAAAAACAACAAAAAAAACCCCAAACAAAAACACCAACAGACATACACACCCCACCGCTCAAAAAATGGAAAACAACAATGTGCAAATACTTAGCTTCTGGTATGATTATTAGGCATTTCATAAGGAAAACAGTCAAAGTGGTTTTCTAAAGTGTCAGTCTGCTACTGTGTGGTAGTTCCCAGAAGTGATCCATTTGATGCATGATGATGGTGGGCCATTTTAGAGCATGTTTGTGCGAAGTTATGTGTGCTCTTGTTCCTGTCTACTCTCTTTTTGCTCTTCCCCACTGTTCTGTATCCTGTTCATTGTTGACAGTGTTCAGGGCAAGGTAACCTACCCTTTGCCTGTTTCTCAGTAATGTAAACAGGCATGAATTTCGTAATAGTTAAATCTTTTTCTAAAAGCACGTAGAGCACGTTTCTAAAGTATTTCTGGGATTTGCTTGAAGATTCTTCTGCACTAATAGGTTGCATAGGGTGTATCATCAGCAAGTTTGCAGATGACACCAAGTTAAGCAGGAGTGTTGATTCCCAGGAGGATAGGGAAGCTCTACAGAGAGACCTAGATAGATTGGATCATTGGGCCAGCACCAATGGGATGAGCTTCAACAAGGGCAAGTGCCAGGTTCTGCACTTGGGCCACAAGAACCCCATGCAGCGCTACAGGCTTGGGGAAGTGTGGCTAGAGAGCTGCCTGGAAGAAAGAGACCTGGGGGTTCTCATTGACAGGCGGCTGAATATGAGCCGGCAGTGTGCCCAGGCGGCCAAGAAAGCCAACGGCATTCTGGCTTGTATTAGAAATAGCGTGACCAGCAGAAGTAGGGAGGTGATTGTGCCCCTGTACTCAGCACTGGTGAGGCCACACCTCGAGTATTGTGTCCAGTTTTGGGCACCTCAACACAAGAGAGATATCGAGGTGCTGGAGCGAGTGCAGAGGAGGGCAACGAAACTGGTGAAGGGCCTGGAGAATAAATCATACGAGGAGAGGCTGAGGGAGCTGGGACTGTTTAGTATGAGGAAGAGGAGGCTGAGGGGAGACCTCATCACTCTCTACAACTACTTGAAAGGACACTGTAGAGAGGTTGGTGCTGGTCTCTTCTCACAGGTAATTAATGATAGAACGAGAGGAAATGGCTTCAAGCTGCAACAGGGTAGGTTTAGACTGAACATTAGGAAGGAGTTCTTCACGGAAAGGGTGGTCGGGCATTGGAATAGGCTGCCCAGGGAGGTGGTTGAGTCACCATCCCTGGATGTGTTTAAGAGACGATTAGATGTGGTGCTGAGGGATATGGTGTAGGGGAGGACTTTGTAGAGTAGGGTAGATGGTTGGACTCGATGATTCTATGATTCCGATGCATAACCATAAAGTTCCTTAAGATGACCATTGCATCTGTATCTACGGGTCAATAGATATTTTCTTATTTGGGCGGCTTTTTAGATGCACCTTAGAATTTGTATCTCAGTAGCAGTAGTTAAACCATCGCCTTTGGTTGTTTGCCTTTGAGAACAGTGCAGATAGTACTAAATGTGTTCTCAGGGATTAAAAAGGCAGGGACTGAAACCCATATGAAATGTTAAACCTATGGATTGCTTCTGAAACTGCCTACAGTAGCTTCACATCCGTTTGCCCGTTGTAAGTGCTGGTAACTTCTTACTGATTTATAATGGCAGCAACTGAAAAAATACTTAAATGTAGTGATTGTGACAGATAAATTAACAATCTGAATCCTTTAAAAAAAAAAAAGGCTTTTGACACGTGTTAAGTTTGACTGCTTTGTAGTACGTTACAGTATCTCTATACGATTGGTACTGATAATTCTGTTCCTTTTCTCAAAGTTGTTTCATTGAAGAAGGCAGTACAGTAGTAGTGTTTTGAAGGTTGTCATTGAAACAGAAGTCTATTACAAAATATTTTGCCCAGCTGCTGTAATAATAGGTTATACAATCAATTAAATAGTTTAACTTCCATAGTAATGAACCGGAGAGTTTGAGCTTTTTATTGGAAAAAATTGCATCCCTGCTTTGTGCTAGTGGGCTGCTGATTTCATCTTTTATTACATATTTCACCTCACCTGTGCTATGTGTGTTTCTTAAAAATCTTTCTTTATTGCCTTTCTCTTTACTTCTCTCCCTTTGTCATTCCGTTCAACTTACCTCCTACATGGAGTATGGAAAAAAAAATTCAAACTAGGATTTAGGCTGCTGTAGCCCTGACACATCATTTTGGATCCCCATATTTTTGTTCGTATCTTTGACAATTCTCCTTTGCTCTTTGTCTAAAGAAAAAATTCTGTGGCAGGAGTGAGTCACCTGGTGTATGGTATAACGTGCAGCACAGATTTTTATTTAATGTCTGGCCCATAAGTGCCACTATAACAGCTACAAGTGACAAAAGAATTCTAGCCATTGGCCATTTACCTGGAAAGCAGTAACTTTTTGCTTAGGCTATTACAAAAGAGGACACAAAATATTTCTCAGTGTAATCAAATAAGTAAAAAAAATCTAATGCTCACAGGAAAAAGCAATTCAGAGTTGAGGTTCAAGCGAATTATGTTTCTGTTGCTTACAGTTTAAAAAGAAATTAAGATGTGTATGCATGATACTTATTTCAGTCTCAGTTTGTATTTCTCACATTCTCATTTTAAGGCGTTTACTCAAAGTTTACTTTTGAAATGGTTATTTCCAATGGAAAAAAAAAAAAGACTATTCTGGCCTTTGTGGAGGCTTTGTTTCAAGTAGTGCAGAGTGTGGAAGATTCTCTTTTCACTTTCAAGATTATTACTCTTGACAAAGAACTGTACCGGTTTGTGAGTAGGTGCAATTGTAAACTTTACATAAGGTACAGGACAGAAAACAAGCGCTTCACTTGTCTGTGCCAGTGGGGAAGGCTAAAGCTCAGTTCTCCCCCTGCTTGCATTCATGCTTCTCAGCTCATTGTTCTTCCATAATGAAATTAAAGTTGTAGGTCGTGACCTATGAAGAGGTTTGAATTTTGATTACTTAAGAGGCTTCTGAAACTGGTGGCCCAGTTCTGGAACTGGCTCCGTTCATGTCATAACAAAACCTGAGATTTGCTGATGGCTTCAGTTATGCTTTTGTAATACCTTAAGCTTTTTCCGATCCATGGCAAGGGAATAATTTTTTTCCTAGAATAATAATGTTCTAAATTAACTCATGGTTAGTATCGTGGTATTTCCAGACACCTCAGCTTGATTTTTAGATATTGTAAAATGATCTTTATGAAGCGTGCTGTAGGGTTTAGAAATAGTAAAATATTGACTTTAAGATGGCAGTGGTGAGTCTAGAAGACAATATATGGTAGTTAATCCAAGAGACATATTTAACTACTAAATTCGTACTTAATATGGTCACAGAAATTAGGATTCATTTTTCCAGATCGTTTCTTCCCTGAAGCAGCACATGAACCTGGAATTATTTTCCTTATATGACTAGCAAGAGACTGACACATAAGCATAAAAAAAGGAGGAAGAAGATTCTGAGTAGCCATGAGAAACAGAGATACTGTCACTTTCATCATGAATGTCTGCACTAACCTACCTACCTGATTTGCATTATTTTTGTAGCTATTGCTTTCACTGAATACTTGTTTCCAAGTGTATTGTTCCAAAGTAGCTTTCAGAATGACAGTTCCAGTGTAGTTTCTTGGAATGTGGAAGCCAAAACCACTGCAGAGTTATAAACTTGCAAGAACTCAGCATCTTTTACAACATGATACAATTTGGTGTTCTCTGTCACCTCAGGCTCAGAGGATTTGATTTCACTGTTGCTGTAAGCTGATTGAAGACCCTCCAGTTGGGAAGAGAGACTTTCTTACTGCCTCACTGCCAGCTCCCCCTGATGATGGAACTAGTAATTGGGCATCTGTATGCTGAGGGTGAAGCAGGATGTAAACCACTTGTAATCCTGGATACAGCCACTAGCACTCACCCAAAGCAGGGACCAGGCAAATGTGGCTCAGAGATGGTAGAACCATTCTTCTACTTTGGCCTGTTCTCCCAAGGGAATAATGACGGGACCAGAGGAAGTGGTCTAAAGTTGCAGCAGGGGAGGTTTAGATTAGACATTAGGAAGAATTACTTTACTGAGAGTGGTCAGGCACTGGAACAGCCTGGGAGGTGGTGGAGTCACCATCTCTGGAGGTATTTAAGAAATGTGTAGACATGGCTCTTCAGGGCATGCTCTAGTGCCCAAGAGTATTGGTTTGTGGGTGGGTGTAATGTGGTGGGGTGTCGTGTGTGTTGTTGGTTTGGTGGTTTGGGTTTTTTTTTTGTGTGTGGTTGGACTCGACGATCTCAGACATCCCTTCCAACCATGATGATTCTGTGATTCTTTTTCATGGTAGCATCGTCTTTCATGGAGTCAGAGAATGGTTTGGGTTGGAAGGGACCATAAAGATCATCTTGTTCCCGCCCCCCCTGCTATGGGCAGGGACACCTCCCACTAGAGCAGGTTGCTCAAAGCCCCATCCAGCCTGGCCTTGAACACCTCCAGGGATGGGGCATCCACAACTTCTCTGGGCAACCTGTTCCAGTGTCTCACCACCCTCACAGGAAAGAATTTCTTCCTCGTATCTAATCTAAATCTCCCCTCTTTCAGTCTAAAACAATTACCCCTCGTCCTATCACTACATTCCCCGATGAAGAGTCCCTCCCCATCTCTCCTGTAGGCCCCTTTTAGGTACCGGAAGGCTGCTCTAAGGTCCCCCCAGAGCCTTCTCTTCTCCAGGCTGATCAATTCCAACTCTCTCAGCCTGTTTTCACAGGAGAGGGGCTCCAGCCCTCTGATCATCTTTGGCCCTCTGCTGGACCTGTTCCAACAGGTCCGTGTCCTTCCTGCGTCTTTGTCCAGCTGTGAAGCCATATTCCAAGTGTGCACTAGTGGAAAAAAAATATATGTAGAGTTGGTATTGGTGCTGTATGTTTATTAAGGCAACGAAGGGGTCTTTCTCCCTTTACAACACACAGTTCACTCAGTCTAGCAAAGCTGGCTGGTCTCAAAGGATTTGGAGTTTACCAACAGCCAGATGAGAATAACTTTGGGGAATACTTTGAAGTTGCAGTGAAAAGCAGCAAGAAAATAACACTTACTCTGTTGCACATACACACTGCAAGCCTGCTACCTGAAGCAGATGCTTGCTTCTGCTCTTAAACTCATTTTAGAGAATAGAATCTTCGAGGATTTTCTGAGGTTGTTGGAGGTTTCGTTCAGTAAATAGGCGTCTGAGGTTGGAGAACAGCTTAATGCATTTACTTGCCTTTGACCATTTGCTTGTGACTTCTTCACGTTCCTTTATCGCTCTGTAGTTACTTGAAGTCTAGTAACATTTTATTATATTGGAGACTTTGCTTTCAGAAACCATTTCTTAGGAAACTTGCCCAGACCTTTCCAGAATGTGTGTTTATATGTTATATTACACTTTTGAGACACTTACACTGGCTGTGTATGACCTGGGCATGTCACCTTCTCTCCTCTCTTCGAAACAAAATGTTTGACATTTCTTGCCTATTGTGTTGAATTAGGTTAAATAAAGTAGTATCCTTCAAATTTTATACTTTGATCTTCTAGAACAAGATTTATTCCCTTCTCCTCATCTTCTAAAGTATATCTTGAGGTGGATGTATGCTTTGTCAAATCCTGTTTTTTTAAATTTTGCTGTCTCTCCACAATATTTTTTTATTTTATTCTTGCAACCAACTGTTTTTAATGTAGGATCATCTTGCTTTCAACCATTGAAATTTTCGGTTTTTACCATGTATAGGTTTCACCTAATTGGTGAACATAGCTGTTATCCTGCTATGCTTATAGTCAGATCTTAATTTTTAAGTCCTTTCTGTCTTTTGGGTATATGTACGTAGATCATACTTCTTTCTTTCTTTAGTGTTATTCTTTTTCCCTTAGGAGGCTGGTTACTTGCTGGATGCAGCAGGCACATTTAGAATGTGGCTACAAACCAGGTTGAGCGTTACATAAAATGCTTAGAAATACTATGTGGCACTTGTAACCATGGACCTGGTATTGGAATAGTTCATTGTTACGAAATGCACAGATACTAACACTTGTGTGTGTTGTAAATGCCCAACTTCTATAGTGTGAGTTAAAAACTATGGGTGAATTTTGAGTCTTCATCCCTTGGAATGAACAACAATATTGTTGACAAGGTCCGATTTCAGTATTAGCCTTTATCAATGAGTGTATAGATTTTTATGTAAAAAGATGCAGCCCGTATGCTAGGCGACAATACCTTTTGAAAATAAAAAAAAAAAAAAAATCAAAAAATCTTTAGTAGTACATATCAGTCTGCCAGAAAACCACAGAAATCTCTTCTATGTCTTCATGGTTATGGGAAGTTCATGCAGAGTTTTTCCAAAGCAGCTTTCTTCACTTGGCCCAGTTTGGAAGCTTAAAAACTAATAGCATAAATAAAAATTCTAAAGTAGAACTTAAAACATACTAATCAAATGCACTTGATTTCTTTCTGCCCTAAGCTGCCAAAGTTTACACCTGTTTCCCTCCTGTATCGCCAGTTAAAATTGGCGATCAAAGGTAGCTTGTGAAAGGTGAAGTAAACTATATGAGGATACATCCAATGTTTTTTTTTCCAAATGTAAGTAACTGTGTTGGTATACTTTCTCTAATTTTGCCCAAGTACTTTTTTTTTCAGTGTGTTAATTTATGTCAACATGATAGCAAAGCATACTTCAAGTTGATATCTCTTTATATGCAGGTTTCTACAATTCAAGAACTTGTTACTGGTTATGAAGCCTCTTTGAAAACTTGTGACCTTTTTAGTACATGTGGTAAGTTTCTATGCTCTTATATTAATTACAGTGTAATTACTAATAGTGTTTATGGCAGTTATCAAGAACTGTTGAAATGCTGATACTTTTTGCAAGAAAATTATTATAATACCTACTAGTAAGTGTATACATTATAGCAAGTATTTGCTGAATTTGCCAAGCTTTGGTTCTTGTGTTTGTTTTTCAAATGCAGTCTTCAGCCCGACTGGTTACTGTAATTTTTTTCCATTTTGTTGCAGAAAATGGAGAGAAAGAGCCCCCGACGACACTGCTTTGGGTTCGGTATTTCCTGGCACAGCACTTTGACAGACTTGGCCAGTGTTCTCTGGCCTTGGATTACATTAATGCTGCCATTGCAAGCACTCCAACGTTAATAGAACTGTTCTATTTAAAAGCAAAAATTTACAAGGTAAGAAGTGAATTTGGACGTGTAGAGTACCTGGTTTGTAAATAAACAACCCATCTAACTGCTGTGTGTGCTTGGATAGTATTTCAGTTAGCAATGGTTATGGACACGGGTTTTCACGTGGGTTTCTTTTTGGGCACTGTTCTGTCAGGAAGAAAATGAAAACCCTTTTGTTTAGGTTTTGCAAAGCAACTTACAGCGAATTATCATTCTGAAAAAAATCTGGGGGCAGGAGTGTGCGAACAATAAATAATGCCTTTTGTTATTTCTGAGGGAGAAATACCAGTGACTGTAGATTTCAGGAGCTGGTAAACAGCAGGCTTATTCTGAGAATTAACTATTTAATTTCTCCCTAACAGCATGTAGGTAACCTCAAGGAAGCTGCCAAATGGATGGATGAAGCACAGTCTTTGGATACAGCAGACAGATTTATCAATTCTAAATGTGCTAAATACATGCTGCGAGCAAATATGGTAAAGGATGCAGAGGAGATGTGCTCTAAATTCACAAGGGTAAGTATGTGGCTTTAATGAAGACAGGGGTTTTTTTGCCTCTGGCAGTCTGTTTTTCAGTCATCTAACTTTTGACCAAAATAAAAAAAATACCTTTTATTAGTGTCCATTTTTAAGATAAAGCTCTTACACTTAATAGTAAATAACTGTATAGAATCATGGAATCGTTCAGGTTGGGAGGGACCTTTTAAGGATCATCTAGTTCAACATCCCCTGCCATAGTCTAGTGGGAGGTGTCCCTGCCCACGTTGCTCAGAGCCCCATCCAGCCTGGTCTTGAACATTTCCAGGGATGGGGCATCCGCAGCAACCTGTTCCAGTGTCTCACCACCCTCACAGAGAAGAATTTCTTCCATACATCCAATCTAAACTTACCCTCTTTCAGTTTAAAACTGTCACTATAGGCCCTGGTGAAAAGTCTCTCGTTCTTACAAGCCCCCATTATATATTGAAAGGTCACAATAAGGTCTCCCTGGAGCCTTCTCTTCTCCAGGCTGAGCAACCCCAACTCTCTGTTTTCTCATAGGACAGGTGCTTCAGCCCTCTGATTTTTTTTGGCCTTCCTCTGGACTCGCTCTAGCAGACCAATGTCCCTCATCTGCTGGGGGCCACAGGGCTGGACACAGTACTCCAGCTGCATAGACCCAGTAAATACTGGAAAAAATAGTTGTTCACAAGTAGTTGTCCAGAAGTGCTTTTTATTGCCATACTTCTAAATACATTCTGGAAGTGCATCTGATGAATAATCCCAGTAATACCATCTGAGCTAACTGCCCAGGAATGTGCACTGTGTTCATTATGATTTAGCATTAACATAAATTAATTTGGACTTGAACATTTCATTCCTTTAAGCTGGTACTACAGACAATAATTTTGTTAAAGCAAATCCTGTCCTTAAAAGATGGAGTAAGCACTTTAAATTCTATATTTTTTGACATTGAACAAAATCTAGATTCATAAAGACCAGATTTCCATATTACTTATATGACTAAATATGAAGACAGCTACTTGGAGGGATTTCCTGAAGCACATAAATGAATTAGGCTCCTTAATTCTTATTAATTTTAGGTGTGAAAAGATTTGAAAGTGAATGTGAGCTTTCTGGATATTTCTAGGAACGACTAAATATCTGATCACTAAAAATCATTGTGTATACTTGTCAGAAGTGTTAGAGGAAGAAATAAGGAACTCTAGATACTGTGGTAAGATAGGATAAATCTGATCCTAAATAATTAAATGCTGTGAGTTGAACTGGATTTTCTTTCTAGTATAAAGACTGTTCTGAAAATTTAGTGGCTAACATTCACGATACGTAGAACGTGCTTCCATTTTGGTTTAGAGTACTGAAACTATAAAGAATAAATCCTTGGGGTTTTTCTTATAAAAGTATGAAGTATAAATCTAACTTCATTTACTTAGACTAACAAGTTCTAAGAAACTTATTATTCATACTACATGATAAAGCAGTGAGTATATTAGTGGATTTTTAGGCTGGTAGATGCCATTTCCCTGACAAGGGGGAAAAAACCAACAAAAATTATTTACTGATCTTAAGGATTTTTAAAAATAATGTTGTTTTCTGCTCTCAAATTGTAAAACTAAGACTGTGTGTACAAGCATGAATTAATCTCAAAAATCTGATGAGATGCTAGTCTTGTTCAAGTAACTTTTTTAAAAAATCATTTAAATCTATCCCTTTCTATCTTGGGAGCACAGGGTATCACAAGTATTATTCTCAGGTGTTGGGTGGCTGTATCTATTCTCTGTTGTATTCCAAGTAGTCGAAGGATTGATTATTTCTTACTAATGGCCTGAAACTAGCCATAGTTGAAAGAAGCAACTGTTAAATTATAATAGCAAAAAATGATAATGACACTTATTTCAGGAAGGAACTTCTGCCATGGAAAACCTAAACGAGATGCAGTGTATGTGGTTCCAGACTGAATGTGCTGCAGCTTATCAAAGGCTGGGGAAGTATGGTGATGCCTTGAAAAAATGCCACGAAGTAGAAAGGGTAAGTAGGTGCAACCACCATCAAGTTCTCTCCCAATATTTATCGCAGAGTAATGAAAATTTTTGCTGATGTAATCGGCATGATTTTCTTCACATGTAAAGCTTCTAGTGTAATGATTTTTAAAAACAGGTTAATACTTGATGATTTATTGTAATAAAAAACGCCTAGCTACTGTGTGTAAAACGATTATTTGAAGGATTCAGTATAAAATACCATGTCTCCTAATTATACAACTATTTGTACGTTAACTTTATGCTGTCTTTTGCCAGCTGTTGAGGTCTTTTTTTAAATCAGAACAATCATGTTTCAGTTGGTTTTTAAGGAGTGCCTAAGTCTTTGAACAATCACATTACAGTTGTGGGTTTTTTTAACAAAATGAGATTTTTCTGAGTGGGTTTTTTTTACCTGCTGAGAGTTTCCCTTGGACAGTCAGTATTACGATATTTCTATGCCTGTTAAATATTGTCTGTAAATATCAGTTGCAACTTTATTGACCTCCATCTAACTAAAAATAGACTAATCAAGGGACATGTGTGTGCTCTTTTTTCCTTGAAGCATTTTTTTGAGATAACAGATGATCAATTTGACTTCCACACATACTGTATGAGAAAGATGACTCTCCGTGCCTACGTAGACCTTCTGAGATTAGAAGATGTGCTCAGGAAACATGCCTTCTACTTCAAGGCTGCTCGGTCAGCAATTGAAATCTACTTGAAGCTCCATGATAATCCTCTTACCAATGAAAGCAAAGAACAAGAAGTGAATTCAGGTATCTAGACCATAACGGAGGCTCATATGTGTATGACGCATATAAAAGCTTATTAAGCTAAGTTACGTGCTATAGAACAAATGTGGGTTGTAATATACACAAGTTTTTCCTCTTTTCTGTCACAATTTGATAATCGGTGACATGACAGGTAAAAAGCTACAGCTTTCCTCCTCTCTGGTCACTTCTCGTCATATTGTAAAACTAGTATATGAATGAACCTTGCTATGGCTGGAGTACCAGGGGAGGAGTGGCATGTCAGAATGTTCAGAAGAAAAATCATAGAATCATAGAATTGTCCAGGCCGGAAGGGACCTCCAAAGGTCATCTAGTCCGACCTCCCCGCAGTCAGCAGGGACACCCCCACCTAGACCAGGTTGCCCAGGGCCTCGTCAAGCCTCACCTTGAATATCTCCAGGGATGGGGCCTCAACCACCTCCCTGGGCAACCTGTTCCAGTGCTCCACCACCCTCACAGTAAAGAACCTTCTAATCTCCAATCGAAATCTGCTCCCCTCTAGCTTAAAGTCATTGCCCCTCATCCTGTCACTACAGGCCTTTGTAAACAGGTTCTCCCCAGCCTTCCTGTAGGCTCCCTTCAGGTACTGGAAGGCCGCTATTAGGTCTCCCCAGAGCCTCCTCTTCTTCAGGCTGAAAAACCCCAGTTCCCTCAGCCTGTCCTCGCAGCAGAGGTGCTCCACCCCCCTGATCATCCTCGTGGCCCTCCTCTGGACCCGCTCCATCAGGTCCATGTCCTTCTTATATTGAGGGCTCCAGACCTGCACACAACACTCCAGGTGAGGTCTCACCAGAGCAGAGCAAAGTGGAAGGATCACCTCTCTGGACCTGCTGGCAATGCATCTTTTGATGCAGCCCAGGATGCGATTGGCCTTCTGGGCTGCAACTGCACACTGCCTGCTCATGTCCAGCTTCTCGTCCACCAGCACCCCCAAGTCCCTTTCCTCAGGGCTGCTTTCTAATACCTCACCCCCCAGTCTGTATTGATGGCGAGGATTGTTCCGGCCCAGGTGCAGAACCTTGCATTTGCTCTTGTTGAACCTCATGAGGTTCACCTGGGCCCACCTCTCCAGCCTGTCCAGGTCCTTCTGGATGACATTCCATCCCTCAGGTGTATCGACAGCACCACACAGCTTGGTGTTGTCTGCAAACTTGCTGATGGTGCCTTTAATCCCCCTGTCTATATCATTGATAAAAATCTTAAACAGTATCGGTCCCAGCACAGATATCAATTTCAGTTCAGCCATTTAACCATTGAAACAAATTATAACTGTCAAATACAGATGAATTATGAAACACTGGGTAGATTTTGCGGGAAAGTAGTCTGAATTGTAAGAATTTAATTTTGATCTAGTGTATTTAATTTATTACATAGTAATACTAGTTAACACTGTATTACATCTTATAATTTTTTCACATGATTTTAGAACCAAAGAATATGTGGATAAGTGTGTATTAGCAAAATTAATACATTTAGGAACCAATTTTAAACTAGTGTTAAATGAAAACCAGACTTTCTTAGGAAATCAGTGGGGTGTGGTTTGGAAAACTGAGGATTCAACGACAAATGAGTTATGAGGTTTTATCCTTTTAAGATAAATAGTTGCTTCTTCCTTTGTGGAATCATAGCTACTGTCAGCACTACAGTGGCTGTTGACTAAAGGGGTGAAATTAATGTCTAGCTCTTTGCAAAGGGAAAAATATTTGACATGGGGGGGAAAGTTAAACTAAGCCAAAAATGCCACTTATTAACAATACGATCTTACCTTTCATTCAGAAGTAAATAATAAGTTTTTTCTGTATCTGCCTATATATAATGAAGTATATACAAAAAGAGGCACAGTTCACAGCACGGTTCAGCTTGCATCTTTTTTTTCTCTCCAATTTTAATTTGTTTCTGTATATAATGGAGGATGGGTGTATGACAGAGGATCTTGATAGCAGTATGTCAGAAACTAAGGTGGGAAAGAGTCTTAAGAAGTCATGTTAGTTCATTGGACTGCTGTGCACTGGGTTCAGTAGGTTCATCCACAGGGGAAAACAGCACTGCATGAACTGTCTTGGTTTATGTAAATGCTTCTCCAGCCTAAAAATCTGGATGCAGCAAACAGCCTGAGTAATCATGTAATGGTCCTGCTAGTACATACCAGAATATCTGACCTCTCCTCGCCCCAAACAAAATCAGGTTTTGCTTGCATCCATTTAGCTACCCCATGGCATTTGCAGAAAATCAGTGCGATTATCACGGCTGTATATTATTCAGACACTTTTAATGAAAGATAACAAGCTTGTTTTAAGATGGAGCATAAGTTGCCTGGATGTTTCTAGTTAACGGGAGAAGGATGCTGAGCTACAGTCAATGTGGAAGATTGGTATTACCCTCGAAAACCATTTCTGAGGTAAAACCTGTCATAGATGCAACAACTTTCTGTAGTCAATTTTTCGACTAGTTGAGGTTTCTATAACAATTATATAAGAGACAATAGGCAAGATCAAGTGTTGTGTTATGCTGTAAATAGTAATCCAGTAGTAATGTTGGACTATACAGTGATGATATTCTGGCAAATGCTGATATTTATGGAAATTTCTGTAAAAGTACACCATTTTGATATAAGGAGGAGCTTAGTGGGATGTGAGTGTTTGAGAGAAACAAGAAATTTTTTTTTAATACTCTGTTAATATAAGTTATGTTTCTTACTTTAATCTGTAGAAAATCTCTCAGCCAAAGAATTGAAGAAAATGCTTAGTAAGCAAAGAAGAGCACAGAAGAAAGCAAAACTTGAAGAGGAAAGAAAACATGCAGAAAGAGAGCGACAACAAAAGAATCAAAAGAAAAAGAGAGATGAAGAAGAGGAGGAAACTAGTGGACCCAGGGAAGAGCTAGTTCCTGAAAAACTGGAAAGGGTTAGCATGGTCTTTCATGTTAAATTCTTGTGATTATCATAAAAACCTTATAATATGGGATTATTCTCAGGTTCTCCTAAAAGAATCCAGGCTTTTCTTCTAAAATTATTTTTGCATGCAAAGATACCTTTTTTCAGTCTACTTACACTAACGAAAAGTAATATTTTTTCCCTCTAATAAATCAAAGTTCTGTATTAATATTGTTACTTTCTTTAAATTTTGGGTTTTTCTGAACAGTGGGCCATCCTTCATTAAAATAGATACTGAACAAAAAGTGGTTCTTGCTTGAAGAAACTCTGGTTTCTGTATGGTGAAGAGGGGAAAAACTAACAGAAATGTGACTGCAGATCACAAAATCCAAAGATGTGAGCTGGTATTTCTCTAAGCACAAAGAACTGTCTCCTTTGTCACAGTAACTTCAGAAGTTTGTTTGCTGTCTAAGGTGGTCGTATTTAATTGTTTCCTAAATGCTAAATTACAACACTGAGTACACTTCATAAGTAGTGCCAGAGTTAGCAAGGATGTTGACTTTGTCGACATGAAATCATGAATAAACACTTTCAATTCAGAAAGCTATCTGCAGTTCACCTTTTGGCCTCTGATTATTTAAATGCTCTGAATAACAGAAACTATTCTTGGTGGTTTTTTATTTGACGTTTATTTTAAAATTTAAATTTCACTGTGTTTTTATTAAAACAGGTAGAAAATCCATTAGAAGAAGCCATTAAGTTCCTTATACCACTTAAGAATCTTATTGGAGATGACATAGAAACACATTTATTAGCATTTGAAATATACTTTAGAAAAGGTAAAGTACTGCATGATTATATTTTGCTCTTCAAAATTTTAACCCTTCACTGCAGCCTGTGTTATCGGAGTGCAGCCTAAAATGGTCTGGAACAGATACTTCATAGAATCGTAGAATGGTTTGGGTTGGAAGGGACCATAAAGATCATCGAGTTCCAACCCCTCTGCCGCGGGCAGGGACACCTCCACTAGAGCAGGTTGCTCAAAGCCCCATCCAGCCTGGCCTTGAACACCTCCAGGGACAGGGAATCCACAACTTCCTTGGGCAACCTGTTCCAGTATCTCACCACCTTCACAGTAAAGAATTTATTCCTAGTATTGTATCTAAACCTCCCCTCTTTCAGTTTAAAACCATTACCCCTCATCCTATCACTGCACTCCCTGATGAAGAGTCCCTCCCCATCTCTCCTGTAGGCCCCCTTCAGGTACTGGAAGGCTGCTCTAAGATGTCCCCGGAGCCTTCTCTTCTCCAGGCTGAACAACTCCAACTCTCTCAGCCTGTTTTCACAGGAGAGGTGCTCCAGCCCTCTGATCATCTTCGTGGCCCCTTACTTGACTGAAGTTGGGGTTTGCATCATATCCAGTGATAATAGGGAAAATGGCATTTTTGTTTAGCCACCCTTAAAACAAAAAACCTAACAGCAAAGTAAGTTGTAGTGTATACTAATAAATGCTGCAGAAAGGTATTTGCAGTGTGATCGTTAATTGTCTAGGGGAAAACAAAGCCAAACAGACAGTAACATCTATGCAGTATTGCCAGAGTTTGAGCAGCGTTTCTATGTTATTCAGCAATTTGGATGGGAAAAATTAAATCTCCTTTCTAATTCTGTGTAGGTATTGATGTTTCTGAAGTTTCTAATGCTTGTATTAACTACTGTTTTCTTTAGTAAATTTAATATAAAGAGAAGAAGTTCTGTGTTCTTAATCTTGGTATGTTTTGGGTTTTTTTCTCCTTCCTGCAGGAAAGTTTCTGTTGATGTTACAGTCTGTCAAAAGAGCTTTTGCTATCAACAGTAATAACCCGTGGCTACACGAGTGCTTGATTAAATTCTCTAAAGCTGGTATGTGTGTAGGAAGTACGTATGTATGTAAAAAGATACAGGAAGTTATATTGGATGTGGGCATAACTGCATATTTTTGTAATGTATAAATCTCTTGAAACACAAACCGATACGAAGAAAAATGAAAATAAATGGTTTGTTTTCCATGGTAATATCTAAGAAAGCAAGTTGTACTCTGCAGGGTACTGTGGATGTATTATGTTATAGTCCTTCCTCCATTAATCCACCAGGTGGACCCAGTAACTCACTTTGGCTAGATTTCACAGAAGAGTAGGTGTTCCAGAGATCCTTGAAATTCTTAAGTTTTAAGAAAATAAGTGGCAGATACGGGGAAATTATGACTGAAGCAAAGCATGTGTTATGAACTTGCAGCAGAAAGTTTACATGATGAGCACCCTTTATGGATGGTTTCTCTATAAATGCATCACTAGTGCTTGTGATCTGTTTTGAACTGAAATTTGTGTTTCTTTCTGTGCCCAAATTTTAAAAATGGGAATTTTAGCAGTGATGTTTTATGGTTTCATACTGTTTTTTACAGTTGTTGAAATGGCTTTTTTTTGTTTCTCTTGCTTTTACCTTCCCTCTTCTAGTATCTGACCATAGTAACCTCCCAGAAATTGTGAGCAAGGTCCTAACTCAAGAAATGCAGAAAATCTTTGTTAATAAAAACTTGGAAAGTTTTAATGAAGAATTTCTCAAACACAATGCTACCTCCATTCAGCACCAACTGTCAGGTTTGTTTAACTTTTTAATGCTCTTGAAAAGGAGATGATTTGAGTGATTTAAATCCATAATCTTCATCTGCAGTCCATAATTCATACATAAATACTAGTGAGCTAGAAATGCACATGTTTACATTGGGTTTTTTCTGCCTGCTTTTACCATGTTAAAGAAAAAAACCAAACCCACAACAAACTCTCATTCACTTTTTTATTAGATACATAAGGAACCTGCTTCTTACCGCCAAAAACAAACCACCACAGATATTCAAGCATAGAAGCACTGTCATCCCTGCTGTTGCAGCTTCTAATTTTGAAGTGCTTAGAAAATATAAACAAAACCAAAAAAAATTCTATATATTTGCAGTGCTTTTCCCTGTTGTCTCATCAGCTGGAACGTCGCCGTTCATACTCCTAGCTTTGCCATGTAGTAACAGCATTAATAAAAATATCATGACAAATTCTTATGCTCCTTTTGGTTTTCTGCTTTTCAACACTGAAAATGTTCAAATGGGACATTATTACACTATTTGTGTAGAAAAGCTGCAAGTGGCTGCTGGAGGGAAGTCAAAGGAAGCTGGAATTGAAATTTGTCATGTCTACTGAGTACAGAAAGTTTTGGAATAAAAACTGATGTCACCTAAGAAGCTAGTAGAGGAGAAAACAAAACCCTTCTCCAGCACTTAGGAAGCAAAAAATCAGTGTAGATTTATCAGGTGCTTACAACAATGAACAGTGCTAATGTCACCTCGTTGGTAACAGTTACCCAGGGGCTGTCCAGAATCACCAGAGAAAGTTCCGTAATTGTTTCGTAACTCTTTTGTTTGCTTAACTCCAGTACTTTTCAAAAAGAATTCAGAGTATCTCTGAGAAAATGTGTTTTACTCACGTCTACATTTGTAGGATGGGTTTCATTTAGCCTGCTGATCTGAAGGGCTTAGTCATCAAGATACTCTGTGTGTGTTTCTTGACTGACAGGTCTTCAGGAAAGTGAGGCATTTCAGTTTTGCAGAAGCAGATCTCCTCTCTTACTCCTCACGCTTCTAATGAATTTCAAATCAGCTTTAGTTTCGTTAGTTTTAAGTTATAAATAAGGGAGGAAAATAGGGTTTATTAAAACTTGCAAGAAGTCATAATTTGCATTGATTTGTGAGGTTTCAGATTGTGTGTGTTTGTGGATGTGGTATTGCATTTAGGAACACTATGATCTAAATGTCGCATTCTTTCTTGTGCTAAGGTGCAAAGATGATGTATTTCCTGGACAAATCAAGACAAGAAAAAGCGATTGCCGTTGCTACTAGATTGGATAAAAACATGAGAGACAAAAATGTGAAGGTAAAAGATACAGTATTTAAAGCCAAAAGAATGTGTGGGATCTTAAATAATGTATACTTAACTGCAGGATAATGCACGTGCTTCATAGAATCATAGAATCATCTAGGTTGGAAGAGACCCTTGGGATCATTGAGTCCAACCATCTACCCTACTCTACAAAGTCCTCCCCTACACCATATCCCTCAGCACCACATCTAATTGTCTCTTAAATGCATCCAGGGATGGTGCCTCAACCACCTCCCTGGGCAGCCTATTCCAATGCCCGACCACCCTTTCTGTGAAGAATTCTTCCCTAATGTTCAGTCTAAACCTACCCTGTTGGAGCTTGAAGCCATTCCCTCTCCTTCTATCATTAATTACCTGTGAGAAGAGACCAGCACCAACCTCTCTACAGTGTCCTTTCAAGTAGTTGTAGAGAGCGATGAGGTCTCCCCTCAGCCTCCTCTTCCTCATACTAAACAGTCCCAGCTCCTTCAGCCTCCCCTCGTATGATTTATTTTCCAGCCATTACATTTATTTTCATGTATTATGATATATTAATATTAAAGGACAAGCTTTCAGGTTTTTTCCCCTAAGTAACTCTAAGATATCAGAATACCAACAGAGAACTCGTTTGCTCACATTAGTATTGTTTAACACTACATCTTTTTAGTAATGAACCAATCGTGAATCACGTTCATTAACTGTTACTTCTGTGTCTTTAGACGTTAACGAAGGTTTTCGAGGCACTGCTGGATGGCAGTTTTGGGAGCTGCCACACTCAATGCGAAGAGTATCAAGCGGCGTGTCATAAACTGTTCCCTTTCACGTCTGCCTTTCTGCCTGCCACGAACGAGGAGGACAGCGGCGTTGCGGCCGTGAATCATACGGCCGTTAACCACGATGTGCTCTCTAACGAAATCTGAAGCAGCAAGCCCCCGGGGAGGGGTGTGTGTGTGTGTGTGTGTGTGTGTTACACCTCAAACGCACACGTGTATACAAAACTCTGACTCTCATCACATGCTGGCTGGATATACAGATCAGGGTTACTTTTCCAGGTTGTATTTTAATATCTTTAACAGGTATAAAACAAAATATTTGGATAGTTAAATGAAATGGAGTATGCTTTTAGTTATTATTATTTTTTTTTTCTCCTCCCAACAAAAACTGCCAATATTTATGTAAACATTATCCTTAATCAGCATTTTTCATGTTTATACTTGTACAGTTTTAAGTCTTTTAATAATCCATCAGCCCTCCCTCACAAAAATTATGGATGTTAAAGACTGCTTTCACGTAAGTGTCATTACATATACAGATAAATGTGATCATATCTTGTTAATAAATTATCATTTGAGTGTTTTTAGCAGGTTAAGACTGAGGTGCTGCTTGAATTGCCCTCTTCGTCTTTTACTGTTTTTTAGTTTTTTTCTGGGTTTGTTTGGGTTTTGTTGTTTGTTGGGTTTTTTCTTTTTTCTTTTTTTTTTTTTAAATTTTTGGTCAGCTTGGTTTGTTTTGAAGCACAGTGACAACAAAAGCGTTGAGGCTTTGCATGTTTTTTGTCAGGTGTGTGTCTTACATGGAACCAATGTTGATGGATATAAAGATTAGGTTTGTGTTTAAAAAAAAAAAAATAAGGCTTTTTGAGAACTATTCTATCTACCTTGTGTTCCATAGCTATTGTTTCTTAAGTTTCTGGTCAGTTTAACATTTTTGAGTATCCTGCAGCAATTCCCTGTGAAAACATCATGAATTTGATACTGTTGTTTGTCTTTTGTTCCATCTTCCCCTTTCCTCCTCTTCCTTCTGGTTTCTCCCCATCTGTTCCCCTGTCGACACTTCAGTTGAAAAAGCTGCTCCGATTTTGGGCAAACGCGTAAGGTACAGGAATGGGGAATACGGTTCTTCTCTACATCATTAAAAAAAAAAATCACTGGTAAGTTTACTGTATTAGCTCCATGAAAAGTCTTAGTTGTCCACTTACGGCCAATACCCCAGTACTTCTCATGAGTAAATACTATTGCTGTAGGTGCTGCAAAGCAAATAGTACGTGAGGAGTTACGTTTTACAGTTAAAAACGACTTAAGGGAGCACAAAGAGGCTGACTGCAAATCACAACGACCCTTTTTCTTCCTTTGTATCCTGGTGCATTAACTATTAAATATACAACACATCAAAATGGAAGTCTGAACCTAATATACCTATTTAAAGCATAGCATTGCTGGACGAAATGGCTACATATGACAGCTTTACATTCTATAAGAACTGCTATCAAAACATAACTATACTGTGGCTTGTACAGAAAATCTGTTTTCTGGAAACTGTAATGGAATCATTCAATCTTGGTTTGTTTTTATTTCACTGCAATGTAAATAATTTCAGTAATATTAACTAGCCCCTCAAAGGCAAATATAAGTTCATGAAGAGGGGATTTTATTAAGACAAATAAACTGTTCTAATTAAAATTCTCCTTTGTGTGTCATCTGTTTAGATTCAAAACTGTTGAATGGAAAACTCACTGTAAAATATTGCCAACATATGTTATGCTGTAATAAATTATTTTGTACACACTTGCCTTTGGTGTGGAATTTTTGCATATTTATGGACATCAGACTTCAGCCCATCACATTTATTAGGTTTTTTTTCCGTGGCTTAAATATGTAACAACAGAGAGGCAAGGGCACAGCCCTGACTTGAACTTCAGTTAGGTGCTTTTGCTGCCATCTACAACAGATGTTCTGCAGCTCTGCGCTTGTATAGCACCTGCCTGTATGAGTACATTAAGTATTCTGCTATGGTGTATATATATACAGGTTAGTTAGGCTCAATTTGCTCATTGCCAATCTCAGCAAAATGTTCAAAATCCCTTACAAAGTCTGGATGTGAGACTATCAATGCATTAATTGATTGCTATGAATTACAGTAAAAGTTTACTTACCATTTTTTTTTTTTTGGTGGATCTTTGAAAACCTTTTGGTTTGAGCTGTTTTAGAGTCATAGAATGGTTGGAATTGAAAGGGACCTTAAACGTCACTGAGTTCCAACCACCTGCCATGGGCAGGGACACCTCCCACTAGTCCAGATTGCTCAAAGCCCCATCCAGCCTGGTCTTGAACACCTCCAGGGACGGGGCATCCACAAGCTTCTCTGGGCAACCTGTTCCACTGCCTCACCACCCTCACAGTAAAGAATTTCTTCCTAGTATCTAATCTAAATCTCTTTCAGTTTGAAGCCATTACCCCTTGTCCTATCACTATATGCCTTTGTAAAATGTCCCTCTCCAGCTTTCTTGTAGGTGCCCTTCAGGCATTTGTTTTTTTCACATCTGGAACTGCGGGTCTTAATGAAAAGTGGTCAGTTCGTGGGTTTTCCCACTAGAGGGAAGCTTTGCATCCAGAATAATTTCATAGCCCTGAGAGGCTGCAGTCTTGTTTATTTTCAGGTGTTTTCTGGTTTTGTAGTAAGAGCCCAGGAAAAAGTCTGTTGTCTTTTTTCTTTCAGGCAAGTGCACAGAGGTCATCGGTGTTTTGTATGTGCTTAAATGGCTGAGTTAGAGTCATTATTCATCATATAACCCAGCTCTCCTTGGTGTTGACTCAAGGATCTGAAGTTGAGAACGTAGTTGCATGGGCTTATTTCATACCAGCTGAGAACAGAGACACTGGGAGAGGGTATCTGAGCCCACAGGTGGGCAGAAGCACCTTTTGGGAGATCCTGAAATAGGCAGAAAGCGTTGGCCAGGCTTCTGAAGAGAAGCTGTAGTTCTCTTCTTGCTGGAGAAACGCTTGATTTATTGTGGACTAAATACGCTGTCTGTCCCCCACTCGGGCTTCGCTGCCTAAGCATACTTCAAGTCTAGACAAAGTATTTGAGACCGTGCTGTTGGCTCTTAAGAGGAGACTCGGGTTTTGAGAGGTCCCTAGAGGTCATTTAGGTATGCAGGGAGACGGGAGAAGGAAATGCGTGGTATTTCCAGGCCTGATTTCATGTGAGAAATGGTCAAACTTAAAGCAAGCCAGGAAGCAAGGACCGGAGCGGGAGCTGTTTCCCTGAGGCCGGTGCCTGGCACGGAGCAGTCCTAGTTCAACACGAGGGTTTATACCACAAGTAATAAACTGTCACAAAAACTATCTGTAAGCGTAAGGGAACTACGCCTGCTGGAGGCCTGGCTCTGTAAACAGTAGTGCAAGTTATCCGGGGATCCACAAAAGACGTCAGGCACCAAAGGAGTCTGTCAGCTGTCACTGGAGATGTTCAACCAAATTTCAGTCTCAATGTCTTTCTAGGGAAATTTAAGCCAATGGGCTGAAGCGGTTAGATTCGCCATGGATAAATTTATTACTTTGGGATCCATAGGAAAGACCATGATTTCTTTGCTCAGGTGTTAGTGCTAATCCAGGTGGTGAGGACATGGACTGGTGGTTGGCTCGGGTGTTGAGGAACATCCAGACGTGAACTGGTACAGAAATGTCAGCAGGTACCTCACTGTCATTGTGCTGTTCAGGTCTATGGCACTCAGCTGTGTGATTTGCCCTTATGGCCAAGAAGGCCAGTGGTCTCCTGGAGTGCATCCAAGAGAGTGTAGCCAGCAGGTCGAGAGATGTCATCCTCCCCCTCTACTCTGCCCTGCTGAGGCCCCATCTGGAGTACTGTGTCCAGTTCTTGGCTCCCCAGTTCAAGAAGGACAGGGAACTGCTGGAGAGGGTAGAGCAGGGGGCTACGAAGTTGATCAAGGGACTGGAGCACTTCTCTTATGAGGAAAGGCTGAGAGACCTGGGTCAGTTTATCCTGGAGAAGAGAAGGCCAAAAGGGGATTTCATCAATGATTATAAATATTTAAAGGGGAGGTGTCAGGAGGAGTGGGCCAGACCCAGTGGTGCTTGGCAACAGGACAAGGGGCAACAGGCACAAACTGGAACACAGGAAATTCAATCTCAATGTGAGGAAAACCTTCTTTACTTTGAGGGTGACAGAGCACTGGAACAGGCTGCCCAGAGAGGTGGTGGAGTCTCCTTCTCTGGAGACATTCAAAACCCGCCTGGACATGTTCCTGTGCAACCTGCTCTAGGTGAACCTGTTTTGTCAGGGGGGTTGGACTTGATGATCTCCAGAGGTCCCTTCCAACCCATATCATTCTGTGATTTGTGAACACTGGAGTATCTACAAGGTGCTTCTCTGGGACACAGAGACAACAAAAACCAAACGGGCCTGTAATGACATCAATAGGTGTAAGTCATGAGGAGACTGCAGCTTCACTAGTGACTTTTGGCTTTTTAGTAAGCAGGGATTTCATCAAAAATCAAATGGTTGGACAGCTCTGCTGCCAGGGAACGCCTATATCCAATTCAAAGCTACAGGCAGCTCAGGATACCAAACATCTAAAAATAGTTACTGCAATACTGAGATCTGCAAGGCTGATGCCCTTTTTGCTTCTGATGTGCCACCTGGGCTGTAACACGTTGTGCTGAAAGACGTAGATTCACGGGATTTCTTGAACTTATCTGACAATTTGGTGCTAAAAACTAGTTGTCTTCTCCCCGCCGTACTTCTCCTCCAGCCTCTCTCCCTGCTTCAGGCTCTGGCACTTGCTGTTCGCTTCCGTGAACAGATTCAAGTTGACGCCTTAGCAGGAACCTCACCCGGCCAATGCAGGTTGGTTATCTCCCAAGTATATGTAGATAGACAGTGAAGAGACAGCAGCAGAGCTTTGTCTAAGCAAATATTTGAGGAGCAGCCCACACGTAGTTGCACCAGGCTATGGATATTTCGTTCACAGAAGGTACAAATTCCTCTCAATTACCTCCCAACATAGGAAGTATGTTTTTCTGGAAGAAACTGTGCTCCTTCTGGGTTTGGTCAGACAGAGCCCTGGCTATGGCCATACGTAATGTGTTTTATGGACAATCTCCCAATATTGGCCATCTCTGAGGAGCAGAAGCGGCCCCTGGGGAAAGGGCAACAACAAATAACTGATCAAAAGAAAGCTGCCTCAGGGTATGGCTGTCCTATTAGACACCTTCTCATCGGCATTGCTCATCTTGATGGAACCCAGGTCTTCCTGAGGAATGACCACAGTGGCTGGTGGCCACGCTTGCACGACCTACCACGACAGAAACGGGCTGCAGAGATCCCTTTTTTCTCTAAAAGCATCAGCTATTGCTATCTCCACGGGTCTTCTCTTCCCCTCTGTTGTCTCCTCCTAGTTGCTGAGGGCTCGTAAACTGGCTCTACGTGACAATCCATGTGCGTGTCGAGTGCCAGGCCCGGCACAATTCCACATGAATATGAAGTTGGTGTCTGCTCTTTGAGGTGCATATGGAGGACTCATGGCCCAAGTAATCCTGGACGCAAAGGGCGTAACACACACGTTTCTCAATACCACGGCAGGATAGAGCTGGGTGTGCAGAGCTGGGTTTTTAGGTGTCTGCAGTGGCAAAGCCTGTGATTTCTACTGGTATTTTATGCCCAATCATTAATTTTTTTTAAACTGCTGCCCTCTTGTGTAAATGCTCTGGGTCTCGTTTTGTATGGAAATCCTCTGCTGTAGAAATAAAAGTGATAAATCAGTGCTGGGCAGTGATGGAGTGGGAAATTCTGAAAGCCTGTTATTTATGAAATCAAAGTTGGAAATGGAAAACGAGCATCTGGAAGAAGCGGCTGTCGCAGATCCTCCCTCCGGCTGGGAGAATCAGAGCACGCTTTAGTTAACGTTCATTTGTGAGGAAGACGGGATGCTGCTATGGCTTGTCACAAAAATTATCTGAGGCCAGGAAAAATGGGAAAAAACCCAGGGCTTTTAATAATTACTCTTAAATTGAAATGCAGCCATCTCAGTCAGAGAAAAGAGCTGGATGCGGTACGTGGTCGCTGACTGTAACACCGGTTCTTTTCTTCCCATCTACACAACCCCCCTGCCCACTCCTAACAAGAGAGGCTCCAATGGACTGCAGCATGGTTACTTCCCAACCATAAATATGCAAATCCCCGTCCCTTCAAGGAGGGTGATTTACTGGCTAACCGAAGCGCGGGGATTACTGCTTTTGTTCCAGGTTTGGATGGAGACTGACTCAATGGGGTCCCGCTCCATCATTGGCACTACTGCAACACAAATCAATGACGAGCTCCGCTTCTGCCCCAACATATGCAACCACATGCCTTCAGCAAACAAGCCCTCTTGGCTTCTCCTTTGGCCTCCTACTGCCTTCACGCCAGCGGAGCACGGGAGGGAGAGGAAGACTTGGGTTTTTTTTCAGCCTGCTTCGGTAGCTGGCTTCAGCAGGGCGGATGGGAACGACATCCCCCACCCCCTGCCTTTCCTGACTTCCCCAGTTCTTGTGGCCATACTGGTCTGAGTTACCTTGAGGTTGGTACAATACAAGAGAAGGATGCTTCTGGACCACGGAAAAACCAAAGCATTGGTTTAGTCACACAAGGCCAAGTGAAACAGACAAAATGGAAATCCATGTACATTAAAAAAAAAAACCAACCCAAAAAATCAAAACCAAAACACACCACGAAATGTGTAATATAATAAGAATTCTTCTTGGGAAAGGCACATTTTTGGGTTTTTGGGATGCGGTCAGTATCTTTTTGGACAGGTATTTTGGCCACAAGTATCTTTTATTATCATCCTAATTACCAATTACTTCAATTTAGAGTCTACATTTCTCAGGCAGGGTTAAGGCTCTGGAAACACACAGTCCCCAAACAATGTTGGGTGTGAAGTACAAGATGACTGAGCCAAACAGGCTACGTGTACGTGACTGTGTGAAATACCAAAATGGAAACAGTATGAAATGTGTAAATTTTAGTTGGAGCAACTAGAATTGATGTAAAATACATCTGCTTGAAAATTTCACTACCTTTTATTTTACTTATGGAGGAGATGAATTAGGAGAGATGTCTTATTATTTTAATACATAAGAGCTCACATATAAGTTTCACTTCACAAGACTTAAAATTTGTTTCCATTGTGGTTTGTGTGTCAGATATTTCTCATGAAATACAAGACTCTTAAACCTTAAATTCCCATTTGTTTCTTGTATGTAATCATCCACTGTTGAGTCAACATTCCTTCCTCTCTTGACAAAATTGCCATTTTTTTGAAGTAGCACAGTATCCAGCCACCTTAACTCCTCAACTTCTCAACAATTCAGAGCAAAAGCACATGGAAAACAACAGCTGTTTCTCATAGAGTCATAGAATGGTCCGGGTTGGAAGGGACCTTAAGGATCATCTAGTTCCAGCCCCCCTACCCATGGGCAGGGACACCTCCACTAGAGCAGGTTGCCCAAAGCCCCATCCAGCCTGGCCTCAAACACTTCCAGGGATGGGGCATCCACAACTTCCCTGGGCAACCTGTTCCAGTGTCTCACCACTCTCACAGGAAAGAATTTCTTTCTAGTATCTAATCTAAATCTCCCTTCTTTCAATTTAAAACCATTACCCCTCATCCTATCACTGCACTCCCTGACAAAGAGTCCCTCCCCATCTCTCCTGTAGGCTCCCTTCAGGTACCAGAAGACCGCTATAAGGTCTCTCCCCGGAGCCTTCTCTTCTCCAGGCTGAACAATCCCAACTCTCTCAGCCTGTCTTCATAGGAGAGGTGTTCCAGCCCTCTGATCAATTTCATGGCCCTCCGCTGGACCTGTTCCAACAGGTCCACCATTTCACATTTGCAATGGTACAAGTTTCTTGATGGAGTGGTCATTGTGAAAGGGTTTGAAGCAAAACTGGTGGAAAAGTAGGGAACACAGCTTCTCCAGCTCATGGCCCAGCACATTTACTTACACCAACCCTGCTATGGTGGCAGGAGCATCAGGTGGAGGTCGAAACAGCGGTTTGCCTTGAGCTTGAGCCCATGATCTAATGACACAGAAAATAAAGTTGTTGCATCGCATTCACGTGTATGGGGTTTGTGCATTTTTTGAAGTTTCACATTGCTCTTTTAAACTGATGCTTAATGCTACTGGACTCTTTTGGACGACTTCTGCTGGGGGAAAACTTAATGGAAAAACAAACTCTTTCCTCCACCCGGTCCTGTGCAGAGTCTCCTGTGCAATCTGCCCATGCAGAGGATACGTGCACAGCCTTGTTTTCCTGAAAATAGAGCCAAAAGGAGGCAATTTCTTCACTTCCAGTTGCCACAGAGCATCCCAGCTGCCAGGCTCTTTCCCCCTCCTGGCTTACTGCCATGGTCCCTTCACTTACATTTCTCTTGCTGT
Organism: Tringa tobata; assembly: GCA_033628505.1. Taxonomy (NCBI): domain Eukaryota; kingdom Metazoa; phylum Chordata; class Aves; order Charadriiformes; family Scolopacidae; genus Tringa; species Tringa tobata. The sequence goes on from JAHREE010000279.1 coordinate 34,989,700, forward strand.
CTTCTTGGCTTTTTGACCACTTCTCTCTGCTTGTTCTCTGATTGATCCTTTCCAACGCAGGGGAAAAAACCTACCAAACAACACCCATCTCCTTGCATTTAGATCTGGAACGATTAGTGCAGCTCTCCAGCAGTGTTTTGGTTGGTTTCTTCTACATCTGAAGCGATCTCACTCCAAAAAAAGAGCTTCCTGTATCTCTCCACTGCCACTATAGCATTATCTATGGGTATCTATTATCAGAGGAGCACAACAAGCTTGTGAAAGGTCTTGAGGGCAAGACATATGAGGAGCAGCTAAGGTCACTTGGCTTGTTCAGCTTGGAGAAGAGAAGGCTGAGGGGGGCAGTGGAGGGAGAGGTGCTGATCTCCTCTCTCCGGTGACCAGTGAGAGTACACAAGAGAATGGAATGACACTGCATCAGGGGAAGTTCAGGTTGGCCATTAGGAAAAGACTCTTCACTGAAAGGATGGTTGACCACCGGACTGGGGTCTCCAGGGAAGCGGTCATGGCACCAAGCCCGTCAGAGTTCAAGGAGTCTTAGTCATAAGGTTTAGTGATATGGTTTAATTTTAGATTGTCCTATGAGGAGCAGCGAGTTTGACTCCATGATCCTTATAGGTTCCATCCAACTTGGCATATTCTGTGATTCTATGATCTTTTGCCTATATACTTTATGGTCAGTGCATGCTCTGTGCAGTTGGATCTTAAGGATTTTCTGATGGACATGAGCTTTTACTGTGACTTTTAGAAAACTCCAGATTGAAGGTTCCTCAAAACCTGGCTGTAGCCTATATTACAGCCCAACAACTCTTGTGTTTGGTTTTATAATGTGCTCCATTCGGTTTGCTTTGCTCCTAGACAGTCTGTTCTGGGGATATGGACAGTGTTTTGTACTAGCAAAACAAACATAGGCATCATTGGAAAAAACTTGGTGACCAATGAGGAAGAGAAGAAAAAGACTTGTTGTGCAGCTTGATATTAGAAATGTTTCTGCAAATATAACGAGAGCTAGGTTGTCAGCAGTTGTCTCTTTTGACCCAAACAGCTGAGATTTAGCTTGTTACACCAATGTGAAGAAACAGAGGTGGTGCTTGGTACCTCCAGCAGTTCTGTACTAAGAACTTGCAGAGAGTACTTTCCTGAACACAGAATAATCAAAAAAGCAAAGACCATCTCTGTGTTTTTAAGTCCAAGCCTTTGGTTGGGACCTACATGTCTCCTTGTAGAGTTAGAGTACATTTGAGATGGTCTTCCAGTTATGTTTCCTCTGAAAGAGAAATCAGCTCATGCACAGGAAAAAATGATTAGAAACTGAAAGCACCAGAAGGCAGCTGGAGACATCAAAGTTACTATTGTCCCAAGTCAGATTGATAATATGAACATATTTTTCACTAAATGACACTATTCCTTTAATCTTCATTTAAAAAGGCACCAAACATGATCTGATTGAGTTATTTTGAAACTTCCTTATCTCCTATTTACTCCCTGCTATCCCTCTCTTTACCTGAACTCCTCTCCCTTTCCCATGCAGTGCTCAGCCAAAGTCCCTTGACCCAAAACTTCCAAATTCTTGAGTGGTTTTGCATATCTCTCTGCTGTGGACAGAAGCCCTCACTAAACTGTCCCTTCCAGCAATGTCAATACAGGTTACAATTACACCTATCGGTTTCAGTGACTGTTAATCCAGCTGCAACAACAGTGATTACATTTAAACTGCCATAAAAGCGATTCAGAGTAAATAAATTATTTTAAAATCCCATCTGCTTTGCTCGCAAGGCCACAGTAATGGGAGGCAGTGAGCTGGTCCATGAGTTTGCATCCACTCTGTGTCAATCAGAAGGAAAGAGAAAACCAGAAGGAATTATATCAGTTTGTGGTAAGTCCAGGTTCAGGCTTAAGGTCTACGGAGAAGGTTGGGAGAAGAGTGAGGAAAATCCTGTGAAAGATCTCTGGCAAAAAGTTTGAGATTTTTTTTTTGCAGTTTTTCAAGGTTAATTATATTGCTGTCTGACACACACTCTTCCCACTGGTGTCATGGATTGAGCTCCAGGTCACAGGCTTGTATTCAGCCCGACTGGCAGCAAACGCAGGTTGTTACGCCTCTCACGGTAGTTAGGTAGCCTATGTAAAATGCATGGCGCATCTCAGCCAAGTTTTAATTAGGCAGCTGTCCTCATTATAGAACAAGTTTAGCAATTCGCTCACATCGGCAATTCCACTTGCAGGGTGAAGGATAAAATAGAGCGGAGCGTTAACCGCTGTCACACCCTTCAAAGGAGCATCCCGAGGGCAGGGTTGCGATGCGCTGAACAAGTTATACCCATGATGTTGGGTCTATTCCTGCTCCGTGGGTCAAGGAGTTGGGTTTCCCTGCCTGTCAGTCTGGTTGGCACCTGTGCTTTTTCATCCTCCAGCAGTTTTCATTTTTCTTCTCCACAGCCATCTAAAATGTTGGGTTCCCTTGCTTTCCATCAGCTAGAAGTTCAGCGATGACGGGCTTGTATTTGTCATTCCCAGGTTTTAAATGAAACATGTACCTTGGCCATGTAGCACTGTTACTTTTGTAAAGAATCCACAGTCTGAAAAACATTAGAAGACACCTGGAAATTGCACGTTAGGAACTCCAGGCAGCTTCCATGGGCAGGGATCTATCACTCTAGCTTTTGTCTAGCACCAAAACCAGTGAGAAGACAGGATGAGATTTCACAAAACATCTGCTTTTAACTGTGGGAACATGGTGCTTACTCAACAGGATTGATATTTTGGGGTACTCTTGATCTTTGAAGTGGTAAAAAGGAATGATTGATTAGACCAGAACTTTTCAGCCATTTCTGACTTGCAAATTCCCCCCTTCTGCAGCTCTGGTTTCTGCATATGGGGCTGCATATGTGCTGTGAATTTTAACTTACTTCCAGTAAATTTGCCTTTTTTTTTTTTTTTTTTTTCCATCTTATATGAATGTCTCAGAAGTTGTTCATGGATCTGTAGGCATCTCTGGGCCACAGTTTGTAAACCACTACATTAGTCAACCTGCAGCAAATGCCTGTGTAAGCCAGCCTTAAAACAGCCCTAGGGCAGCCTTGGGATGCTCTTCAGTGTAGCAAAACAAGGTTTTGTGTCCCAAATTACTCTTTCACTTAGAAAACTAGTACCTTGTGAGCCTTGCAAGGAGGCTCCACCAGACTACCTGCTAACGTTTTAAAAGCTTTTCCCCGAAGCATACTTACAGGCAAGAGCTGTTGGTTTAAATAGCTCACAGGGTTGTGAGGTCAAACATGCAGTAGGAAACCACTGTAAACATTGCATCACCGGCTGAGGAGGAACTGGAGACACTGTGTCGAATGGTCAAGAAGAGATCCACTTTAAATACACCTTGGACGGCTGCCTAGAAGAAGGGAGGGACTCAGAAGCTGAGGTTTACATTACAAGTTGCGTTGGATGTTTCCACCCATAAACAAGCACAGCCTGAGGCCTCAGTCCGCAGTGTTCCAGGGCACTGCCCTTAGAAGTCACCTCCGCATCTTGCCAGGTGTGGGCCGATCCTGGTGGCAAAAACACAATCGAATTCGGCGGGAACATCTCAGGGTCCTTCAAGAATATTTCTGGAGATGCGCGGCTACGTTTTCTGTAACATAGAACCCACAAGCATAAAAATCAATCTTCCTTCCCTTGCGTATAAACTAATGGTTTATGGAGAAGATTAACATTCACCAGCTGAATCTCAGCTGCATTCACTGGAATCACAGGCTGCTTAGGAGAGAGAAGGAGCTGCTGTTGAAAACCTGAGCATTTACTGGAAGAAATGTTAAGAGACTCGTCTACGGAGCCATAAACATGACCAAGGATTTTTAAGCCCAGGTTTTCTTAAGGGAAGACGACTCCCAAACACACGGTTGTAGAGAAGGGAAGTTTGTGGAATCATTTCCTCAGCGTGCCTAGAAATGATTCTGAAAACGGTAAATTTGAGTGCAAAATAATAATTTAAAGAGAAGGCCGGGGATAAACTCTTGTATCACTGCAGGGAAGCAGTTATTCTCTTCCCCTACCCACGTCCCCATCTGCTCACTCCTTTTACCAGCTCTGGAGCCCACCAACCTGAGCTGAGTCCATTCAACTCAGCACTAACTTCCTCGCGGGATTAGTTTTCTGCTATTTTAACGTGTCAAATTGGATGAGCAGAAGATGAGACAAAGTCACTACAAAAGAGATGGAGAAGGTCTATGCCAGGAGTACGAGGAGGAAGGTCATTCCCTGCTTTGTGGCAGCAAGGTCCCGGAACAACTCAAGCCTTACTGTAGAGCTTCAGCTGCTACGTGTGTTCTCTTACTTTGTGACGAGGTGACCCCATCCCAGACAGCTGTGAGACTGCTTGACCATTTTCAGGAGGAAAAATAGGGAGGGCACAGGAGGACTTTTAGCTTTTGGTTATTCTGCCTGTATTCCTCAAAAAAGAGATGGATTCAAGCCTGATCGAAAACATCCTTTGCCTCTAAGTCATGTCTCGCTGCACAAACAGGGGTGGAACCAAACAACCAGTGCTCGATGGGGATGTATGTGGACATATGTGTAGCTGCTTGGGCAAAAGAGGATTGATGTCAGCTGCGGGGCCAGGTCTTTGTCTTTTTGGGCTGTGAGACACGTACTCGGCAGTTCTCCTCGCTGCCTGGTGTTTATTGTCCTTCATCCTGCTCGCGCTCTTGACGTCACGCCCTCGTATCTTCTTGTTCCCTACCTTTTCACCTCGCTTTCCATCTATGTCACTGCTGTCTTCAAAAAGGGATTGTCTGTGGCCACTTTTATTAGCAGAAAGAAAAACAGAGGAAGACCACAAGAAAGGAGGAAGCCGCAGAATAAATAGCTATTGAACTTCACCATAAGAACTTCTTTTGATCCGCTGCAAAAATAAATAAATGCCTCCCTATCAGCCGGTAAGGAGAGGTGAACGAATCTGTTAGACACAGATGGATTATTGTCTAGAATATTGTTTTTCTCATTTTATATCTCGCAGGAGCAATGACAACATGTCTGAAAATGTCAAGAAGTTTTGGAGGGTTTTTTGTTTTTCTTCCCTCTCCCTGTCCTCGACTCTTCTATTTTAATTCTAGATATTCCCATCAACACACAAACATAATCATAGCTCCTGACGCATACGCACGGAATAACACCTGATGTCTGCTTTCGGCATTACTGGCCCCCACTAAATGTGACAGAGCCTTCCCCAGTGGGTGTTTAACAGAACCGGTGTTTTAGCTGCTCGGGCAGCTTTTATTTAAAATAAAGGAGAGGCAGCCCAGAGCAATACTCGATAGCGACGGCACGTACAAACAACCAGGTTAACCTGACTTCAGGACAAGTGCTATTATCTTTCTCCCAAGAGTAAGGAAAGCTCTCCACTGGAGAACGCCCCGGCTGACGCCGCTGGGGCCGTGGCTCCGTGTCCCCGTGCAGCCCCCTGTGTCACCCCCACCGCCCGCTCCTCTCCTCAGGTCACCCTCTATAATGAACGGCCCCAGCTGGCCCCACGGCCACAGACGGCTAGTGGAGCGAGCTGAGCCATAGCCACAGACAGATGCCAGCACAAGGTGGGGCGGCGAGTGGGCAGCCACGGCGATGGGGAAGGGGCTCCTGGTGGTGGCCGAAGTGGCACAGCTGCCGTAGCCGAAGCCACAGGCTCACTGCAAGGGTAAACCGAGCTCTCGGTCCTGCTCTGCACCCACGGCGGGAAGCGGCCGTGGGGCTGGGTAATGACCACCCAGTCGCCTGTTCTGGGGGGATTCCCTCCTCGCAGCTGGCTGTGGCGCCCGTTGTACCCTCCAACCAGCCCAAAGCCAGCACAGACACCCCCTCCTGGACCACAGACAGCTGCGATCAGCAAACCCCCAAAAATCAGCCAGGCGGCCGCAGGGTGCCGCCGTCGGGGGGCGACGATGGGAGGGCGAGGGGCGACGCTCCCCGCTCCTGGTAGCGGTGAGTTGTTGGGGGGGACTCACGCTGGGGATGGAAGCGTCCGAGGCCAGGCTGGATGGGGCTTTGAGCAACCTGCTCTGGCGGGAGGTGTCCCTGCCCATGGGCAGGGGGTTGGAACTCCATGATCTCTAAGGTCCCTTCCAACTCTAACCATTCT
>JAHREE010000279.1:34996036-35092970 GCA_033628505.1 Tringa tobata
AATTAAAAATAAACCACCGCTGAAGTTAACAGGGACCATCCCGTCGCATCTCAGTAGCCCCAAGGGTCAGTCGAGAGAGCGTGAACCCAGCTGTGCTTTCCAGAAGAGACTGGTTTAGCGTTATCACGGTTTCGGAGAGGATACTTTTAAGCTAATTTGTACCTGAGTCTACTAGATGTATATACGGAGGGCGCACGCAGAATGTAGTGTGAGAAGAGTGGGGAGCAGATGCTGGCTCGTGACCCACTTTGAGTTGGAACTAAGTTTTTTTTTTTCTACTTAACTTGGAAAAAAAGTTTTGCCCCGCTGACTTCTTTGCCAGTCAGGGAGAGAAAACATCTTTTCTTTTTCCAGACAGCGAGGGTGGAAACTGCTGTTCTCCTCGGGAGCAGTAGATTCAAGGGCTGCTTTGTCAGAAGTAAGTTTTGCTAAAAACAAGCTGTACCCAGTCTTTCCCTAGTTCCCAAACTGTGCAGGCAGTTGTAAGGAGTTTATCTGTTTTTCGCTTGCTTAAAATAAAATTGCTCCTTGGATTTCTGTTGTGCACCTTCATCAGTTCAGCGACTTACCATGCAGTTCTGCTGACTTAGGGCTAAAACGTTAATCTTCCTAGGGCTTAAGCTGTGAGAGCATACCTTCTCCATATTATCAGAGCCCTTTGTTTCGTCATCATGGGCAGGGTTAATTTCATTTTATTGACAGGTAAAGCATTACCTTCCCTGAACTTTGATACCTTGCCCAGTAGTGCCACTGAGGTTTGGGTTGTTTTGTTTTTTTTTTTCCTGTAGTCAGTGGAGGTATGTGGACCCAGATGTGGCTGTGTTGTTTCATAATGTAGTGGGTGAACCAGTCCTTGCAAGTACCTCTTTCTCTTCTTTCCTCAGCCTTTTGGATGGCTGAGGATGTGTAAGGTGAGGTTGCCTTTACTGTGTCAAAGCTGATGAAATGTATGAGCTGCGTTGTAAATCTGAGTCTATTATTAACTGCAACAATACAGCTCTAGTGTTGGTATTTCTTGTGCAGTCTTCAGTGTTGTGATACATTAACTTCTACCACACACGAGACACTTAAATTACTGGAGTGAAGATTCTTTATCTAGTGAAATAATCTGCTGTTGAAAAAGCAGGAACAAAAGCCAAAGCGTTGTCAAGAACTTAGCCTTCTTGCGTGGATGAAGACATCTGTGGTTGCTTAGCATATCTGCTGTGGTTCAGAAATCTTAAATCTTGAACAGAGCTTAAAATAGCTGGTTTAGGATGGACAGGAAGGGCGTTTTGAGGAAGATGGTGTTCTCTGACAGGACAGGAGGCCTGGTGAGAAACAAAGTGCTCATGCAAATTGGCCAACCAGATCTTCAGGAAGATCTGGGAAATAAAAATTGGTGTCAGAAATCTGCACTGATTTAGGCTGAAGGCGTTAACAGGATAGACAGGGTTTGATGGTTCTGTACAAAGTCCTTAAGGAACTTGTTTGAGGAACTTGTCAAGCTCCCAAATCCTGTCCTGTGCTGGGATTCCTCCTTTGGTGGTGCATCACGTGAAGAGTGGCTCTGGAAATATCAGAAGTCACCGACTTCTGGAAACTGGCGTATACTGGACCAGGAGGTGCCCTAAGAGTGATCTGTTGGCATCCAGCAGTGTCAAGCATATGAGGATATGTTTAAGGGGAAAGGAAACAGAAAATCTGCTGGCTGTCCTTGTTTCTCAGAACAGGCCCAGTAAAACTCATATTCCTAAAGGCATCATTCAGTGTGGACAACTCCTTATTTTGAAGGTATAGTAGAATTGGAGTTGCAGATTTTATAAAGAGCTCCTTTTATAAAACAGGCTCCAGTGTCTGATGTAATACAGCTACACTCCCTACATCTATTTTAAGAATAGAATACTTACCCAGGCTCGCTCTGTTCAAACTCAAGGGTTTTTTTTTCCCCCTAGGTTCATGTTTCCTTTGGTCTCTATCATTTAGTGCAGATGTGGTGCTGAATTCATGACCTCGCTTTTCCCATGGCAGTGCTTAGGTTAAGCATCACCGCAGGATCAAGGAGAAGCTGGGCTGAAAGAGCAAGCTCTGACAACACGAATCTGTAGCAACGCATCAAATTCCAACAGTATTATATCTGCAGATAGTTAGAACGATCCTCATGTTCACGAAGGCTCTTTATGTCTTTCCAAAATCTTGTTATCCGGTGCCAAGACTATTCCAAGTACACTTGCTGTGCATGTACAGAAAAGTTCAGACTATTATATACTAGTGCTATCTTTGCTTGTCCATTGCTTAATCTAATCCTCCCAACTGGTGTGTTGTGGCTGAAGGCTAGGTGTGCGTATCTTTTGGCCGCTCCTGCGGTGATGTCTTTTGAGTTTAGAGCAGGACCGTAAAGGGAGGTAACATTTTTAAACCATTGCAACAGTGGGTTTTTGGGGGGGCAGCCCTGAATCAGTCTTAAATTCAACTTCACGAGAAGCCAGTAACCAGTATCAAGTGGTCATACTGGAACAATACCGTTTTGTGGTTCTTTTCCTGGGACTTCTGCCATGAGGATGAGCCCACTTAATTTAACAGAAGTATTTTTATCGATCTAGTTAATCCCAGAAATATTGCTTTTAACCCAAAAATCTCCTCTTGAGTGGCCTAGCTCCAAAAGTACTAATTGAAATTCTTGTATTACATGTTTCAGGCTCGTAAGAAAAAAAAAAAAAAAGAATTTGAAGACACTACTGTGGAAGATAGGCTTGATAGTACTTGGCTCTCCCACATCTTGTCCTGTTATTTGACTCCATGATCTTTGGCCAAGGCCTGTCTTGGCCGTGGTTAAGCATTGCACATAACACAATGGACTCTAGACCTTACAGTAGTAGAAAGGCTCGCGTGTGCAGATGTTCCTGATGATCTTAGTACTTGGCCCACAAGTGTTACATTAACCACAACAGCTGAGTGGGTCAGTGCTGGAATTCATGATGCAACGGGTGAGTTACTCCAACAGACATTCTTGAGTTGCTGGACTGTGAGTGAGCACCAGTTGTGTTTCAACTTGATATAGTCAACTGAATGGAAGTTAAATGCCTTCTGACTTCAGGTTGTTAATCATGCTGAAGCTTCTAAGTTGAGGAATACTTTATAACCCTTTGCTATTTGCAGCATATGTTGCTTGTGATAAAATAGGATTTATGTTAAAGTGCTGTGCTGGCAAAAGCCTGTAGTGTAGTTGCAGTTAAACTGACAAACTCTTACAGATATCATTTGCTTCCTGCGTTTTGGAGTAAGTTTGCCAAGGGCAGACTTGACTGTAAATTGTCCACGCAGTGCCCTGTGCTAGTAAAGTATATGGCGGTGTCAGGAAAGTCTTCCAAGTTTAGGCTTAGGATAATGAATAGAAAGATGGACTTTATGAGAGGTTGTGAAGGGAAGAGCTTTAACATTTCTTGTGCCAAATCTGTAACACCACCAAAAAGCTAAACTGTAATCTGTTGTTTTGCTCTCGGAAATGTTTCACGCTTCCAGCTCCCGATGTGTTTTCTTGAGGCAGGTTCAACATCCAGCCTCTCTGTCAAAAGCTTTGCAAAATAACTGTCCCATTTCAGTTCTTGTGCTCATACAGCCTGCAGTGTGTCTTCATAGTTATTTTTAGGAGTGTGTAAATGCTTTCTGACAAATACCTCCTGGCTTTTAAACACAACAGAAGACCTTGGGGTGGGATCTAGAACTCTTAATTGTATAATTTCAAAATGAAGCAGGTGCAGGTTTACTATGGTGTTGCACAATACCACACCCGGTGCCTGGTGTAGTGTTAGCATTGGTGGTTACGTGCCACGGATGTCTCCCTGTGGTTGTGCTGATGCCTCCACTCTCTGTAGAGATGAAGCATAAGCCACTGTTAATACTGCAGCACCCATCTTGAAAAGCCTGCTTATATTTGTAATCTTTTGTAGAGAAGGTACAGAAAAGGGCAAAAGAAAGGACTGAAGAAATAAAATAGTTTCCAAATGACTAAATAGACTGGGACTGTTGGCCCAAAGGAGAGATGACTTGGGTGGGGACAAGCTAGTCTTCCAAAAAAATCCTAAGTGACATTAGGAAAGTGACTGCTACCTCACCCAGTATGAGGAAATCAAATTAAACCAGCAAGTTTCAAAGAAATAAGAGGAGTTATTTCTTCTCGTAGTGTATTGTTAAACTGTAAAATATATTGCCGTAAGGTATCGTGGGTGATAAAAGTTTACATACTCAAAAACAAGTAGAGAAAATCATGATGGGAGGGACGGGGCCATTGGGGACTGCTGTAGGCTAAGGTGCTACCACTGTCTTAGAAAAGATATTGATATTCTAGTGCATCACTAGAAGTTGGTAGGGTTTATCTTGAAGCTATCAGCTGGGCGGCTGCGCCACTCTTAAACTCTTCTGTAGGCATCTGCTATGAGATTTGGGATAGGTGAGCCTTTGGTCTCAGCAGCAAACCCCAGTATTACGTGATGAAGAGGAGAACATTTTAAGGAGGTAGATTGTTTCTACAAACTTCTAATAGCCTGCCTGTAACGAGAAGACAATACAATATTTATAGTGAAAAAATGAAGCGAGACTCTCATGGAGAAATAACCTTTTACTAAATCATCTGAGAAATAATGTTTCATTAAATTACTGATATGTTCAAAAGGAAGAAAACTCAAAAGTTTCAGGTGCATAGGCTTCTCTCCTGGTATTTCAATTTAATAAAAAATGTGCTTTTTTTTTTTTTGGTAAGATATCCTATTCCTACCTCTCCAGCATACTTGTTTCCCCTACACTTTAGAAGGGAAACGTTAGTAAAGGGGAAGGTTGGAGCTGGAAATGCTGCCTCACAGATAATGTGTGCCAACTTTGTATATGATAAGGCAGCACACTTGTACATCTGAATTTCAGGCTTCCTAGGTAACTTCTCTGTAACTATGTCATTTGAAATCTTTTAAATCATGAAGCCTAGATATGGTGATAGTGAAAAGGTGTGATTTTTTTTTTTTGTGTCAGTGTTGGAACAGATGTTTGTTAACTAGGCAAAGACAAAAACAAAAAAACCCAAACCGATGCAGTCAAGTGTAACTGTGATTATGATAAAAATAAACAGTATCCTTGAGGGCTGCAACATGCATGTATTGTGAAACAACACATGTATTGTGAAACAAGCTCTTTGCATCATGAATGTTTCTCACTTCTACTGCTGGCATTAGAAATTCCTAATTTTATCTTGTTTAGTATTTTAACAAGTAGGCTATGTTCTCGCTAGGAATGAATTGTGCAGTCTGTTCATTAAATGCCGAACTATCGTTTTATAATAAATTTATGGCTTGTAGAGGCTTAAGTGGAATTTTAAAGTTCCTCTCTGAAAACTGTAGGGATGTGATTTATTTTTTACCTCTGAAACTTTCCCCACTGAAAACTGTGGTAAAAATTTTACTCACTCCAGTGCTCTTTAAAATTGTATCCTGAACTATGGTACTAGAAAGAGCATAATATTAAAGAAATCAGACAGCTGAACTTTTCCGTTGTCTGTTTTAAAATGAAAAGTTTGAGGTTTTCCTCCTTCAGTTAATTACTGCCCAGAACCTTTCAATTGCTCATTTCATGGGGACATTCTATATTTACATGGTATTGCCGTGGTTTTTCTTGGTGGATTAACCATATACTGGAACAGCAAAGGTCAATACTAACTACAGATTACTTTGCCAAAGTAAAATACGCCCATATGTATTCCAACCCCTTAATTTTTTGCAGCTATTGGCTTAGTTTGGCTCATGTAAATCAACTCGGTAGCTTAGCTCTCAGATTTTAAAGCCTTTTTTTTAAAAGGCAGTTTGAGTGTTTTGTTAAAACAGCTAAAGGGTTTGAAAGAGTTTATATACGCGCACAGGCAGTAGTGAAATACGAAGTGAAAAAATAAGTAATGGATGATGGAGACACTTGTGTGGCAGAGGGAGAGAGGGGCTGGAGGAGGAAGGGCAGCAGCGACGAGGGATCCTTGGCATCAGCCTCTGGTTGTTGGGTTGCAGGGGATGCCTCGTTTGTGTGGCAGTGGAAATCTTCCAAGGGCCATTATTGGAGGTGAATGAGCAGATCTTGGCTGTGGCAGCTGGTACAGAGCGAGGACTGAAGTGTCCTTTTCCCAGGGCTTTCTGCCCTACAGCCACACTTTGCCAAAGCGGATATTTTTGTGCGATGGGTATCACAAGTATGGTTTTTTTAACAGTACATTGTTTTCAGCAGTTACAATGACCTTGATGGTGGAGTCAATGCGTTCCTCCTCCCGTCACCAGCATTTCTGCTGCTTGGTGGCATGTGTAAGCCACAGCCAGTAGCTAAAGTAAGTTTTTGCTTTCTGAGAAAGATAGATAAATGTTGATATTTCCCTGGAACTATTAATATCACAACCCATCAGAAGATAACAGTGTTCTGTGAAAACATTTCACCTTCTGAAATGGGAAGAAAAACATTCAGATATTTCAAGCCACAGTTCGATCTTAGTTTCTCTTTGCCCAGTTGTAAATATTTCCCAGCATAAGGCTTGTGGAAGCCAGTATGAAATAATGTTTTGTGGTTTCAGCACATTGCGAGGTGAGTGGCCAGTACTTTCAACTGGTTATAGGAGTATGGAGAGAAAAACCCCCAAAAGGCTAGCTCAGATGTGTTCATGAATATAAATAAAAAGAACTTGTGCATACTTTGCGGCCAATTTAAATGGCTTATTAAAACTTTCATAATTTGAGTTGCCCTCACAAGCGTTCACAAAAAGAACACCTTATTCCAGCTATATATAAGAGCAACTAGAGCTTTGGACTTGATGTATGAGGAGGATTGGTTTGTAATAAATTCCCAGCATCGCTACATCTGGTGTCTGGATACTAGTAGCATAGACTCCACATTAAAAGTGCACGCTGTTTTGTAGCTGTTGTTCTCTGGATTATTTTTTTATTAATTCAGATAGCTCTAAAGCCTTTAAACTATTAAATAATTTGGAAGTTCTTGTTTTGCTCTTTTCAAATACATTGCCTGGAAAGTGTTTTTTCTTTGATAGTCTGTTGTGTTGGTGTTTCAGTGGGTTGTAGTCTTAGCTACAGGGCTGTTTGTGTGAGGCGTTACGAGTTATTTGGCTTCTTTTGTGATGGTTGGGGTTTTGTCCTGAACAGCTAGAATTTTCCATTCTAAATTTCGTGGTCATTGGGGTTTGCATCTTGGCTGAAAAGAAATGTGGTTTTAGTTAAAACTTTGTCTATAAGCTGACTTCAACAGGAACTTTTATCATCCCTTTAGCTGTTACATCCAGTCCATTAACGTACAGGGTTCATATTGCGTAGCACAGCACTGGTGACACATCATTTAAGAGCAGTGTCAGATTTCCCCCCACCGCCCCCCCCCCTTTAGGTTGTGTGTGTGTGTTTGTTTGTTTTTTAGGAGCTACTTTTAAAATTGCTTATTTTTCCATATTTCTATCTAAAATTATCTCAATTCTGCATTGTATTCCTCAAATGGTTGGACTAGATGATCTTAAAGGTCCCTTCCAACCTAGACGATTCTATGAAATCTTTCTTTTATCTGAAATTTTGATTAGGCTGGTTTTGGTGAGGAGAACAGATGCTTAAGAGTGAAGATAAAGAAATAACAATTAAAAAGCTAGAGGAAAATATTCTAGGGTGAAGCTTCTGGCACAAGCCTCTTCAGTGTGCATTGTGACAGAGGTAGGCTTAGAAGCTAGGCCAGAAGAAACAAATAGACAGTGAGCCTACAGCTGAGGAAACATTTGATAGGCTTAGATGCAGTTGTCCTGCCTGGTCTGATTTGTCACTGTACCTGTATACCTCTGTAGAAGGTGGGTTTATGATGGTAAGAGCTGCAGGCTGGAGGAGATGGGGTGTAGATACATGTTCTTCTTCCCAAAGATAGGGGGAACTTTTGGTAGAGGAGTGGTCAGCTAGGGGATGGTATCTGCAGATATCATGACGGTGTTCAGTGAAGGTGTAAATGTGTAGAACTTGGCAAGGTGAGCTGTGGTGCTACCCCCTTTTGCCAATTCATGAAGACACCCGTGGCAAATGGGACAGGTCTCCAAGGAAGTGTGACAATTCTGACTTTGATGGCCTTAATGTGGTGTAACCACTTCTTAGGCTTGGGACTCCAAGGCCAAATGCTACATGTGCTGCAGGTGGACAATGTTGCTGGCCTCAATGGCAAGCAGTAGTTGTCACCATCCCATATAACGAGACATATGTTTATTTCCTAGGACATGGGCCACACAAACGGAGACTGTTGCCATGTTTGTAATACAATGGTTTATTTTTGTAGAACTACAGCTTTCAGGTCACTGGCTCAAAACCGCAGGAACCAGCGGCTTTGGTGTCTCTGACACAATGACAATTCCTCCTTCCAGTGGAGCCATGACTAATACTTTGTGTGCACAGTGCATCATGGAACTGTCTCTTCATGAAAAGAGAAAAAATAAAGATCATTTTTTAAGACTTAAGGCCTTGTCTAAAATCCAAGAACAGTATAACAGTATTGGAACTTTTCCCATTGCTTTCCATGGCACATAAAAGCTTTCTTTGAAAGACCACCTAAAATAAGACTGTAGAACATCTTGTGTACAGACTTACTGCTTTGTAAACTCCAGAGTTACAGGATAAAAGAAAATTAAAATATGCCACACAATTTGTCTAGAACACCAGACCTGAAGCAGCAGAGTATGGAGAAATGGGTGAGTTTGCTTCCGAGATGGGGATAGCACTGAATATATTCTCTGAGCACTGAATATATTCTCTGTTCTGGAGGACTGTCCTTGTCCTGGAGCTCTTTATGCATCTTTTTAAATAGCTTTTTGAAAAATTCAGATAACCAGAATTTCCTAGAATATTGTGAATTCAGGCCAGTCATACTAGGCCTAATTTAGTGGATATAATTGCCATTCTGTAGTATTTTCCAAGTGATGATGACTGCAGGGGAAGCTGATGCTTTTCTTACTGGAGGGTGAGGATTTGGCCTAGGACTGCTTGCTTTTTAACAGCAGGTGTGGGAACAACAGCCTTCACACAATATTTAGTTGTCCCTCTGGCTTTAAAGTCTGTAAATTTGAGTTTTACAGATATTTAAGCCAATGTTGGAAACGTCCCATTTCCCTGTTTTTTTTTTTTTATTCTATTGCAAAATTGCAGAAGATGTTAATTTTAGTTAAATGTAACTTTTTTTTTTACAGGTGCAGATTCACTCTACAGAAATAGTTTCAGTCTCAGTGATGAAAAGCTTAACTCTCCAACTGCATCTACTCCAAGCTTGCCATCTCCATCAGTAACTCCATGTAGAGGTAAACAATTTGTAACTGTTGGCATTTCTTCCTAATTCTCAACTCTGTAGGTTTCTTTCTGTGAGCCAGGATTCACTTGCCTGCATAGATTTTTTTATTATTATTTTAAATGACAACAAAACTAAGAATTACTGTTAAGTACGCTACAGATTCAAGTGTTACTGTCTTGGTTATAAGCAGCAATAGCACCCTGCATCCACACTTCTTTGCAGATGACCTGGCAACTCCTTTGATTTTGAAACATCAAGCTAAAGAAAATTACGTTGTTGTTGTTGTTTATGAGGAATCATGGTATTACTTACAGAATACTTCACTTAGAAGAAAAACAAGTTAATTCTTAACTTAAGCAGCTAAGTAGCCTAGGTCTCTCATCTATATACAGAAATATTTGGCCTGAATGCAGAGGTGCAGTAGGTGACTTCTCCAAAACCATGCGCCGCCATTCAAATTAACGCAGTTGCTGGGATCCATATAAACCTTGCACTGCTGATACCAGCATGTGCTGGTAGTTCCTTCCTCCTTTGTACCGATGCGGTTTCAGAGTGGCTTCTGTCTTGCAGCTGATAGATCAGCTCTCCAGGAGCTTGTTTCATGCAGGTTAACTTAGATTAACTCTGGAGTAGACACATCAATAAACAGACATAGATACGTACTACATGGTTCTTTCATTCCAACTAGTCTTCACAGATGGATGCTCAAGAGCTTTTCACACTTTAATGTCTTTTCCACGTTGACCGATCACAAAAAAATAAAATGCCCTTTTTTTTTTTCTTATTAGCATGATACTAGGGAGAAACGATGAGTAATAGTTAATACGCAGTAGCAAAAAAAAAAAGTTCAGTTAAAGTGGCAGGAAATACTTGTCAAGGAATTGCACTAAAGGTCAAGATGCTCTTCCTGATGAGAAGACAAAAAGACAGAAATAGTTGGAACTGCTTTGGAAGAGACTGCAGAAATGAGATAAGGAAGCCAGTTGCAGTAAAACTAGATTGAGTGGAACCAGTGGTGTTCTCAGGAGTGGGAATTTTAGGTGGATGTTCAGATCCAAATTCATAGTGTATGGACCAAGATGAGAGGATCTGACATCACAGCAAGCCAGTGATACTGACAGGATTTAAGAGGCTTATATTTGGGTAGGACTGGGGGCTAACTAGGTAGGCTTTGATTAGGGCCATGAGTGCAATATGCAAATACATGCAATAAGGAGGACTCCCACAGTAGCAAGGACATGGATTAGTCGACATGTAGCTTTCTCTCTCCGCTTCAGCCTCTGCTTTTTAAGGAAACTAAACAAGAGGATTGCTTTGCTTCTGATGAACTATAAAAACTAGAATTTTAATTCAATCTCCCCTGTTTTCTAAGAGTGCATGTGGAGCAACCCTATTGCGCTTTCCTGAAAATAGTCCACGGCATGTTTGATACCACTGAAAATGATTTGGGGGACTGTGTGGTTCCAGTTGTTTCTTTTGGCCCGAGAAATATGTCATGTCTAAGCAGTATTGATTGTTCCTTATATTACAGCAAAGCTTGGAGACACAAAAGAACTGGAAGACTTCATTGCTGATCTTGACAGAACGCTAGCAAGTAAGTAGATTTTTTTTGTTAGTAGGCTGCATTTCACTTGGTGCTGTCAAAGAGTGAGGAAAGTCAGTGTGTGGGGGAAGGGGGAAAGGTAGCAATAGTTTCACATAATGTGACTTCACTTTAGTTTGCTAAGAAGGTAAAACTAGGCTAAATTCTGGTCTTTGCCTGAATGTTCAAGGCATGCAGTTTAGCTTGTGTGACAAAGGCTGTACTCAATGAACTTCTGTCCCCACCTCTGAGGCAGCTGCAGTTCACCCCTCCTTGACAGTGTTTGGATGAAGTAAACATCGCTTTCTTAAATACCCAAAACTCAGCTAAAATGTGGGGGGGTTGTTTCTTCATTACAAAGCGGAGTAACTGTATGAGAGGGAAAATATTTTTATTCTAGACTTTGCTTTATGAAAGAATTAAGGAGCAGATACCTATATCTATAGAATTAGATTAAATGTCAAAATCCTGTTTGTGGTTGTCTTTACCAGGAATAGAGTAGAATTTAGATCACTTTTTCTGTCACTATCTAGAAGTTGTCTTTTCCAGTTATAGTACTAGGTCCTTCATTATGATTTTTAAAGAAAAACAACAAAAACAAACAATAAAAAAACCCCACCTTCCTATTCCCAAGCGTGTACTCTTCCTATTCTTTCTGCTTCTTCCTGTGCTGTTACATACATGATAGTTTTGCTTGGTATGGAACAAGACGGTAGAGCCCAAATCAACAAATTGTAGGACTAGACCTAAATAGCAGCATGAACAAGACCCCCTTAACAAACTATGAACTGAGAGTTTCTTGTATTCATTAGGTGATTTCCCTTCCCTCTAATTCTTGAAACCTTGGCCATCTGCCTTGAACTTAACTAAAGACAGCTGCCCTTATGAGCTTCCTACTTCCCTGTCCTCTTACTTGTATCTTAATCCTGGTTTCACTTCTCGTACTTAAAATATATTTCTAGTTTCCTGACTTCTGTCATGGATGTATGCTTGAGCCAGCTCCATCTTTACCACTGAAACCTAATTGAATGTTCTTTTGAAAAACTTCTGAGTTTGAAGGTTTGTGTATAACAAGGAAACCCCAAAACAGCAAATACTTACATCACTGTACCTTGCACAGCGTGGCTGCCTATAGTATATAGGTTTCATTGTCCCCCTGCAAGGCACATCGAAGGTGAAGGCAGGGATTGCCACCTGCTGTAGCAGGTTTTGGGTTTCTGGGGGCTTTTTTTTTTTTTTTCCCAGCTAAGCAAATCTCTAGTGATTTCAGTAGAGCCTCATTTATACAGTGCCACTTATCTTACAGATATACACTATCTTCTATCACACACAGAAAGTCCGAGGGGGAAAAAGTCCAACTTCCCTCTGATATCTATCATCATGTTTTTGAGGAGTTGTATTTATATGCTTGAGGTTACAGAGAACATTGTACAGATGCCTTTTCAAGCCTGATGCACTTGTTGGAATAGTAATCACCTTACATTTTTACACACTAACCTTTTGGCTCTCATTTTAATTAAAAAAAAAAAGGCATAATTTTGGCCTGACAGGCGGTCTAGCACGCTGGGCATAGGTAGGGTGTCTGGTATGTCAACAGCACACAATCTTATTTAATATAGAACTTAATGATCTTTCTTGTTTGGCATTTCCAGGTATGTGAAGTGAATCTTTGGCATTGAGATTGCCTATGAATGCCATCTGAAGGATAAGTGACATCAGTCACCGAGAACTGCTGCCCTTGTCTGATAACTTTGCTACCCCAGATATTCACCTTCTGAACATAACCTTTGTAAAACCCTACAAGTATTTAACTGGCAACATCAGTTTTGTTACTTTGCAGCAGATGGAATAAGATAACTTAAGCGTCACAGCTGTATTTTGCTTTAAAATATAGCTTGAATTTTAATTTAAAGTTGCTTTTATGAAAATATATTTGTAATTTTATATAGTTGAGAACTTTTAATGCTTTTTTCCATTATAATATATTTTTGTATGCAAATAAACCCTGAACTGGAATCCAGATGTCTGAAGGTTTCATGTGAACACGTGAATTCTGAAACATAAGTACAAATTAAGCTCTTATTGAAAACATCAAGCTTTAAAATATCTGATAGAGGTGTATTTCCTGTTAGGCAAAATGTGTTATGCTGGCTTCATGTGGAACTACATATTTTTTTCTTTTCAAATTGCTTAAATAAGAGAATTCTGTACTATGTAAAATTAATACAATCAGGAAAACAATAAAATTAATTGGTCCAACCCTTACTTCAGATTTGCTTTAATACAAATGAGATAACACTGACTTAGTACAGATTTGAAAAGTAACACCTATTTCAAACCCTACATAAAAGCTACCTTGAAAATTCCGTACCATTCTACATGAAGTACTTGGTTAGGAGGTCAGACCTTTAGGCCCATGGGTTTAAAGCTATGGAGATCCTGTAGCACCAAGAAAATACTGGATGTTTCTGATACCAGCCCCTTGAGTCCAAATCAGTCTGGCGCTCCAAAGAGACTTCCTGGCCATCAGTGTTATGCTGAAAGAGTGAAAGGTGAACCTGTATGTTTTAGGAGGAACCTGATTCTTTCCCTATGCATTAGGCACTGGAGATGTCCTTATGGGAGCTCTCCTCCAGCTGCTGCAGGCATTGCCCTCAGCTCTGCTGTCTGAGCTGCTTATGTGATTGCTCTCTAATCTGTTCAGACCCAGCGAGCTGGGCTTGCTTAAACTCCAGGTCTTCTTTTGACCAAAGCCAGGCTAGTGAACAATTGCACAAGTGGTTTGGTGCCTCCTTGGTCTGTTGTCACTGCTGCGGGCATCTGTGCCTGTGGCACAGCCACCAGCCAGTTGTTTAGGGACCCTAAAGGATGGATTTGGACCTATCTTCTGCAGCTAGGGGGAAGTCTGCTGTGTGTTTGCTGATGGGAACACCAGGAGGATGATACAAATCCATCTCCCTGCTTTGGATTTTTTAAAAATTGACCAAAACCTTTGGATCTTGTTAAATGTAATAAGAGTTTTCCAGTTTTATTAACTGGTAAGAAAACAAAATTCTGAACTAGGTGCATTTCCATCAGCCTGAAAGAATCTTGAGGTGGTTGTGTGGAGTTTTTCCCTTCTCAAGCAGAAGGGTGATATAAGATGGCGGAGTACTTTTCTGAAGAGGAAGATCTCCCTTCAACGATTCCTACCCCAGATCCAGGGGCTAAATTGATCCTTAGAACAGAAATGAACTGATTCAGGATGGTGAAGTTTCATGTTGCTCTAGGTGAACTGTAAAATCTGTGAAGGAAGGTGGGAAGGTTCAAGTATGAGACAGTGATGAGCTTCTGCACGCTCTGGGGCCTTCTCAGAGGCTCCTGCACAGCGGGAAACCCATTTTGAGCCGCAAGGTAGGTTTGCTCTGGCCAAGCCAGAGCTCTGTGGAAATTCACTGCTGCTACACGATAAACACAGAGGAGCACATCCTCCTTTTGGCTGCCCCTGTGAGACTGAGAGGGGAGCCTGGCCCTTCTCCCCGGTCCCGCATGCGAAGGGATGTGTTGCTGTGCGAAGCCAGGGAAGGGCATTCCCTTGGCTGGTGTAGCACTCGCTGTTACACAGGGAGGGAGGGACACTGGGCCTTTCGGAGGAGCTGAGGGAAGAGGAACCAGGAGAGCAGAGACAAGCTCGTGCTTTTGTTTTAAGAAGCATTGTTAGCGTAAGGTATGTTTTTAAAGCTGCTTGCGTAGCAGCAGCGGCGGTGTTGGCTGGCGCTCTGTGTTTTAAGGCTCTTTAGTTGGGTGAACAATGGAGTGATGGTGAACGGCGGATGCTACTGTCCTGAAGGCAGAACACCCCCGCTAAGTCCACGTTAAGCAAGCCATGCGTTTCAGAGGAGGCCACCTCAAGCGATCGTGGTGCGGGGGAGATGGAGAGCTGTTTGCTCCTCTGTTCCTCAGAGGGGATTGTTTGAGGCACTGGGCATGAGTTTCCCTCTTCGCCTCCACACTTGCAGATGTCACTGGAAGACTCTGGGTCTATAATCAGTGTTTATCACTGGATGTATCCCTTTACAGAGTGTGTCCTGCTTTGGGCAACACAGGGTTCATTTCTCTTTCAGTAATTTTACTTTTCAGTAAGGTTTCTTCTCATTCTGGGGATAACTGCATTTTTAGAAGACTCTGGTGCCTGAATTTGTGAAAATATTTACTCTGTAGCCAGCTGTGGTATGTGGGTTTCAAGGTCTCGGTGTTTTCAAGCCTTGCCAGGTGCAGGGATGAGGAGGAGCGAGACCCGGGCACTTGACCCAAGCTGGCCAACAGGATTATTTCATAACATCAACATCACCTTCAATATAAATTAGAAAGTTTGCTGAGGAGTTTCTGAGAACAACTTGCTCTGGTGAAGGACCCCTGAGGCCTTCCCTTCCTCCTGAAGCCGCAGCGCTCCCAGTGTCCCACATTTGCCGTCCAGCTGGGAGTGCACGGCTTCCTGCTGATGGAATGGGCTGAGTGTAATCCTCGTATATTTTATATTGCTATTGGGATCAATATTGGTTCTTTAGTGTTATAATATTAATTATTTAATGTTATCCTATTAAACCTGTTTCTGTTTCAACCCTTGGGTTTCCTTCTTTTTTTCCCCGATTCCCCTTCCCAGGTGGGGAGGCGTCATGGGGTGATTGATAGAATAATTGTCTAAATGACAATAAATTGTTGTGGCTTCTTCAAACCTTAACACCTTGGCTGGTGTAGGACTTGCTGTTCCATGGGGAGGGAGGGACGCTCTGCCTTTCAGCAGGAGTCGAGGGAAGAGGAACCAGGAGAGCAGAGACAAGCTCAAAAGCTTTTGTTTTAAGAAACATCCTTAGCGTAAGGTATGTTTTTAAAGCTGCTTGCATAGCAGCAGCGGCGGTTTTGGCTGGCTCTCTGTGCTTTGATGCTCTTCGGTAGGGTGAACGATGGAGTGGTGGTGAATGGCAGATATTAACCATCCTGAAGGCAGAACACCCCGACTAAGCATGTGTTGACTAAGCCATGAGTTTCAGAGGAGGCCACCTCAAGCAATCGTGGGGTGCGGGGGTGATGGAGGGCTGTTTGCTCTTCTGTTCCTCAAGCGGATTGTTTGAGGCATTGGGTGTGAGTTGTCCCTTTGCACATGCCATGGTCGCTCGATCCCGTCGAACACTCTGGGTCTATAATGAGTATTTAAAGTTGGACGTCTCCCTGTATAGAATGATATCACCAAATTAGTGCAGTGCTTTGGAATGGCAACACTTTGTCCTTAAAGACACCCGATTTTGAAGATTTTTTTCCAGTGTAAGCAAAGGTTCAAAGCAAGGCGTGTTCCTCATTTTGTGTAATGTCAGCTGGGGATGGAGTTGGGAATTAAGTCACCATCTGTTTGGGGTTTTTAATCTTATTTATGTGTGATCAGGTGGAGACTTCTGCTTGCTTATACAGCGGTTCTGGAGATCATCGACTGCAAAATCTGGGAGTGTCTTCTGCGGAGCTGTTGATCTGAATTCCCTCCCGTTTGTTATGCTCAGTTTTGAACATCTTGCTGTGTCAGAAGGCAGCCACTAATGTAGATGTCATTTCACCGGGGTACGCTTATGACTTAAGCTCATCATCTAATTACATATGGCACTGAAAAATGCATTGCTAAGAAAAGTCCTGCACTGTCCTCATGGACCGACCTGGCTTTTTAATCCTTGTTTTGACCTCCCTCTCGTGCTGTGATGCTGAATTTGGATTCAGAAGAGAGTTTCAGCCCAGTCGTGCCAACGCCACGCATCCAGAAATGGAAACGAGGAGCTTAAACTAAGCAGATACGTTGCCACAACTTAACTTGTGCAAGGTGAGGTGCAACAATCATTTACACATATGCTCTTTGCCTATTGTAAATTCAAGGTTAAATGGATAAGTTTTAAACCTTCATCACTGAGGCTTGAGCTAATGTGTCTTATCTAGGGTTTGCTGTTGACTGTGTGTGTCCTCGGTGCCGTCACCCAGGCTCAGCTGATACGTGGTAACTCATTAAGCTTGGTAATGTGCTCATTTGTCTGAGCCCTTAATAAGGGAGATAAAAGAGCAAAAGAAGAGGATTTTTTTTTTCTCTCCTGTTTTTTCCTGGCTGCATATCTGTCTGTAGTCACTCCTGATGCAACGACAGCCAGGTGAGTTTTTGGGAGGGAGGAAAACAGTTGTGTTGGCGGTGATGGAGCTCAATCCCCACCTGTTGTCCCAGTGTCTTCCCTCCTTCATTACTGGTATTTGCTTTGCAGTACACACTGGGCATGGAACTGATTATCAGCAGAGTTGTCTAATGGGAAGGGTCAGAGAGGGGACGAGAAAGCACGTTCCCAGCTTCACAGATTGAGTTAAGGCTTGGTTTCAGCAGTGGCTGCTTGCAAAGAGAAAACCCACACGGGGCGCTTCTGCCTGCTGGGAAACATTCGGATCTGCAAACACGGATTTTTTTTAGTTTGCATCATTAATTGTTGCTTTTAGATCATTGTCCAGCTGCTTTACACCCTGTGAAATGAAAAGAATCCACCAGTGAGAAAGGCCCACCCAGCGCAGGCCTCTGTAGAGGAACTCAGGTGGAGTTCATCTGGGATGCTGTTCAGTTCAGATGTACCTCTTTGACCATCCAAGAGGTATCTGCACCACAGTGGAACCCATAAATGAGATTTCATGTATCTGAAGGTGCCTAAATGTGCTAGACGTGACATCTGCTAGGCTGTTGGAGAGAAACGTCCAACGTTGTGGTGTTTGGAAGCAAAGAGAGTATCATAAAGCCAATATGACGGCAGCAGCTCTTGAACTAAATCCAGCTCTGCGTATTAACAGCACGAACTCCATATTCTCAACGGGGAAAACTCCTGTTTTCTATGTTACTTTCTACATCGCTGACTTCATTGCCGGCTGGCTAACAGCTCTAGCTGTCTAAATAACTTCACAATAATGTAAGACGATCCTGGCTGCTATATCTCATCGGCTTAGAGTTGTAAAACAGATCTTTTCAAGGTCCTTTTCTTTCTTACAGATTCCAAGCGATCAGTTAAATGCTGTAGACCAGCTTGTGGGATTAAAACAGGCCAGTCAGTACAAAGGGACGCCAATGCTTTGGTTGCTTTTTACTCTTCCACGCCTATGTTTTGGAAACTAAAATATTTGTCAGTTCAGCTTTTAAAAACTGAAGATTAGAGGCCTGTGCCTCCGTTCTCCCAAGGCATCAGAGCTCACTGGCTTCTCTGGGAGGCTTGGGGATGCTTAAACAGGCTTCAAGCTGGAAGTGACTGTTGCCTTCTCCATAGCACGTGGCTGTAATACTGTCTGCCACCCTTCACTTCTGTTTATGATGTATTTCAGTAATGTATTTCAGATAAGTATGTACAGTAAAGAACATTGCCCTTGTCTCAAAAAACAAATTGGTTTTTTTGGGCATATATGCGGTCTTCACATTTCCAAAAAAACAAAATAATCTTGCTAGTGTATCAAATCAGGTCAGGACTGATTCCACCTGACTTAGGCAAAACACTGAAGTTAGGATGATGCCCTTGGCCCCTTCAATAGCCATTACAAGAAGGAGGAGGAGGCTGCGTTATCCCCTAATGATGTTCCTTTGCTACGGTGAAGATTATAAAAGACTACAGACAGACTTCTCACTTGGGCTTCTTAATCAACCACCTAAAGAAAGGGGGCTGTGTAAAAATAAACCCACCTACGACTGGCCTTAGAGTGTAACAGTTTGTGGGGCTGGAAGAGCAGAGTCAAAACTACCCAACAGGGTTACGTGTTTTGGGGGGTTTGCATCACATTGTGCCAGCACGGCAGCTTGCCTCAGCCCTGTGACTTGGGGCATCTATCACCCTGGCTGTGCCAGTCAAGGTAATGCCTCCTGGTGTGGCACTGCTGGGCTGTAGGATAAACCCATGGGAACTGTGTGGTGGTATGAAGCAGAGTTACCAGAACAAGCTGGAGAAGAAATGTACTCCTTGTCCTCACTGCTGCCACTACACTCCCTGCCAATTCCCACCGTGTTAGCCAGGGGAAGAGAAGACTGAGAGGGGATCTCATCAATGCTTATAAATATCTAAAGGGCGAGTGTCAAGAGGATGGGGCCAGACACTTCTCAATGGTGCCCGGTGACAGGACAAGGGGCAACAGGCACAAACTGGAACATGGGAAATTTCATTTCAATGTGTGGAAAAACTTCTTTACTTTGAGGGTGACAGAGCACTGGAACAGGCTGCCCAGAGAGGTTGTGAAGTCTCCTTTTCTAGTGATACTAAAAACCCACCTAGAAGCGTTCCCCCACAGGTCTTGGCAGCGGGGTTGCACTAAGAGCTTATAACCCCAAATGTTTTGCACTTTCGAGCTGTGACTTCAGTGGGCTTCTCGCGCAACATTAAGCTCTGACCTTGGCAATCTGTCTTCATATACTGGTTCTTCAGGCTGGGTATAGTTTAATAGCTTTACACTCTTGGAAAACTGATTTATGAGCAGTAGCTTTATGTTTGTTTATGTATAGAGTTTATGATGTGAAACAAAATACATGTTTCTCTTAGAGGCCAACCAGAACAGCTCAGCTCTCAGTCTCCAAATAGCATCCTGGATAATTTATTTTGTTGACAGCTGGTACGACATGCTGCTAATACAACAGTAATTATTACACATTAGCAGCTACGCACTGGCTGTTTCAAAGCTCTTTGACATGCTCTAATGAATACCACTTCAAAGCACGAGGCAGATTTCTCTAGCAGGCAGCAACCCTAACTTAGAGGGAGCCAGGGAAAGTTTGCCTCTTTGTCTGATGGCTTCACCAAAGGATGTTGGTGGTGTCAGTGGTCTGAAGCCTGCATTAACTCTGAGTTTAGGATTAGGACCTCTTGCTTGCAGCACTTCTGCAGCTTTAAATAATCTCATAGGAAATGCCTTGCCCTAGTAAGTGTCTCTGGCATTCCTGGTCCCTAGTTGAACAAAATTAAGAGGAGCAACTTGGTGGTTTTTTTCTGAGCCTGCTACTGGGTAAGTCCAGCCCCGTTGATTATGGGGGGAAGTGACAGAGTTTCCAGAAACTTGTCCCAAAAGAATTAGTAACCTTGTTTAGTGTTTTCAGTAGTGCATCTCACTAAGGACCTTGTAGTTCTTCATGTCGCTCACCTTTACCATCCATGCAAAGTACCTCATAACATGAAATGTTTCCCATGAGCTCTTTTCTTCCCTCTACTTTCTTTTGTACCTAGCAAAACCCCTCCTCTCAGTTCCCCCTTTCAAATTGTGCCAAAAGACAAGCATCACAACCCACCCTACAGCTGGTCCATCTGTAGAGAGGCAGGAGGAAAGGAGAGAGACCCAGACAGAGGCTGCAGACTTCTTTTCCTCCTTCACCCCTTTTCATGGCTCAACATTCACATGGTCTTCTGTGAGAAAGTGCTGTGAGAGACATGAGCCCCTTTCCTGTAGCCTCAGAGGCAGAAAGCAGGCAGAGCCAGAGCCGAGGTGAGGATACCCTCTTTGTCTTTCCAGGATTTTATATCTCCTGTATCCTAGCTGGCTCCATCCCCCTGAGTTGTAGAGCTATATGAAAACTGTAGGAGTAAATATTGTGCATATGTAACAAGCCTTTAGACTCCTGTTTCCTGGACTCTGGCCTTCCCCAGCATCGTTGGTGCCTCGCTGTGTAACGAGGGACGGCATCTCCCCCACCACATCCCTCCTGGGTGGCTCAGTGGGGCTGTGGGATGGCCCTTGCTCCTGCCCCCCATGGGCACGTCTGGCCTTGCACACGCCTTGGCTGGGCTACAGCAGCAGTGAGCTCTGAAGAGCAATAAAATAAGAAAGGGACTTTATGTGTAAAGGTTTTCCAAGATCTGATTTCACACTTTGTCTCCTGGCTCGTGCAGTTTTCTCTTTACCCTGTCTGTTTTGCAGGGTGTTTTAACCACGGGTTTTTTAATTAGTGTTTTTTCATGCCGATGAGAAAAAGGTGTAATCTTACACTTGGCTCTTGTGTTAGAGGGAGGAAATCTTGGCATGTCCAGTTGAGTGTGCTTTGTTTAATGCGCCTGATAAAAATGTAGTTTTGCTACCAGGAACGTGTGCTACAGAAAGATACA
Organism: Tringa tobata; assembly: GCA_033628505.1. NCBI lineage: Eukaryota > Metazoa > Chordata > Aves > Charadriiformes > Scolopacidae > Tringa > Tringa tobata. Next base: position 35,017,037 of record JAHREE010000279.1, read on the forward strand.
CCCAACGGCCACTCCAACTTGTTAATATTTTTAAGTCTACATGTAAATTTAACTATATTTGCTGGTGAATTATATTACCCGTGATCGAGGTTGAGAATCCCACTACCTTCAGCAAACCCAGCTTTTAGGTTTCTGAGTGGCAGAATTTTGTAGCTGGCCTGAAAAATATCCTTTTGGTGAGGCATAACTGTGGCTTTGTAACCTGAGTGTAGTTATGCTGAATTCTCTATGATTCCTCCCTCTATGGCTCCTATATAACTCTTCTATGACTCCCCTATGAAATGACCATGGTCACTTCATCCAAAGGCTGGTCCATGCCATGGTTGCCCAGCAGCTGAGCTGACAAGTCATCTCTGCTTTCCGGCGTCTCTCCTGGAAGTTCACCCACTTTCTAAAGCAGCACGTCCATGTGGAAAACATGCACAGCTTCTTGGCAGCTTTTCTAATTTCCCAAGCACCTGTGTCAGAATTAATGAGAACAAAACTGGTTGCAAAGATCCCTTGTGATGAGTTCTCTTCCATGAGGGGTGTGGTGCCACAGTCCCATCCTCTCAACCACCTTCTCATGCTGCTTGCTGAGTTTAACCTCACATGTACAACGTGTTTGTTGCACCTCAGAGAAGTAACTTTTTTACCTCGCATTAGTCTAGTGTTTCTGGCTTTTCACACTGCTGCTTGGAGATTGGTCACACTTCTGTTGGTTTTCACTGGTCAAAGTACCATCTCCATTTTCTTTAACACTCACCAAATCCTTGCATGTGCCAGCTGAATATTCTCCCATATGTTTATTTTGAACATACGTGTTAGACCTCATCTACGTTTACAAGTACCTAAAGGGTGGGTTGAAGGATGATGGAGCTGGACTCTTTTCAGTGGTTTCCAGTGATAGGACAAGGGGCAAACGGGCACAAGCTGGAACATAGGAAGTTCCACTCAAATATGAGGAAAAACTTCTTTACAGTGAGGGTGACAGAGCCCTGGAACAGGCTGCCCAGGGAGGTCGTGGAGTCCTCTTCTCTGGAGATCTTCAAGACCCGCCTGGATGCAGTCCTGAGTGATGTGCTCTGGGCAATCCTGCTTTAGCAGGGGAGTTGGACTATCCAACTCTGTCAAATCCGTGAATTCTGTGTTTATTTTGAATGTATAAGCTGAGACATATGTACCCTGAATTCTGTGTACATTTTATTGCTGTCAGTGCTGGTATCATTTTCAGTACACCATTTTGGCCTGCTGCGTCTCAGTTTAAACATCAGTCACAGGTGCTTTCAAATTCCCTTCTTGCTGTAGCTTTTCTGTATCTCCTGGTCCTCCTGGTAGCTGTACCTCTGGTACTCTGCTGGTGCTGGAAAACTCTCCCAAGGATGCTCTTGCATCCTTCCTCATGGGCAGCAGACAGGTGCTCTGCTGCCTTGGGGGTCTCCAAGGTCTTTAAGCCATTCTGCTATGGAGGTTTTTCACCATTGCTTTGTTGATGAGACCAGTCCCCCGACAGTCCCATACAGGCAGACTCCTGGGTGGCTTCTTTGGCTTGAGGAATCTTTCCAGCTCTTGATAATCGTTAATTGTGGGTCTTTGAGAAATACTGGTCCATGCTGTTCTTTTTCAGTTGCGTCCCAAATCTGGCCTGCAAACTGACTGAGGAGGCATTCCTTCAGCTCCAGCAAAGACCATCTTCAGCTTCAGCTGGTCACCAGTGTTACTAGAAGAGGAAGACTAGAAAATTCTCTTTAAATATCCCAACACCCTCAGATATTTCATTTCCACAGGAGTGCAGTTGGCCTCATCTTAATAGAATAGGTAACTTCTTAAAAAATAGAGCCAGTTCTGGAAAAGCTCTTTGTTGGCAGCAGTAACGAACCTTCTCTCTGTTTTCTGGGGTGAAGTGTCAAATCATCTCTGTTCAGCATCTGCGTTTAGGAGCACATTTCAGTTCTGCTTCACCCTCGGGTGAAGTGCCTTGCTAGAGTGCCAGAAAAATCACATTTCCCCACAGATCTCAGAGCAGCTATCTTTGTGAAATGCTTGTGCTAAAACGCTGCTATCCATCCAGACAGAAGATGAAAATCAAAGCACGGCCCATGGTTCGGAATGGGAATAGGACTGTAAAGATCCTGAGCAGAGTGCAAGCGTGTGGGAGTGTAGGAACCAATTTTGTAAACTCCTATGGAGCACAAAGAAATTAACCAAAAAAATATCCAAAACAACTGTGTGGCAGGGAAAAGCCCTTCTTTTCTCCCCAGATGATTAAGTTCTCCTGAGACACAATCACCTTAAATTTGCACCTAAAGGCAGCCAGGTTTTACCCTTATTGGGTTCTTTGTTTTCCTTACCCCTTTGGAAAAAAAAAAAAAAATCCAGCAGCATCAGCAGCTCAGTCTGCATCTTTGAGAGAATTTTCTCCCACACGGTTTTTTACAGTTAAGAGCATTGACACCAAGTTATTGGAATTTGCTGTCTGTTGTTATTTTTTTTTTTCCTTTTCTTTGTGATTAAATGGCTTAACTTCAGAGGCTGGGCCCTGGGTGTATGGGCTGGTTTGTTTATCCCTATCAGGAAAGGGGATGGAGGGGAAAGGAACATTTACCAAAACGGTGGGCTGGAAAAGTTACCATAAAGTTACCAAAACTTGACTGGAAAAGATATAAATATTTAAAATGTCAGATCCATTTTAGTATTTCTTTATTATGATGCACCAACAATGGCTCACATTTTATTTCCAGAGACTATGGGCTTGTGTTTAAGGCTAAAACAAGCTTTTCTCCCAGTGATGGCCGGGCCAACTGCCACTCTTCCCTAGTCCTCATGGCTGGCTGGCTAAATAAGAAGGAGTCATTCAGCTAACTTCGGCATCTGCCAATTGTGCTTTCTCAGTGACCTTTCCAAAAACTGACTTCTTTTTGACTAAAAATAAATTTTACATTACCAAGCCGAAGAGGCAGACAACCCTATGCATTTTGAATAGCATCTTTGTTTCGAAATCTCTCTTGGTCCTTCTGTAATGAAAGCCTGATATTAAAAAAAAGGTGTTTTAAATTGGTGCTGAGTATTGGCTGATACTCCAAATGCAACAGGACAGTTGAGCTTCTGTGCTATCTTGTGACATGCCATCATTAGCACCTCATGAAATGGAGGGGAGGGAGAATAAAAACACTCAAACATTTCCGGAAACCTTCCTTCAACTATTTTTTTTTATGCAGGAATTTTCACTTTCAGAGTGCCTCCGTTTCCGACTGTTTCACCGTAATGACACATCCAGCTTGTGATGAAAACTTTTCAGTCAGATCTTATTGCTCAGCCTTCTTCTCTCTTTCCACCCAGCTGGNGGGTGACAGAGCCCTGGAACAGGCTGCCCAGGGAGGTCGTGGAGTCCTCTTCTCTGGAGATCTTCAAGACCCGCCTGGATGCAGTCCTGAGTGATGTGCTCTGGGCAATCCTGCTTTAGCAGGGGAGTTGGACTATCCAACTCTGTCAAATCCATGAATTCTGTGTTTATTTTGAATGTATAAGCTGAGACATCTGTACCCTGAATTCTGTGTACATTTTATTGCTGTCAGTGCTGGTCTCATTTTCAGTACACCATTTTGGCCTGCTGCGTCTCAGTTTAAACATCAGTCACAGGTGCTTTCAAATTCCCTTCTTGCTGTAGCTTTTCTGTATCTCCTGGTCCTCCTGGTAGCTGTACCTCTGGTACTCTGCTGGTGCTGGAAAACTCTCCCAAGGATGCTCTTGCATCCTTCCTCATGGGCAGCAGACAGGTGCTCTGCTGCCTTGGGGGTCTCCAAGGTCTTTAAGCCATTCTGCTATGGAGGTTTTTCACCATTGCTTTGTTGATGAGACCAGTCCCCCAACAGTCCCATACAGGCAGACTCCTGGGTGGCTTCTTTGGCTTGAGGAATCTTTCCAGCTCTTGATAATCGTTAATTGTGGGTCTTTGAGAAATACTGGTCCATGCTGTTCTTTTTCAGTTGCGTCCCAAATCTGGCCTGCAAACTGACTGAGGAGGCATTCCTTCAGCTCCAGCAAAGACCAGCTTCAGCTTCAGCTGGTCACCAGTGTTACTAGAAGAGGAAGACTAGAAAATTCTCTTTAAATATCCCAACACCCTCAGATATTTCATTTCCACAGGAGTGCAGTTGGCCTTATCTTAATAGAATAGGTAACTTCTTAAAAAATAGAGCCAGTTCTGGAGAAGCTCTTTGTTGGCAGCAGTAACGAACCTTCTCTCTGTTTTCTGGGGTGAAGTGTCAAATCATCTCTGTTCAGCATCTGCGTTTAGGAGCACATTTCAGTTCTGCTTCACCCTCGGGTGAAGTGCCTTGCTAGAGTGCCAGAAAAATCACATTTCCCCACAGATCTCAGAGCAGCTATCTTTGTGAAATGCTTGTGCTAAAACGCTGCTATCCATCCAGACAGAAGATGAAAATCAAAGCACAGCCCATGGTTCGGAATGGGAATAGGACTGTAAAGATCCTGAGCAGAGTGCAAGCGTGTGGGAGTGTAGGAACCAATTTTGTAAACTCCCATGGAGCACAAAGAAATTAACCAAAAAAATATCCAAAACAACTGTGTGGCAGGGAAAAGCCCTTCTTTTCTCCCCAGATGATTAAGTTCTCCTGAGACACAATCACCTTAAATTTGCACCTAAAGGCAGCCAGGTTTTACCCTTATTGGGTTCTTTGTTTTCCTTACCCCTTTGGAAAAAAAAAAAAAAATCCAGCAGCATCAGCAGCTCAGTCTGCATCTTTGAGAGAATTTTCTCCCACACGGTTTTTTACAGTTAAGAGCATTGACACCAAGTTATTGGAATTTGCTGTCTGTTGTTATTTTTTTTTTTCCTTTTCTTTGTGATTAAATGGCTTAACTTCAGAGGCTGGGCCCTGGGTGTATGGGCTGGTTTGTTTATCCCTATCAGGAAAGGGGATGGAGGGGAAAGGAACATTTACCAAAACGGTGGGCTGGAAAAGTTACCATAAAGTTACCAAAACTTGACTGGAAAAGATATAAATATTTAAAATGTCAGATCCATTTTAGTATTTCTTTATTATGATGCACCAACAATGGCTCACATTTTATTTCCAGAGACTATGGGCTTGTGTTTAAGGCTAAAACAAGCTTTTCTCCCAGTGATGGCCGGGCCATCTGCCACTCTTCCCTAGTCCTCATGGCTGGCTGGCTAAATAAGGAGTCATTCAGCTAACCTCGGCATCTGCCAATTGTGCTTTCTCAGTGACCTTTCCAAAAACTGACTTCTTTTTGACTAAAAATAAATTTTACATTATCAAGCCGAAGAGGCAGACAACCCAATGCATTTTGAATAGCGTCTTTGTTTCGAAATCTCTCTTGGTCCTTCTGTAATGAAAGCCTGATATTAAAAAAAAGGTGTTTTAAATTGTTGCTGAGTATTGGCTGATACTCCAAATGCAACAGGACAGTTGAGCTTCTGTGCTATCTTGTGACATGCCATCATTAGCACCTCATGAAATGGAAGGGAGGGAGAATAAAAACACTCAAACATTTCCGGAAACCTTCCTTCAACTATTTTTTTTTATGCAGGAATTTTCACTTTCAGAGTGCCTCCATTTCCGACTGTTTCACCGTAATGACACATCCAGCTTGTGATGAAAACTTTTCAGTCAGATCTTATTGCTCAGCCTTCTTCTCTCTTTCCACCCAGCTGGTGTGGCAATGACCATATCCAAAACGGGAAACAGCCTCTGAATTGATCCAGCTCCTGAAGGAAACCCTTTCTTTTTGTGGTTTGGCTTGCATATATAAGTGTACGTATATACGTATAAAAGCTTGGCCTGAAATATGACAATGACCTTCCTTAAAATAAAAGCTCGGTAGCAGAGGTGAAGCTGCAGAAGCAGGGAAAGGCTGTGTGGGATTTCGAGGGCGCTGGGCTGTGATGATGTGCTTTCTCAGCTTCTGCCATACAACAGAATTTAGGGAAAAGCTTTCAGAGCCAGAGCTACACGAGTGTCTTTACATGCAGTACCATGCTAATAAACTGGAAACTGGTCTCCCAAAAGCATAATTCCTGCTTTATATCTGTCCGCAAAAATTGGATTTGCAATATGTGTCTGTTAAATCACTGATATAATTTCAGATGGTTTCCTCTGCAGTTTACAGACCATTTCCCCAAGCCAACCCAGTTCCCATTGCATCTTTTGCCTCTTGTAATAAATCCTTTCAAGATAAATATTATTTTTTCCTGGCTTTTGTGAGAGCCAAATGGCAGGATGACAGAACTGCCAGCCTTGCAAATGTAGACTTTTTATCAAGAAAGAGCACTACTATAAGGTAGCGATGTGTGGTTGCAAACTAACCATGCTAAAGGGGGGAAAGCAGGAAAACCTCACAGCTTTGCTCAGACAAGGGCTTGGCCTCTTATTTTGCCTCTTCTTTGGGTTTTATCCAGCTGCTGTGTTGTCGAACTTTTATTTTTCCCATAATCAGGCTGATATCATAGGGATTTGCATGGAAACTGATGCCCTCAGCTCATCTCGGTGCCAGAATTACAACAGTCTCTTGTTCCTAATGGAAAAAAGATGTCAAATCTCCAGACGGCGGCAGTTCATGTGGTGAGTGATTTGCTAGCCTATATGCAGAGCCCAGTTTGATGTCTTCATCTAATTTCATGAAACTGGAGGAGAAGCAGGAAAAAAAAAAAAAGGGATGTATTGATATGGTATGTGTGTATATACATGTTCATTGGGTTGGTGTTTCTCTGCTGCTTCTGTTTGCCATCCCCATGGGACCTTGCCTCTGCCACCTGGACGATATCATCCTCTTTTGGGCAGTGTGAAGAAAAGACACCAGGATGCTTGGTTATCCCCCAAGGGAGCAAAGATGTCTTTGTTTTGGGGCCCTACAGCGATTCTGCTGCTGTGTCAAGCTCCCTGCAGGTTCAGGCAAGCATCACGAATGGTTTCTAAGTTTTGATGAAGCTTCTGGGTAGAGTACCCAGCCTTTTTGGGGGTTAACTTCTTGGTTTAAAGGAAGTTTGACCCCAAACTCTACCAGCTGAAGTAAACCATTCCTCCTCCATCCAGCAGTAGGTAAAGGGAGGTTCAGGAAATGGTAGAACTGGTAGAATGAAAACCCACCCATGTCCTCTGGCTTGGGTACCCTCATTTGGTATCATCAAAGGAGGACTGGCAGAAATGGGCCCTGAATCACGTTCAGATAATGCTGGATAGATGGATTACAGTGTTAATAATGCTGTCACTTATCCAGAAGAAAGAAGCCGACGGATAGGCCTTGTGTGTCTTGCCTCTTCTAGCATATTTAGTTCCTGGCCAAAGCTTTGGGAAAAATAAACTGCTTTTCACAGAAAATTGCCCAAACAACACCCAAATATTGACACAAGGCTGTTGCCGCACGGCAAGATTGACTCTACCTGGCTTGTCGGCTGGCTCCTTCGGAAACCGAGCCGCAGTCCAAGCTGTGAACACGTCGTAGTGTGACACTCCTACCTGATGCAAGTCGAAGCAGCTGATGCAGGAACGTGCACCAGAGAGCCAGCTCAATAAAAATCAAGACCTACTTTAGCGGTGGATTATGTGTAAGCCACAGTCATTTCAGCTTTTAAAGCCTTGGCTTCGGACCATTTTTTTTCCTATTTAGCTCACTACTTGCTTTAACCAGAGCTGAGAAAGCTGCTGACTCCGTCCCGTGAAACCTCAGCGACCCAGACGAGAAGCTGACGTGACTTAGTGCCAGCGTCGTGCTTGAAGTTACTGGCTGTTGTACTGATGTTCAAAAGACCCCAAACTCCTATGCCTTAACCCCTGCGAGAGTCTCTGCTGGCAGTCCCCATCTGCAAGCCATATCAACCTAAGTCCCCAGGAATTTTAGGGAAATGATGGTGGTTTGAAATAATAGGCTTCACATGAGTCCTTTTCCTGGGCAAGCAAGCTTGAGTGGATGGTTTCTCCTCCTACACGCACACAGGTATTCTCTCTTTCTAAACCAGGCAGAAACAGTCCCTCCCATTTACAGTTTTTGGTAAGCTTGCAACCTTGAGGGCTACAAGATGGTTCAGTGAAAGGGAATAGAGGGTTTTGAGGTATGCATGGGGAGGAATCCTGCTTTTTCCTTGGGGGTGCTAAAGTTGCCCAATATCTGGGGCTTTTTAGCTGTTGGGTCTGCAGGAGGTGTGGGAAGGGGCAGTGGGTAGAGGTCTGAAGCTCTCTCTTTGCCTCCATCCTGACGTGAAGGGGTTCTCTGAGGAGTGTCTCCTCCCTCCCCTGCCCCAGGGACATCCCTTGCAAGTGCTGAGATCCCCCACTAAATTGGTCTATTTTCAAGTATGTCAAAATTAGGGACAGAAAGGTGGTATTTATTTATGTGGTATGTGTAGATGCTTTTCTGGCTTTCTTGGGAGATGTCATCTTTCCATTCTCTCCCTCACCATCCGTCTTCTCCTCTCCTGCATCCCATGCTCCCCGCTCACACCACCCTGACGCATTACTCTCTCTAGCAGGAATTGGGGCTGGCAGGTTCTCCTGTGGCCGGAGGAGGGATTGACCTCAACAGCTGTGAAACAGCCGGGGTGATGCAGTTTGGATGTCCTCCAGGACCCTGACTCACTGCAGGGGGGTGATTGCATCCCTCCCTGGGGGGGCTGAGCTGCTCCAGTTTGAACTCCGGAACCCTTTTCACCCCTTTCCCATCCACTTTTAGGTTGCAGGATTCAGAGAGGAGGAAGGGCTCTCTGAAAGAGACCGGGGCTGCAGACGGACATTGGCATGGGTCTTGGACCCGCCCTACTTGAGAATGGCAGCATGAACATTTTTCTCTGGCTGGTCGGCCGTGTGGTGTTGTTTCGGTATGACTCAGGAGTGACTGACTTTGCCTGAAATAAAGACGCCTTGCAAGAAGGCATCCCTCTTCCAGAAGGAGGTGACTCACTGAAGATGTGCCTCCTCCCTTTTTGGGTGCAGCCACCAGCTGTGATCCCCTGTGGAGCCCTTCTTGGGTTTCTTTCACCCCAAAACACGTGCTGACTTTGAGAAGCACTTTCATTCAACATCCCGGGCCAAATTCTGCTCCCATGCACTGCGTATGGGCCAAGTGGCTCCTCGGTCCCCTGCACGCCACATCCAAGTTCTGCATTTTGGAGTGAGTTCACATGCCAGACGTGGGTTAAAAGGCACTGTTGTGAGCAGTTACTCTGATTTTCTGTGCTTAACGTACACCTTAGGATTTCCTCCAGTATTTCTGTTCCAAGCCCATACTCTGCGGATGGTTGAGGACACAGGTCTGCAGCCAAGATCTGAGGCAGGGGCCTGTCTCAGTGACCGAATATTGGCAGCAGCCAATCATCATAAAAGTTCTTCAGCCCCTGGAAAGTCTTCCAAGGCTTTTAAATTACTGACCACATTCATGCTCTCGCTGACAAAAACTTTATTCTGCGAGATGTGCATGCTGAAAGCAGGCAGGGGGAGAAGACCCTTGAGACAAGGAACCGCAGCCGTCTACGAGCAGAGCAATGAGCTGGCTTTAGGCACTGAGAGCCAGGACTTTGCTGGAGGGAAGTGCTGGCCCAGGGTCAGCACTTAAACCCAACCCCGTTCCCAAACACCTTTCTGCTCCCCAGCAAAGCAAATGTCTCACCGTTGCCCTCCTAGGATCCCTTCCAAGGTCTCCGCTATTCCACAAAGGCAAGAGTCTTCTTGGTGCCCAAAGATGCCTCATGGCCACTGGGCTTTTAAAAGTTAAGCATTGCAATGCAGAAGTTTTTATGAAAAAATTGGAAATCAGTGCTTAAAATATTCTGTTTCACTCCCTTAAAGTGCCACTAATGGTGACAGAAAAAACCGTACTTGTAGTCATTTCTTTTCCCTGCAAAAAAGTGGAGACTTAGCAGTAAATTACAGTCAGGGAAGCAGTATCTTCTCACCCTGGATATGTGCACCATAGCTTGGCTGGGCATCTTTCCAGTCCACTTTTACTAATGTTATTGGTGCCCGTGGAGACAAACCTCTGTGACAGAAATGTAAAATTTAGCTTCAGATTCACTTTGCATGGCAATAGCAGGATAACAGTATTTTGTCTTATTAGAGATTCGTAAACATAGAGCTTGGGTTTGGAAAAACCATATAAAATTAGTGTATAGCATGTCTTAGGCTTTCTTTTTTCCTCGCACTGAACTCCTGCATCCATCAAGGAGGTGTCTGCAACACACAAGAGTGTGAGTAAAGGAAATTGAAAAATCGATCCATTGCTTAAGGTAGCCCACTGAGCAAGAAGAGCATGCTCAGCCAGAACAGCCCCACCAGGGCTGAGATATTTGGGTTGAACAGGCTCCTTAGGAAGCTCAGGGATGCTCTGGAAAACAGCAAGAACAAGTTAGCTTGCTTCTGAAATGTAGCATCTTCTTGACTTCCCCAAGGAATGATGGGTGCCCAAGGTTGCAGAGGAAGAACAGAGAGGTTTCACATGCCCTCCAAAATCTGGTGTAACTGTAGGTGTAACTCTCCCCACCCCAAGGTGTCCCCTCTCAGCACTTGTATGGGAGCTGGTGACCGCCTGTGAATCTGGTACCCCACAGAGGTTCTGTGTTGGTTTTGCAAGGGAAATGGTAGTCACCTCAGGCTGGAGCTGGGGCTATGTCTGGGGAGGAGCGAGACCACTCCTCACCTCTTCCCACTTGTCAGGGACCTGCACCGTCAGATGAGTGTGGGGCTGTAGTAGGTGTGTTTTTCGCTCTCTTTTTCTCTCTCTTTTTTTTTTTTTTAATAGCCCTATCTGAAACTACAATGAGATAAGAGTTAATACCACTGCAAACAGTTTAAATAACAAATGTCTAAACATCTGAAGATAGTTTTAAATGAAGCAAAACCACAGGAAAAGCAGAAGTCACCAGCTGTGGCTTTACAACCTGAAACCCAAGTGAGCTCAGGCACAGGAGAGCGTTTTCACTAGAAAAGAAATGTCTCCTTCCTTTCAGGCAATGCTGTGACTTTGGGTGAAGATTTTTTTTTTCTCAGCCGGGAAACAAACTGAGGCATGGAAGAAGATGAAAAGCTCAATTTCTTCTCTCTGTCCATGGAGGTAGAGGGAGACACGTGTGGCTGAGCTCTGTCGCTGCTGAAGCACTTTGAGCCATGCAAATGGCAGGAGATCGGTTCAGCTCGTTGCTCTGTCATTTGCATAAGTGGCTTAGATTTGAATACACACATTTTGATACTGTCAGGCAGAAAAAAATCTGTAGCATAGTTACTGCAGCTACTTGTGTTCTTATACTCACCTAATGCTTAAAAAAAATGTGTTCTGATATGGACATTGGGCAATGCTTGGGATGGTGGGAAGGGGGATCTCTGCTGGTCCTCGGGCCTGGGCTGATCCCTGCTTGCTGGCCAACGAGCAGCACCATGGGGCTGTGGAGCTGTTCCTTGTCCCTGTCTGAGAGGCTGGAGTCTGGTGAGGGATGATGTGGCTCTGTTTTCCATGAGTTGGTGGGCCAGAGCAGCCCCTCATCCGAGTCAGGCTGCAGGAAGCCCCAGACTCGTGGCCGTTGCATTGATGTGATGGGGTAGTGCTGGTCTGACAAGACTAAATTATATATCCTGCTGTCTGAGGACTTCTGGCAACATGAAAAATCCCACAGAAGGAGGAAATCGTCATTAATTACAGTGCTAAGAGTACATGAAGAGGGCTCGAGCTAATGGAAAACTTTGTCATCTCCATTGTACTGTATAGAGGTGATCTACACCAGTAGTTTATTTGCTACCCCTACACTTATGTGACTTTTTAAGTGATCAGACCTCATCTAATTGTGTCTTTCTGGATAGTTAGTCTGATAGATTGATTTATGGCATACCTTGCTGCCTTTGCTGAACCTTTTTTGCTGAGCGTGTCCCCTCATTTTTATCTTCTAACACTCAGTCTGCAAACAGCCCTACTCTTGCCTGAGTAACATGCTAACCTTGGATGCCAGATGCTTGTTCTTTCACACCAAGATCCCAAATTATCTCTGGTGAAAGCTGATACTGTCTTAAGTCTGCTGAGTCCAATATAAATGATGCTCTGGCCTTGGAAACATGAGGCTACCAGCAGATTCTGCTTCAAGCTTCTCCTCTTCCCTGTTTGTGAACAGAAGGTCAGAAATACTCCAGGACCATCTCCAATCTCACCCTGCCCCCATCAGCTGCCTTGAACTTTGAGGCATCACAAAGAGGGGGAAAAACCTCTCCAGATCTCCCCAGCAGCCCAGCTATGAATTGTCCCAGCTGGAACAAGTTTATGCCGATTTTTGCAAGACTTTTGAAAGACCAGGAGACTGGTGGTCCAAGGCTTGTCCCTCAGTGGTAATGAGACTCATGCAAGTAGGAGTCTTTGAGGATGTGCCCACCTAAGCAAACACATCATGGTGGATAACGTAAAATCTGGAGGGCATTTTAAAAGGTTATGAAAATATTTAATAATGACAAAGTGGCTCAAAAAAATACCCAGGGGAATATCTCCCAATGCTACCAGTGAATCGCTATTTATTAAGAAAGGTAAAACAGCAAACCCCTGAGGACACACATAATCAGCCAAAAATTATGTTATCTTTCAGGATGGTGTCTCTGATTTGCTCGGGTCAAACAGTCACCTATGTTTTTATCTGCCTGCCTTAGCCATGAACATTTTAGGAAGCTGAAGCTAAAGCTATGAGAAGTATTCAAAACACATCAATGAGACTCCAAACTGTCTCAAACCTGATTTCAATGAAGACATCAGAAATTATGACTCTTTTCTTTGCCTTATGGCATTTTAATCCTTTGCTTGACTTGTGTCACATTTTTAAAACCTTCCCTGAAACCAGAAAGGCTGGAAACTTCATGTAAAAAGAAGGGGGAAATTTCACCTAATGTGGTTTCCAAACAGACTTTCATAATCTCTGAATAAAAACCCAGAGTTCCAAAATCCCCTGGACCTGAGTAGAGGCAAAAAAAAGTGCTTATTCAGTTATGATCCAGTGGCTATGGCTTTGCCAGGTGCTCTGTGTGCCACTGTCTTTGTTGGCGTGTAGATATTCACTAGCTGTACAGGTTTCTTTCTGAAGCGTTATTAAATCAGGTAGGAATTTCTCAATTTGCTCTCTTCTCACCTGAGTTTTAAGGAACTGTTCAGTAAGTTATTCTGGACTTCAAATAAGCTCTTTGATTTCACCTTAGGTCTCTTGAGCAGATGTTGTGACAGCTAGATAGGTCCATGCTGAGCCATGACAGTTGTACAGGTATTTCAAGCTACTTTTGTAGCCCTCTTGTAGCTTTCACAGCATTATGAGCCAATTCTCACCTTCCTTCCCTCAAATATTCCCCAACAATGAGACACTAGTTTTGGCCTCATATGTTTTAGATCAGATATTAGGAAGAAATTCTTTACTCTCAGGGTGGTGAGGCAGCAGAACAGGTTGCCCAGAGAAGTTGTGGATGACAGGCTGGTTGAGACTTTGAGTAACCTGGTCTAGTGGCAGGTGTCCCTGCCCAGGGCAGAGGGTGGTGGTAGAACCAGATGATCTCTAAGGACACCTTCCAACCCAAGCTTCCCAGAAGGTCAGGGAATCACTGTGCACGTGGGGACTAGTGGTTTCAGAGATGGTGTCGTACAAGCCTGTATATCATATAGGCATAATCAAATACTCTCTGTGCTCAGCAAAACAAGTATGGCCAGAAGTGTGGGTAAGCAGAGCTGCGGTGAGCCGGGACAACCCAGAAGTGCAACAGCTCTACTGATCTCATCTTGAAAAACTTTAACCCCCACTGTCAATGAGGCTTCGCAGCTCTTTCCAAGCCTGGAAATGTGAAATGACCTTCTGTGAGTCTTGGCCAGTGCATTTTGTCTCGATATGTCCGTCACCTTTGAGGGAGTGCTTTGCCAGAGGTGAGGTACTCGTCTACCTGCAAAAGTAAAGCCTGAAAAAGCTCTTTCATGGGAGAGACATCTGTGTTGGGAAAGGGGGAAGGAACAGTCTGCTGATGGAAGATTTGGTGGAAAAATTATTGGTTTCTGCTAGGTTTTTTTTTATGGGCAGGAGCAGCTGACAAATCCATCCCGCCTGTGCTTTTTGTGTGGCATTGCAAAATTAGAAAGTTTTTTTTCAATGAACATGAAATTGCTGAAGAATAGAAACTGAAGTGCCATAAATAGCGCTGGCCCCTTTGAAGCCACAAAGAGGAGGCTGTTCTGCTGGGAGATGCCAGGCCTGGGAACACGAGTTTTCTTTGTTCCTACGCCATTATGCAGCAGCTGGCGTACTTTGAACACGACTCCCAGATTTGCTTGTGCTGTTAATTCGGGACAAAGAGGAAACAGGGATGGGCTGTGAGCGGGGCACCAAGAGACATCCAAGTCCTTCAACCCACCTAGCTCAATGGGGCAATGGTCTTCCAAGGAGACACGTGGTAGGGTAAAGAACAGGTCTGCAAGGAAAATTTGGACGGAGCAAATTGTTTGAGCCCCCTAAAGAGTATTATTGTTCTGTGTTGTCTCAGGAAAGATAAAGAAATCCCGGTTCTTTCTCTTAGGAGGTAGGGCTTTGTCTCCATTGTCACTGTCACCATTGCCAGTGGGTTTTGCATTGGGGATGGTGGGAGCTGACACAACTTGTAGCTTGTCCACCTTTCTTGAAAGGAGCATTTTAGTGCCCTGTTTGAGCCATTTGGCTCAAAATGCACCTGAGGCAGCCGCTGGGGTTAGTGCTGAGACCCCTTTGTGGTTACACCCCAATGCCAGGAAGGGTAAATCATGGGCAGCTTCAGTTGGATGCCACTCCCCAAAGGTATCACCTAATAAAAGGTGGTTGAACTGAACCCAAACAGACATGGGACAATTGTAGAAGCCTGTTATATCTGGTGCAAATGCACATCTCTGGGGAATTGAGACCCTGTCCTACATCCCCATCTACTTTCTAGATGGATCGTGTCTTGGCTTGAAACTCAGAGCTGCTTTCTCCCCTGGCTGTCCATGGCTGTGCCCTGTCTTCACACAGCCCTTGCTTGGCTTTCGGCATTGGAAATGAGGATGGTCATTAAAACCCACTGACCTTCAAAAGAGCCCCAAACTAAACCCTAACAATGTTTTTAATAAAGGATAAGGTGCTGACTCTGAAGGCTTTTTGTCTCGTGCACTGCACACCGAATAATGGCACAAGAGGTGCTTATAAATGGGAACTTTATTAAACTTCACTAAAGGACTCTCAGTTGCCCCTTTCAGCCTTGTCATGGGAGAACCGCTGCAATAAAACTTAGTTTTTAAACCAGGCTGTGGAAAGCAGGTTTAAATGCTGTCAGTGCTTTTATTATATGGGTATGCACGGAAACATTTTCTTAACTAATGAACACATGGTGAAGTCGTTAATTGGTTTTTAGGTGCCTGCGAGCCTCTGTGCATTGCACTGTTTAATTGCTTGCTCAGTTTTCAGTCTATGAATGGTGCAGGAATAAATGCCCCACGGAGCCAAGCTTAGAGGACAGACAACCACAATGCAGGGGGGTTAGGCACAGTTTCTCCAAGGAACAGTAGCCAAGATCTGGGGGAAAAACCTGCCAAAATCATCAGCTGAAGTAAGTAACTCAAGAAGGAGCCGGGCAGGTTTCCAGAGCTGCAGGGTATGCGGTAAAGCTATTAACAGGATTTTTGGTTTTAAGATAATGAGAGATTGGTTAGCGATTGGGATTTCCTGGACTCACAGGGCTTAGGAAATGGTAGAAACATGGATGTGGATGGCTTGGCTGGGGGAGGAGGGTGTAGGGGCTCCGCTGTGCCCACCAACCAGACTCTCCTGCCCTAGCATCCACCCAGTTCCCTGCAGGAGAAGGTTATATTCACTATTCTTCCAGTCATTTGGACAAAGGAGCTGGTTATTTTCAGGGACAAAACTCACAAAACCTACCCGGTGGCCACAAGAGCACAAAGGGGTGTCTGCTTGCAAAATGTAACTTCTGGGGTTTTAATGACAAACCCTGTCCTTGCGTTTGGAGGAACTGGAGAGAAATTTTTGATTTTAAGGGTTTTCTGACAGGTTGGAGGAATGCATAAAAATGAATCAGCCACTGACCATGGGGTCTAAGTCCAGGCAGACCCAGAAATGGGTTAGTGTGTGCTGTCACCCTGCTGAATAGCCAGCAGGACCTTGGATGATGGATTAGTCATCTTATTGAGCTTCTTATTTGTCTGTGCCCTTAGGTTCCTCCTGCTTTTCTGCACACCAGGGACCGGAGCTGACCCTCTCAGATCTGACCCAGAGGGCTGCCATCCTGCTGCCCTTTAGTGGCCTCTGAGTGGTGGTAACCAACACGTTTGCCATGCCCGTGGGGCAAGGGAAGATATCCCCTCCAAATCCTCTGATTGCTCCCTCCTTGATCTTTTTTTTTAATATGCATGAGGTACACATAGCATAAATTAACAAAGCCCGTCAGCCTAAATAAAGCAAGTCATCTTCAGGTGGGCACGCAAGGTGGACCCAGACCTTTCCTAAAGCACTTTGCTACAATTAGGTTGTGCCAAAACTGGCAGGTAGGTGGGATCGCATCTGTCTGCGTAAGGGCTAATGTGATCGTAGGATGCCTCTTTGCATCAGGTTTTCTCCATAAGCAAATGATCATTGCAAGTCTCTCGGCATACTTTACAGTAATCACCAACAGATCAAATGAACAGTAATAAAATAACTAGCTTTCCAGAAAAATAAGTTTAAATCACACTACCAGCTGTGTCTTCACAAACGCCTTTAAGAGCTGAACCGAAAGTAAATAATGTTCAAACCCCAACTATGTATAATGGAAATAGTTAATTTTATGCCCATGCATAAGTTTTCTCTGTCTCTGCCTCCCTGAAGGGTTTGCTTCATCTTGGTGTCTTTTAGTATTAACCAAGGTTCCATGACTAATGCAAAGACATTGGGAGTTTCAGTTACTAGAAAGGGATATTCAAATACTCAAATATTTGTATGTACTAGCCCTTGTTAAATTAAAACTGTCTTAATCACGGGTTTGTTGCAAGAATCTTAATTCCCATCTTGACCTAATGTAATCCTGTACCATAACAATTTAATGCCTTCTGAGAAAGCCTTGCTTCAGTTTTCCCCACCCTTTGTTGTATGAGGCCTGCCTTACGGTGACTTGGGAGCATACTGGTATATCCTCCCTGCTGCGGACAAGGTTGGCTGATGAGCATCCACAAGAAAAATACCCCAAATAGCAAGGTTAAAAAAACAATGAATTCTCCCTACTTGCAGTGATCCTACTCAAGCAGGAGACAACAAATGTGAAGAAACAGTGTATGACGTTAGGCATACCCTAAAGGAGTGGAGGACAACATTAGTGGCTACAGTTAGGCATGCAGGTGGTTCAGCACATTGACTAGGTGGAAAGCTGGTGGCAATGAGTATCGTTGCCTGGAGGGAGGTGGAGATTCAGGCCTGGAGACTGGTCCCTTACAGTGTGGGGCCGGGTCCATCCAAAACTCTGGAAATTTGAGAAAAAATTTAAGAGCCAAGCAAATGACACTTAGTTTCAGATGGAGTGAGAAACTTGAGCAATTCAAAGAGGCTGGCTTGTTGTTTCTTTTTAAACCCATAAAGTGTTGGATTCCTGTTTTGAGGAAAAAGATGACTAAACTTTGACATTCACTGCCTTGCCAGTGTGAGTTTCCCACATTCACACAGATGCTTTTCCTAGAAGAAATCATCCAGAGAAACAATATGCCTTTTGTTAAGAGCAGCCGGTGAAGTTAAATAATGCTGCTTTCAGACTCCTCCAGGATAACGGGAAAAGCTTGGTGACCTTTTGGTTTGCTGTCTGCCATCATCTCGAGTCTGGCTGGGCTTTGAGGGCTGCAAGGTGACAGACAGGATGCCCCAGGCCCTCTGAGGAGTTGCGTTTGGTTTCTGGAGTACACAGCGAGCAGCTTTCAGGTGAAAGCACAGGGAGAAGAGCTGCTGGGTGGGATGAGGAGACGCCAAGTCTAGAGGCTGACACCTACTTGGAGTCACTCTCCACGGCACTTGAGAGGATTAAATAGAGACAGAAAAGAGCTCTTTTAGAACCTCTTCTGTCTCAATCTGTGCCTGGGCACACTTACTTCAACGACTTTGTTTTTGTTTGCCTCAGCTTGGTTTTGGATCGTTTCCCACCTCTTTCTAGCCAGCCCTCTCGTGCCTCTTTCTGTTCTCATTTGTTTTAGCAAAACGAGTTCCCCTCTCCTGCTTTCCCTCTTCCCTCTTCATCGTTCGTGGTGGTGGTCGTGGTGGCAGAGGGAAGGATCTTTCGAATTTTGTGGTTCTTTTTCAGAGAAGAGCTGCTTCCTGGTTGTTTTTTTTTTTTTTTCACCATGCAAATCGCATTACTGAGGCAACGTACTTTAGATGAGGCTGCACACCACTGCTAGAGAAGTAGGAAGCTTCTAAAAAACCACAAGCTGATTACAATTTCTGTAACGGGTTTTATCACAGGTGTGCCATGTGGAGTATCACAGAATCACAGAATCACATGGGGTTGGAAGGGACCTCTGGAGATCATCTAGTCCAACCCCCCTGCCAGAGCAGGTCCACCTAGACCAGGTTGCACAGGAACGTGTCCAGGCAGGTTTTGAATGTCTCCAGAGACGGAGACTCCACCACCTCTCTGGGCAGCTTGTTCCAGTGCTCTGCCACCCTCAAAGTAAAGAAGTTCCTCCTCAGGTTTAGGTGGAACTTCTTATATTCAAGTTTGTGCCCATTTGGTCTTGTCCTATCCCTGGGCACCACCGAAAAAAGACTGGCCCTATCCTCCTGACACCCACTCTTTAAGTATTTATAAGCATTGATCAGATGCCCCCTCAACCTTCTCAAGACTAAAAAGACCCAAGTTCCTCAGCCTCTCCTCATAAGGCAGATGCTCCAGGCCCTTAATAACCTTTGTAGCCCCCTGCTCTACCCTCTCCAGCAGTTTCCTGTCCTTCTTGAACTGGGGAGCCCAGAACTGGACACAGCACTCCCGATGGGGTCTCACCAGGGCAGAGTAACACGAGGATAACCTCCCTCGACCTGCCGGTCACACTCTTCCCCATGCACCCCAGGATGCCATTGGCCTTCTTGGCCACAAGGGCACATTGTCGTATGCAAATAGCTTCTCAAAAGGCTCAGGTGATAGTTCGTTATAAGGGCCATGCTTAGGTGTTAATGTAACGACTCGCTGCAGACGCTTAGTGTACATTCCCGGCTTGCTTTAGCCAATTGCTTGTTGAAGCTCTTAGCCAGCCCATCTGGATGATGCTGGGAAAGGAACAGGGCATCTCATTTAGGGGACTCGCACATACTAGTGACACATTTAACTTGTGTATAAAATAACTGTCCATCCACCTATCAATCCTGAGTCACTTAGATGGTGAACTAAAGAGAAATGATGATTTAAAAAAGAAAAAGGCCGATATGTTTTGACCTGTTTTCAACAAGTTGAAGAACCAGAATCTTTCAACTGCTTTGTAAATCATTGAGCTGCCAAGAAGGCCAACAGCATCCTCAACTGTGTCAGGAACGGCATGTGAGTAGGACTCGGGAGGTAATTGTCCCCCTGTACTCGGCACTGGTGAGGCCCCACCTCCAGTACTGTGTCCAGTTTTGGGTCCCTTACCCCCAAAATGACATTGAGGTGCTGGAGCGGGTCCAGAGAAGGGCAACCAGAAGCTGGTGAGGGGTCTGGAGAGTAAGTCTTGAGGCTGAGGGTGCTGGTGTTGTTCAGCCTGAAGAAAAGGAGGCTGAGGGGAGACCTTATTGCTCTGTACAACTCCCTGAAAGGAGGCTGTAGAGAGATGGGGGTCGGTCTCTTCTCCCAGGTCACAGGCGACAGGACAAGAGGAAATGGCCTCAAGTTGTGCCAGGGGAGGTTCAGATTGGATATTAGGAAAAATTTTTACACTGGAAGGGTTATTAAGCATTGGAATGGGCTGCCCAGGGCAGTGGTTGAGGCACCATCCCTGGAGGTGTTCAAAAGACGGGTTGACATAGTGCTTAGTGACATGGTTTAGTGATGGTTTTTATCAGTTAGGTTGATAGTCGGACTAGATGATCTTAAAGGTCCCTTCCAACTGAGACAATTCTATCATTCTATATCTGGATCACCCTCAGAGACAGGCGCATGTCCCCAAAGACATCAAGGCAGAAACCGAATTCCAGAGCTTCCCGATTCGCTAAAATGCGCTATGAATTTTTCTCTGAGTTTTTAAATGCACAATGACAAAGAGGGGAACCTGCTCTTTCATGGGCATGGAGACTTTCTTGAGTGAAATGGAAAAATAAGGTGACTTCTTAAAAAGTGCTCTCAGTGGTACTTGCAGTGACTGCCCCCACCTCACTGCCCCATCTGTCCTTGCCTGTTCAGGACTCAGCTGGGGCCTTTGCAATGAATTTGTGAAATCACAGCGAATGTGCGCCCCTCCCTGTCACAAGCTACACTAGTGGGAGTGGGAAATGATCTCTCTCCTCTTCCAATGAGAAGGTAACACCAGGGGAGAAGTCGGTGATGCCACGGGGAGCACCTGTAGTGCTGCAGCCCCATGTGCACCAGGTCAGCACGCTCCCGAGCAAGCATGAACCGTGAGGTGGGGTGTCTCTGGTACGATTTTGCTCATTTTGGGTACACTATGTGGCTTCTTGCTTACGGGATGCAGCGAGGCACTCAGTTCTTTCCCCTCACCATGACAGCAGAGTACGAGGTCACAGAGTTTCAGTGGTCCCTGCTCACCCTCCGTATGGTGAGGAACACCTAGGGGCTTGGGGACAAGAGGGAGTGGGAGGGACCTGCACAGCAGCTTCAGATAATTTGGACGGAAATAAATATATTTAGGCGTTTTGGTGCATCAAATTTCCATCGCACTTCCTGCTGCCGAGCACAGAGCTGACAGGCTTTTCATTAAAATGGGCTTTTCCACGAGCCAGAAGCAGCAAATCAAGCTGGCAGAGTCCCAGGCGGACAGAAGCCCCAGCTGGGGGGGGGAAGGATGAGACAGGAGAAGAGCATCTGGTGGGGCCACCGGCTCGGATGGAGGGGTGTGAGCTGCAGGGGCCAGCAGACACTCCTCGATGTCCTTGCCCCTGCTAAATCTGTCCCTGTACCACCCTGCCCCACACCACCCAAGCGGGAGGAGGAGATGAGGCAATGCTAAAGTCGCTCCTTTGCTGCCACCAAATGTTTTTGGGGTGGGGACAGCGTGTGCAGGCTGTGACAAGAGGGAGGCGTGTCCCTCGCTTCAACAAATCTCTGTAAATCGTGGCAGGGGAGCATCCCTGTCCCTACGCAAATGCATTTCTTCAAAAAAAACCCCACAAACCTGAACTTATTTATAATTGTCAATTTGGAAACTATAGTAGGCGACCTTATGGATGTCGAACCAATCCAAGCTGGAATGCAGATGTTGGTACAGATGGCACGGGGCATGATTTAGTCATGACGACAGCAAAAAATATCTGGGGCACCATCCCTCATATCAGTCTCCCACATAACACATTTTCCTAGCCAAGTAATGCGATTTTTGGACTTTTTCCAAACCACCGCCTGCATGTACTATTGTCTCTCTTAACTCAGAGAGCCTGGCCGGAGAAGTTAACATCAAATACCCATCTGAACTGAAAAGGCTGTTGCTAAGAATGAGTTTTGCATCAAGTCCTGGAATAAAAAGGACTTCTTTTTTTTTTTTTCTCACATTTGTGAAATGTATTTGGTTTATAGGTGCTCAGCAGATGTTTCCACCCTCATTAAGAAGTTCCAGGGACTTTAAAATTTTGGCTTGTGCTAGAAGGAACTAACTTGTATGCATTTAAA
The DNA here is from genome assembly GCA_033628505.1 of Tringa tobata. Taxonomy (NCBI): domain Eukaryota; kingdom Metazoa; phylum Chordata; class Aves; order Charadriiformes; family Scolopacidae; genus Tringa; species Tringa tobata. The sequence goes on from JAHREE010000279.1 coordinate 35,038,828, forward strand.
AAGGCAAAAAGCTCACAGAATCAGTGTTCAGGAAACATACCCATTCCACTCCAGTCCCCCTGCCACTGTTTGTCTGATGATGTTATCAAGCCTCAGTTCATTCTGAACACATGCCTGGGGTAGGGGACTTTGTTTTCTTCCTGTTACTGCCGAAGACACTGAAGCAGAGAGGTGAAGGGCTGAAGCCAATGGGACTACAATGGCTCCAACGTGAAGCAGAGACATGTCTTTGAGCCCACCCATCCCACGTCAGGATGCTTTTGTGCTGCGGAATTTGTCCTTTTTCCTCCTCCTTCCTCTCTTACCTCGTGTTGTTTTTGAACTGGTGGAGCCCTGGTGCCAGATTACACCCAGCTGGTAGTGATCTGCAGCACCAGGCAACCAGGGTCAGGGTCTAGTTTCCAGCCCTACCTGGCTTTGCAGAGCTCAGCCTGTCCATAACAAAACTATATGTGATGGCTGGAGAACGCAGGGTCAAAATCGGAGATGTGGTTAGTTTTTTCTTGAATAGGATCTTCCACAGGTGTAGTGTGGAGGATACAGATTTTTTCCACATGCAACCAACGCCAGATATTCAGACTAATGATGCTGTGTAACATTAAGGATATCTGTTTGGCTTTTAAGCAGATTTTCATATGTTTATTTATCCTGTGAAAAGTTGGAGGAACATAGAAGGTATTCAAATTTTATAATGCTGTCCTCCTGTTTGAAAAAAAAACCCCTCACCATCATCTTCATCTTGAAGAACACTGAAGGTCTTCTTCAGATCTTTCCATGCACACTTATTTCCCAGAAAATGTAGTTGACTTTAAAACATCTTATTCAGTGATGATGCTGTTCACATTGTCACAACAATCTCAAAAGAAAAAGCACTTCTGAGTAAGGCAATTTGTTACCTGTTTATTTTGATGACAACCTGAACTCTAGGTTTTTTTAAGCTGTTTGAGGATTGAACACTACAAGTAACCCTTTAATGTTGGTAATATCAGAGAATAACTGATGTATGGTAATATCCTCTTTCCAGACTTGCTGGTACAGAACAGGTATTGTGCATCACCCTGCAGCAATGTGCATACTGAGAAGTAAACCACCGATAAAGTTGTGTTCACACAGCAATTTTGCAAAAGGACTTTCTAAAATAACCTGGTTATGAATCAGTGCTTTTCTGGTTTTAAGCATTAAAACATCTGGTTTAAAGCCTGTCTCCTAGAAGATGAAAATCTTCAGCTGCAAGGTTTGCAAGTGTTATTTTCTTTTTCCAGGGAAATTTTTTTCACAACAAACTGTCATAAACAATCACAGATACTTGAGTCAGAGATCACCAACATTCCCAGCAAAGAGCATGGTCAGGTCAAACAGCTACAGTGAGAATTGGCTTGGAAAAAAATATCCCTAATAGCACAGTCCCCTCTGGGGTGGGGGGGCATTTTAATTCAACCAATACAGGAGGGTCTTGACTTCACTGGAGTATTCCAAAATGCTCAAATGCTTTGGGCACCAATATCTATCGTTCACCAACTGTAACACCCAGAGCACCAATCCGGGGTTAAAGACTGTAACTTACCTCATGTGATGTTCAGGGGCTGTTGGACACCCATTACGTTGGATAAAATGCTTCCACACGGAATGGACCATGTAAGATGCTTCCATGTGTTGTTACTACACAGCACACACAGGGGCTGAGAGGGAGAAATGTTGACCTTCCTTTTCTAAAACGTTCAATGTCAGGGCAGGAGAGCCTGTTTGCTCTCCCCAGATGCTGGTAGAAAGAATAATAAATGATAAAACACAAGGTTTTATTGTTGTTGTTTTGTTTTGTTTTTTTTTCTAAAGACAGGGCCAAAATAGACGTTTGCCCCAGAAGCAGAATTATCTAGGAGCTGAACAACATCTTCCATTATATTTACAGCAGGCAAACTGAAGAGCTTTACCTATTTACAGTAAACCAGGAGCATTTAAAGCACGAACTAAACCCCGAACCTTTTCTAATCTAGAGGTTCTGCACAACAATTTTATTTCTAACTCAGCTTTCCAGATTCGATACATGGTTAGGAATTTGATTTTTATTTCTCAATAAACATCTGCTACATTCTGATTTATTAATAAACACGGTAATGTGCAATAGCTAACACAGCACAATTGCTTGGGGTTTTGTAAGTGTTCAAATTATTTTAATACTTGTTTTGTATTAATTAAAGACATAATCTTAACTGTATAGATAAGTATTCTTGTGTCTCTAGTACTCTCAACTAGGTATCAGGGTTCTTTTTTAAGTTTGAATTTGCACATATAACACCCTATCTAAATCTCCTGTTGTATGCTTGTTTGCTGGAATATTACATCCATGTATTAGATCAGCGATTAAGATCTTTAGTCTTAATTTTAGCAGGCTAATGGATAAGCCATAGCACGGCGTTTGCAATCCCGTTTGACACCTTGTGTTGGTAAAAGAAAGAAGTGAAAAAAAAAGACTGCTGGAGTCAAAGATTACGAGTCCCACCCAACTCTCCTTGCGCTTCATGCTAATTCATCACATCTACACGTAGTGAGGGGAAGCTGTTTATGCCTCTAAATGTTGGGTGTGCTTTGCTCTGACCAAAATCACATCTGCCTGGGCGTTCTGTATTTATTTATTTTTTTGCATCTCAGTTTAATAATAATCCTAAATGACTTTGTGCTCCTACTAACTGGCTAGTGAGTATTAAAGCATTACATATATAAACAGAATCAGACAAAAATCTACATTATGAGAGGTAGCTGAAATCACTACAGCTGATGTGACATGCTATTAGAGCATTAGCGATAGGTCAGGACCCGCTCCAACCGGCGGCTCTATTCATTCACCGAAACAGTGCCTTTTCATAAAAAATGATGAGTGAGAAAGCGCCTTAATAAACTGTGAGAAGAGATGGAAAATACCTTAACGTGCTTCCAGAAGGAACGAGTGACACACAACGCTGCTGTGCACCTTGCAACGAGAGCAGTCACTGGTGCTGCTATTAGTGAAACAAAGCCACATTAATCTTAAGCATTTTACTAATTAAAAATAAATGCGTATTAAGAAGCTCTGTAATTCCCCACTGAATTCCCCCATGAAAGAAGAGTGTTTGCTGAATTTCTGAGCAGTGAACTAACCCTGCCAGCCCTTGCGAGATGGGGAAAAGCGCATTGATTTTGATGCTTTGATGCTTTGATTTCCCTGGGGCAGTGATGGGCATCAAAGCAGGTGAGAGATGCTCGGCCGGGGGAAAATTTTGCCCTGAAGTGTTACAATTTAGAGAGACGCTGTCGGGTCAAATGCGCTCTGCGATGAAGCGTTGTTAAAAGCAAAACCTGGGGAAAAAAACAATTAAATAGTTCATTCATTTCTTATCCTCTTCTCTCCAAATTTACTGGAAACCTTTTCCACCCTCTCCCAGCAGCCCTCCCGGCCAGGCCTGGCCCCGGACATGGCCGTGTCCTGTGGGCCCATGAAACGTGAACTGAAACACAACACACATCTCCCCAAACCAAGAATACAACCAAACAGGTAACTTTCCTAACTGAAAGCTACCAAAAGGTAACTTTCCATAGCATGGCATGAAATACAATTTACAGGGATAATCAAACAAAAGGTTTAAAATTGGATTTACCTTACAGCTTGACTTAAATAATGCTATTTTTTTTACAATAAAGATAACAGTATTATACTCCATGTAAACCTGAGGTGAGAAAGTTTACCCACTCAAGTAATCTAGAAAGTGTATAGTACATTTGCTAATTAACTATAATAAAATGCTTCTTTTTGGAAAGACTGCTGGCAATAAAAGCAGAGATGCCGAAGGAATTTAAACGTAAAAACACATTTACTAACAGACTTATTAATACACCAATTCTTTATTGCATTTAGTATCTCATCATATGTTTACAGGACCAAGATATTAATATTTTGAAGCGTCCTTCCCCTTAGTAAGCACATCTGTGTGTATGTGCGTGTACATGCATTTGTCCCAGCCAGGGATAACCTTCTCAACCTTCTCCTCCCAATTCCCTTCTCTCCAAACAGGAATTGCATCTTCAACCCCTTTGTTTTCACGTATATAGTTATCATAACAATACTAACCAGCCTTTGAAAAACGTCTTCCGTCCTCTCTTGCCGTAAAGAGTTTCCAAGCTGGCCAGGCTTCGAAACACATCCTAAATATGGAACATTTCTGATGCGCTGGTAAAGATTTTTGCTGCAGGGCGGATGCATTAAACAATGACCACCAGCAAATGGACCCTTTAAACCACTGATGGTTGCATTTAACAAGATCAAATGAATTTGCCTCCTCCGCTCCAAATATACTGCTCACACTGAGGTTTTAGCGACTGCGGGATTAAGAGAAATATTTGAAGTATTGCAATTGCTCCTTCAGATTTTTAGAAGTACTCTCCCTTGACTTTTTCCTGTTCAGTTACCCTCAAATTAATATCAGCAGACTACCAGCGATGATGCACACTCCCCGGCCCAGCTTAATTTAATCGTACATTCAATTCATCAAGTATTCCAGTGTTTCTCATACACTACAAGATATCTATTCTTTAGCAGATAAAGAGGAATTATCACCTCATGGGACAAGCCAAACAGCAGCTGACCGAATTATAAAATAAGTCTGTGTAACTATCCTGGAAATTAAATATACCCCATATCTTGCTACAATAAAAATAGGGTTTTTTCCTCTTTCCTTAAAAAACCCTTATTTTCTCATGCCTAGATCTCTCCTCCAGTTTCACCTTCAAAAGAACCAAGCGAAACAGATCATGAAGGAACTCTAGCAAAGCATTAGTAACTTTTTTGACTGAAAAGGCACTTCCACGTCCTGATGCCACCCCAGGGATTCTGAGCGACAGTGCAGCGGGACAGCATCAACGCTGATGCAGTTCCCTCCTTGGAAACGCTGGCTGTTGGGTTCTTAAGACCGTTTTGACCCTTTCCCCTTACTTTTCACAGGCAGAATTGAAAGAATCTATTTTTTTTGTTGTTGTTTTGTTTTCCTTCTTAACAGCCACTTTCTCTGGATCTGACAAGTGAGCACCGTGCCTGATCAGATAATGGATGTTTACACGCCACGGTCAGTGTTTCCAAACTGCTCCATTGTCCCCAGCATCCAGCGGCGAAGCCCCGATGCCCGTCGGGACAAGAAAGCAGCAGCAGAGGAAGGAAGGGTTTCCTGCCCGACAAGAGCAGGCCTGTTTAATTCAGAGTCGGAGTTCACTGCCCATTCAAACCCATGAAACGGATTGCCTGGCTCTGCCTCGCCGAATATTAGCAAATCCCAAGCGAACCGTGTCTAATAAAAGAGGGCGAGACGACGGCGCAGCGCTGGCAACGCGGCAGGCAGGGGAACGATCACAAAACTGTCCTTTATTTGTTTGTCCCTCCGGAAAAAACATCCGCTCCGCTGCCATCCGGCGATTTCCCTCCGCGCCGCTGCGATCCTTTTGAACGGGCTAAAAGTCGGTTGAGAGATTTTGGGGGGAAATTTTTTACAGCCCGGCTGTCGTGCAGATTTGGGTGGCTTTGCTGATTTAGAGAACAGTATTTCATTAAGAACCATTTTTATCCTCGGCTTTAGGGTTTGTATCTCCATCAGGAGTGGGTTTCTTCTTCGAATTCAGGCACCGTGACATCCGTGATGCTTAGGCACTTGACAACATGGTAGATGTGAAGATCTGCTGCAAAATCTGGGGGATCTCCTTGGTATCCATGGCAATAAAAGACCGACCTGCTGGTAGCGTCCTCTGCAGCCTAAGGAGCAGAACGAGGGACAAGACACAATTACCATTTCAAATTATCTTCCCTACCACAAGTCGGGGTTCCTTAAGAACGGATGTTTTTCCTTTTGAATAGCTTCCCAGTCCATCGCTGTCACCGTGCAATTAAAGGCTTGGGAAAGCAGCAGTGGGAGGAAACACTGAGAACAGCTAAGTCACAGAGGCCCTTCCAGCAAGATAATCAAGAGCGTTTCTAGAGATTTCTATTCACGTCCTCTTTCTGACGTGCAAAAACTCCCTGTTGATCAAGGTACCAGGGACCCCAGGAGGTATTACCACAGCTGGATTTCTGAGGGCAGCTAGAGATTTACTCTGGAAATGAAGATATTTGCCTACTCTAAATAGATTACCATGAACTCGCAGCTCTCTCAGTTCAACACCTCCAGTAATTCTAAATGTGCTCTTTGTATTTTCTCCTTGAGATCGCAGCAGATTGGATGGAAAGATATTTTTCTGTCAATATTAGCTTGACACATTTTTTAGTCACAGCTTAACCCTCCTTAAAAAAGCTAAACAAGATGCATGTTACAAACCCCATCTCCCTCATGTCCCATCAGCAGGCTCAGAATTTGATTTTTCACTGCTTTTTAAACAAGTTTATGCTCCCCACCATTCCTCCAACTTATAAAGTGAGTTTTTAAAAAAGCTGCCACAGAGAATTCCCTTCTCCTTCCCCCACAGCAGTTACAGGAAGGCTTTGTCTAATTCTGCACTTCCACGTACATAGAAATGCATTTCAGTGACAGCATTGTGTGCATTTTCCACAGCCAGTGAAGTAGGCAATTATACGATCTCCTCTTACACAGCAGGGTATGGTCAATGCTTTTTTTATTTTTTTTTTATTTTATTTTTATTCCTAGCAGAAGGAAAAAGACTTTCTGTAATTACAATCTTTCAGAATGTATTCTCTTTTCATGCACAACGCAGCTCTGAGGTACAGACCTGCAGACACGACTAGCGGTGGCTGTGCAGCTCCATCATTCAACCCTTTTCCAACTAAAACTGTGTACCGAGGGCCAATTCCCTCTGGGGCTTCTCTCCTTCTGCTCTAGTTGAAGACTCGAAGAGAAGCAGAAAGGGCACTGCTGATATTTGTGGCTGTACCAGCTCTTTGCTGCGTATCCACTGGTCCTCAGTGGGTATGGAAACGAGGGACACCTGGGACAGAATTTCCTTCTTTTTCCCTGTGCCCAAACAATTTAAAGTGAAATTATGTAGTAGCACTACAAATAGGCCTGTTGGCTCAAATTCTCTGAAGAATTTGTCTCTAACACTCGGGGAATATCCGAGTCAAATTTTTGGCAGTTTTGAAGACCATTAAACTCCAGCTTCTCTTGCTTTAATCTCTTTTCTTAGGCCCACACACATTCAAACTGGATCAGCAATGGCAAAGGCATCGTGCCTCCGTCATGATTACGTAGTGATATTATATACGGGGACAGTGCACATCCTCCAGCAGAAGGATGGCTTCAGGTGCTCCCTTTGGATGCGCAGAGTGTTTTTAATTAGCTGGCCGCAAGGGATGTCTGCAAGGACCCACAAACTAGTCTCCTCCCTGACACAAGTCAGAAGCTACTACTCCTCACTAGTAGATTTAAAAAAAAGAAAAAAAAATAGATGAAAACTTTGACACGAACCAGCAATGTGTGCTGGCAGCCCAGAAGGTCAACTGGGTCCTGGGTTGCATCAAAAGAAGCATGGCCAGAAGGTCCAGGGAGGTGATTCTGCCCCTCTACTCAGCTCTGGTGAGACCCCACCTGGAGTACTGCGTCCAGCTCTGGAGCCTCCAACATAAAAAGGACACGGACCTGTTAGAGCAGGTCCACAGGAGGGGCATGAAAACAGTCACAGGGATGGAGCACCTCTCCTATGAGGACAGGCTGAGAGAGTTGTGGTTGTTCAGCCTGGAGAAGAGAAAGGTCCAGGGAGACCTAATTGAGGCCTTTCAATATATAAGGATGGAGAGAGACTTTTTGCCAAGGCTTGTAGAGACAGGACAAGGGGCAACAGTTTTAAACTGGAAGAGGGTAGGTTTGGATTGGACATGAGGAAAAAATGTTTTATGATCAGGGTGGTGAAACACCAGCACAGGTTGCCCAGGCAAGTTGTGGGTGCCCCATCATTGGAAGTGTTCAAGGTCAGGTGGGATGGGCCTTTGAGCAAACTGGTCTAGTGGGATGTGTCCCTGCCCGTGGCACAGGGGTTGGAACTCGATGATCTTTGAAGGTCCCTTCCAACCCAAGATACTCTATGATTTTATGCACAGACAACTATGCCTAACTTCACTACAACAAAAGCACAGTCTAGATTTATGATGAACGGAAAGAAAGAAAGAAAGTTATATTAGGCATAAAATGAATACACTTACCTGTCTGCCTGGTCTCCTAAGGATCCTATAAATATGGCAAAAGCATTGACTTGAGCATTGGTGGTCAAGACCTGGGCAAACTTTGATGGCTGAATACCGTATCGCTCGAGATTGGCATCACTCAATACAATAACAAAATACTCGTCAGCCTCTTCCTTGGCGATTTCACGAATGGCGTGCTCTGTCCCTTCCAAGGTATGGTCTCCACTCATGCAGAACTGAGCGTGGGCATGCATGACCTGTGTGCGCAGCATAGCCAAGTGGAAATACGTAAGATGACTTTAGGAATAAACATTCATTTCAGCTTGTGCAGGAGGGAGTAAATATTCAGCTGTGCTATACTAGGGGATGCTTCAGAAATGCGCACGGTGCTCCAGATACTGCAGAAGATGCAGCTTTCTGTACATAATACATCCTATTTTAAGACAGGCATCACTTCTTAAAAGCACAGTGGGTGAAACAATCCAAATCCACGCACGGACATAATTAGACTGGGCCTTAGGGAAGGTAAAATACTTTGTTCAGCTGCAGTTTGAGTAGCTACATTTCTACGTATTTAAGGAAGAAAACAGGGCTTAGCTGGCTGTGGCCAGCTCTTGCCTGTTTATAATTTGCACTAGACTTCCAAACCCTAGTAGTGTCCCAGTCATTATCAAATATTTGATTCCTGACAGCGGCAGCAAGGTTTAAAAATGTTGAAACATTCTGATTGAGCTTTTATGAAATAAATATACTGTTTTCATTGATGAAACTGTTTCCTATGCAGAAGGCAAGAAATTCAGGCATTAGAAAACCCAGTCCTTCTAACCCAAGTAGCTGCCGATCTTTTAAAAATACTTTTTGAAAGAAGCTCAAATACACAGTTCTAACCTATTGAGCTACCAACCAGGTAAATCCTTAAATAGACTCAATTTTTCTTTATCCTATTACAGTAAAATCTTGGTGAATACACTCACTTCCAATTGTGATTTGACACGTTTTCAATCTAGCATTGACACAGTTTCCCACTTCTACTGTGACACATAACTTCTCGAAGGTACCAGGTTAAATCATTGACCTGGGATCCCCCTACAGTTTAAAATAGTCACTTGGGCACTAGTAATATCACCACACGATTTAGGTAGAGCCATCTATATGACTGTATAATGCTTGGAACTTCCTATATCCTTTGACAGGTAGTCAAAATGACACATTGATGACACAGAAGTCCAGAATTTAGCTTCTACTATTTTAGCATAATTTTTTTTCTGCCATGTCTCTGAAAGGTCCTGTTTCAATTTTATGCAAATACACAGATTTTGCTTTCTTGTCTTTCTTTTATTTTACTCTCCTTATGTTTTGCGTTCTGTGACCCACCTACAATTTTATCTTTGCAGTTACAAAATCCTTATTTATCTGGCATCACTTATCAGTAGGATTTACCTTAAGAATCTCTAATCTTTGCTTATTGTTCTTGGGAACTTTGTCACTCCCAACCAAGGCGATGTTGAAGCCATCTCCTGAATGTCCAATAATATCGTACTGCAAGAAAGAAACTTCATCAATCATCTGTTAGTCACAAATGGCCCTCAGGTCACAATGACACGAGACAGATCAAAGGCAATTGGCTTTCAACAAGGAAACCCAAATACTGTTCCCCACTTCTGCTTATGAGCTGCTTAAGGGAACTACTTGCAATTTCTCACTGACATGAAAACACGGGAAAGAATTGCTAAATAATGAAATTAAAGAACAGTTACTTATTTCCATGGTCTGTTTTTCACATCACCCCACCAGTTGCAGAGCGGTGATGCATAAGATCAAGACCTTGCCCTCTCACATTGTCTATGTATTTTTTTAAAGTAGCAATTTTCGTCCTCTTGAGTCTGACAAACAAGAAGTGCATTGTTTGAGAGTAGCTCCCATGTTTGATGGATCTTTTTTGTGACCTCATTCTGCACTGAAAAAAAAAAGTACGACAAGCCTTCTCTTTTGAAAATCAGCACTCCTTATTTTTGTGCATAGCAGATCAAAGTCTTGGCTGACAGTATGTAGAGAAGTGAATTCCAAGTGTCTCTGTATGTTTTCATAGATGATGTGCACATCATTCTCCTGTGAAAGATGCCGTAAAAATGACATGCAGAGCTGTAATAGTTCAAATATCTTGTTGAACAAATAATGTAATATCAGGAAGGCCTTTGTTTCATGTGAGGGTTTTATTGTCTTTACATGAAAACCGAGACAAGCTGAGTTATGGCAAGGTCCTGACCTGCCCTTTGTGTTGTGGATGTGGCAGTCACCCCGGGGAGAATTCATGAGCAGGACAAAAGTGGATTTAAGAGCTGTCTACACCAAGTAATAGAGCACAGTGCACAGATCCTGAGCCCAGAGAGACCCGAGCCGGCAATTCCTCAACACGAACATGCCTGTATTTCCCCTGACTATCTGGCACAGGCCTGTCTTTAGTTGACAGGGAGCCCTTGTGCAATATTTTGCCTTTCTGTTATCTTTTATTCAAGTACTGCCTATAGGTCCCTGCCGGGCTCACCATCCCTAATTCCCACAAAAGCATTTGGTAAAAGGCAGATCTACTCCTCAAAGCTTATCTGCATTTTCTTTCCTTCTGAAGACCACTTCATTTGGTGTAAGTCAGGGCTTGGTGACTGGAGAAATGACATCTATTATCAACAAAGATCTTTTTATTTGTTTTCCTATCACTAATTTGCTTAAAAATATACCAAGAGTGAAAGAAAGCGATAGCAGCTGGAACAACATTTTTAAAGGTGACACCTCCCTCTGCAAAACAGCAAACGTGCCACATACTATAGATTATTTGACCCAAGGTCAGACCGTTTCATGACAGCCTCACATAACCCAGACTCCCTCCCCCGAGGAAATCTTTATATAATCTAGTCCCCACGCTATTCCATTTACTTCTGCTCTGCTGCCTTTTCCCATTCCTGTTCCCAGCTCTTCCATTTCTAGTATTTGCAACCCAGCCTCATGTAAAGCTTCCAGTCTGACACATGCTTTCTCTTCAAAACCTATTTCTTATCACCAATAATGCTTCAGACTCTCTCTTTCCTGGTATTTCTGTCTTCCTCAAACCGTTATCCTTCCTGGAGAAAAGACGTGGCAAATGAAAACACACAAATTTTGAGAATAATGTTGAGGTTACATTCAGCATACTTTTAACTAAACTAATAAATTCAGAATGTGAACCACACACAAAGAGACCGTGCATTCATATTGTTTTAAAAACTAGAGATTATTCAAATCAGAGGAACTAAATAAAGCAGTGGTTTAATGGAGCAGAAAATATACAGCACTAATGTGATTCTTATGTAATGTCAGAAATGTCCACAAATCTTCAGGGTAGGCTCTTAATTATGAAAGCCCTGCACGTCCTCGTTTTGGGCTCGCTACCATCTTTAAATCAACAACCTAATTACGTAAAGCAAAATGCTGTCACTCTCCTGTGTAAAAAGAAGGCTGATTCCTTCGTAATGAGCTCCTGCCCAGCATTTCACCGTCTTCTCCCACCAGGTGTCCCGGTATTAGCTTTGCCACACTAAGCTCATGGGAATAGGCCAGACTTTGCAATTTGGGAATATCATTTTGGTTCCTGGCACACACGAACAGCAGACAACCTTTCATCTCAAAAAGGCTGGGTTTAAACTCAGTGTGAGAGTCTGCGTTGAGGGAAGTGCTGCAGCTCCTAGATGAAAACCCAGAGGTTGACCAGAGGGCTTGGGGCCCCTCCACATTCTTGCACGAGGCGGGAACGTACAACCCAGGTAGGGGCAAGGCGAGGCTGAAGTGATCTGAGTAAATTATTGCAGGCACGTAAAGGCGTTCACCTGGGAACATCATGTCCTCTCCGTTCCCTCCTCGAGTGGCTGCTTGTTACTCTCTGTGTGTGCCCATGCATGCGTCCCAGTATGTATACTTATATTTAACAGATGTTAACTGTTTCCTTCTTTCTTTGCCAACAGTTTACTACACTATTTGTGATTAAAAAATGCATAGTGAGGCAGCAGGGAAGAAGTGGCTGTTTACTTTGCCCTGGCTGTTGCATTCTGGGTCAAGCAGGGCCTCCCAAAAAGCAGGGTGAGGTCCTGCCGTGCTGTGGAAGAGAAGTTCTGCAGTAACCAGCCCTCGCACGTTGGTCCTCATGGTCCTCTGATCCCCCTGGAAGTCAAATCAAGGACCAGAGTAGCCAAAACCTAAGGAGTATGAGGTTGCTTTTGGGCAAGTTAGCTCCCCAAACAGTGAGGTTGGGTGGATACTTGTGCCCCAGCGAAGGAGGGGCCGGAAACATAGCAACATTGACTTGGATTGACTTGTCAACATAGGACTGCAGCCTGGGAGACCATCACTAGGAAGGAGGGATGGGAGCAGGCTCACAGCCAAGTTTTCGAGGTGACAGAAGGGAGATGTTTACCCAGAGGAATGCATGGAGTCTACCGCAATTGAGGAATATGGAAACTGGGACAGGAGTAAATCTGGAACGAAGCAGCCCACTGCAAGGGCAAAGAAGGAGGATTTAAATCTCTCACTCAGGTTTGCTTTCAGTAAATTATTACCTCCTCCTGATTTTTGTTCTAGTAAAATGAACCTTTAGTGAGTTGATGTTATCTTGGAGGGCTCATTTTAAAGAAAAGTGATGGGGCTGGATGCCCCATCCCTGGAACTGGATGCCCCATCCGTGGAAGTGTTGAAGGCCAGGCTGGATGGGGCTTTGAGCAACCTGGTCTAGTGGAAGGTGTCCCTGCCCATGGCAGGGGGGTTGGATCTTTAAGGTCCCTTCCAACTCTAACCATTCTATGATTCTATGATTCTAAAGGTGCAGATGGCTCCACAGCCCTGGCCAATTGGGAACCCCAGCATGTGCAGGCACATGCACGCTTTGTCAGAAACAGTTTCTTTCCTTCGCAGTAGCTAAAGATGAGCACAGAAAAAGGGCCTCTGAGAAGCAAGGATCCAATGCATTTTTCCCACAAATTCCCTAGGAGAATTCATGTGGACGGTGTTACAAGTGAGAGAAGAGCTGTGATACGACCTTCCTAAGAACCGACTTTTCCTTTGTTTTACAAAATAGATTGCAAGCACAGGCTCTCGGGACAAATCCAGCAGCAAAATACATGTTTACCACAGTGCAGGCTTAATTGAATTTATTTATTATTGTGGTAGACAGCAGCTTGTTCTCCAATAGCCTCAGGTACGCTGAGACAAGAACTGCTCTATTCAGAGCTGGGAGTACACAATATGTAAACACGTCTCTCAAAATAGCATCATTTTGTTGGTTTCTCTCCTTACAGGTTAAACCAATCCCTATCCCACTGTCACATGTTGCTCTGAATGGATGGTTGCTGCTGCCTAAAATGGGTAAAATGGAAGACTTTGTCTTCTGCAGCTGCCATGCCAAAAGGTTTAATTTCTGAAGGCATTTAAAAAGCTGAAAGAAGAACGCACGCTGAATGTAAAAGGCAGTGTGAATTAGACAAGGCCTCTGCCGGAGGGCTAGATCTTTATAAATTCATCTCTTCTTTGGACAACACTGAACTTTTTTTTTTTTTTCCCCTGAATTTATTTCAAACCTTTTGTTTATTATTTAAAAGAGACTATTCTGCCAAATGTGTGAAACATTTCTTCTTCTCCTGAATTAACAGTGCTGCCTCCATAGTAAATTTTACAAATGGGAAATGCTGAAATGGGCATATAAAAATCTGCAATATCCCTTTAATATTGCTATAAATAACAATTCAGGCTTTTCCTGCCTGTTACATAACATGCCATTTATTGAGCCACTTACAATATTTTAAAGGCTTCATAAAATTGCTGTCGGATAATTTACTGGACATGCCTCCTAAATCTGCCATCATATGTGCAAATGATGGTAATTAGGGATGATATAAAACCGTATGGTTTGTGTGACAGACATAATACTACCTCAGATAAAACAAAGAACAAGCTGCCCTTCTATACATTTTCAAATAATTGGCACCTAAAATGAGATGTACGAAAGATATAAGAACTTTAATCCCACAAATTAACTTGCTTATTATAATTTACACATATAAGTGATGCATCCACACATTTAGAGGGGCCAAGGGGCATTTGTAGGAACGTATTTAACCTCCATTATTAGGATGAGGCTGAGAATGTGGCTCCTATTATCTCAGTCACTCCCACTCTTCTCTTTAATAAAGCACTTCAGAGGCAGTGTGGATGAGATGACATTGGAGGAGAACTTTGAAACACGGCCGTTAATTTAAATGGGTTTCCTGACTGTGGGATGAGCCTCTCATTTCCCTCTTGACAAGGAATGATTCACTGCCTGTGCTTATGGGAAATGGAAGCAGGCAGGTTGTCCTACGCCAGCACAAAAAGCTGACAAAAACCTGCTGGCACTTGTCTGACATTTTTTTTGAAGGATAACTTTGTTACCTGCTTGGTAGAGCACATACCCAATACTTAGCTCTTTGGTGTAAGAAGGCAGGGAGAAAGTATTCTCTACGTCCATTCAGTGCTGTAAAGACCAATCATCACCATCATCGGTGATACCAAGGTGTACAACGCATGGGGAAAGCTCAGCTGGAAGGATTAAACAACCAAGGATAAACCCATCTGATTCATTCACAACCTTATTTAGCGGAGAACTAACTCAAGCACCACCAGAAAAGTGATCTTGGACCATGGATTTCCAAAATTTGCACTGCACTTAAATAGCAGAAGGCAACTTTTCTATGTAAATCCCCTTTGAATGCTTTGCTCAACAAGCCTGATGGTCCCTCAGGTTCAACACATGTTGTAGAAGAAACCCCTCAGATTCACGGCACTTGTTTTTGTGACTCTTGCAGGTGGGGCTACAACAGGAACGTTAACAGCAGGCGTATCTAATGGCCAAAAAAGTCTATTTTTATAAACCCACTCTTGGAAGGCAAGAAGAGGATAAGGAAGAGAAAGAAGTGATAAATGGCAGATTTCTCATTGCACACTACACAGTTGTCTGTTCTTTTCTCTTTTTTTTTTTTCTTTCAAATGGTTCCTCTTTTAGACATGAGAAATATATGCTATTTTTGCAGACATACCAAAACTTCGGCTTTGTCCTGAGAAAATCTAGTAGCAACTTACAAAGTGTCAGTGTTTTACAGACTGGAGCCACTTGTATTTTAAAACAATCACTGAATCTTTCACTCTCTAAAGATCTAATTGGAGTTATTAGAAACTCTGGAACTGGCAGGAGCTCTGGTTATTGATCTCATCCA
Source organism: Tringa tobata (assembly GCA_033628505.1). NCBI lineage: Eukaryota > Metazoa > Chordata > Aves > Charadriiformes > Scolopacidae > Tringa > Tringa tobata. The sequence goes on from JAHREE010000279.1 coordinate 35,054,242, forward strand.
TGCAGGTGCAGCAACCGCCATACCAGATTATACCCCCAAAAAATTTGTATTTTCAAGCCGGAGATTTCAGAAATGCTTTTTATTTTTATCAAAGGAATGACTCTGAGTCCACCAGCGCATTCACGGGAGATTTCTCATATGAGAGGACTGCGTAACGTAGGTTAAAAAGAGATACTTTAGCCATTGGATCACATTAAGAATATGGTTCAAACATGACTAGTTAACAAGTGCCTCTGTGGTCATTTTGGGGGGTGACTTCAGTGGACAGTGAAACATAAGGTCACATCTTGGTTCCTGTCCTTGTCATCTGTGGTTCACCCTTGTACATATTATGCTTAGAGTGATGTGATTATGCACAGAGAGATGTGAAGGAAGAAAGATACTTTTCCTCACTTGCGCAAAAGCAGCTCTGAAGACGACAGAGTTCACACTGGATCTGACCAGCCTTGAATTGAGGGGCTGTTACTGCGCCCTCCAAGTTCTCTATCCGGTGGAAGAAGCCCTTAAATGGAGGAGAGCTACCCTAGAGGCAATTGAAGTTGAACAGATGTAGAAGTGATGACAACTTTTTTAGCTTGGTAGGTCACTAGAATTTCCAGCATCTTCCTCACCACCTTTATTTTAAATATAATTGGCGTTACAGCTCTCTTGACTCAGAGATCATGAGGATAACATTACTACTCCTGTCTTACTATCATCAAAGGGTGGCAATTTTCACGTCTAATAACTGCACATGGGTTTCATGTAAGTGCTTTAATAAATGGTTAGTGGCTGTTAGAGAGACACATTTAATATTACAAGTAACTGCATTTTGAGCTATTTGCAAAATAGCGGAGCAGAACACTGGCCAATAGCAACTATTGCCAAGCAAAATATAATAATCGGTAATAGACACAGAGGGATTTGAAAGGTAATGAAAAATAGATTTTAAAATCCCAGAACTGAAAACAGTTTTTAATGATCTTACTAATTCTGCACAGTGGGCTGTCTGTCTGTCCACTTCTACATGTTATTCCTTTACCATTCACCTGAGGGTCATGTCTGGATTTTCAGCTACAGAGTTGCACTGGAAATAAGGACAGCTGGTTAAAAGACCTTTAAGATCATCAAGTCCAACCATGAACCTAACACTACCAAGTCCACCACTAAACCATGTCCTTAAGCACCACGTCTACACATCTTTTAAATACTTCCAGGGATGGTGACTCAACCACTTCCATGGGCAGCCTGTTCCAGTGCTTGACAACCCTTTTCGTGAAGAAATTTTTCCTAATATCTAATTTAAACCTCCCCTAGTGCAAGTTGAGGCCATTTCCTCTTGGCCTATCACTTCTTATGACATCCACCTCACTACAACCTCATTTCAGGTAGTTGTAGAGAGTGAGGTCTCCCCTCAGCCTCCTTTTCTCCAGGCTAAACAACCCTGGTTCCCACAGCTACTCCTCTTTAGACTTGTGCTCTAGACCCTTCACCAGTTTCACTGCCCTTCTCTGGATGTGCTCCAGCACCTCAATGTCTTTTTTGCAGTGAGGGGCCCATCTACCACTGCACTACATCTATTTTCAGTGTTACCACTTTCTAAGCCACTGCCCTCTGTTGTGTAAATGTATAACAATTCATTATTCATAACAAAAGCAGAATGGCTGCAGTAGAACAGAATGAACAACTGTCTCCTGGTCACAATTTCCATTTACTTAAGATTTTATCAGCTCCTTGATGTTTACCTCCTCCAAACTGAGCAGTTCTTGCCTACTTAGGCATTTCTCGTGTGGGGGAATTTCCATACCCTTTGTAATCTTTGTCACCTGCTCTTCTTTTTCAGATTTACAAGAACTTTTGTGAGATGGTGGACCAAAGTTGCACACATTACTCCTGATGTGAGTGCACGATGGATACTTACAGCAACATTCTGATGCTTTGTGCTTTATGCTCTGTTCTTTTACTAATAGTTTCTAACATTCAATTAGCCTTTTTTGACAGCTGGTGGGCACTGAGTATTCAAAGAACCATACAGCATAATTACAAAATGTCTTTGTTGAGCACTGCTATATAGCTGAGAGTGAGCACTGATGGACAGCTGAGACTTCCTTACTGTGTATTTAAAATCAAAATTATTTTCTTCTATCTGCAGCACTTTCCATTTAACAGCACGGAACACCATCTGCCATTTTATTTCCCAGTCACCATTTATGGCCACGTCCTTCTCCGACTTCTTGCAGCTGGATTTCCCTTTTTGTTTTCCCAAACAACTTCATACAACTAGCAACTTTTGTCACCTCACTATCCATCCCCTTTTTCACAGACCACTTATAAATATACAGAATAACATAGCAACATGGGCTCTGACCCAAATGCCAATATCAGTGACCTTCCTTCACTTCTTCACTCTAAAAAATGACCACTTATGTTTTGCATATTTTTAGCAGTAGTCCATTTATCTGAAGGCTCTCCCTATCCCCCAAATAGTAACATTTCTTCATGAGCCTCTGGTAAGGGACTTAGAATGGGACTTGGTCAAATGACTTTGGCTAAGGAGACTCTATCAACCAATCTTGCTTGTCACATACACAGAGACTCTTCAGAATGCATTACTACTATTTGTAAGCAAAACCCATCTTGACTATCCCCCATCATATCATATTTATCCTTGTGTCCCCTACTTTTATTTCGTTTTATTTTGTGAATGATCTTGCATTGGCCAGAGTAACGTGTGTTGCTCAGATATGTCTCATTTACCAAGACACCCAAATCGTGTTGTGTAATCACACTGCCCTTGTTAGCATTATGTCATTGACTTTTCTATTACCAGGAGCAGGAGATACATGAGCAGCTAAACCAATAAACCCCTTGTTTCCCATGATTTTCTTAATTACTGCTGAGTTTCCACTTGGTTTCTCTTGGCTAAGGTCTAAGCTTATCGTCACAGCACTTTTTCTCCAACAGGAATACAGAGCATCATTCTCGACGTGGCCTATTTTCATGACATTTGCAGGAATTTAGTGTCTTTGGAAACAAAACCAGGGTTTCAAATTTGTTTGAAATTGTGAAACATGCTCTGTTTAAGGGGGAGAAAGCATTATGGTAGCACATGCCTCGTTTCCTCAGGAAAGTAGGATAAAACATAATGCCTGTTTTCTTTTGTAGTCTTTTCCCTGACAAATGGAAGTCTGAATATTTGTACTTTAGAAGACATTCTAGAAGTACATGCCTCTGTGTGGCCCATTTTTGTACAGGAGATTCTACGGGAAAACAGAAACCTGTAGGATTCTACTGTTGGAGGAATGACGCGAAGCAGACCTGGCTGAATTGATCTAGACTAAGTTTTCTATTAATTTTTTTTAGGAGATTTTACATTTTGTTCAGATGTATTTTAAATCTTATGTTTCAGATGCTCATTGGTAAAAGCATCGGACATCTTTATTCTTCCATTAAACACTGACTCTGTCAAGAGTTAATTTGAGACTGGCCATTCCTGTCTTTTTTTAAGGTTAAAGAAACATATCCTAGACCTTGTTTAAGCTTACTGAGACAAAAAAAGGGTATAAAATTCATTTACATTTCCTTTGCAGGCTACCATTAAATAATATTTGGAACCTAACACCCTTCAGTGCAAGAAATTATTTTCTTGCTTTCAGGTAACTGGTAGAGATCCCAAGTCAAGGGACAAAGAAGCTTGGTCTTTTCCTGTGACAAAGTACTACTGTCTGTACTCTGGGCAGATGGAAAGGCAGGGCATCTTTGCATGTTTTGAAGCTCATGTTTACTTGTGCTCTGTAGGCTTAAGTGTTTCTGCTTAAAGAAACAAAGAAACAGATAAATACAGATAAGTCAGAGTCTTAAAAGTCTTAGATTGAATTCTCTCCTGCTGAAGCCTGTAACGTTTCTTATCCATTCACTGGTATTATTTTTCAGCTTGCTAGAAATAGATTAATGCCTATATTTCCTTGTGGGAATGAATAATGCTCTTTGGCTAGACTAGTTGCTGAAACACTTTTTCCACTGCTCTATACAGCCTGTGCAATAACCACAGAGCTCCTAGCCCAGCTGTAATTACCTTGAATTTGTGCTCATAATTCTCAAAAGCTTCCATGACCATGCAGACAGCCTCCATGGAGCGTTCCAGCCGTCCATCCACCCCGTTGAAGCGGTACATGCTTCCGGAAACATCCACCACCAGCCGTAAGCGTTTAGGTTTCTGCTGGGGGCTCCCAGGCTGACAGGGAAACACAGTAGAAAAAAACCCCAATATAAATACTAATAAAAGCTAAATATCACTAATGGCAAAACATTTCAGAAGGAGAAACCAACGCACTTTGCAAAGCAAGAAACTTTTATCCCGCAAACACAGATTATTTTTTAAAAAACGAACAAAACCATTTTAAACTTTTTTCTAACTGTTTCAAACTTGACAGATACCTCAATTCATTCTTTCCTCTCACCTTCAATGACTGGAAACAAAATACCTCAAAAAATTCCACACATACTTGTCAGGAAAATGCTTTTTCTGTCTCAGTTTTGATTCTTAGCATTTTATTTCAGTAAAGAGACTCTCAAATTTGATTTTTCTGCCAAGACTCATAATGGAAATTCTTTTCTTTGGCTTATGGTACTAACAGGGACCTGTATAAGACTGTAAAAACTTGTCTGCTGAGGTTAATAACATTCCAAAAATGGTTGAAATCTTGTTCTGATTAACTACTAGTTTCTTCTTCATTCTGGTGCTGAAACCGTTATTTTTTCCTGAAAACAATCACCATCTGTTTTAACAATTTTTGGCACAGTACATTCAAAGGAGGTGTTTTATTTGGTGTGCAATGAGATGAGTCTGGATTCAAATGTAAGGCTATTAAAGATGATCTGGCAAAAAACCAGTTACATTAAAAACAAATAACTAAAATGTGTTTTTTTTTTTTACCTGTAAAGGGCTGCATGGATTTGTGTGCTTTATTCTTTTAATTATTCTCTTAATAGACTATGGCATTCCTGTCCTCCCAAAAACAAAGTGAGAGAGAGGGCCCATTAAATCCTACATTTCTTTTGGTTTTTATGCAAAATTTAAAGATGCCTTTTTTTTCCCCTAATTGAAATATTTTTGCAAAGCCTTAGACTGATACATTGAGTAAATACATTTTGAAAAAAAATGAGAAATGAAGATGTAATCACTTTTCCCTTATTGATCTTTCACATAGGCAGTGCCAAATTCCATAAACTGTTCAAAGCAACAGACATCGGGACCAATTAGCATAAAAGATGGTACCAGGGATTCATCACATGTGGGTAGCTGATGTGCAAAAAGATGTTGTACTCAGTTACTTAAAAAAAAAAAATATAATCTTAGTGTAGTTAAAAACTGCAATCTCTCATTAAGTATTACTGTTAAATACTATGGACTAGCCTCACCAGTTTTGGCCAGGTTTTCTTGGTCTGATTCAAGTGGTTTCTCTGTTGCTGACTCATACAGGCCCTAACAATAAAGTCTTCTAAGGAAAAGCTGAACAGAGACATAGGACGGACAACTTCACTGTATCTTAATGGCTTTTCCTCACACTTTTTTCCCATTATATTTTTTATTTTTGTAAATCCAAATATCGGTGGAAGTTGAAATTCTTCACATATCATGGAATAATGACAAGATATCTGTAAAACTCTTCTTTAAAAAAAAAACTTCCCAGAGTATCAGGGTATTTATTATCAAAAATTAAATTAAATTAAGTTAGTGAGAAAATATTTTCCTTTTCTAAGACAAACAAACAAAATGTTTTCTGCTAATTGCCTTCAGTTCAATAAAATATAAAATAAAAACATAAAAACTGTTGCACTGGCTCAAAACAAAGGACTGCCTAGATCAGCGTCCTCTCTCTGAGAGTGGCAAACAACAAGTATATGCATGTGACTATAAGAAGTGAAGCAAATCTTCCATCTTGTTGTTGCCTCTGTCTCAGGGACTTGCCAAGATTCTTCCCAAGATTCTTCTGATTGTCTCATCCCTAGAACTCACTGAAACTTCACATATTTGTACAGCCACTACGAAAACAGCAAACTGGTTAAGTGCTTCCCTACCTTTCCTTGCTACTTGTTGGATACTTACTTGTGGTTCAAGTTCTCCCCGTCGTTTATATATGGCTTTTTCTCCCGTTAGCCCATCAATGATTTTGGCATCATCCAGCTCTCCAACAGCTTGGTGTCTCAGCCATTGCCTTTCCTTACCCTTGGCCTACAACAGAAAAGAAACCTTAATTCACTCAATGATGCGATTTTAAGCAATTTAAGACATACTGAACATGACACACGAATGAATTTTCTTTGCAATGATGTGATAGTTTTGGCATAAGTCAAAGAAATCTGAACACATTTTCATAGCTGTCCTGTTCTTTTGTCTGAAAGAAAAAATTATACTGACAAAGAACATGTTCCCTCCGTGATTGTGTCTTTTTAAAGTCGTTTCATATATGGGAGTTTAACCGTGGACTATGGAAATGTTAACCTTTTTTCTTGCAAACGTGCTGGGAATCTCTGCAGCTTGTGCAGAAATACATACAAGCAGAGGGACAGGCACAACTGACCATTTGTTACGTGTTCTCCATCCAAGCAGTGCAAGAAAAGAACACTGGGTGACTTAAAGGTAAAGCTAAGTAGTATTTATCTTAAGTAATAGAAAGTGGTTTCTTTTAAAGTAATATTCATAACAAACTATAATTATTTTCAAATGAAACCCTTGAAAATCATAATACTCAAGAGACAGTCCACTGAATGTTTCCTTTATATCCTTTAAAAGAACACTGGTTCCCTACAGCCCAACTTGATGAACACGCATTACAATACAGGAACTCAAATATTCATGGAACTCCTGTACACAGAAGCAAGAACTGAAGATTGAAGACTCAAATGTCTTAAGATTATAAACAGCACATTTAAGAATATTTGCAATGGATAGCTTCATCATGGTTCATAATACATAAGATCCAGCTAAAGACAGCAAAGTCTGCCTACATGGGTTTCATGGTCTATTTCATTTCTGGTTAAATCTTCAGGTTGAAGTTGCTCATCCGAGTAGTAAGACCAGCAACGATAGAAGATTTTAGAGTTTTATATATATAATGCTTTTGCATTCTCAGAAAATTGCTGGTCAGCAGCTGGAGGAAAATCAAATACTCAGCAGGACACAAACTGCCTCAAACATTGGTTTTCAGGAATGAAAATCAGTTGTTCTCTGATGAGCCGGAAGTGTTACATTACAAATCCCCACTAAACTGCAGGCCTGGGATTTGAGAGGATGAATCTTCATAATTCCATGCAGCCTGAGCAGTCAGATGATGGCTTATTAATCCTCAGAGAATCTTTGATTTTGCTTTGGTCAAGATTTATGAGTTTTTCTTTCCGGTGTGTATGGAAGAAGGAGTTCTGGACTACTGTCTACTGCCTATAGTTACTCTAGACTAATGGAAAATAAGTGGGCAGAAAGAATACTACATCACAAGGAAAATGTTTTGACTAATTAATTTTAAAGTACAGAATTAACATAGTTGCAACAAATAGGTTTTTTAGGTAGGTTGTGTCAAAAGATTTATAGATGTTTCCTAATGGGAGGCAAAAATAATGGCAATACATGGAAACCTCAGCCTTTTAGTAAATCACAGAAGGGGAAAGTAGAAGAGATTTCTTAGGCTGTGTTTTCAGTCAGTTGTGCCCTCATGGCGCTACAGTCAACCTAGCTTTAGCTCACTTTGGGAGTGGGGCATCCATGAGTTAGTTTGTACCGGCACCATGTAGTTTCCAGTATCATTAAATATTATTGGCATGAAATTTTCAGTCCCTTCTTCCACAGCATCATCGATTTGTTGCCTGAAGAGTTATGTACTAACACAAAAAGATGCGTGCAAATTCCAGGTGACCTCCACGTGATCCACCCAAATGTCACACTATAGGAGTTTTCCTGCTGTGAAAAACACAGTAGGATAACCCATGGCAAATTTCAGCAACACTCCAACTAACCATTAAAAAAAAAATGCTCTTGGAGACAACATGGTGTCGAGCGAGCTGAGCCTGCCTAAAATGAATCATGCACCTTCCAGGATGACACAGATGAGATGACTTCATTCCTAGTCATTCTACCACTGTAAGTACTGGATCAGAGGTAGATCCTTAATGCTTCCTTAGGGCTGCTACTTTGTCAAATTTTTGTCATTTGCTTCCTCTCAGCAGGCAGGAGGCACAAACAACAGAAGATTATAAAGTTTTGGCTTCACTGAGCAAATTCTCAACTGGTTTCACTACTGTTTTCATTGACAATGCTTTAGCTTGGTAGCTATTTGCTGTCCAAGGAACAGCAGTGTGAGAAGAAAATTGTTTTTAACTATGTACATAGTTAAAAAACATTCAATACCTTTTGAAGCTTATGCAACAAAAGCCAGTATTTGAGCTGAAATTTTATTGGAGGAACACAGAGTTGACATTTTCTCTTAAAATAGGAAAGAATGCTGACAAAATCTGACCTCACTTCTTTCCAAAATAATGCTAAAATTATTTAGACTACTTAGCATCTGCCTCTTCCATGCAGAATTCCTGAACATTTAATTCCTTTTATAAAAGCTGGAAAAAAATCCCCTTAAGCACATGCGTTATACAATTTACAATTTTAAGAGAAAAACAGAACTATTACATATCTACCTTGCTTTGATATTTTGCTAGAAAGGGCATACTACTCATTAGTACTGCAATATACTGCAACCATTTTGATGAAAAAATATTGTATATTTTCTGTATATATGAAAATATTCATTGTGTTGCTTTTGAAATTAGAAAAATGTGCCAGATACCATTTTCTTATCAGCACGAAAATGGCCGATCACAATACACCGCTGCAGTAACTCTTTTCACTGAAAGATATCAAATGCATATTTACAAAAAAAACCCAAAAATCATGAGATAACATAACTGTGATGTCTGTAAATGTCACAGAAGAAGTTGTGTATGTGAAGTGATCACATTTAAATATGTAACTCATAACAGTATGGGATGGTATGAAGTACTGCCGTTTATTTCTGGGAAGACACTATGCGAACATTCCCTTAGCTGCTGAAATCAGGAAACTACTAGTGACAGGGCACAGGGTTTTTCACATGGTCAGGTCTCTAAGCCAGGTTTATTATAGGACTGTCGCTATTTTATTTTTGCTGCTAGGACCAGACAGTTCCCACGTGGTCTGAATCAGACAGAATCCTTCTAAGCTGGGTGACTCAGGCTCAGGTTTGCCCAGTTTAAATGTAGGTGCCTAAATGATGCTCAGAAGCTACAGGGACAGTTGCCCCGATTCCCTCTGTAATAACCAATAAAAAGAGAAGCACTTTCTGGAAGGCAAATCATCTAAAATCTAAGAAGGCCTCTCTGAGTGACTGACTGACCAATCAGTGAGTTATGCAAAGTAAAATGAACAATGAAATTACATTCTCAGACCATATTTATGTACCACTTTCAAGGATCAGCTGACTCCAAATATCTCTTTCTGCTGCTACTCATTTTTGCGAGCCATCAACAACGGGACCTGAATCCCAGCCTCTTGAGTCTCGGGATGTAAAATTTAATCAAAGGAAGATATTTTTAAAAACGCCACAAACCTAATGATAAAAAGGCATATGTTGAAAAGAAAATCCAAGTTAAATAAATGTGGATGATATATTTCCATTATGTGAACACAATGAGTTTGAAACAAAGATAACTCAAACATTTTTAAAAAAGCCAAAAGTGTTCTCTATCGAGAAGGTTATTTGGAATTTTCACAAAGTTAAAACCACACAGACATCTGAGCTGCAAAGTTTACTGCAACTGACTGTGCCGTTGACTTGTTATTTGAGAAATGAGGAATGTCTGACTGATAAGAGAAAGAAAACAGTTTTAGCGAAGAACTCAACGTGTCATAGGACTATCCAGAAAAAAAGGAGAGATGGAGGCATAGTCCATCAGGGCTGAATGACTTACCATGCTGAAGAATTAAAATAATTTTTTTTTCTCAAAAAGATAACATTCAAGAAAGAGCTTCCCAATTAACAGAAAGCATTTTGCAACTCACTCCTGTTGTCATTTATCTTCACTTTCCTCGTGCATCTTCCAATAAAAAACCCTACCAAAATCTGTACAAAAATTTATAAAGTTAAAAATTTACTTTCAATATTGTACTTATTCTATGAGCTAGCTTTTCCAGATACAATGAGTTTGTTTTTTCATCTTAAAGTACATTTACTAGCTCTGTGGTTAGCTGTTACAGATTTTGCCAGGAAGTTAGCAAAGTCTCATAAAATACTGAGGCTTATAAGACTTTGCCTTGATATTAAAATGACCTTTTGAATAAAGCAACAGGATATGTCTCCTTACATTAAAATATATTACATTTTGATTATGATTAACGTGATCTCTGAATGTAAGAATTTTGCTTCCAAGGAATAGATAAGGCACTCTAAAAAAAGACTTTAAACTGAAGATTCACTTATTCACTTCCTACCTAGAATGGGCTTCCAATGGCATGTTATCATGTTACTAGAAATATGGTAAAAAGAGCACCTAGATAGAAATGATGTAGGAAAAACTGAGATTTATATCTACAATTTTTCAATTGAAACCTGTCTTCACAAGTCAAAAGCTTATGGCCTGAACTGAGACACATATTAGGTGCATGATTCACTAATCATGACCATTTTAAACGTTCTTTATATGAGGAGCTCTCTGAATTGATACATTCATAATAAAACTGGCTAAAGGTTCTCTGTGTATATATGTGATTATAGTAGTGTTTTCGTAGTCACGATGGCTTAAAGATATAAGTAAAGAAAAATGGTAGCTCTCTTACTTGCACTACCAGGGGACTGGATTTTTTGACCCAGGAGAAGTCTGTCAATGATACAAAGTATTTTCTTTCTATATTCCAGTTTTATTGCTGAAGTAAGGAGACAGATTAGACACAGCACAGTGACTAACTAATAGACTAAGGTACGTGTATACCAATGGTTGGTAGCTTTCAACAAAAATATTTTCAATCAGAGACATTTTATAAGGAGTAAAATTAATTTTCCTTTAATTTTAATTGAAGATTAGTAGATTCATCCCAGAAACAGCACAGTTTTTATTTTATTGACCCCGTGTATGACCATAGTATTAATAAAATCTGCAACCAGAGGACCAATTTCTAGAATAAAGGCAAATTGGTGGTTTTAGTCAGCTTCCAGTTAGATTTGGGCTACATCTATTTTTATTAGCAAGAGTTAAATACAAACCTGAGAAAAATGCATGTTTTGAGCTGTATATGCAGCAAAGCTATGACCTGGCATGAGTGTTTCTTTTAACATCTATAGCATTCACACTTCTAAGCTAAAAAAAAGTTTCGGACAGGAGGTAAAGACAAAGGCTGTGATCTGCACATTGCCACATATTCTTTTAATAAAGTACAGTATTTTCTTTCACAAAATTGTGCTCCTGAATAAGTAATTTCTGTAAGCTGTGGTATGGGAATACTATAGCTTGTAGAGATGAGCACTGGGGTCCACTTAAAAGCTGCCTTTGAAATAGTAGTATGAGACTGTTTTTCCTAACCTTGATATAACCTGAATCTGCTTTTCGCCCTCAAAGGTGTGATCATCGGATGCTAACAGGATATTAGCAGGACAGTATTTGAGGCCTGGTGTAATGAGCTCACCACGTTCCTTTAGCAGTGAATCTAAGATTACCTGCAGATTGTCCAAGATGATGCGGAGTGACTGAACTTGACGCCGGACTGCTCCAGAGAACCTTTCGTAAGTTGATGCATCATATTCACTCATCTGAATCTCTTTCAATCTAAAGCAAAGTACAGGGAGCTAAGAACAGTTTAGGAAACATGCATATCATCCATTTACATATGGAAACTACAAGTTTACTTGATAACAGGCAAATTCAGACTGTAATAACTAGACACAAGAGACAAATCAAAGAAGTTGCAGCTCCTTTTCTGAATTTTTGAGAAGGCAGGTGATCATCAATGTCTACAGGGATTGCATTACATTAAAACATTAAAATTACTAATCCTTTGTCTCTCTTCTAATCTGCTTTAATGTTTGGGAAGTAAATCAGATGTTCTGAAAACTGTCATCAAATTCTAAAGGTTTTATTGGCTCAGGTGTTGCTATCTGTACATAAAAGGATCATGAGTGTCTAATCATTACTTCATCGTCGGAGTATTTTAAACATATCATGATCCATGCTTTAACACAAAGGTTAAGTAAAGACACACTATAAAATCTGTCCTTGAAGACCTACAACTAGTAACTCTGTCTCAAAGACCTATCTTTGTGCTTCATAAAATGATGAAACCTCGAGACAAAGAAGTTTTAAATAAACATTAACAGAAATGTGCTCCATCACAAAAAAATGAGTCATGTCACTGAAGACTATTCTGTCCAGAGGTCTAAGAGAGTACAACATCTGCACCTTAAAAAAACTAGATATATGCTTTTTCTAAAGTTAACATGTGGCACTTAAAGTTCTGTATAATTTTTCTCAACATCATAGCTAAGCAGATACTCTTAAACTGGTGAAACTCATGATTGGAAGTTAATTACAGAGGTCTAATGGTGAAGAACGCGTTAGGGGACAGGTGGATATGCTGGGTTCATGCACTGTACAGTATTTTCCATGATGCAGCATCATGTAGCGAGGTAGCAATTGTGCATCTGCCCACACCCGTGCACAGCTCATTTCTAATAACATAACCTCTGCTCACACTGCTTTGAAAATACTGATTTTTGAATGAACTATATATGGATAGTAAAATATGTATAGGCTAGTTGTATTTCTAATTACAAGTTTTTTAGTTTCATCACAAGTTACTGGCCTGGAACATACAGTATACATGAGAATTCCTATTTAGATTAGCTCTGTGATGATATTAGAATCAAACATCAAGTCTTTGTTGTCTTTAGTATGACTATGTATTTTTCTATTTTGAATTTTGTACAGACATAGTCATTATATCCAACTATTATTCACTAGAGGCAAGAAAAGGTAACTTTCAGTGCAATACACTTAATGTCATGAATCCTACCAACAAAGTTCAGTTTCTTCACATCAAGGAAGAAAATATTTTGTTTCAAACAAAAAACCCCTCACGTGCAGTTTCAATTTGTTAGACTGTGCATCAATCCACAGTGAAAGCTAGTTCAGAAAAATACTGTGAAAATTACTGCATCTATTGAAGAGCAGTTGCTAACTTCATTCTACTGAAACAGGGCAGTTTAAAACATTTTCCACAAGCAGTACTATCTAGCCAGGAAAACAATCAATAGCTTTCATATTAAAATTCTCCCTTCCAGATAATCATGTATAAAGAACACAGTGAAATTTGTGGTCCCCCTTATTTTTTTTTCTTCAGCCTGAGGACTCCGACCTCCCTACTCTTATCTGTTAAGTTCCCACAACTATCCAAGAGGTACAGAATAATAATCCAAGTCAAACGTGGCTTCAGAATAGGCTACATTTACAGCTGGTACATGCCAGCTCACTGCTTTTAGCAGGACGTGAATTGTTATCTCAGGTACAGATACACAGATTTTACAGGACGCAGCTGCACTCTTTCCACAACATGTAGCAATATCCAGGAATTTCCCTGAGCATGAATTTTGTAAATCACCATTCAGGCAGGTAGAAACTCATCAAAGCATGCCATGTGTGTCTTGTGTGCACAGGCACAAAGTACAGTATCCAAGACCATACATATCGACTGTTTCAATTACGAAGCAAATGATAAGTAATTTTGGAGAATGGAGATGTAGAAAGGGTTAAAAGTAGTATTCCCTACCTGCCCCCCATAAAGCCCCAGGAAAAAAGAAAAAAACAAGCTCTGCCTTCGCCCTGAAAACAAAACCTTAAGTGCCTATTTTTAATTTATATTTCTGTATGTTGCTTATATAAGTTAAATCACTATTAAAAGGTATTTTGCCTTTCAGGGTCTTTTGCTCTGAAGCACTGACATAATCTATACATTTTCTCTGTCTTGATTAATTACTAATGCTCTGACAGCAACACTAAATGCTCCAGGTAATTTACTAATAAAAACATGATTAAAAAAGAAACTTGACCTGAATGCAACAGACGCGTTGCTGTTTTTAAATAGGGTGATTCACGTACAATATGTGTTCTATACTTAACAGCCTAATTATTTACACACCAGTTGAAGCAAATGGCAAATCTCACCTGCTCCTCACAGCACCCAGATTTGGCCCCTGTTGGGAACTGTTTTTTTAGCACCAGCAAAATGTTGGCTGATTAAAGTTGCTTCTAATTTTATTTGCTCTGACGTTTTACTCTGTGTCTAGCCCTCTCTACTTTCAGACAGATACACTGCGGTATGTCCCGGGCTGAAATGTAAAACTCATTTGGAATGACTGTCAATATACCAATATACTTTGATTTTTTTTTACAAAGTACAAGAGTTTGACTTGAGAGTTGAGCGGGTGGAAGAAATCTGAATCTCTGTGCACAGTCTGGGAAATAGTTGATCAGTAACCACGCATTCCACCAACGCTGGGGAGATCTGTGGTTTGTTTAAAAGTCTCTGCTGTGCCTCTAATAGTTCAAATAATTTCACCATTTGGCTATAGGTCTTTCAAACAGAAGCAACTGGCTCGTAATGGTCTATTTTGACGGACATTTGTCAGGTGATGAATTTTTAACAACATACAATCTGGATTCATCACAATTCAAACAAATTTTCATATGGTGGATCCCTTTTTAAAAAAGATAAATACTCATCAGTCTCCTTATCCACCTAGCTATGTTTTACTCTACCAAATCACACAATCATCTTAAGAGTGGGGCTTAATTCAATAAAACATTCTATGTATCTTCTCCAGAACAGTTAAGCACACGCTGATAAGCTCTGTTAAATGATAATGATCAGGGTAAGGTAGAGAAATGCGGTTAAGAAAAGACAGTTCCTTTTAGCTATCTTTTTCAAATTCTGGGAAAAGGAAGGAAAAATAAAGACTTCCACATTACCTCTGTTTAAAGGCCTTTTCACCCATCTCTCGAGCTGCCCTCTTAACCTCCTCAGGAACAGCATCCTTTTCAGCTTGAGATATTTGGTAAACCTTGTGGCCAGCATCCAGTCGATACGGCCCACCTTTGCCCCCTAACCCAGCAGTGTCTCTCCCACCTAACATGAGAAGATAAAAAATAATTAAAAATATGGATTTGATAGTAAGTAAGAACACATCTTCTTTAAAGCTTCCTTTGTCATATCTACAGATGTTCCAAAAATTCTGCCAACAATCCTCAGTAGAAATATTTATTGCCAAAGACTTTCAAAACCCAACAGCTATCATCGTTAAGAAGAACTTCATTGGAATACTTGTCTTTATAGTCCTCTGAGACCAGATAGATAAAGGTTTCCACCTTGTGCAAAGGAGACTATAGATCATATGTCTTGCATATCTCCTCAAAGCTCCTCATTCTCCAATGAATGAAGCCATTCCTTCAGACTCTGTCTTCTCTCTAGTTGGTTTACACCGTGCCCAAACCACTTTATCTAGTGGTCACTATCATGCCCTTTCAGAACGAGGAGGCACTTTGCCTATTCTGTGCGCCTTTTGCCTACAGTAGCTAAATTGCTGTGGCTACAGAGACATCGAAGAGAATGGCAAATGACCTAGTTTCTATGGCTGCAGATTCTGGGTCTCTGTATGGTGAATGAAGAGAAACAACAACAAAATGTAACTGAAGTAGAGATCTGCTATACACAGTTTAAGCCAGACACTGCAAATATTACTTTTCATTGGCAATAAAGTGACCTCGAATTGAATAAAATAGCTCTAAGCAGAGGGTGGCCTTGTATAAATCCATTTTTGACTGGCACAGCATCTCCCTTGGACATCCTTCAGTGATGCATTAAAAAAAAAGAAAAGAATGGAAAACCTGTTCCACCAGCCCAAGTATTTCCACCAACATGCGGCATGTTGTCTGGATCCACTTTTCCATGTTTGGGGGAACTAACGTCCAAACCACTGTCCCTCTGAATGGTTATCTGTAAAATAAAAAAAGACAGAGCTGTAAATCTCTCTTATAGCAAGGAAAACCACTCAGCCTAATAATAACATACTAGGTCTACTGAAAAGCTCTAGGACCAGAATTAATTCACTAAGTGCAACATCCCATCTGCTGAAGACAACAGGATTAAGGAGAGTAAAACAGGGCTTCCAAGCAGCACATTAGACCCACACCAGATCTAAGACTACTGCCCCATCCGAACCACCCAGTGGGTCTTTACCCACACTAGAAAAGAGCTTACTGTTAATTGCCAAACATAATTCAAAATCCCCCTGTAGACAGGATCGCCTGCAGTCTGAACACTTCTCATAGTTCTGGCAACACTTGGCTGTGCATCCATTCACAAACTTCAAGCACACCCAACCACAGCTCCCCATTCTTTATTGACAGGTAGAGTGGTCTTCCTTTCATGAACAAGGACTAAAGAAAGGACGTGCTCTTCTCCGAGGTTTGTCTGTAAATGGCCAGTTCAAATGACACGTTCAGGTAATCCTGAACTTCTCTGCCATGACCGCAAGAGTCTACAGCGGTGAGTTTTCTACGCTTGTCCTACTGACTGCTGTCTCCCCGTGGATTCACCGCGCAGCTGAACACCCAGCAGCTGTCAGATGGTCAGGGCTGAGTCACTTCAGGCTGGGGCTGGATTTCAGTGGGTGACTGAAGGTAAAAATACTTCCTCCCATTACCATCTCTGAGTCACGCAGTAAATTGATTCATGTGTAAACTGCCCTTCAGTTACTGATCTTCTGTAATTTAATGCCAGTTGTTTTTTCTTTAATGAAACTTAACGACAGAGATTTAAAATTGATGCCTTTAACCTCTACAAATTAACTTCCTTCTCATCGAACATAATACATTTAATTCCCTGATGAATTTATGTGCCCCAATAACTAGAATTTACTGCCTTCTCAGAAGTTCCCTGGCATTATCAGGGTATTCACTGGGACTGGAGAGTAGTTTAATCCTTGAATTCACTGTCTTGCAGACTCAACTTCATGCTGACATGAATTCCATACGTGTTTTCAAACTGAAAACACGTGCTCTAACAACAGTGTCTTGGCAGCTATTCAAAACATCATTTTCTTTCTCTGTATAGAATTTATATTAATTCAAAGAGGTACAATACATCCTCTGTGAACCATGTCATTAGTGTAAAATCAAGATCTAATCTGATAAATTACATTAATTTAACATTTCTATAGGAAGAAAGACACTTAACCACAACAGCATGTCACCCTTAGGGTTGTACATATTTTGATTCATAAGATTTCCTCCAAAATAAACAGTTCTTTTTTTGCCTAACATGTAGATTTCAAGGCTATCAAAAACACGGGTCAATAAAAATAGCTGAACTTAGTTTAAAATAAAATCATAAAACCAAAACTGTAGTGCCAGTCTCATGAATCAAAACAAAATATTCTTCTGTAAAGGGAAACAATAAAATGATAGAAAATCCTTTACTTTTTCATAATTTGGGGTTTTTCATAGAAAAATACTCAAAATTCTGCAAAAGAAAGCTCTGAGACAAACATAACCATAATCAATACCATATTCTATTTTTGTCAAGTTTTTCCATTTAAAAATGTCACCAAATATTTTGCAATACAATTATTGTTTAATTTTTGAGTGAAAAGTTCCATAGACAACAGAGCTTTGTTGCTAACATATTTCTCATGTATAATAAGTTGTTCAAAAATATTTTTAGTACATACGTCCTGGGTAAGTTTGTAACATAAACCTATTTTAGAATGGTGTTGATCTGATTAAAGCAGGTATTTCTAACTTTGAAACAGCATGTGGTTAATAGAAAATCTTTTATTTTATAATGATTTGTGACTTTTGTCCTTAAAGTACATCAGAACACCCAACATCTGTCTTCTATTAAAACTGAAAAAAATTGCATGAGAGAGAGAAAGAAAAAGAGACAAGTGGTACAATCTATCACGGCTTAAGCTTATGACCTCCTTATTAATTTTTTTAAAATATAGTTAATAGGGTACTGGATAAAATAATTGAAAATTTAAGGATACTAGAATGGAACACAACCATCAGACATGTAAATGTCATGTCAGTGAATTGCAGTAGTTTCATTCATTTACTTCTTTTATAAGTATGCACACAAGAGGTATTAGAATATTGCTACATCTGAATACTTTAACAATCAATTTTTTATTAGCATTGGTTTGCTGAGATTTTTTTTTTTAAATTTACCATACGCTTAGAAACTGCATCAAATTAGCACACTCTAGGACCCTTTGAAGAAAATCCTCTGGATGTACTCCTTTGGTTTTTCTTTGAGCTCTTAGATAATTCCATTAGTGACTTATGTTTTTCTCCTCCCCATCTGTCTCCATGGAAGCATTTCAAGGTGATTTTACAACTAATAACTTCCCTCTGCTCTGAAGGCACCTCTACAAGGCAAAAGATAGACTAGCAAATATCTAGATTAGAATTGAAAATATATTTTTGAAAGAAGTGAACAGTAAACCACTGAGTCTGGGTACAAAATCAGAGGAAGGATGAGTTAAAAAAAACGTGAAGACAAAAACTTTTGGACAAAGATACAAGCTTCAGCATGACAAATATAAAGAGACGGAAGAGTCATAGATAAGTCACTCCTCTGAGGGCCAGAGGGATTCTTGATGTTAGAAACTGTTGGAAAGGTAGATTTAAGGGGGAGGATCCAAAAACGGATGTATTATGAACCCAGCAAACTGAAAGACAGTAGGAAAATCTAGTTTGTCTGGAGCGAGAAGTAAGACAAGAAAAACAAGTACTGAAAGTAGAGACAAAGCTCAAATAAATCTAACAAATCCATAGTAACTTTTACAAGCTTGTCCGATTGGAATTTCTAAACCTATTGAGATTTCTCTTAATGTTGTGATGGATATTTTCCAAATACATAAATAATCTGCTTGCTTTAAAGTTGATCTGTCCCCTCCCGAATACTTTCCGTTTGAATCTACTGCAAGACTTCTATCAACTTTGTTTCTTTCAGCAAGAGTTTAGACTAAGCGTCTCTTTTTGAGAGAAATCTCTGCTCTTTTTAGCTACACATGCACTGAAAGGCGCTATTCATTCCTGCATTATTGTGAAGATTTCATACTGCCTGGTGTGCATGTCACAGCTTTGTAAAGCAACAGACGAATTCAGGCTAGTAGCCTTGAGTTTCAGCCATGAGATCAGAGTAGAATAGCTGGAAAAACTGTGAAATTTTCCTTCTGAGACTTCCTTTAGATTTCCAAAATAACCACAGTTTCCAAAACACAGGGCACACGTGTCAGTTGTGTATTATCTAAACTTGTTTATACATATTGGTGATTCATGATCAGAGTATGAAAGCAGTTTTTCATTGCCTCTTTGGGCAGGTTCTTCTTCAAAGTTCTCGCCACACACAATTCTTACTTTATTCTCTGCAAAGCCATCGTCAATGATCTTAGTCCCTGGTTTACAATCTTGTTCTGTCTTTTTCTTTGACCATATTGTATTCTCAGGCACTTGCACCAATGGGTGATGGATGCATTTGAAAGGACTTTGGGGACTTTGGACTCTGTAGGTCTTCCAAAGTCAATGAAGCAAGCACACAAAAATTTTATGCGAGAAGAACATGAAGACTGCAGGTGAGAAAGATGCTAAAGGAATGTGCTTTTCTGAAGAGGCAAAGGCAAGAAGGAAGCGCTTGAGAAAAAAGGAAATGAAGAAACAACAGCAATTACCACGACTCGCTAATGCTTTGATGTAATTTACTGGTCCTGCCTCTCACACGTCCCTTCACTCCTGACAGCAAGGGCAGCCAGACGGGAATAGAACTGAACTCTCATTTCACTTTCAGTAAGAGATACGTGGCCATCTGAACAACTAGCTCTATATCACTTCCATGAGATACATGAACAGATGCCAAAGCGGTTTTACATGGCTACACTTCATTATTATTTTTTTTTTATGACAACACTGGGATTCTAAAAGCCAGCTGAAAAAGGGAAACTGATGCAAACATTCAGTCTGGAAAGTAAATGATCCTATCATCCTTCATATAGTAATATAAAGAAGATAAAGAAGCTCAGAGAAGCCACTTACACGATTTAATGCACTCCACAACACAATGAAACCAGGTGTTTCCCATCTGTGTCATATTTATGCCAAGCAGCTATTAAATGCATACCAACACGTAATAGCAGGCACTCTGAAGATGAGTCAAAGGCTGGTAGTTTTGTCTAGACTTCAGCTGGTCAGGCAAACTATGGTAAGGGAACTTTATGCTGTGTATTAACCAAATCTTAACCATGTTTGGAAATGGATCTAGAACGACATTCATGTCACTTAAGTGAATGTGGGGTGGAATTCTATTGAATTCTGATGTGAAATAATCTAATTTAATAAAATTAACCCCTGGAGAGTAAGGAAGCACTGGCATACATCA
The DNA here is from genome assembly GCA_033628505.1 of Tringa tobata. Lineage (NCBI taxonomy): Eukaryota > Metazoa > Chordata > Aves > Charadriiformes > Scolopacidae > Tringa > Tringa tobata. The sequence continues at coordinate 35,074,727 of JAHREE010000279.1, forward strand.
CAGTTTGACACTTTTATCATCCCTCAGTAAAAGACAGGAGGTGAATTTGTTGAGGATCACCCAGCTGACCCAGCCACAACGTGCATTGCCTCTACAAGACACCATCACAAGTATGGGAAGAAAGGACTTGCAATAACCCATTAACAGAAGTGTGTGAATTATGGAGAGGGCTGCTGTACTTGATTATTAAAATGTTTTATCTCTCACACTAACATTAGCATTTCATTCTAATATGAGCTGTTTTCACAATTACAGCACTTCCTTTTTGAGCTCAAAATTAATTTTCTTCTAATATCTTGCAAACAAATTTCTCAGGCTCCATGAGTAAAACTGACCAAAAGCCTTACCAAATTTAGCTTCAGCTGATTTCTTACAAGTGAGCTTGTATTTTAGTTCCCAGTAATCTTGATCATTCATTGCAATGAAACTGAGAAGAAAAAAAATCTCTTTAAAAAGAAGCTTCACCACCTCAAAGGCAGTCTCAAGTAGAGCAACTGTGCATTTCTGTACCTTAACAGGTGCTGGTTACTGACAATTTGCTTGTGCCAAGCAAATAAATATAAAAAAAGAAATGATAGCCAGTCTTCAGCATGTCCCATTTATATGTCTGATGGGAATAAAATAATTAAATTGTCTGACTTTTTATGAGATGCTTTTAAGGAACTATTCAAAGTGCATCTAGACTGAACATATATTGATTTCTCTATTATAACATGTTTATAATAGTATCCAATTTAATGAGTAAAAGACACTTAACCAAGCCAACTGAAATGAACATTTCAGTATGTCTATTATTCAATCATTCAGGTTCAGAGTATTCACGACCTTCAACACTGCCATCTTTTCACTCATGCATTTTAAGCCCATACATCAGCTCCTCGTTCTTCAAGTCTGTTACAATAAAGAGTAAAATTCCAGGAGTTATCTTTATTGTGGAGACAGGGAGAGAGATGGAATCTCATTTCCTGCTCTGTGTTTCCACTTCAGATTCTCTTTATTCCTGGGAGTTTCATGCAAGAGATAAAACCAACGACTCTCGCTATCTTGGACATCCATACCTCCATTACAGTCTTGTAAAAATCTCTCTCAAACATGGGCCAGAACACGTACTCAGGCTTAACTGCTGGCAGAAAAAGAACTTGTGGTTGCAGGTTATGAAATATCATTGTAAGTAGAAGTCAGGCCAGTTGAAAACATTTCTTGCTTTGAATAGAAAAGTAATAAATGAGTGATGGCTTTCAGTGAAATGTGAAGGATTTTTTTCTTGATGCAGTCTGGGACGCGTCTCTGATGTGGATCGATTTTTTTCGGTCATAGATATTCCCGTCACCCTACCGTGTACATGACAAGCTTCTCTTCCACACAGAGAGCTGGCTAAAGTGTAGATGGTCTTTTAATACAGCAGCTTACTTTTGTGTTCCGATGTGGTTAACTTCATTAAAATTCCTGAAGGGCGCAAGATGTGTCAGTGCCTCCCATTCATTCAGGAGTGCCTGCCAGAAAAGCTCCTTTGCAGTGCTCACGGCAACAAAAGCGAGTTTCTGCCCGAGGACTGGGAAAGAAACTCTGGTTTCCAACGGGAGCGAGCTGCCCCACGTACAGGGGAACAGAGCCTTCCCCTCCTAGTTTTAATATATTTGTCCCTACCAGGACTAATTTATATCTAGTCCTCTTAAGCAAAAGACAATGCTTATTTTAATACTCCAGATACAACTTAAAAAAATTGGGGGGGGCACCAGGCTAACATCCTGCAGGTGTGAAGGGATATAATTCATACTTTAAAAAATGGACTATATTTCTATTTCCCAAACCTCCCCAAATCAAGCTTTTCTTAGCCTTTTGGGTATGTCTAAACAGAGCTGGCCATTCCTTACAGGATTTTACATCCTCATAATAGAAAGAAAAGGAATTCCTCCTTGTTGTGTGTGGTGACAAACAAGTAACCAATCATTCTATTAAGCCCTTTTAAGCCTTCTTTGGAGCATTCCACACACAAAACATTTACTAAAACTAAAACCGGCACAATTTCAGGTGTCATAACTTAATAAACACACACAAATGGGTAAAACATCATTTTATAAAATACAAGCAAACAGGGTCACAGCTGCCGTATTTACAGCTGCAGAGAATATTTACGTAGGACGAGTTTGTAAAAGGAAAAAGCTGAAGTGCTGAAACAGTAACTATTTTCACAGGCACTTATTCTGGTATTCGTAATAACACTGCGTTATTGGGTGTTTCTTACCGCTGATCAGAAAGATTTCAGGTGCAATAGAGTTCACGTGATTCAGGTTCTTAGTTTAACGCAAGTTAAGGAGGTGTGCAGTAGATTAATTAGTTGTGTCATTAGAAAAGTCCTGGAAAGTAGGCAGAGGTAAGAAGGATCTAGACTGGCAAGATCTTGTTTGTCATTTACTCTTTTCATCATACATGAAAGAACCCTGCTAAGATGCAAATTAGAAGATATCTGCTCTTATCCTAGCATACCTGAGACACAGAGGGAAAGAATTAATCTGCTATTTTGCCCTTTCAACAGGGCAGTTTATAATCAATGAAGAATATATGTTACTTTCCATACCATGTAACAAATTATTGTTGAAAAATATGAATTACGTGAACACAATACAAAGTCAAAGTATCAATGTTTTCTTAAATAGTTTGCTTTCTTCATTAGCATCGTGGACAAAGATTAGGCACGTATCACAAGATCATCGCGGGAAAAGAAATGAAAACATCTTAGACTTTTGTCCTACGGGTGATTTGGGAGACGTTAATTTCTTCATCAATATCAATGAAAAATCTTTTATCAAAACCACACATCACTATGAAAGAAGGCAGATTTGGCTGTAACGAAACATGACTATTCTCCAGGTGAAAAAGGCATTAAATAATCCATTCCACAGAGGTACAAAGGATTAGGAAAAGTATTCCACGGAGAGCAGAATGTATTTCAGCAGACGTGCAAACGGCTGATTTTTCACTGAAACAAATCTTTGTTTTCTTTTATCCCTCCCTCTCCCCCTGCCAACAACCTTAAAACCTTAGTGTTACCCCAGGCTGCAATTAACAGGTCATAAGAACATCCTTTCCTCCAACACACTTGTGCTGCTGCTGCTGCTGAAGAATATACATATTATTTTCTCAAAGAGAATATAAAAATTCCGCATCAGACAAATCAAAGACTAATCTGCCTGTTCCATGGTGGTTCTGTACTCTATTGTAAAACTGATTCTGCCAAAGATTGAAAGGAAATGTTTTAAAATCTATTACACAAACTAGCGAGAGAAAGGCAAAAAAAAACAGGAAAAAGAAAATCTAATGGCTTCTATTACTTTTACTTGTAGCTTATCATATACAGCTATTTTTTTATGTGCTAAAAGTTAATACCACAATTTCTGTTCACATCAACAGCATAAAATTGAGCTCACAAGTCATTTTTCCACAGAAAGGGCCATTCAATATTAGACAAGACAATAATAATTTATAAAATACACTCTGTGTCTTCAATTGTATCCTGAAGTGAAAAAACATTAGTTGCACTGCAGTATAAAACACATTTAATAGGTTTTCTTCAGTCATTTTGCCTTCATTTTGATTCTCTATCTTGTCTGTAAAACTTTGCAAAGATTCAAAATGAACTAACAAAGCTTCATGCATTATCTGACTCCAGTGAACATTTGTCTCTAAAAGTAGCTCTTAAAATTCATACAGGAATTAAACTGCTGTCTCGAATAGCAAAATCATTCAAAGCATCACAGCTGTAATGGAATTTTGGATTTCTAAAATAACAGTGAAATCACAAGTAGGTCAACCTGGGTGGGGAAAGAGGTAGAGATTTGGAGTGAAACACATACAAAGGGGTATCTGGGTTGCAAATGAAGTTTTTATGCACCAGCAAAAAATCCCCCACCATATACAATCCAGCTGTCGCTGCTGTGGGTGGGTCTTCGTTTGAATTAAACGCTGTCACTCAGAACCAACTCATAAACTCTGCCACAGCAGATGCATTAGAGTCTTTTGTTCATGAATATGTACTCTGCGGCTTAAAAGCTGGATAAACTAAATGAAGTGAAGAGAGAACAACGTGTATTTGCTTTCACCTAACAGATCCTCCATTATGTTAACATCTGTGTAAATTCCATTTTCCTCTGCCATTATTAAAATCTACCTAATCAATCACAAAAGACGTGAGGGCATCACCTTGTTAGTATGCAAATCCACTACAAAATATAATCAGAGCACACCGACAGTGTCTGGCTTGGTTATTTATCATGACTACTGCACACCCCCTAAGATCAATACACTTGGAAAACACTGAATTCCGGTTTCTTCTGGTGCAGCCTGAATAATCACCAGCTAGAAAGATGGGATAAGTGAACACACTCTGACAATTTGCAATATTCTGAATCAAAAACCGCAGGGACATTGCACAATCAAAAGAAAGCTGGAAAATAATTACACACAGAAGCAGAAAAGCCTTATTTTCTACTGACCTAGGACCTTGTCAAATCTGTCCTTAAGAAGCAGAGACATAAGTTATTAAGGATCAACTATGCTGTTTTGTTTTCTAAAGTAAAGCCTCCAATATTTAGCACAACTGTAACAGATCAGACGATTTAAATTTTCACTACATTTCACTAATTAGGGAACAACTTTCACAAGGCCAGAATTATTAGCATGCATTTGTCTGGCTGGGACAGCGGGATTTCACCAGTGCTGGGAGCTCCAGCCTTTACATCAGCAATGTGCACTGCTATGGGGCTTCTGAGATCTGCAAGACAGTGTGGTGAGGTTCTTATATTTTCTCCCAAGAGAACTGTGGGCTTTCACAGGAAAGCCAGAGGAAGAAAGAGGAACTTTGTGCTGGATCTGCCAGCTCTAACAGAAAGTTAATGTTATTTCCAGTCCTGCTTTTTGTCTGTCTGCTCTAATTAGACTGGAAGATCTTCAGGAAAGGGAATGCATTTTAGCCGTGTTTGTATAGTGTTTCCACCAGAGGCTTCATTTCAGCTGAAGACATTTATATGAGGAAAAAGTACCTGACAGAATCGATGATCTTCATCTGAGTCGCTTTACCCAGCGGAGACTTTTAGAGACACAAACTTACTGAGCTCTAGTCTTATGTTTCCCCATACTTCAATGCCTTGTCTCAAGGGGTGCTATATGTCTGCTACTCCTCACTTTGCTAAAATGAATCATACACTCCAGGAAAAGGCCAAAGACTTAAACTGTGTATTTGGGGTTCACGGATCTCAGAACTGCAAATGCTATCAAACTATACCTTGCAAGCCACTTACTGACTGGATAACTCTGCAATATTTCAAGTTTTTTTCTGGATTCTGCACAGGACCACAGAATGCCATCTTATGGTTATTCCAAACTCAGAAAAATTCTCCACTGCGTTTATTTTTCATCGTTTATAGGATTTGTAACGCGGGCATTTAAGAGGAGCAAAATCACTGTTATTAGCTCACCGCTGCCCTCATCTGGTGAGAAAACACACTTTGGTCTAAAGTAGAAAATAGAGAACTGGGAATGGTGGTGGGAAGGACTAGCCACTTGCTAAAGCTCCTGCTTTTATCTCGAATCAAAAACTCCAGGTTTGCCCGATCCAGTCTTAACATCAGGAAAAAGCTGGACTTTGTTAGACTGTTATAAATTGAAACGTCACTTTTAAAAATGGGAAAAAATAAATTAAAATTGTCAGTATAGATTAAAGTAGATCCTGAGCCGTAAATACAAACAAGTTGGGATCACAAACTCCTGAACCAATTACTCTTCAGATAAACATCCAACTTAAAGAATAAATTTCATCCGATGAATTTGCATTATCCCAAACTTTCAAGTACAAACTGTAGCTTCAGAAAATCAAAAGAAAAAAAGAATGCATTCAATAAACCCCCAAATATTATTTCACTTAAAGGGTGAATAATTATTAAATGCAGAGTTAGGTGTGATTAGTTGAGTGGAATAAAAATAGAGTAAATAAGACTATTCAAAGAAGGGAGGAAGATGATCATCACCCAAAAATGGCAGAGAACAAAATTACTACAGACTTTCTGGTCTCAGCCCAAAGAACAGAAAGAGGCATAAAAGAAACTGCCTTCCATTTCTAAGAATCCATTTCCTTAAATCCATAAAGAATGCCTGGTACATTGAGGGTGGGATTTGGATCCAGCCTGCAGAAAGCTAAAGGCAGGGATCTCCCAGGTAAGCCAGGGATCTGAGGTGCCACTACGGGCAATGGCCATACAACAGGACAAACACCAGGGTGTCCTTCAGGGTGAGCTCCTCAGGCTCTCTTGGTGACAGTGGGAGCTCACAGGCTCAGCTCAGAAGTAGGCACTGCCATGCCTACAGATCTGCTGCTAGGTCCTACGTTGCTTAAAGCGAGGAAACTGAACTGCTTTTGCCTGTAAAAACTAAGCATTATTCATCAAGTAGCATACACCTGCTGCTTTTTTTTTGACCTACCTACAGCCTTGAAAAGAAGCAGAGTAAAGGACATAATTCCTATATTCTATATATAGCAATATATTGAATATATATTCAGCTATATTCTAGCTCTGTATCAGGCACACGCCAGCTAAAATAACTGCTCAGGTGCAACAGCCAGACAAGGGGCAGGACTTGTGCCAACAGGTCTTTTAACCAGCTGGCTGCACACAAGGACCTGACAAAAGGAGGGAGAAGCATTGTCACATTCCGCACGGCTAATTTTATGTGTGACACAGGGATCCCAGGAACTGTTTCCTAAATAGCTCTAAAATCTCTTGCTCTAAATCCCCTTCCAGTTCCTGTTCATTACGAAATACAGTCCCTGAGGGGTTGGGCACCTGCAAAGTTATGATGATCTTAGGTGATTTTAATTCAAGAGAGTCAACGTCCAGGTATGACAGCTGGGCAAAAAAACCCTGAACTTATGTGTATGTGTGTGTATCAGTGTGTGTATGCATGTGTGCACATACGTAAACACATATGTCTGTGAATCTATCTACATGCACACAACTTCATATGTATACCCCCCCACACACACTTGATTTAACATAATTGCGTTTCTTCTAACTTCAACAATAAATCTGACCTTTTCAGCATTATGATTACTTTAAAAACATACTCAACTTTGACCCCAGCTCAACACAGGCTTTACCGGGAGTACAGGCATGATAGGCACATATTTTAAATATATTTCTAATGATAGACCACGCAAGCCATAATAGCTACTTTGCGTTTGCCTTCGCCCCTATCAGACCTAAAGGTTAACTGATGGATTGCAGAAGAAAGTCTGAATGTTGGGAACTACTATTGAGTGCTGCAGAACTCATCAAAATGCTGTTTTTAGCAAAAAGCCCTTGCATCACGGGTGATCTGAGCAGTTAAGACACACGAAAAAAACACCCTTAATTTTTTTAGCCGTTGGTGATGAACACATATACATTGCTGTCTTACTATACTGACCTGAACCATATGTTCACGTCTTCTAGCTGTTCACAGGACATAGAATAACTTATGTGTTCTGTTATCATTTTTGAGTGCTACTATAAGACTGCGAAGACAGCCATTTAAGATCTGAAAAAATACCTATTTATTGCATTTCTGGAGTATTGCTGAATATGTCATTACTGATCTCAGCTAAGCATGTTTCAACCTTGTGTTATCTAGAGTTGACATTTGTTTCCTTAGGTGGCTGCACTGCATTTTTCTGCAATTTTTTGGCCAACTTAAGGTATGTTTGTACTGACTGCAGCATTCAAGGACAGAGGTGCAAAGTATATTTATATATCCTTATGGGTGCACAATGCATTTATCCCAGCTCTGACACTGCAGAGTAGACATGCAGCGTGCACTCGAACAAATGACCTGCCTTCCTTATGTTTCAGTTCCCTTCTCCGTAAAGCAATGACAAGGCTTACTGGCTCCAGATGTTGCAATAATTACGTATTTAAATGTTTAGGGGTGTCTAAAGGGAAATAGTTACGGATGGATGAAGTAATTTTTTTCACTTCTCCATTTTGCTAGTTACAATGATTCATGCTTTGTGGAACCACTGTATCAGTAAAATGATAACTAGTCACAGCAGAAACCAAAAGAACACGCCTCCAGCGCTACTGGGAAAATGAATTGCAATTTTAGACCAAAGCATTCATTTTTGACAGTAAACTGTTCTCTCGGTCAGTTCTCCAGGGCAAAAGATCTTGAATGAAATCTCCCCAAATCTCGATCTACAGCTTTTCCTATTCACATATTTCATTCATGTCTCTTTTTAGTGCCAATGCCTAAAACATATCAAAATTATATCCAAGTCATGCTAAGTTGTCCACCTCTAGGATCTCTTCTAACAGAATCAATCTGGGCCAGTACTTCATGAATTTCTACACACTACTGCAGAACCGTCCCTACTGCATTTGGTGAGAAGCAAAGATTTTCTCATTTGTGTGGTTTTTTAGATTCATTCAGTTTTGTGATGCTGTGAACTCCAACCTGACAACCATTCAGTTGGCTTTTTACTAGAAAATAGACAGATCAGGTCAAGTCACAAAAGCAAAGTGGGGGAAAAAACATGCGATAACATTTCCAGGCTGCTTCTTGTCATATTAAGGACTTCTCCAAATAAAGGTTTGCCCCAGTATATGAACTATTAGACACTATGTGGATGGTCTTTGGTGACATGAAGAAACGTTTTTGAACCAGGTGGGCAGAAACCTGCCCTAAGGAGTTGTCAAGTGTCTTTCACACACTTCCTTTGGGCTGACTTGCCTACAAAGAAGTACATGATCTTTTAAACTGAGCGTCACCCATCAGTCTTGAGACTAAAGAGCTGGGATGATGGAGATGTTTTAGTGTTCAGGTTCTACACAATGCACACACTTCCTTATGGGTGCATACAGGTGTAATTTTACTACCTGAAGCGGAAGAAACTCCTGGTAGCTGAGCTATCCATGCCAAGTACTTTATCTATTTTTAACAGCTGGTATTAGCAAGGCTGGTGCCCGCTCCATTTGCGTTTGCTGTGTCTTTCCTCAGTTCCGTCCTACCATATGTGATCTTGGCATTTTATCAGCTGACTCTGGATCATTTAAGAAGCCCACTTGAGCTTTTACGACAGATATAGCCTCCACCAAACATTTCAGATTTTTTAGTTTCTGAGGAAACCCCACACTACACAGAACACTTATGTATCACAGAATCATAAAATACCAAATTGGAAGGGACCTCAAGGATCATCTGGTCCAACCTTTCTTGGCAAAAGCATGGTCTAGACAAGATGGACCAGCACCCTGTCCAGCTGAATTTTACAAGCGTCCAGTGCCGGGGAATCCACCACTTTCCCAGGGAGGTTATTCCAGTGACTGATTGTTCCCATAGTGAAAAATTTTCCTCTTGTGTCCAGTTGGAATCTCCCTAGGAGTAACCTGTACCCATTACTCCTCTTCTTTTCCATGTGACTCCTTGTGAAAAAGAAGTCTCCATCTTTGTAGCCACCCTTTCAATACTGGAACATGGTGATAAGGTCTCCCCTAAGCCATCTTTTCTTGAGGCTGAAAAGCTTTGGTCAGCTTTGTGGTCCTTCTCTGGACCCTCTCCAGCCTGTCTACATCTTGTTTTGTATTGATGGGAACCAAAACTGAACACATTATTCCAGTTGTGTCCTGACAACCCCTGAGTAGAGTGGGATAATGACTTCTTTATCTCTGCTGGTGATGCCCTTGCTGATGCAGCCTGGCATCCTGTTGGCTTTCTTTGCCACAGCAGCACACTGTTCATTCACTTGTTGTCCACCAGGACCTCCAGGTCCCTTTCCACAGAGCTGCTTCCCAGCTAGGTAGATCCCAGCCTGTGCTGCACCCCTGGAGTATGTTTCCCCAGGTGGAAGACCTTACACTTGTCCTTGCTGAACTTTATAAAGGTCTTGTTAGCCCACTCTTCCAGCCTATCTAGGTCCTCCTGCTGGGTGGCTCTCCCTTCTGAAGTGTTCATTTCCCCACTCAGTTTGGTATCATCAGCAGACTTCATCACGGTACAGTTGATCCCATCATCTAGATCACTTAGGAAGATATTAAGCAGCGTTGTGCCCAATATCCAGCCCTGGGGGATCCCACTTACGACAGGTTACCAATTTGTAAAGGAGCTATTTACCACCACCCCCTGGGTGCGGCCTGTCAGCCAGTTCCCCACTCCCCCACACAGACCTCTTGTCTGTGTGTCAAAAGCCTTGGAGAAATCCAGGTAGACTATGTCCAGCGCTCGCCCCACATCAACTGAGCAGGTTACTTTGTAATATCTCAGTCAGTAATAGCCTTGGCTGCAGTGATCACAATATTGTGCAATTTTGGAACTTACATATATCAGAATACATATATCATATATATAAAAAATATATTATAGACATACTATATACTACATGTTATTATAAATTATATAATGCATTATATATTATATGCAATATATAATAATTACATATAATAAATATAGATTATACATAATATATAAGTTATACATAACATACACTTACAAAAATGGAAGTTGCACAGTGCATAGCAGCCCCAGGGACACCAAAACCCACTGCTGTCATTTTCTGCAGTAAACAACACTTACTGAAAAACGACAGCTCAACTTTATCTCAATGTAGTCAGAGATTTTCCTATTTAATCTCTACCAACAGCCCTTTGACGCAAAAAAGTAACACATTATCAATGTCAGCCTACTGCCATGAAACTTTTAAGGGCAAAATTTTAAAAATAAATAGTATTTCAAATTCTTTTCAGATATTTGATAAAGACGTGACCTTGTTTTCAGAAACACCAAAGAGTGAAAAAGATCAACAATTTTTGGATTTCAAATAGAGTTCACTGCTTTAGAAAATCCAGCATTTTGTTTAGATATTCTATTGTAGGCACTCCAATTTAATCATTTCAGAATACTGAAGTCATATTTTGAGTTTAAAATGTTAATAAATGAAGAAAATTCCTGATCTGCCTATAGAAATACAAACTTATGTAAACATAAACCATATTTCCAGAAACTATTTTTGTAGCCTCAAGACTTCAGCAGTTTGAACGCTGCTGAGCATATCAACAATACAAAACAAATGTTGACTGCTTCAAAGACTGCCACAACATTATATCAAGGGAACCTAATTACTGATTATAAGTGGAACAGCTGTTTGTTTTCCTCTGTTTCATTGCTTATGTACATACAGCCTGTTTCTGAGATCTAATGTGTTTGTGAAAGCCAAAATGCAACCCTAGAAGATAGTACCAATAGTTATAAGCAAAGCCTAGTTGAAGAGTTGTTCCCACTTCTTTGAACCTATATTTATATTGAAAGCTCTCTAATTCCTTTTTCTTTCAAAGGTCAGGAAGCTTCAGAGAGATTCTCTGTGTTTTTGCAGAACAGTGGTTCCCCAACTACCTAGAGAGGTCTTGTGTTGGTCTAAGAACACTGGAGTTCTTGCTATGCTTACCTTACACAGGGAATCTATGTGAATATGTTTTCAAGCTAACTGGATCCTTCCGTTTCCAGAAATGAATGGCTTAATAAAGTACTGCTTCTATGTCTAGGTCCATTGAAAAATTGAGTTAAGTAGGAAGGGTGAAGGCCATTATCTCCAAATAGAAAGTTATAGAGTTTACACAGCAACTACATATTTATTACCTTGTTGGAGATGTACATATAATAAAATAAAGATTTTATTTATTGCTTATTGCTCCATAGTGGTCTGGTAAACAAAGTTTCTTAGGTCTCGATATCTTTCCATTTAAAGCAAAGTGGGTAAAGTAGAGAAGAAGAAGTTAGTGATAATGATGCAAGTCTGAAGATCATACAGGAGGATTTGTTTCAGCCCTTTTGCTCAAATCAATGCCTTTTTGAGTTCTGACAAACCACTGACTTGAGCTATACACCCCTCATTGATAGACAGAAAGAAGAAAGATACTCTAAGAAGATTTTACCCTGTAATGTGCCCACTAATTAGAGAAGCAGACTGTCAGGAGAGAGAAATTCTACCACAGAACTTGAAAATTGCTTCGTGACTGTGGGAAAACTTCTTAGCCTTTTTTTTTTAATGGTTACTTGACATTACTAGTTAAATGACTGAAAATTTTCTGATGATGTGTACTTTCCAAGCCAGTATTCTCAAATATTTAGTTCACTGAGATTGACGGTATAGTAATACTGTTGAATAAAATTAAAGGTTATCAGAAAAAAATACAAAAAGATTAAAACAAGTAAAACTCTTACTCTCCTGGCTCTTTTAATTTCTACTAGGTAACTTGATCAGTAGATGAAATTGGGCTGGTGTAAACCGACTATATCTGACCATAAGATGGTGCTAGTGCTACTGCATTTGTAATAAAAATGGCACTGGTAAAGCAACAAGCAACCACACAATCATGCTACTGGGAAACAGCTTCCTTTTCTCGTTACTTTTATGAAAAGCATTTGCTGAGGGTCCAGTAACAAGAAGACATCGGTTCTTGCACAAGTTTCTGTAACTGTGGAACATCCTGTAGAAAGGGAGCTCACAGCGGTGAAAAGAAAGTGAAAGAAGAGCTATGTTTTCGGCCTAATAGATCTCATTCACACTTAAGGTAGCTGGACCTTGTAAAAAAATAGATTAGATTTAGAAAAGACTCATCCTGTTTTTCCATTCTAATGTACTGTGAAATTGGTTACAGGAATTCATGACAGAGAAATAACTGCAATTTTAGATAGAGACGGAATCTTTCTTGTAAAACATAGAGAAGTTCCCCGAAAGCATATTTGTTCCTCAAAGTAAAGTGATACCTTCTCCTATGACTAACAGAAATTAAAGATGCAACTGAATAGTCCTGAATTTTCCCTCTGTGTTGCAATGGTAATCATATATATTAGCCAATACATGAACACTTGTATATACATACATACATGCACACACAGCACACATGTATCTGCTGTATATTTTCAGCGTCTACCTAAACATTCCACAAGAGAACGTGGGTGTATGGAGACCCTTGTACCTCTGCTCAGCTGCGACAATACTCAAAATTAGCCAAAGGCACTACTGTGAACTCAAGGCATCTTCCACCTAGGCTTCATGTTTCTTTTCTAAAGTACAAACACAATAGTTTTTTACAAGTATTTGAACTTTGGAAAAGTATATGCTTTCCTTAAAAATTAATTCTATTATTCTACATTTTGAAAGTTGCAGTTTAAAATCAGCAGGAGATAAGGAATTAATTTGCATTTAAAAGTACTGGAATTTGGCAAAAATACAAACACTGCAAGACAAAGAGATTGTCGGTAACCATAATTACAGGGGTCACAAATAAGCCTTCTAATTAAGCTATTGTGTCTTTCCTTTCAGTGAAGACGCCCATTCAGCTTTTCTCGCAGGCCTATTTCTGCTTCATGGTGTTTTTCAACCACGGCTCTCCCTCGCCCCCTCTCCCAGCTGAAAATTCATGTTGCGTCATCGTCTTTGTGAAGTCCTACCTGCACAGGGCGACCATCTTCTTGGCCGATCATGTTCCTCCATTCCTGCAGCGACCGCTGGAGGCTGTCCAGCCCCGTCTCCCAAAGCCTCACACCGCCTCCCATGTCCACGGTAACCAAACCTACTCTCCCCAGCGGTGCCAACAAGGCGTCGGCATCCGAGATCTTAGAGAGCCAAGATGTATAAGGAGAGAGAGACTGTGATCTGAAAAACAGGAATTAACGCGATTTTTCTTGAGGCTGCAATCAAAAAGAGGATGAGTATTTCTGTATTTAAGGTGGCAATTAAATGAAATTACATCCTCGCTCCATGGCAGACTACAACTAAGACCTGTAGAGCCACTGTTTTATATGAAACATTCCACCTACTGAAAGCGGATGCGATCGAAAGACACTTGTCAGTACAAAAAGCAGTACATAAGACCAGTTTGAAAGGGAAAGTGTTGCCTAATCCACTGCTATATCTCATCTAGCTGAAGAAAATCAGTCTTTACAAAAAAATAATGAAAAATTTTAAAATGTTTTATAGAAAAATACAAAAGAAATAGGAGAGAACATGACCTGGGCACTGAGGAAAATATCTTTCCATCAGCTTAATGCAACACTTTTCTCTAGTGCTTTAATAAAAAATGAAGATTTAAGCACTCATTTAAAAATGGCACTGCTTTGTGCACAGAGAATCTCAGCACTGCTTTAAGCAGTCAACTTGCAGACAGAAAATTACTGCTGAAACAGAGGGTCTAACAGCTCCATAACACAAAGGGAAATTTAGATCAAGTAGGAAAGATTCCTTGCATTTTTTCATGGTTAATGACATGCGTAATGACTTGGCAACTTGCACTAGTACTACAATAGATAATCTTTGAAGATAAAAGAAGGAGTAACACATATGCTTCTACCTAAGACTGAAATCACCATGTACTAATTCAACTGAAGAAGAGTTATTGTAGTATTTGACCAGGCTAACTATGCCAGGAGGAGGAAAGGTTTTTAGATTTTGACATAGTACTATTCATATATATGAAAAGTCCCTTTATTTATCAGTTCTTGAGGGAGTAAATTTTCAAATCTGGACTTCCACTCAGATTTGTCATAAACAGCTTAAATCCTCATACTAGGTTACGGGTCATGATGCTGAAGTTTGGCTTTGTAATTTTGCAATTTCTTATAAAATCCTATTGTAAAATAAAGTGGGATTCACTACTATTTCTATGTTAATGGCTTACATTTTTGGATGACTGTATCAGATATAGGCCAATGGATCAATTCTAAAATGGTGAACAGTCCAAAATTAATTCTCTATTAATTCAAAATTTCCACAGATGATTAGAATGAAGAATAAGAAGCAGAATAAGAATCAATTAATATTATCAAAATCAACATCAAATGGACAGAATTTAAAAAAAAAGGATAAAATTCCCAATATGTCGGTTTCAAACACGCTATTTAAACATGTAAAGTTGAGAGACTGCTATTTAAAACTAAATCCTTTATTATTATTGCAGTGGAAGATGACAATTTGTAACCAAAATATATGTTTATATCATAAAATATTTGCAAATATGCTCTACGCACACAAGATACTTGTGTATCATGCAAGATAATTGTGGGGGAATGCATATTTTCCAAAGGGAGAACCAAAACATAGAGAAGCTGAAGTTATTTTCAAGGCAAAATTTATATTGGACCAAAAACTTGATTCCTGGTTTCGTACATCTAGATCTGCCTCTCTTTGTTATACCCCAAAGACAGAGAAATAGGAGAAAAAAATAAAGATAGCAAAACAAAATGAAAGACAATGGAGGATAAAGTGGGTGAAGAGAGGGAAAGAGCAAAGGGAGTGAAAATCAGAAGATAAAGCTCTCTTTCATATTTACTAATTAATTGCTACATTTTCATTGGTATCACCCAGCAAAAAGATAAAAAATGTTGACAAAAATATGCTACAACAGTTGCAGAATTTTACACACTAAATATGAATGATTCTTAGTTTCCACATTAGAAGAAATATTTGCTTATCCTGAAGTAATAATACACACTAAATTCTCTTTACGCTTCATGTAAGACAGAAGCTACTTTAATCAATAAAATCAGTTACCTAGGAATAGCAATGTATTTGATTTTCTTTGAGTTAAGATCTGTTACTTCCAAGTATCCAGCCGCTGGTGGAGGAGTGACATCTGAAAATAAACAAACATGTTATTTTCCTGCTGCATGATTAATTGGTTATTGCATTTGCATTTAGTAGATTAAATTTAAACACTTCATTATACAGTACCTGTCAGAAAATGATAAGCTTTCACATTCAACACAGGAGTATACCTTGCAAATACAGAATTGTTTTACTATTATGATAGTGAGCAAGCAGACAGGCACAATTATAAATGAACAATGCATTTGTATATCAAATGTCAAAATTACACACAAATACAGCCCTACTCACAAAAGCACTAATCAGGCATTAATACAATCCCCAACTCACTGCTTTTATCTGCCACTGATGATGTCAGATGCACATCTGGCTTTAAAAGCATACTGAGGAATACTTCAAAACATTGTGCTCATGATTCCCACTTGCAAATTTCTCAATAATATTAACCAAAATGTTGTTGCCTTAATTGAACCATTCTTTTCGCAGGTAGATTCTCAGTATGCAAAGATTTTGTAACTCCACAGTAAATGCCCTAGACTATCAGGCATTTAATATTATGTTTATAGACAGCTTAGTGAATACAGCTAATACCAAGACTAGATTTCCTTCTGAAACACCTCCTTGAAATGAAGGAGAGCCTGATGTTACCTGCAGAAGCGTTGATGCCTGCATACAGCACACACAGAAAAGACCAGTACTGTCAGTAGTCTAAGGGGATCTAACATTCAAATGAGTATAAAGAATAACCCACAACAGCCCTTTATGCATATCTACTATATCTACCTTTCTATGGTATGCATATCTACAGTAGGACATCTGTTGTCTTTACTCATCTTCATAAAAGTGGAAATATCAAACACATTGGGAATAGGAAAAAAAGTTTGGAAAAATGCAGGTTTGTGGGCCACAGCCACCTTTTGTTACTGAGCCTATATTTTGTTACTGTTTTAAAATGTGCTCTCTCTTTAGGTAGTAACAGAGAATAAGACACACATTAAAAATTCTGATGAAGATCTAGAACATAGAGCTGATACTGAATTGGAAGGGGTAGAACTGTGGGATAAGAATTAAAAATTAAGTTAATAAATTAGAAGGAGAACACAAATTCAACCAAATTAAATTGTAAAAAGAAAAAGGACTGCAGAGTAGGAAGCTGAAGAAAAGGTAATCAAATGCTTAAATGCAACACAGGAACAAGTGGCCAGGCCCTGAACTGCAGTCAACAATCTTATGATGAAAGATGAACATCAGATCTAAATAAGTGCAGTTTGTTCCTCTTTTCCTGAACCCCAGTGGAGAAGAATAGCTATGTAAAGCTCTAGACATCCAACTTTAAGGAAAACATAGGCACATGAGATAGTCCTGGGTGTGACAAAGACATTAGAACAGATGGGCTACAAGGAAAAACTTGTGGGTGCCCCATCCCTGGAAGTGTTCAAGGCCAGGCTGGATGGGGCTCTGAGCAACCTGCTCTAGTGGGAGGTGTCCCTGCCCATGGCAGGGGGGTTGGAACTCGATGATCTTTAAGGTCCCTTCCAACTCTAACCATTCTATGATCCTATGAGTCTATGAAATGTAAGGAATTAACATTTTTTTTTCCTAAAAAACATGTCCCATAATATTGAGAAGATTCTTATGAAGAGAGCAATATTATCCTGACTGAGTGGAGGTGACATGAAATATTCAGTTTTGCTTACAGCAGAAAAAGCTGGATACTAGGAAAAGCCTTTCTTATACAAGGAGAGTGAAGCATTGCAACAGGCCAATTGTTCGACAAACATCAGTTAAGAACAGTCTAAACATGTGTCATCCTGTCCTAATATAAATAGCTGGACCAGATGATGTGTTGAGGTCATTCCCGTAACTGTGTGTGTTATACTACATGTCGTTCCAGTTACTGCCACACTAACACAGATACACACTCAGTAACAGACTATTATTTTATATTCATATATGGAAAGTGCTGAGAATCCAAGTAAATATTTGCTCTCAAGTAGCCCTCATTTCCATAGGTTTGTTTTTAGAATAAACATTAACAGATTCTGCCATGATCTTTTGTCTGAGTTTATATTTTGTGGCCATACATCTATTCAGCAGTCTTTGGGGAAATTATTGCTGTTTCTTTTCAAACATAACTATTATCCTGGTTTACAGTTCCAATAAAACATAAAGGAAATTATTTCTTTGCTTGTTGTTCCTGGAACAGTTTCGGTAATACATATTGGAGTACACTCGACGTTGGCTGAGTACTTTGAATTATTAATAGAAATGCGAGGCTGTGTGCCAGAACTGACCAGTTGTCCAAGAAGATGAGAAAGGAAACCTGACAGATACGCAAACCGAAGCAAGAATATAAAACAACTTCTCAAAGGCAACGTAAGAATTAGTGCAAGAACTTCAAGGGACTGCCACATACTTAATTTTATGCCTTTGCTTCGTTATACCATCCCCCAGGAAAAGATACAAAGACTTACGAGAGAAGCCTTTTGTAGGTAACTGCAGTTTTCCAGTGCAGAAACTATAGCACAGATGAATTGCCAAAAGTCCAAAGGCCCCCATGAATTATGCAGCACCATCAGGAATAAGCAACACTGAATCTCCAAGGGACCAAGACTCTTA